>QXDM01000039.1:0-600000 GCA_003730235.1 Pythium guiyangense
AAAACCCTAAACCTAATACCCTAACCCTAAACCCTAAACCTACCCGAACCGAACCCTAAACCCTAACCCTAACCCAACCTAAACCCTAACCCTAACCCTAAACCCTAACCTAAACCCTAACCCTAAACCCTAAACCCTAAACCCTAACCTAAACCCTAAACCCTAAACCCTAAACCCTAAACCCTAAACCCTAAACCCTAAAACCCTAAACCCTAACCTAACCCTACTTGCGCTTCTTGTAGATAGCGCCCTCAATCGTGCGCAAACACGTGCCAACGACCCATGCGGCCGGTCTCAAGGTCGCGAGAGATGATGTCGCGCTGCGAGAGTTGGCCGGTAGCGATCGCAGCAAGAGCATCAACACGGATCTGATCTTGCGCGCGCATGTCGTCGATAGTTTGTCACGGGAGTGCTCTCCGTGACGTAGCTCGCACGAGGTCTTACGAGGAAGCGATGTGGTGAAGCGCAGAGGGACTGCGCTGAACTCGGTATTTTCAACTCTGAGGTTTTTTGTATTAGGACCATGCATAGTGATGAAAGTGAGGGAGCTAACCTAAATAGTGAGCTGTCTGATGGGACGACCAGGGTCGTCCAGAAATCAGGTTGGGCCACTAATCGAGTGTCTGCTGTGCTACTTCGTACTTAGCACAGCAACCCCGTTACATAGTTGGGTTGAGCACGTCGTCGCCATTGTCGCTGTCGTTGTCGCTGACTTCGTCGTCGTCGCTGGACACTAAGTCGATCACCATGTCATTCTCCTTCTCTTCTTCGGCGACGTCGACGACCGCTGCGCGCTGAACGCCAATATCGTCAACGAGACAAAGATCGTCACGGCCTTCGTCAGAGCTCACAAACGCGTTCCGAAGGGTCACGCTGTGGCGCGATGGAGGCTGGTGGTCGCCGCTGTTGTAGACCTAACGCGCAGTCTCGCGGCCGGTCATGCCGAAGCAGTTGAGCACCAAGTTGTAGCGCAGCACTTCGTCTAAGTTGGGAACCAAGGCGTTCGTGCCGACAAAGACTTGCACGCGACGAGCCCACTGGAGAGCGACGTCGGCCATCGATTGACGCCAAGAAGAGGAACGTGGATCGTCGAGCATGGCTGGGCAACAAGACGCATGTTGCTCTGGAACATGTCGAAGAGGAATTCTGGTACTGGCAGATTCATACGAAGCTCGACTCGATTCCCGAAGCGCGAACTCGGCCATCGTAGCATCTTCGTCACCAGCGCCGAGAAGTACTGCTCAATGCGGTGCATGTCCTTCATCTTTGGCAGTTGCGACGGGAACGAAGCGTTGATTGCCGCGCGCACTTGATGGATAACCTTATTGTACACCTTCGCACCAAGCAGTGAATGCTCCGCGCCACGGTTGAGAACGAGCGAGAACGTGCCAAAGTGCGGTCGTAGGTCGTGCTGGATGCCGGCAAAGCGCGGGTAGTTGAGCACTTGGTGGTAAGGCTCGTGCGTGTCGCGCCAGAAGAGAGGCACGAGGTCGTCACGCGCTGGGAACTCCACGCCGATGTCGACCACGATTTTAACGCCCTGGATCGTCGAACGGATGTCGTGCAGGAAAGCGCAGTTGCGCGGCGACTCCTTCATGCCGCAGTCGACGTAGACTGCACTACGGCACTCGATCACTTCGAGCATCGCCATCAAGTCGTAGAAGCCGACACGGCGGCTGATGCTGTGACACATCACGCCAGGACGAGAGCTGGGGTCGATGTCGACGCCGAAGTGGTCGCAGAGCGCGGTGAAAAGAGCGGTATTGAAGCGCTGCGGCGCGTACAGGACGCCCGGGTTGAACGAGACGAGGAGCATGTTCTCGCGGCCAAGAGAGCGCTCGTGTGTGCCCGCATTGAACTCGGCGTGGTCGAGCGCTATAAGGAAGCAGATAGGGCCGTCGATCTCGACGTAGTCGATGTCGAGCTGGTCCTCGCTCTGGACGACGATGTTGGCGGCAGTAGATGGGCGAGCGTCAGGAGCGGGCACCACGAGACGAGGGAGTCGGCGAGCAGGAGCACCAGCGGCGGGTTGGGCGGCGAGACAGGAGTCGAGTCATCCAGCGTGTCGACGTCGGTCGTGTTGCGAGTGGCAAGGCGAGCCTGGTTGACGAGGAAGGTGTCGATGGAATCTTAGAGTGTTGCGGGGATATTGCAGACATCGATCAAAACGATAGGACAACGACAAATCAATACAAATTTCAAGTACATTTGGTCACATACAAAGCGCAAGATGAAATCAACACTCACTAACAACAAACGCAAAAGAGCAAGTCGAAGCGCGTCGATCAAGGTCGACAGAGGTGACGATGGACCCGCGACAACAGCAGCAACACGGACAACAGCAACTACAGGCGTTCCAAGCTCCTCCGTCTGTGCAGACATACGAGCAGCAGAAGCAATACCCGCCGATACACGCTGCGCAAACTGCAATGTCACCGCCACCGCAGCAACAGCACGCACAAACACACGCTGTGTCACCTGCGCCGCTCAGTGCTCGCTCCTCCCCCTTTGCGTCAGGGTATGTCTGTTCCTTCACTCATCCGCTTGCTTGATGGCGCTTTCTGCACACACAACACAACACACCTCGCCTCGCCTCGCGCTGCTCACTCACTCTCGTGCCTCGTGTACATGCGTTTGCTTTGGCACCTCGCATCCACCTCAATCGACAAACGATACATACAGACCAGTCGCGCTGGTGAACCAAGTCCGACCAGGCTTCGCAACACCCGGTTCGTTCTCGGACACGCTGGTCATGCAGTCGCACTCGCACGCTCTCTCACTTTCTCACTCCCGTACTGCTCTTCTTCGTCTATCGTTCTGTGTACATTGTAGGAGTCGCGGCGCGCACTGCGCCACCTACGCAGCTCGCGACGCCGCTCGTGCCGCAGCGCAGATCGTCGTCACCGCTCGGGCGACAAATCCCTGAGCCACCAGGCAGCAACAACAGCAACCGCGGCTCGCTCTTCGGTCCGAGCGCGAGTCCTACACGAAGCAACGCAGAGTATCCAGTCAGTGCTGGCTATGCGTCCTCGCCGCCGCCTTCGCAGCAACAACAGCAGCAGCAGCCAACGACGTACGGTGTGCCAGCCGACCTCTTTGGCAGCTCTGAGTCGCTCCCGCCGTTCCAGGTCGGCGGATCCAGTGCGTCTCCACACAACTTGTTCCCGCCGCCTGATCGCTCGCCTGCGCAGAGCCTCTTTGGAGCTCCCGCAGCGCCGACGCCACCTGGCAGACTCAGCCAGAAGAGCAGCTACGAGAGCCTGTTTGGCAGCATCGATCATGCAGTGCCAGGAACCGCAGTGGCGACACCCGCGCCAGTGCCAGTGCGTTCATCACAGAGCTTCTCGTACGGCCAAGCGCAGCAGCAACAGGTACCGCTCACACGCGACGACCAGCCGCCTCGATTGTTTGGTGCACCGCCGCCGCCGGCTGCTCCTTTCCTCGGCTACGCCGACCCGTCGAGATCGCAATCATTCCGCTCCGCATCGACCACGTCGTTGGACACGCGCAGTGCAACGAGCTCTGTCACTGCACCGTCTCCGTCGCAGTCACGAACCAACAGTCAGCGCAGCAGCTCGGGGTCGCTCGCCATGCCGCCTCCGCTGCGCGTCCACGTCGAGCCGCGGTCGCCAGACGATCTCGTGGACGAGTTCCTGCGCCTGGCAGTCGACGGTGAATCGGCGCTGGGTGTCCCAGTGCACTCCTCTGCGAGCGTTGCGCCGCCGACAAAGCTGATGCTGGCGGATATCCCCGACACCGTCTCCAGTCTCGAAGGACTCTATAAGCAAAAGCGCTGGCGGACGCTGACGAAGAAGTCGCTATCGATGCTGCAGAACCCGTCGAACAACCCGCGCGTGACGCTCGAGATCAAGTCGTGGTGGCTCGCAGGACTGATCAAAGACGGACATTACGACAACGCCACGAGCGTGCTCGACCAGATCGGCGACCTCAACGATCCGCAGTACATGAGCGTGGCCGACAGCAGCAGTGACGCATTCGTGCTCATTCGCTTGCGTCTGCTCGAGGCGCTGCTGAGCAAGTGCAAAGGGAACTTGCAAGACCACGAAAAGAAGCTCTTCCAGCTCATTGCGCAGATCCAGCGCGCAGTGACCGAGTCCGCGACGCTCGAGCTACTCGGAGTCTCGCTCGAAACAGCACGCAAGTGGCTGCGCATCGTGCAGTTCACGCTCGTGAACCACCTGTTGCACCAGCAAAAGTTCGCTCTCGCACTGCGCGTCTGCTCGACGATCCGCGTACGTACTGCGCGCGCACGTGGTTGCTCAGTGTGATGTCACATCTCACTCACTCACGGCTGCTTGATCGTCTGTGCTGATGCTGGAACAGACCGATAGCCTCCCGGTGGGCGAGCAAGTGATCGTGGCGTCTCGTCTCGGCCGTGTGCACTTGCAAATGGGCGATCTGCAGAGCGCGGAGAAGTTCTTCAGTCTAGCGCGGTCGCTTGCGGAGAGCAGTCCCAGCAGTGCGCAGTTCGACGCGCGGCTGGTCTTGAACGACGGACTGCTGCTCTTTGCGCAGAACAAACTGCAGGAAGCGCTCAGCGCATTTGACTCGGTGCTCGAGATCTCGCGCACAAGCGCTCTGCTCTTGAGCGGCGTTGGCGACAGCGACGAGGCGCTCTTCTTGGAGGAAGACTTGGTCTGCGCCGCGGTCAACAACTACGCGATCTGCGCGCTGTACTGCTGCGATGTGCGTGGCGCTGTTGCAGCACTGGAGCGCATGATCCGGAGCGATCCGGCGCGGTTCCTCAACGCGGTCGTGGTGTTCAACCTGAGCTCGCTGTACGACCTCCTGTACGACAACCCCACGAGTACGAGCCGCAAAGAGATGATGCGGAGGATCGCCGAGATGTACGACCTCGAGCACATTGACGCAGCCGCGTTTCGGATCTAGGACAGCGAGGCGTAGGGGCAAAGACATAGGCGTCGATAGGCACGCAGATGCTTTCGAAGCGATGTAGTGGAGTGGAGTATGGTACATGTGATTGCTGCAACGAGTCTCTCTCTCTCTCTCTTTGCGAGCATATGTCTTGCTCGTTCCTCTCAAACGAGCGTCACAGCTTTCGAGTCGAGGCTCATGAGGCACGAGAACATGTCATTCTTCGTGTCGTTCCGGAGAAAGCAGTGGTAGTACGCGAGTGGAAACATCGAGCAGATCGGTTTGTTGTCACACGATGCGTACGGCAGCATGTTGAGGTCGGCGCGGAACGAGGCGTCGCACTGGAAGCAGCCGTAGCGCACCTTGCGGGTGTCGCGCTCGAGCAGGAACTGGAACGGCGCGTGGCAGTCTGTCGCACGCATCGGTGTGTCGGCGAAGCCTGCGATCGCGCCGCTGCACATCGTGGTGCTGCTCGGGACGTATGCGTTCGTCAAGCCGACTTGAAAAGGCATGTACTTGTGCGACACCTCGGGCGTGAACAGCTCGTACGAGGGCTTGATGCTCTCCCAGCCTGGCGCCGCCTCCTCCTCTGGCAGCGGCATATCGTCCGGCCACGCGGCGCCGTCCTGTGCGCGTACAGACGCGAGCGCGCAGTACATCAGCGCGACTGCGACGCAGCGCGCTCGAGCCATCGTCGTTGTTGCTTTGTGCTGGTGCTTGTGCTGCGCGATCATTGTACGGAAGCGTCGCCATCCAGATTCATTTCATTTGTCGAAGAACCAATTAACGCTACTGGCGACGACTCTTGCTGTGCTCATTCACTGCCCTAAGCTGCGCCATGCTGCTCCTCAGAGCTCAGTGCGCTCTCTGTCGCTTCGCACGAGTCTCGGGCGAGGCAGAAAGCAACGTCTCGCTCGCATCGTCGTCGTCGTCGTCGCTGGTGGCGGCAAAGCGAATGTGTCCGCTCTTGCGCTTCGGCTTCTTCTCCGGCGTGTGCGCGTTTGGCGCACGCCGTGAAGCACTCGCTCCGTGCTCAGGCTTCTCGTTTGCTCCGAGCTCATCGTCCTCTTGACTCGCTCGCTTCGCACACTGCCCATGGTCGCCGTGTTCCTGCTCTAAAGACGCAGCAGCGAGCTGCTCTTTCAGCTGCCGCTTCATCTCTTGCCACTGCGCTTTCGGTATTGTACGGAGCCCTAGAAGTGCTGGGTCTCGCGCCAATGCCGCCTCGGACGCGCTCTTCGCTGCCTCAACAGATCCAAACTCGACAAACGCAAACCCTTTGAAGCGCTTGCTCTGTGGAAAGCGCGGCATGCTCACCAAGTTCACCTGCCAAGCCAGCGAGAGAGCGCGAGAGGCACGACACCGCCGCCGATCAGAAGACGACACAATGTGCTCAATCAGACCACACCCACAGCCCGTTGTGCAGCCGGCGCACCTTGCCAAACTTGGAGAGCCGCTTCCGCAGCGAGTCGTGGTCATCGTCCACGCCAAAGTTCTCGATGTACAGAGTGCGTTCTGGAGTACGCACGAACGCGCCATTGAGCAGTGAGCCACAGCCGCACCCATTGGTGGGTAGTACTCGAAAGAGACTCGCGCAAGTACCTTCGCTCGTGTCCTCTTTATCGAATGGCAGCTCGATCGGAGCAATCGCGCTGCCGTCTGCGCTCACGCGAATGAGCGTTGACTTCTCCACTGCTTCGCGCACCATCTTTGCTGTTGCTCCCATTGCTTTGACTCTGTATTCACACGCGCACGAGGTACACGTCACGTCATGTCGCTCGCGGAGTTAGCACACATGCACACGTACACACACGACTCGAGCAATGCGAGCATCTGTGTACATCACAAGCAGCAGCAACACTAGTGACGCACTTGTTGAACGCGAGGAAGAGCTCGATCGCGAGGAAGCCGCGCTCGTCCATGTGCTGCTGCAAGAACTTGTCCTGGCGCAGGTTGCTCTCGCTCAGGTAGAACTCGAGCTGTCGCTGGAGCCGCTTGCGCAGCGTCTTGTGGCTCTGCTGTTGTTGCGGCTGCTTGCCATGTCCATCCATAGGTCCATGCCTGCCTTGCTGCTCCATCATCATGGCTTGTGCTGGAGATGTCTGGTGTGTATACACTTGGTGTTTGTATGCCAGTCCAAGCTCTGCTGTGACGTCGATAGTGAACAAAACAACGCAATTATTGCTATTGCTATGTTTATTGCTATTGAGACAATAACTTCGGACTCAAGACGAGTCTAGAGCATCGTGCAG
Source organism: Pythium guiyangense (assembly GCA_003730235.1). Taxonomy (NCBI): domain Eukaryota; phylum Oomycota; class Peronosporomycetes; order Pythiales; family Pythiaceae; genus Pythium; species Pythium guiyangense. The sequence goes on from QXDM01000039.1 coordinate 7,149, forward strand.
CGACCTTGATGCACTATCATCGAAGCACGAGCACTCGAGCGCTCGGAGCACTTGGACGGAAGCGAGCACTTTTCATTCAACCGCTCGCTTAGTACACACATCCTTGCTCGCTCGCTCTCCGTGTCAAAACGTGTATCCGAAGCTGCGGCACACAAAGGCAGCACGTGCAATGCACATTCGCGCCTCGCGCCTCGAGGTGCCTAGTTGTCGTCGTCGAGCTTGCACGCCGGCACGATGTCCGACTTGCCGCCATTGCTGAGCACACACTTGAGGTCTCTTGGGGTGACGAAGGAGAAGATGTTAAAGCGCGAGCAGATTGGCTTGCCTGTACGATCAGAGAGAGAGAGAGAGAGAGAGAGAGAGAGCGTCAGTGTCAGAAGTATCGTCACGGAACACGGGTAGCCACAAGCGGTGCGAAGATGCAATGGCACGTACCGTTGCACATCACAAACGGCACGGTCTCGAGGTCGACGCTGAACGATCCCGGTGGCGTCGGGCACTTGAAACACGCGTAGTGGCGCGTCGTGCCGACCAAGAACGTGAACGGGTTCAGGCAGTCCGCGTCGTTGAACGCCACCGGGTTGCTCTTGATGTTACCGTAGCAGTCGCGGCCGTAAAAGTCGTACACTGCATCCTGGTCGTACACAGGCGCAGGTGTTGGGGCAGGCGTCGGTGCCGTCGTTGGAGCCGTCGTAGGAGCCGTCGTAGGAGCCGTCGTAGGAGCCGTCGTAGGAGCCGTCGTAGGAGCCGTCGTAGGAGCCGTCGTAGGAGCCGTCGTAGGAGCCGTCGTTGGCGCAGTCGTAGGAGCCGTCGTAGGAGCCGTCGTTGGCGCAGTCGTAGGAGCCGTCGTAGGAGCCGTCGTAGGAGCCGTCGTAGGAGCCGTCGTAGGAGCCGTCGTAGGAGCCGTCGTAGGAGCCGTCGTAGGAGCCGTCGTTGGAGCCGTCGTTGGAGCCGTCGTTGGCGCAGTCGTTGGCGCAGTCGTCGGTGCCGTCGTTGGAGCCGTCGTAGGAGCCGTCGTAGGAGCCGTCGTAGGAGCGGTGGTCGGTGCCGTCGTAGGAGCCGTCGTTGGCGCAGTTGTAGGTGCCGTCGTTGGCGCGGTGGTCACGGCCGGAGTCGGTGCGATCGTCGGGACCTTGGTTGGAGCGAGCGTGGTCGGTGCTGGGGTGTCGTCACCGCCGTAGCAACCGCCGCGCGGGATGACTGCCTCCGCAGCGCTGGAGCCGGCCAGCGCGGCGCAGGCGACGGCGCAGAGCACGAGGGGGGCAAAGGTCTTCATAGCTGCAGGCAATACTTCGTCGGTGCTGGGCGGCGAGAAGTGGAATGAGCCCTCAGCGTGCGCGCACGTGTGCGTGTGTGCGCGCCAGCGCTCGCACTCGCTGTGTGTGTGAGCATGCGGGTGGTGGAGAGCTGTGCATGTTGACCGACGTGAGGAGCTGCCGATGGAGAGTGCAACCTCACGCGCGCAGGACCGAGCGCCGCATACAAACGCCAAGTCTGGTTGACACGCCGCCCCGGTGCTGCATGCGCGCTGTCGCCGACTCGCTTTTCGCGATGCCAGCGTTGCCCGTCCTCCCGCTCGTTGTTGCAATGCTGCATGCGCGCCGAGATCGATCGCTCTGGATGTGCGGAACTACTGCAGCAGTTCGCGCGAGGGCCATTAGCAGAGCTCGTCGTGCTCGCGAGAGGTTAGATGTTCCGTTCGACCGAGCTGCCGAACGAGTGCTGAAGGCAACGTGCTTTAAAACCGTGCACACGTGCGAGAGCAGTGATGTCGTCGTCGTCGTCGAGAGCGAGGTGATCGCCCCGGCTCTGCTTCGTCGCGGGTAGGGAGATCTGTGACTGTATGCGTGCAATGCAGGTCCACTCTGGTGTTCTTGGCCTTGGCCTTGATCTTGCTCTTGGCGCTGAATCGATCGAGCGTGACTCAGGCTCCGATCAACGTCAAGGCGATCATCGTCAAGGCAGCGCTAGCAAGTCAAGAGGACATGAGCGACCGCGCACTTGGGCGACGCACGAGAGACAACAAGACGAGACAAGCTCCGCAACATGTCGTCGCGCGCTGCGCAGGTTCTCGGTTTCGACCCAACGAGCCGCTGAATGGAGCGAGTGTTGCGGTCGAATGTGTCGTCGCCAGCTGCTGCCGCCGTCGCGACTGCATGTGCACACGGTTGGTCTTGGCATGCATCGGGTGTGAGGCGCGCGACGTGGACGCGCGAGATTCCCTGCCATCGCACATTGCTCATTGCTCATTGCTCATTGCTCATTGCTCATTGCTCATTGCTCATTGCTCATTGCTCATTGCTGTCGATACTACGACAACCAACCAGCGTGTGGTCCCACCAGCTTGCTGCAACACAGCGGCTGGGCTAGGGCCGCCATGAGCGAGGCTTGCAATCTGCCGCAGCCGCGTTTCTGTCGCTGTCTCGGAAAGCGTGGACGCTACGGCGTCGATTGACTCGTGTGCGTGAACCTGCGGAATGCTCGCACAATGTCGCGGCAACACTGCGTGAGCGCATCGACACGTCCGTTGCCTTCGATCATGTATGCTGTCAGTCAGCTCGCTACGCGTCTCTCGCCACGCACCCTCGCTGCGAGTGAGTGTCTTCATCACCTCAGCGACGACAGAGTGACAACAGTCCGACGAGCATGACGATCTTCGAGCGCGAAACGTCACGCTCCAGCACATTGAGCTCTCTCTCTTTCTGCTCCAGCACACTGGAGTACATGCAATGACGGCTGCGAACACGCTGATGTGGCAGAGCGACGTCTGTCGTAGACTACCGCGACTCTCCTGAACGAACTCGTGTCGCTCAACAAGGACGGTCTGGCATGATCTGCGCGCTCACGACGCTTCTCGACAGACTCAGAGATGTCAGGATGCGGCATCACGCTCCAATCCACGTTGAGACTTGTGTGGGAGACAGCGAGGCTGCGTGAACTCGTCGCGTAGTGTCGACTCGAGGATCACGGTGGTCACGACAGTCTAGGTCGTTTTCGCACACGAAGCACACACATGTGCTTCGGACGCACTGTGGCTGTCCAGTGGACGGTGCTCGTGACAAAGCGCTACGCGTTGCGGCCATTACATGTGCAAGACTGTCGCTCACGTCGTGAGAGCAGCGACTCGATCTTTCCTTCCAACTCGTGACGACCAGTGTCGGTGAGCATGCCCCGCTATGAGCGCGGATTGAGCAGCCGTGTGAATTACATCGACTGTTGGCACCTCGCTCCATGGTCGCGGACTGGAGCAACCTCGCTGTCATCTCGATGCGTGCGTGATCATCACTATCGACGCAGACATGATGCATCGTCCCCACTCGTATAGTCCTCGCGAGCACGCGCATGGATCCCAGCAATGCTGGCGAGGCGCTGAGCTCAACCGACACTTGAGCGCCTCTGGCATGCATGAGTGTACGTGCATGCAATCGAACGCGGACAGCCGTCCAACGACGGCGTTGTTTGCACCAGCCGTGCCGAGCTTGTGCCGCGCGGTCGTTGGCCCTTGCGTCGCTCAAACGTCTGCTTGGCTCGCCCTGAGCACTGGGTGCTGGGTGCTAGGTGGTCTTTGCAGTCGGACCACGGGGCGACTCGCTATCGAAGCACGCGCACAAGCTGGCGCGGTACGTACTCGCAGCGACCGCGGATTGTCAAGATGGCTGCGGCGACTGCGAGGGAGTTCGTTGCCCTGCGCACAAACAAGCGCTATACCCTGGACGCGTCTCATTTGAAGGCGATGCGTGCTCGCACTTTGCGTGTCGCCCGGCAGCCCGCGTTCGCGCCGGTGACCGTGCGAGTCGCAAAGCGATCGTGTGCGCTGCGGGCGGCGCCACTCGCTCGTTCGCTATGCCTTGATGTTACAAGTCGGACGGACCGACGCACATGGCTGCGAGTCAGACGACCGACGTATAACAGACGCACATGTCCGTGCAATAGCGACACGGCGCGCGCAATAGCGACGCCTTCTTTCTTCAGTCTTTGCGCGCAGCAAGAGAGCTCGGTGGGAATCGGTCCGTCGCGCGCGCAGGTGCAGGTGGTGCGGAGTGCCGGCTCGACTGACAGCGAAGCGACGTCGCCGCCAATGCGCTGACTTGTGACGAGTGTCTTGCGCTCAGTATGAGCCTACCTGAATCGCACTTTGACGGGTGTTCACAGTGAGCGGTTGAACTTGCTCCGAACCCAGAAATAGAGAAGAACGAAACGACCAATGTGCCAAAAATAGCACAAGTCACGCACGCAGCGCACGTCCAGCAGCAGCAGCAGATCGCGGCGACCACCACGACGCCGACCGCGACGGCTAACAGCAGCAGCAGCAGCAGCGCACACGCGCACGCATTGCACGAGCGCGCCAACAACGACGTCTGCACGACGCGCCAGAGACAAACTTGAAACCAGCGCGTGAAGCGACACCTGCCAGAGCGACACCTGCCCCGCCCACACACCCACACACAGACCTCGCCACGAGACACACGAGACATGTTTGACGACCTGCTCAAGCTCTTCCGCAACAGCCCGCGCTGGGCAAACTCGCCGCTCGCGCGACGCCTCGGCTTCAGCGCCGAGCTCTCGTACGATGATGAAGAGCACGGTGCGTCTCTGTGGTGTGCACATGGCATGTTGGTGTAACTGCTGCTCCGCTGCTACTACTCGCGGCTGACCTCGTGTGTGTGCGTGTGCGTGTGCGTGTTGTGGGTGTCGCAGAGGATCTCTCGAACTGGGCCAAGCTCACGACGTCCGGGAATCGCCCGCCGGTGCGAAGCGGTCACTCGTCACTCGTCGGTGCGTTTGCCTGTGCTTGCGCACACGCGCGAGTGTCGTCACGGTGGTCGCTCACCTATTCTCGATTGTGCGCGTGCTTCTTGTTCGTGTGTCGGCGGCAGTGAACGATGTGATGTACGTCTTTGGCGGCTACAACGAGGGGAACTGCCACAACGACATCTACGCGTTCGACCTCATTCGCCACCACTGGACGCGCATTGAGACATCAAATGGCATCTCGCCAGGTTCGTTCTGTTCGAGTGTGCGAGCGTACGTCGTTGTATCTGGACTCGCATCGTCTGACGTACGCTATCTTGTGATTGCTGCTGCGTGGCAGATGGCCGAGCCTCGCATGCATGGTGTGCGTCGACAGACAAGACCAAGATCTACCTGTTCGGTGGCTCAGGGCCGCACTGGGGGCAGACGAACATGGGCAAGCTGTTGCAGTTCAACATCCTAGAGAAGAACTGGACGATCGTGGAGGCCGAAGGTGCGCAGCCTCCTCCGGGCTACGGGCAGAGCCTCTGCGCGATCAACAACAAACTGTACTTGTTCGGCGGCACGTCCGGGCACGTGTACGTGAACGACTTGTACATCTTCGACGAAGAGACGAAGATCTGGAAGAAGGAGGAGACGAGCGGTCGACGCCCAAGCCCACGCTACAAACACCAAGTTGCAGCGATCGAGAACCGAATGTACATCATTGGCGGCGGACTCTACGACCCTCCGAAAGGACCGATCGACTCGTACTACCTGGACGTCGACACGCTCACGTGGGTCGACCTCGAGTGCCGCGGTGACGTCCCAAACTCTCGAATCGCCCACACGATCGCGCAGATGAGTGGTGCGCCGAACCGCTTGGTGATGTTCGGTGGTCGCGACGACACGGGAGCACGCCGCAACGAGCTGAGCGAGTTGGACGTGTCGACCGGTGAGTGGCGGATCTTCGAGGACGAGGAGGGTTGCCAGCCGGACGCGCGCGACTTCCACACCGCGGTGATCCACGAAGACCAGATGTTCATCTTTGGCGGCTCAAACGGCGTCGAGCGCAACAACGATGTGTTCCGGTACACGATGGTGCATCAGCCGCCGTCGTTGCTCATCTTGGCGATGCAGACGCTGCGTCAGAACTTGCCGCTGGTCCCAAAAGAGGAGATCGACGCGCTGCCGTTTGAGCTGCGCATCGGCGTGGAGCGCATCAACCCACACGTGAACTCGCCGTACAACACGACGTGGTACATGCTCGAGCAGCAAAAGAGCTCGATCGCGGCGCCCGTGATGTAGAGAGCGACGAAGGCACGCTGAACAGCGCATATTTATCAACCAACGCGATCGAGACACGAGCTCGGGCACCACGACACGCACATGGACGAGCACGCGCACGAGGTCGCTCCCACCACACGCAGTAAATTATGAATGAATGAATATGAACGAAGCACTGGCACGTTACGCTGTTCGCTCTCTCGACGCCGCTAGTCTTCGCCATCGGCGACGCCGCCAGCGCAGAGCTGGATCGTGCACTCGGCCTCTGGCATGCACGGACTGTCGATCACTTTGCTGCAATCGCGTTTCAGTACGTCCAGACACCCTCGGTTCGTCAGTGTCAACCAACGCCAACGCATGATCGCGAGGGTTTTCAAGGGGCTTGCAGGGCGACATGGTCCTCACTCACCAGACGCGGTTGTCGCCTCGACCTTTCTTCATCAGCAGTCGAGTGTGCACTGCGTGGGACATCACGTGTCCACCTGCACGCAGCCGAGAGTTGACGCGACGTGTCAGTTCGATGTTCTGAGCCCGATACGAGCAGCTCCATTCCTCAAGTCGTCTCGCACCGATGGGCTTCAAGACCGGACCGAACATTGCGTTCGCGCCGGGGTCTGCCATCACTTGGTTCACGACCAGGACAGCAATGTTGAACTCCTGTTGACGAGCATCGCAGTCAGCTCGAGACGATCTCGGAAATGTGCAAGTGCAACGTTGCGACCATGTAGTCGACACCTCTGCGTGCTTGACAAGCCGGATCAAGTGCTGGTTCAGGCGCTGCTGTCGCTCGCTCAGTTCGCCTCTGCATACGCACGCGCACGCACGCAGGTAGAACATACCGACGCATGAGCTTAGGACAAGATCTCGCCCATGCGAATCTGCGAGTTGCTACAACATTCGTCGCACCTCCCCGAAAAATCGGTCCGAAAGAGCGCAGTGACTGAGTCGATGATCAGGAGCTTGAACGGTCCTTGCTCCGGGTCCTTGTGCGCAGCATCGCATCGTCTCGCAAGTGTCAGTAGCAGTAGTAGCAGCGGCGGTGGTGGTGTAAACACTCTCCGTGGCGTCGCGGCAACGTACCGCAAAGAGCACGCCGAGCTTGATAACCAGATCCATCTGCGCATCGTGACTGTGTGCTCTGTTCACAACAGCGCACGAGTCAACCTTGCTGGCGACAGAGTAGCTCGGCCTCGTATGAGCTCCGTACCGTGCAACGATGATGTTGTCGAGGACATCGGACGGGTTCTAGCAGTGGCCAGTCATGCATAGCAATGGAAAGGAGTGAGTGACCGAGAAAGTGGACGCGACACACATGTAGCATCATCACGCTTGAGGACGACTCACCAAGTTGTAGCGCTCTTTCGCGATCTCCGCCACGCGGTGCTGTCCGAGAGACGCGGTGAGTGCGCTGCAAACGTGCACGAGTACGAAGAAACACGTACCGGACGGAAAGTGCCTTCTGTGTCCACGAACGCGACTTTGCCTGAACATGACGCCGACCAAGTCAGTCTCCGCCCAAAGCTCACAATGCGCAGCGCGAGTGCTTCGTACCTGCTCCGCCGCCCTGAGACCGAGGGAGCTGCGTCGTGACGCACAACTGTAGCCCACAACCCGATCTGCTTTGAGATGTCTGCACCTTTGAGCAAGAGGCAGAGCTCGTTGTTTATCGTACCGTGTGGCAGAGCTGGGTCTTGCCGGTGCGGAACTCGCCGTGGATCTGTGTGGCAGATGCTCCAGTCCATGAGACCAAGCGTCGATGCGAGGCATCGACTCGCCTCCGATGGCGCCGCACCTCTGTGACTGACATGGTCTCCAGTCCGCCTCCGAGAATGTGGTCGAGTTCTGAGCGTATGCAACATCGTGAGTGGAAGCAAGCACATGCATGATCGCGACGCACGGATCTGCATGATCGTACGCTTGGATCCTGTTGTGATGTACGCCTTGCTCTTGCTCTTGAGGAACAGCGTGCTCGCTGACACAAACCCCATCTTCTCGGGCAAAAGCTGACGCATAGACAGCAGTGTCAACCAACTTGGACCTTGCGCAGCAGCATGCGAGTGTGCGCACACTGCACCTTTCGTCCGGCTTGTAGTAGCTGCGCACGCATCGAGAGCAGCAACCATGAGTTTCAAGCACGCAACTTGCTCATACACTACGCGCACACACACATATCGCGTGCATACCTTGTCGACTTTTGCTTCGCTGATGCCTTTCACAGCGAGCAGCTTTTTGTGTGAGACTTGAAAGAGCTGTCCGATCGTCGCGAAGCCGTCTTCCTTCAGCTTAGCAATGTCCGTCGCGTTGATCCCGGCGTCTTGCAGCAGATCGATCGGCTCGTACGACCGCAGCTCCTCTTCTTCTTCACCGTCGCTGTCTTCAATGACGGCAGGAGCGACAACTTGCTGACTCGCACTCGTGCCATGTGCTCGCTCTCTGTCATGTCATGCACACGCAAGAGGTCAGTCCAGTGCGAGCGCACACGAGCAGCTAGCACATACATTGAGCGCACCTCTTTCCGAGCGCCATGGTGTTGTGCCGCGTGCAGGAGCGAGTGGTAGCGGCGGAAACGGAGCTGGTGGCGCGTGCGCTCGAGCTGGCGAATGCGAGAGTGAACATGATGAGCTGGAGTGCGGAATCGGAAGTTGAAGTGATCATCACTCCGACACAATGCGACCCGATCGATGCACCAAGAGCGCTTTGCTGTCGACGAATCGAGCTCCAGCACTCAACGTGCGTGAGTTGACTTCTTGCGTGATGCACCAGTGTGCGTTCGTGAACATTTCGATCATGTAAGCTGAGCGCGTCGCTACTCTCGCAGCTCAGCCGCCGATTGCTGAGATTGATGCTGCGCTGTGACAGCGACACACAGTTCAGAAGCGTAGCTGGGTATGCGAGGCTAGAGAATAATGACACTCACTCGACGCACGGTTTGGTTCTCTCTATTGCTCAAGGAGCCACGTTCTTCGTTTCCACTTGCTGTGCTTGCCATCCTGACAACGGCGTCAGAGCTGCCGCAGCCACAGATGCTCAGGCTCAGTAATAGCGACCTCCGCGCTGCATATGGATGTCCACAATGCGCCACCGGAGCGCCTCCTGCGCCTCGTCGTAGTCGCGCTGGAAAGCAAAGATGTAGTAGTACGCAAGCACTTCATCTTCAGCGCCGTCCACGACCTCGCCCTCGCGGTTGCGGATGCAGTTGATCTGCTGCGCCTGGAAGCGGAGCAAAATGATCGGCGCTTGCTTGTCTTCCGCCTGCATACACACACAAGGCATCAGCCACACTTGAACGCAGATCGCGATGCAACGCAACACGTCCGTACCGTTGCCTCAATCACTTCGACGTTGTCGATGCTCAGCACGTTCGGATCCATGACCAAGCCTTCGGTCTTGCGCTCGCGAATCGCGACGTTGATGCGGGAGTACGCCGCTTCACCAAACCACTTCTTCAAATCTCGGCTGTTTCCGCGCAGGAACGCCTCAAGCACGCCAGGCAGGACAATCTCCTCGATGTTCTGCGCACACCATTCAGCAGAACAGTTGTGTTAGTGGAAGCCGAAGCACTCTGGCGGTCATCGGCAAGTGGTAAGGCAGCAGTACCTCCTTCCACTCTTCCAGGATAAAGTCCGGCTCGGCACGCCGGATCTCCCTGCGCCACAGACACGTCGTTAAGAACTTCGCGAGGGCCAATACACCGACACAAGTGAGTCTGGTACGCACTTGATCGCCACTGCCATCGGCGTTTCGCCAAAGAGACCGTCGTAGATCGACGACATGCGGTACACCCACCTGATGCGCAATGCCACAAGACGTGCAAACGGTAGTTCGTGAGTCCAGAGCCCACAGATCCGTTGAGCAAGCGAGCTTGTGTGGCATATGCACCGAAGCGATCCACAAGCACAACGTACGGGTTTTGGCTCGTCTCCCAGAACTCAAGCACGTCTTCGCGCGCATCACCAAGCTTGTCCTTCGCCTGCTTTGCCTTCTCGCCGACTTTCTTACCCGCTTCCGTGCGCGCAGCCAGCTTCGCAGCGTCGAGGATGCCTTGGATGATTGGAGCTTCACGGAAGCGCGCGCTCACACGCTGCCACGCACTCTCGTCCTCCTTCACTGCCACAAGCGCACTCGAACCAGTGTACTCTGCGGCTGCTTCCTCGTCCGACGCACTCGGCGTTGACTTGGAGTGCGTCGGCGTCTTGACCGACGAGAGCGCTTCGTCCACAGAGCGCTTCTCCTTCGCGCCAAAGAGCTCGCGCGCGGCGTCGCCCCACTCTTCGCGCCACTTTGGCAGCGCGTTCGGGTTGATGATTTTGTTGCGCTGCTGCGCAAAGCCATCAAAGATGTTCTTCACGAACGCACGGGCGCCGTCGATCGGCGACTCCGTCTTCGCCTCGCTCGCCTGACATGGACAGCGCGACCGTCGCACATTGCAGTGTCAGTGAACTACAGCTAGTGCCTTGGGTCGAGCCGTTCATTCACTCTTGAGCACCAAGCCACATGTGTTCGACAAAACGCACCTCCTGCGCATTCTCGCTCGCTGGATCCGTCTCCTTTTCGCCATCGTGCTTCTCGCCATCGTGCTTCTCGTCGCTCGTTTCAGAGGCAGCAGCAGCGCCAGTACCTGCTGGCTTGACGTTCTCCTCAATGGTCTCTTTGAGCTTCTGCGACGCACTCGCGGCTTGGTCCTGCAGGTTCTTCGCAGCCTCCTCGGTCTTCGACGACACCTCCTGGTACTTTTCCTTGGCCGCTTTCTCGACCTCCTTGAGCTGCTCCTTGGTCTTTTGGAGCTCCTCGAGCGACTTTTTCAGCTCCTCGTTCTTCTCCAGCTCGTTCTTGAACTGGTTCTTGATGTCCGAGAAGAAGCCCATGGCGCGGCGCTGCTGGCTCAGCTGTGCACGCGCATTTGCGAGCGCCGGCAAGCGACGCACGACAGTTGCTGACGTCGCAGTCGCAGCCTTGTTTGCGTGGCGCATCAGCGCAGCGCGCGCAGTCGCGTGGCGGAGCATCTTGCAATCGATCGATCGAGCACGTCAGCAGCAGCAGCAGCTCGCAGTGCTTGCTGCTTGCTTGCTGTTCACGTCTTTCGTGCTTTTCGTTTTGTGTGGAGCTGCTTGAGTCCCTCGCTTTTGGCTCTACTGCAACCCAAAGCGGAAGACCACAGGTCCCTCGTTTTTAGCACTACTGAACCAATTTCTTGCACAAATTGACCAGTTACAAATGCGTATTTACAAAACAAGCACTCCTGAACAGTTGTTGGTAGTGAAGAAATTCAAGGAACGAGCTTGAGACGACACTTGGATTCAGCCAACCCCGGCAGTAGAGAGTGCTTCATGGTCGCTCGCAAGTACGGTCGCGTGGCCGTGATTGCCGACTACACGGGCTACGTCGACACGTTCCCGATCGGCCACGTCATGATGAAGCACCTCACGCTGCGCGCGGGCCAGTGCCCGGTCCAGAAGTACTTCAAAGAAGCGTTCGATGCGATCGACGCGGGCGAGCTCGACCCGTCCATGCTGATCAGCCACACGGTCGGACTGGACGACGTCCCGGACGCGTACAGCCACTGCTACCACAAGGACGAAGGATACTTGAAGGTGCTTGTGCGTCCGAACGCGATCTGAGCGCGGCGCAGCTCGCTCGAGGCGAAGCTGTCTCGACGCTCGGCTGAAGGTCTTCGAGGCGCGAGGCGCTGCTGTTGGTGCTGGTGTTCGCGTTGCTGCATGTAGTCTTGGTTTGCAAGCCAGAGTCGGTCGGTCGGTCGATCGCGAGTGTGTGTGTGCGTGTGCGCTTGGTGGACGCGATTGATGCGAGGAATGCGCACACAGCGTAGGCGACGAGGCATCTCGCCATGCGTGTTTCGAGTGCATACAGTCGAGTGTGTGCAATGGACATTTAGTGCGATCTGCGCGGCCGTGTCGCTTCCTCTTCCTCCTCGTCGTACTTGCACATTGTGCTCATTGCGGTGAGGCAACAGTGTGGTGCTGACTGGTGTCGTTGGCAACGCGCAGTCGTGATGCAAGCATTTGGACTCGGGTCACAGAGCTCACTGCTGCGCTCAGAGGCTTCTTGCTCTGTGGACTTGTCTTGGCGTCAGTGCGCGGCGCACAGCGTTCGGGGCTTGGCGTTTGCGCACTACATCGGCCACAGCGCTCGCTTCACCGCCAATCTGCTCACTCGTCGCGAGCAGGCTCGGACGCTCACGCCAACGCGAATCAACGATGCTGTTGGCGTGATGGCGCGGCGCATCACAGGCGGCCGGCCTTGCAAAATCGACGGTTGGTGCTGCGTCGAGTCGTGGAGTGCGAGTCTCCAGACCGTCGATGCAGCAGCAGCAGCATGCAGCACGTACACAAACGAAACGACAGCGTGGTCTTATTCGCTCGCTCCACATGCATGCGCGCATGACACACGTGCGCTCGCGATCGGCTGCTTGGAGTGCTGCGCCACACGCAACTAACGGACTGACTGACTGACTGACTGCTCAGAGCCAATGCAACACACACATACACGCGCCGCCGCGAAGTACATACAGTGCATCATCGCTGGTTTGGGTCTCGACCGAAATGCGTCACGGGTACGTCGTCGTCTCTGGCGCGCCACGATCACCAGCGACATCGCCAGTGTTGCCGCTGACACTGGCATTGGCGTTAGCGTGCGGCGTGATGAGCACCTTGATGCTTCCCTCGCGCTTGTAGACGAGGTGCTCGTAGGCTTCCGGCACCTGCTCGAGCGTCAAGCAGTGCGTCACCATGAGCGTCGGGTCGATCTTCTCCTGCTCCAGCGCTCGCATCACTACTTTTGCACGGGACACTGCCCCGAGCGCACGCTCAGGTGCTTCTGCACGACGTGGCCGAGCGGGAAGTGGTTGGCGTACCCAATGTAGTCTGCGATGATCGACACGCGTCCGAAGCTGCGCACGACGCTCACACACTCGGTCAAAATGTCGGGCGTGTCGGTCTCGAGCCCAACTGCGCGCTCGAACTTGCTCACGAGCGTCTCTGCGAAGCGAAAGCCAGTGGCGTCGATCACGACATCGACGCCGTCGTCGAGCGGGAACAGTCCGTGGATCTTGCTCACGACTTGAGTGCTCGAGAGGTCGCTGCGGTCGAGCACCTCGATGCCGAACTTGCTGCGCGCAAGCTCGAGACGCGCTGGGACTTTGTCGATCCCGAGCACACGGCGCGCGCCTTTAAGCTTGCTCCACGCCGCAGCGTAGAGGCCGATCGATCCGAGTCCCCAGATCACGACTGAGTCTCCTGCGCTGACTTCGCCCAGCTCCGTGGCGTGCAGCGATGTCGAGAGCACGTCCGAGACGAAGAGCGCTTTCTCGTCTGGAATGCTGTCAGGGATGCGGAAGCAGTTGACATCGCCGAATGGTACGCGCACGAACTCTGCCTGCGAGCCCGGGATGGCGCCTAGGAGCCACGAGTACCCAAAGATCGCGCCTGCCGCCCGTCCGCCGTACATCTCTTCGAACAAGCGCGAGTCATTTGTGTTGTCGCAGCCGCTGAACTCGCCGTACTCGCAGTGCTTGCACTCACCGCACACAATGCAGAATGCGATCACGACGCGGTCGCCGGTCTTGAACTTCGCCACCTCGGAGCCAGTCTCCGTGACGACGCCGCAAGCTTCGTGTCCGAGGATGCAGCCTTCGTCCATCGTCGGGATCTCGCCCGAGTACAAGTGCGAGTCCGAGCCCGAGCACACGGAACACGCGGTGACTTTCACGATCACGTCTTTCGCGTGCGTCACGACCGGCTTTGGCTTGCTCACGCACGCGACGCGCTTGGCGCCCTCCCACACGATCGCCTTCATGGTCTCGCTGCTCGAGACATCTGGCTGCGTCGAGTCCTCTGCAACTTCGCGCATCCCGAGGAGCTCGTCGCGAGCTTCGCAGTTGCGTTCGCAAGCTTCTCTACTCTTTGCGTTCTGATCAACCTCTTGCTACTGAAGCACAAGCAGGAGTACGAGCGCTAGCTGGCAGCACTTGGTGAACTCTGGGACGCGAGCAAGCCGTGTAATGTGGGCCACTCGATCGATCAACTGCCGCATGTAGTCACTTGAAGCGCTTGTGCTTGGTTCGCAGCAGCAGCTCTCAGTCTCGAATTTGCCTCTGACGCAACAGCACGAGCACCAAGCGAGACTGCCTGCGATACCATCGACGATGATGCACTTCATGTCGAAGAAGGACGACGAGAAGGCTGGGAAGCTGGACGTGGCGCAGGGCTCGACGCAGCCGCACTACTCCAAGTCCGACGTGATGAAAGCTGTCACGTACGACGGCACGCATCTCATGGGCGGAAAGACCGTCGTGTTTGGCGACCACCCCAAGCCGCTCATCACGCATCCGAAAGACGTCATGCTGAAAGTCGAGCTCAGCTCGATCTCGGGCTGCGACTTGCACGTCTACTCGGGGCTGCTCCCTACGGCAGACAAAGGCCAGATCCTTGGCCACGAAGCCGTCGGCACGGTGCATGAAACGGGCTCGGACGTGACCAAGTTCAAGCGCGGCGATCGCGTCGTGGTGTCGCTCAACCTGGCGTGCGGCGAGTGCAAGTACTGCCAGCGCGAAGAGTTTGACGAGTGCGACGCGACGAACGACTCGCGGCTCTTTGGCGACATGTACGGTGGCAACCGCGGTCCTGCTGCTGTGCTCGGGTACTCGCGGCTGCTCGGCGGCGTTCCAGGCTGCCAAGCCGAGTTTGTGCGCATTCCGTTCGCAGACGTGAACCTCTTCCACGTGCCTCGCGAAGTGTCGAGCGCCAAGGCGATCTTTGCAAGCGACATCATGAGCACGGGTCTTCACGTTGCAGCAATGGGAAGAGTGCGCGAAGGCGACATCGTCGCGATCTGGGGACTCGGACCCGTCGGACTCATGGCGGGCTTCTGGTGTCTCCAGAAAGGTGCGAAGCGCGTGATCGGGATTGACCACGTCCCTGAGCGCCTTCGACTCGCGCGCGAGAAGTTTGGCTTCGAGACGATCGACCGGTCGGGCTTGAAGAGCCAGCAAGTGGTCGACAAGTTCCACGAGATGCTCCCGCTCGCGCAGTGCTCGGGTGGCGGAGCAGACGTCGTGATCGAAGCTGCTGGGTTCCGCTTTGCGCAGAGCATGAAGAGCAAAGTGGAGCAGACGCTCGGTATGGAGACTGACTCGTCCGACATCTTGAAAGAGATGGCGACGTGCGTGCGCAAGTTTGGTCGCGTGTCGATCATTGGCGACTACATCAACACGGCGAACCACTTCCCTGTCGGCCACGTCATGCAGAAGCACTTGACTGTGCGCTCGGGCTACGTGCCAGTGCAGCGCTACTTTGCCGAGGTGATGAGCGCGCTGCAGAAGGGCTCGATCGACCCGCTCGTGCTCGTGAGCCATCGCATGTCGCTCCAAGACGCCCCAACTGCGTACGAGAAGCTGTCCAAGTACGAAGACGGGTTCGTGAAGGTGCTGTTGCAGAACACGGTGCCGTAGGGTGTCGCTTGTAGTGCGAAGCAAGTGTGTGTGTGTGTGTGTGTGTGTGCAAGGATGCGAGCGAACCCGTGCGTGAGCGTGCGCGAGGAGGAGAGGCAGCGTCACGCACTGGCTACTGCACCGCACTACATGTGTGCGTCTCTCGGTCGTTCGGACGCAAACGCAAAGTGCATTCCACTGCAGCGAATCGAGTGTCTCTTTCGTCTGCTGCTACTGCTTCCTTTGTGCACTCTCTCGTCTTCGTGCCAGTACATCGTCTCTCGGTCGTTCGCTCCCGCACTTAATCACTCACTCACTCACTCACTCACTCACTTGCTCACTCACTCATGACTACCGTGCTGCCGTTGCTCTTGCTACTGCTGCTGATCATGTACACATGCGCGCGCCGCGTGCTACTAGTACTCGTGCAGCATAGCCACACACGCTGCTGGCTCAGAGGTGGTGGCGACGACGACGGTGGTCGCTGCGCCAGTAGCGCGGCGCGTGGTTCGCGAGCGCGAGACGGCGGGTGCTACCATGATCCGCACCGAGAGCGCGAGCACCAGTGCCAGCGCCAGCAGGCGACATGCCGTTGCGACCACTGCTCATCGCCATCATCATGTTCATGCCACTGACTGCGCCATTACCACTACGAGAGGCACCGCCAAAGCCAGGAGCGCCACCAAAGCCAGGAGCGCCACCAAAGCCATTGACAGCATTCCCGAAGAGACCAGCGCCAGCGCCGCCTGCGAGGTTCTCAGTGATACTGGGGTTGACAGTGTTGCCAAAGTCGCCGATACTGCCACCACGTGCTTGACCGATGCCAGGACCGAGTCTCATGTCCGCACCGAGTCCGCCCATGTTTCTAGGCACGTCACCGAGACCCGCGATGTCGCCACGGAAGCTCGGGTCATTCGGTACACTGCTGCCGAGTCCTGCACCGCGACCTGGAGCATTGCCGCCGACTAGTCCGGGCGACTGCATCATCGACTGGCCACCGATGTCAGCCATGGGAGTCATAGCATCATTGATGGCATTGCCGCGCGTGTCGCGGAGCGGAGTCACAGGGACCTTGGGAGCAGCAGCAGCAGTGCCTCCATCCGAGGCAGGTTCAGGCAGGATCGGTTGTTGAGGCGGTGTCTCCGACGGCGACTGAGGTGGTGCTGAGAGCGTCGTCGGCGCTGGTGTGACTTGGCGAGTCATTGATGCTGCCGGTGTCGCCCGCGGCCGCTCTCCTGGACGTGAAGACGCAGGCGTCGCACGTGGAAGCGATGGATCAGTCGGTCCTGGAGAAGCCGCAGCTGCGCCATTCGCACTGGTTCCAGTGCTAGTGCCAGTGCCAGGCGTACCAGCACTCGTTGGCGCTGCGACACCTGTGGCAGTCCCTCCTCCTCCGAGCACCGCCGTGTTGCTCGCAACGATCGTGGACGACGTATCGGAGGCGACGACTGCCGCCGGCTCGCTGACTGGGATCGGGATGTACTGCGGCACGTCAATCGGCACTGGGATGGGGATCGCAATCTTCTTCACGACAACCATGTCCTTCATGTGACGCTTGTGCGCTTCCTCATCGTCTTCGGCGGTCATCGCTGGGGTTGTGGCTGAGGTCGTCGCTGGCGCGGCTTCTGGTGCCGCAGCGACAGCAGCAGCGCCTCGCAGCATTCGTTGTGGACCGCCAGCGCGAGCGTGAGCGGTGAGAGCGGTCTGCTGCTCGCCATGCGAAGGCAGCCCGGCTTGCGCGAGTGCGAGGGCGAGTGCACCAACGAGAGCCGAGATGGGCTTCATTGGTTGTTGGTGGTAGCGGTGGCGGCGTTGGTGGCGTTGGTGGCGGCGGCGGATGGCAACTCGACTCAATGGCGAGCTGACAAATGTAGGAGTGCGAGTCTGGAGTGACAGAGCAAAGCCAATCGATTGACTGTGTCGGGTCGTTGTGTGCTGCTACTGTAGTGCAAGATAGAGTGTCGATCTGGATACGCCGCTGCTTGGTCGGTGCGACCCAGACACAGACTAGTGTCCCGGTACCCGTGCGAGCTGCGTCAAAGTGATGCGATGCGATGTGAACTGGTCGAATGGACGGATGGATGGATGAATGAATGGATGGTTGAAGCGCTCGTGGCTTCCAGTCGATATCGGTCGATTGCTTTCAGTCGGACTGCTAGGGTCGATGAGAAGAAGACAATCGATACTTCAGCAAACGCCATACTACGAACATCAGACACGAAAGCACCAAAGCACCAAGACGTCTGAGAAGAAGGAGCATGGAGACGAACGAAGTAGTGAAGAAGAAAGCTACGTGATCGTTCAGTGTTGTCAAGGCCAAATCTTCTCCGTCAGCACGACACGCTATGACTAGACTGCAGTATGGTCTGGCAGATGTGCGCGCGCGTGCTTGTGCGCTATCGTGTCGACCAGAGAGATTGAAGGGTTTGCTACTGTCTTGTTATGACGCCTGCTGCGCTACTCAAGCGCGCGAAGGTTATTCGACTCGAGTTGGAAACTACATTTACCGACAAAGTAGCGAGTTGTGAAGTACGCGCAGCAGACAAGATTGAACCGAATGCGCTTGAGCCGAGATACAGATTCGGAAAGGCACCAAAGGTAGCACAAGTGCTGAAGGTCCTCGCGCGATGACTTCGCATGGCTGCTGGCATGCTACACCACGACGAGCTTCTTATCAATACACAACCTTGCTCAATGCTTAGCCGCTAGCCTGCATATCCTGTATGCTACATGTACTAGACTTGTTTGAGCCTTGTAGCGTTGCGCACAGCTGAGTCTACTCCTCAACTCATCACTTTCGATGAACAGTCCAAGTCGATACCTCCATGATCGTGACACATTTGCATCGAAATGCAACACAGGTGTCAGTTGATGAAACATATTGTGGCACAGAGAAACAATCAGGTGCCTTTTGACTTTGGTTCTACAGACAATCGACAGAAAAGCAATTATTTGTCGGCAATACGGGAACGCTAAACAAATACACATTCAACGATCACAATGAAGAGTGTCAATAAAGATGTTTCAAACTAACACAAAAGTGTATGAGATCCAGGTTGCAACTCGAGATATAAACAAGAGAGTGCCTATTGCGACCAATTGGGAAACAAATTTCATCCGGACAAGAATTGATGTATACAATCTCGGATTTTAAAGTGTTTGAGAACGAAGATGCGCCGAAGGCTCGTAGGGTTTCACACAGGAAAACTGCCCAGCGCAGCCGCTAAGGTCACACTGGCGTAGTCGCTGGCCCGCCGCAGGCGCTAGGGTTTTCACGGAAGTATGGGTCGCGCGAAGCGTGGGGGGTTGGTTCAGCGGGGTATAGTTTCTTCACCAGGTATACAGGGAATAGGTTAAAATATACGTATACTCCTGGCCTTTCTCGTAGCCCAATCGGTCGCAGTATCAAGTGCCTTTTAACAAACACACAGTCACTGCAACATCAGCAGCAAATGAGCGGACGCACGTTGTGTTGCTAGCACAGTTAAGCGCAGGTTGAGCGAGCGACGCACACGTCTTGCTGATGTCTCGGTGTATTGTAGAGTGAGCGCAAGAGTGGAAGCCCTGCCCAGCGAGCATGGGACAGACGTAAAACCCTCATCTTCCACACTACGGTTGGTATACATAGATCCATACACTCCCACACGACACACGAGCGATCCGTTCATACTCCCTTCCAGCTCGTGTCGTTCGGTACGGATGTGGATGTCGGTCAGCTTGCTTGATGCTTGACTCCGAGCGTGTGCTTGCGCTTGTGAAACGCGGCTTGGCCGAGCGGCTTGGTGTTGATGTCTGCGACGTTGTACGTCGTCGCGACTCGCTTGATCTTGATGTGGCGCTCAGGGATGACCTCGCGGTTCTTGAGGAACTTGACTGGAATGTGCTTCGTTCGTCTGTGGTTGCCGGGGTGTTTGAGCAGCGAGGCGGCGGCGTCATTGCCGATGTAGAGTGTCGATCGAGCTCGTGGAATCTTCAGCTCGTCGAGAAGCTCTTCCACCCAGATCAGCTCATGAAGACCATCGCTTGCAGCGACTATCTCGGCCTCGCAGGTGCTTTCGGTCACGAGTTGCTGCTTCCAGCTCTTGCTCGATATCGCCTGCCCACAAACAAACAGTACGAAGCCAGAGACCGACTTGCGATTGGGACTATTCGCAAAGTCAGCATCGACGAACAGCTCTAGCGTGACTTGTGCGTACTGTCTCGCCTCAACCAGGTCGTACATCAGACCGTGGTCTCGCGTACCAGCGAGATAGCGCAATGCACCGATGGCGAGACGCCAGTGCTCGATTGCTGCGTGCTCGTTGTGTACTGCGAGCACTCGCATTGCTGTGCTGAGATCGAAGCGCGTCCCGCTCACGAGGAACTGTAGATGTCCGACTGCGCTGCGGTACCGCTGCTGAAGCGTCAGTTCGCCACTCGTTCTTGCTGGGTCCGCCTTCGTCTCGCTTCGGACTTGCTCACCGCGTGTCATCTCGTCGGGTCTTGCATCTTTGTTGGTCTTTGCAACCGACTGCCACTCACCTAGTGCTGCAGCGCCGGTTCTTGTTGGCACCGCGTCGCTAGTGCCCAACAGTCGCTCATCGTGCTGTCTAGCATCGAGTCTTACAGACTGCGGCATCTTCATTATCGGGACACGTGCTGTGTTGGCGTCGCTCATGCCGAAGCGGTTCAGCACGTCTTCGGTGTACTTGTGCTGACTCACAAAGACCTTCGAGTTGTCCATGTCGATCTCGAGACCGAGGAGATACCGAACTGGCCAGACCGACTTGAGCTTGAAGCAGCGGTCGATGTTCGTTGCGATCTTGTTCACTGCTTCGTCTTGGTAAACGACGAGGATGTCATTGACGTACACTGTGACGAGGAGCTCAGGTTCGCCAGTACCAAGCACGTAAAGCCCGTAGGCCTTGCAGCATCTTCTGAACCCGAGCTTTGACAGCAAAGCGTGCAGTGCACTGCTCCACTCTTTGGGACTCTGTTTGAGCCCGTAGAGACTGCGATGTAGTCGACATACTTGGTCTCCTGGTACTTCAAAACCCAGTTGATTGCTCCACGTAGGCGGGCTTCTCAAGTGGTGCGTTGAGGAACGCAGTGATGAAGTCGTACTGGCGTACAGTCCAACCTCGAAGCCCTGCGTACATGAGCACCAGCAGCAGTGCCTCGAACCGAACGACAGGTGCGTACGTCTCACCGTAGTCGACGCAGGGACGCTGCACGATTCCGAGCGCGACTAAGAGTGCTTTGTATGTCTTGTTGTTGCTCGCGTCCTGATAGATCTTGAACACCCATCGGGTCCTGGGAACGCGCTGATCTGTTGGACGAGGAACCAAAGACCATGTACCATTGCGCATCTGCGCGTCGTACTCGCGTTGAGCGGCCGCAATCCACTCGCTTGCGTGCACGGTTGCTTCAGCTTCCTTGATGGTGCTTGGCGTCACTTCTCCGCTTGTCGACTGCGGAGTCAGCAAATCGACCTGGTCGCTCGCGTGTTGATCGTCGCTGGTGATCTTCAGTGTCCGTGTGCACGCTGCTTCTTCGTCTCGCGCTCGCTCTCAACTCTCCCTTCCGACTCCTGCGCGTTGTCTGCGCTTGGTGTCTGTGGCATACCACAAGCACCGACTTGTTGGTCGTCGTCGTGTTGCGCCGAGCAGGTCACGATGACTGGAAGTCGCACTATCGGTAGCTCCGCGGGCAGGTGCTTCTTCGGGTTCTTGCGCTCAACGTACACCAGATCAAGAAGCTGTTGTACATAGCGCCCGTCGACTGTCTTGCTCTCGTGTGTCGTCATGTTCTCGCCTCGAACATCATCACACGCGCCAGTGTTGAGGTTGAGCACTCGGTAGCCTTTTGTTGCTGTCGCGTAGCCCATCAAGAGCGACGGTGCTCCTCTCGCAGCGAGCTTGGTCGGCCGGCGCTTCTTTTCGACGAACGCAAACACGAGACACCCAAACACACGTAGATGCGCGACGCTTGGAGGTTCACCGTGCAGTGCTTCATATGGCGTGATCGCGAGGTTGACTGCTGTCGTGGTTGTTCGGTTGTCTGTGTGAACGACGTAGCTCGCTGCTTCGCCCAGAAGGCTTCAGGTTGACCCGACGCCGTGAGTAATGCGCGAACTTTGCCGAACAAGACCGCGTGGGCATTATCCACGATGCAGACTTCTTCGTGTGCATGAGCGTGAGCGAACACGTGCGTGATCGAGTGACCGCACAGTTACTCAAACGCTTTGCTTTTGAACTCTCTGCATTGATCGGTTCGGATCGCCTTCACGTTCTTGCCGAACTTATCACGCGTGAGCGCAATGAAGTCCGCTACGTTGTTGATCGTCTCCGTTTTCTTGCGCTGAAGGTAGATCAACTTGTACCGAGTCGCCTCGTCGACGATGTGGAGTAGCATCGACGCGCCGGACGGTGTTTCAGCGACTGGGAAGACGAGGTCCATCTGGACACGCTCGAACGGCTGAGATGGCCGCGTCGCGTGAGTGTTCTTGAACGACATGCAACGCTTCTTTGCGGTCTCGCACATGAGGCATTCAAACTGCTGCTTGAGCTCTTGGCAGTCGAAGTCGAGTCCATGGACCGCGCTTGATTTCGCCATGTCCCATACTGCTCCGATGTGCGTGTGCGCAAGTCGCGCGTGCCAAAGCGACAAACTTGTACAATCGGAGCGGGTCGTACCCTAGACTGTCGACTGATCGCTTGGGAGCCATGCCGTTGTCTTGTACAGACTATCGGTCGGATCGAGCACAAAGATGATCTTCGTGGAGCCGTCGTCGCTTGCCGGCAGCACCTCTGTCTGGTCTGTCTGGACAATCGCGCCCAGTCCATGATCCAGGAAGAGGCGACGCTGTGAGAGCAAGTTCATTGCGCCATTGACGAAGCATCCGTCAATCGAGAGCGCAACAGCAACGGTTGGAACCATGAACTTGATCGTGCCGTGACCATCTTCTTTGCACTTAGCGCCGTTGAACCATGTCATCACACGCCCCTGCTCGCTGCTGAGCGATGTGAACGCTCCCTTGTTCCCGCAAGTATGTGTTGCCGCTGCGTTGTCGAGCGCAAACGTGATCCGATCGCCGTGACTGGATCCGGTGCTGCTGCTGCAAGCTCGTACGACGTTGACTGCGTTAAACTTCGTGTAGTTCAAGTCTGGATCGGTGTTGTCGCTTGGCTCCGGCGTGCTGTTATCGTAGTTGACATCGCGTTGCCCGCGACCGCCACGTCCGCCACGATCTTATCCACTTCCGCGCCCGCGACCACGACCTCTTCCTCGCCCTCTGCTGCTCATGAAGCTCAGCCGTTGGTGCTGTTGCTGACTGTTGTTTGGGTTGTAACAACAGTCACGCTTCCAGTGCCCTCTGTCCGCACTGTCGACACACGTCCGAGCGCTTGTCCTGAACTGATGATCGCGAGCTCACTTGCATAACTGGTTGCGCGTCTCCAACCTCGACTGCTGGATGACCTGTCTTGTCTACTATCGTTGCAAGATGAAGACTGCGCTCTTCTTTGGCTTTGAGTTGATCGCCGAGCTGCTGCAAAGAGAGCGACTGCATCGCGGAGAACGAGTCGATGATCGCTTCGTGGTCCTTGCCGAGTCCCGTGAGAACGGCAGAGATCATGTCTTCGTCTGAAGTCTTGGCTCCAGCGGCTGCTAGGCGTCGGCGTATCGCCATCATGCGATCCCACTAGCACAAGATGGCTTCTACTGGTTCGATCTCCGTCACGAACAGCGCCTTCTTCAAGTAGTGGACGTTGGTAAACGGCTTCTTTTCAAACTCTCGAACGAGATGTACCCACTTCTCGATCGGCGAGTCGTAATCGTCGAGCTTCTCCTTGTAGTCGTCGTTCAAAGTGTTCGTGAGCACGTCGTCGAGGTTAAGGACGCGCTGCCGCCACTGCTTCCTCGCGTCAGTCTGGCTGCTCGGCGGCTTTTTCTCATCGCCAGTCAGCAGAGTCCACAGACCTCGTGCACGCAGTGCGGCCTTCATGGACGCCTTGTACGGCGCAAAGTTGCGCCCGTCAAACTTGATGTTCTTGATCGTGTCTTGCGGTTGCTGCATGATCGCTTGAGCTTTTAGGCTCATAAGCTAGCACGGTTGAGCGAGCGACGCACACGTCTTGCTGATGTCTCGGTGTATTGTAGAGTGAGCGCAAGAGTGGAAGCCCTGCCCAGCGAGCATGGGACAGACGTAAAACCCTCATCTTCCACACTACGGTTGGTATACATAGATCCATACACTCCCACACGACACACGAGCGATCCGTTCATAGTGGTAGTTGCCAGGCA
This sequence comes from Pythium guiyangense, assembly GCA_003730235.1. Classification (NCBI taxonomy): domain Eukaryota; phylum Oomycota; class Peronosporomycetes; order Pythiales; family Pythiaceae; genus Pythium; species Pythium guiyangense. The sequence goes on from QXDM01000039.1 coordinate 30,895, forward strand.
GCTTGCGCAGCTGCTGCTGGGTCTCCATCGGCATCTGGTGCGCTTCCGTTGCCATCGTGCGGCTGTGTTGTTGTTGTTGTTGTTGTTGTTGCTGCTGCTGCTCGAGACCGACCGTCGCGGTCGTCGTCGTGGTCGCTCTGCGGTCGAGATGGAGATTTCTGAAATGAGCGCCGCAGCGTTTCGTGAATTTTCATCAATGGGCGCTCTGTGTGGCTCCATCACTTGGAGTTTGTATGTGAAAATGAAACGTCACAACTCGCACCATCGCGCTGAACTTCCGACGCGTGTCAACGCCAGGAACATGCTCACGACATGCTCGCGAAGAATGTTGTGCTAGTGCTGTCGGTGCTGCTGCGTTAGTAGTAGTGATGGCGGCGATAGCAACAGAGCGACCATATCGACCATGAGAGTAGCCATGACTAGGAGGACTTGGACCCTCGCTGCTGCTGCAGTGCTGCAGAGCTGCGCAGACCGACAGCTAGCTAGATGTATTTCTTTTGGAACGACACAGTGCGCGTCTTCTTGGGACGCTTGAGCGCCTGGAAGAAGAGCAGGTTCACGGCGAGGACCCACGTGAGCACGATCGCCATGTACGTCGCGAGCGCGTTGTAGCCGCTGCCGCAGATCATGTACCACGAGTCCTCGTAGTCGAGCTGCGGCAGCGGGTAGTTGCAGAAGCTGAACTCTTCGTCGAACTCGTGCACGCACAGGAACTTGCTGCGCTCGTGCGTCATGCCGACGAGCGAGTAGATCGTCTCGCGCTCCGAGCAGTGGCCGAGCAGTTGCGCAAGCACGCGCGCGCACATCTGCCAGACCATACTGCAGTCTAGTCATAGCGTGTCGTGCTGACGGAGAAGATTTGGCCTTGACAACACTGAACGATCACGTAGCTTTCTTCTTCACTACTTCGTTCGTCTCCATGCTCCTTCTTCTCAGACGTCTTGGTGCTTTGGTGCTTTCGTGTCTGATGTTCGTAGTATGGCGTTTGCTGAAGTATCGATTGTCTTCTTCTCATCGACCCTAGCAGTCCGACTGAAAGCAATCGACCGATATCGACTGGAAGCCACGAGCGCTTCAACCATCCATTCATTCATCCATCCATCCGTCCATTCGACCAGTTCACATCGCATCGCATCACTTTGACGCAGCTCGCACGGGTACCGGGACACTAGTCTGTGTCTGGGTCGCACCGACCAAGCAGCGGCGTATCCAGATCGACACTCTATCTTGCACTACAGTAGCAGCACACAACGACCCGACACAGTCAATCGATTGGCTTTGCTCTGTCACTCCAGACTCGCACTCCTACATTTGTCAGCTCGCCATTGAGTCGAGTTGCCATCCGCCGCCGCCACCAACGCCACCAACGCCGCCACCGCTACCACCAACAACCAATGAAGCCCATCTCGGCTCTCGTTGGTGCACTCGCCCTCGCACTCGCGCAAGCCGGGCTGCCTTCGCATGGCGAGCAGCAGACCGCTCTCACCGCTCACGCTCGCGCTGGCGGTCCACAACGAATGCTGCGAGGCGCTGCTGCTGTCGCTGCGGCACCAGAAGCCGCGCCAGCGACGACCTCAGCCACAACCCCAGCGATGACCGCCGAAGACGATGAGGAAGCGCACAAGCGTCACATGAAGGACATGGTTGTCGTGAAGAAGATTGCGATCCCCATCCCAGTGCCGATTGACGTGCCGCAGTACATCCCGATCCCAGTCAGCGAGCCGGCGGCAGTCGTCGCCTCCGATACGTCGTCCACGATCGTTGCGAGCAACACGGCGGTGCTCGGAGGAGGAGGGACTGCCACAGGTGTCGCAGCGCCAACGAGTGCTGGTACGCCTGGCACTGGCACTAGCACTGGAACCAGTGCGAATGGCGCAGCTGCGGCTTCTCCAGGACCGACTGATCCATCGCTTCCACGTGCGACGCCTGCGTCTTCACGTCCAGGAGAGCGGCCGCGGGCGACACCGGCAGCATCAATGACTCGCCAAGTCACACCAGCGCCGACGACGCTCTCAGCACCACCTCAGTCGCCGTCGGAGACACCGCCTCAACAACCGATCCTGCCTGAACCTGCCTCGGATGGAGGCACTGCTGCTGCTGCTCCCAAGGTCCCTGTGACTCCGCTCCGCGACACGCGCGGCAATGCCATCAATGATGCTATGACTCCCATGGCTGACATCGGTGGCCAGTCGATGATGCAGTCGCCCGGACTAGTCGGCGGCAATGCTCCAGGTCGCGGTGCAGGACTCGGCAGCAGTGTACCGAATGACCCGAGCTTCCGTGGCGACATCGCGGGTCTCGGTGACGTGCCTAGAAACATGGGCGGACTCGGTGCGGACATGAGACTCGGTCCTGGCATCGGTCAAGCACGTGGTGGCAGTATCGGCGACTTTGGCAACACTGTCAACCCCAGTATCACTGAGAACCTCGCAGGCGGCGCTGGCGCTGGTCTCTTCGGGAATGCTGTCAATGGCTTTGGTGGCGCTCCTGGCTTTGGTGGCGCTCCTGGCTTTGGCGGTGCCTCTCGTAGTGGTAATGGCGCAGTCAGTGGCATGAACATGATGATGGCGATGAGCAGTGGTCGCAACGGCATGTCGCCTGCTGGCGCTGGCACTGGTGCTCGCGCTCTCGGTGCGGATCATGGTAGCACCCGCCGTCTCGCGCTCGCGAACCACGCGCCGCGCTACTGGCGCAGCGACCACCGTCGTCGTCGCCACCACCTCTGAGCCAGCAGCGTGTGTGGCTATGCTGCACGAGTACTAGTAGCACGCGGCGCGCGCATGTGTACATGATCAGCAGCAGTAGCAAGAGCAACGGCAGCACGGTAGTCATGAGTGAGTGAGCAAGTGAGTGAGTGAGTGAGTGAGTGAGTGATTAAGTGCGGGAGCGAACGACCGAGAGACGATGTACTGGCACGAAGACGAGAGAGTGCACAAAGGAAGCAGTAGCAGCAGACGAAAGAGACACTCGATTCGCTGCAGTGGAATGCACTTTGCGTTTGCGTCCGAACGACCGAGAGACGCACACATGTAGTGCGGTGCAGTAGCCAGTGCGTGACGCTGCCTCTCCTCCTCGCGCACGCTCACGCACGGGTTCGCTCGCATCCTTGCACACACACACACACACACACACTTGCTTCGCACTACAAGCGACACCCTACGGCACCGTGTTCTGCAACAGCACCTTCACGAACCCGTCTTCGTACTTGGACAGCTTCTCGTACGCAGTTGGGGCGTCTTGGAGCGACATGCGATGGCTCACGAGCACGAGCGGGTCGATCGAGCCCTTCTGCAGCGCGCTCATCACCTCGGCAAAGTAGCGCTGCACTGGCACGTAGCCCGAGCGCACAGTCAAGTGCTTCTGCATGACGTGGCCGACAGGGAAGTGGTTCGCCGTGTTGATGTAGTCGCCAATGATCGACACGCGACCAAACTTGCGCACGCACGTCGCCATCTCTTTCAAGATGTCGGACGAGTCAGTCTCCATACCGAGCGTCTGCTCCACTTTGCTCTTCATGCTCTGCGCAAAGCGGAACCCAGCAGCTTCGATCACGACGTCTGCTCCGCCACCCGAGCACTGCGCGAGCGGGAGCATCTCGTGGAACTTGTCGACCACTTGCTGGCTCTTCAAGCCCGACCGGTCGATCGTCTCGAAGCCAAACTTCTCGCGCGCGAGTCGAAGGCGCTCAGGGACGTGGTCAATCCCGATCACGCGCTTCGCACCTTTCTGGAGACACCAGAAGCCCGCCATGAGTCCGACGGGTCCGAGTCCCCAGATCGCGACGATGTCGCCTTCGCGCACTCTTCCCATTGCTGCAACGTGAAGACCCGTGCTCATGATGTCGCTTGCAAAGATCGCCTTGGCGCTCGACACTTCGCGAGGCACGTGGAAGAGGTTCACGTCTGCGAACGGAATGCGCACAAACTCGGCTTGGCAGCCTGGAACGCCGCCGAGCAGCCGCGAGTACCCGAGCACAGCAGCAGGACCGCGGTTGCCACCGTACATGTCGCCAAAGAGCCGCGAGTCGTTCGTCGCGTCGCACTCGTCAAACTCTTCGCGCTGGCAGTACTTGCACTCGCCGCACGCCAGGTTGAGCGACACCACGACGCGATCGCCGCGCTTGAACTTGGTCACGTCCGAGCCCGTTTCATGCACCGTGCCGACGGCTTCGTGGCCAAGGATCTGGCCTTTGTCTGCCGTAGGGAGCAGCCCCGAGTAGACGTGCAAGTCGCAGCCCGAGATCGAGCTGAGCTCGACTTTCAGCATGACGTCTTTCGGATGCGTGATGAGCGGCTTGGGGTGGTCGCCAAACACGACGGTCTTTCCGCCCATGAGATGCGTGCCGTCGTACGTGACAGCTTTCATCACGTCGGACTTGGAGTAGTGCGGCTGCGTCGAGCCCTGCGCCACGTCCAGCTTCCCAGCCTTCTCGTCGTCCTTCTTCGACATGAAGTGCATCATCGTCGATGGTATCGCAGGCAGTCTCGCTTGGTGCTCGTGCTGTTGCGTCAGAGGCAAATTCGAGACTGAGAGCTGCTGCTGCGAACCAAGCACAAGCGCTTCAAGTGACTACATGCGGCAGTTGATCGATCGAGTGGCCCACACTACACGGCTTGCTCGCGTCCCAGAGTTCACCAAGTGCTGCCAGCTAGCGCTCGTACTCCTGCTTGTGCTTCAGTAGCAAGAGGTTGATCAGAACGCAAAGAGTAGAGAAGCTTGCGAACGCAACTGCGAAGCTCGCGACGAGCTCCTCGGGATGCGCGAAGTTGCAGAGGACTCGACGCAGCCAGATGTCTCGAGCAGCGAGACCATGAAGGCGATCGTGTGGGAGGGCGCCAAGCGCGTCGCGTGCGTGAGCAAGCCAAAGCCGGTCGTGACGCACGCGAAAGACGTGATCGTGAAAGTCACCGCGTGTTCCGTGTGCTCGGGCTCGGACTCGCACTTGTACTCGGGCGAGATCCCGACGATGGACGAAGGCTGCATCCTCGGACACGAAGCTTGCGGCGTCGTCACGGAGACTGGCTCCGAGGTGGCGAAGTTCAAGACCGGCGACCGCGTCGTGATCGCATTCTGCATTGTGTGCGGTGAGTGCAAGCACTGCGAGTACGGCGAGTTCAGCGGCTGCGACAACACAAATGACTCGCGCTTGTTCGAAGAGATGTACGGCGGACGGGCGGCAGGCGCGATCTTTGGGTACTCGTGGCTCCTAGGCGCCATCCCGGGCTCGCAGGCAGAGTTCGTGCGCGTACCATTCGGCGATGTCAACTGCTTCCGCATCCCTGACAGCATTCCAGACGAGAAAGCGCTCTTCGTCTCGGACGTGCTCTCGACATCGCTGCACGCCACGGAGCTGGGCGAAGTCAGCGCAGGAGACTCAGTCGTGATCTGGGGACTCGGATCGATCGGCCTCTACGCTGCGGCGTGGAGCAAGCTTAAAGGCGCGCGCCGTGTGCTCGGGATCGACAAAGTCCCAGCGCGTCTCGAGCTTGCGCGCAGCAAGTTCGGCATCGAGGTGCTCGACCGCAGCGACCTCTCGAGCACTCAAGTCGTGAGCAAGATCCACGGACTGTTCCCGCTCGACGACGGCGTCGATGTCGTGATCGACGCCACTGGCTTTCGCTTCGCAGAGACGCTCGTGAGCAAGTTCGAGCGCGCAGTTGGGCTCGAGACCGACACGCCCGACATTTTGACCGAGTGTGTGAGCGTCGTGCGCAGCTTCGGACGCGTGTCGATCATCGCAGACTACATTGGGTACGCCAACCACTTCCCGCTCGGCCACGTCGTGCAGAAGCACCTGAGCGTGCGCTCGGGGCAGTGTCCCGTGCAAAAGTAGTGATGCGAGCGCTGGAGCAGGAGAAGATCGACCCGACGCTCATGGTGACGCACTGCTTGACGCTCGAGCAGGTGCCGGAAGCCTACGAGCACCTCGTCTACAAGCGCGAGGGAAGCATCAAGGTGCTCATCACGCCGCACGCTAACGCCAATGCCAGTGTCAGCGGCAACACTGGCGATGTCGCTGGTGATCGTGGCGCGCCAGAGACGACGACGTACCCGTGACGCATTTCGGTCGAGACCCAAACCAGCGATGATGCACTGTATGTACTTCGCGGCGGCGCGTGTATGTGTGTGTTGCATTGGCTCTGAGCAGTCAGTCAGTCAGTCAGTCCGTTAGTTGCGTGTGGCGCAGCACTCCAAGCAGCCGATCGCGAGCGCACGTGTGTCATGCGCGCATGCATGTGGAGCGAGCGAATAAGACCACGCTGTCGTTTCGTTTGTGTACGTGCTGCATGCTGCTGCTGCTGCATCGACGGTCTGGAGACTCGCACTCCACGACTCGACGCAGCACCAACCGTCGATTTTGCAAGGCCGGCCGCCTGTGATGCGCCGCGCCATCACGCCAACAGCATCGTTGATTCGCGTTGGCGTGAGCGTCCGAGCCTGCTCGCGACGAGTGAGCAGATTGGCGGTGAAGCGAGCGCTGTGGCCGATGTAGTGCGCAAACGCCAAGCCCCGAACGCTGTGCGCCGCGCACTGACGCCAAGACAAGTCCACAGAGCAAGAAGCCTCTGAGCGCAGCAGTGAGCTCTGTGACCCGAGTCCAAATGCTTGCATCACGACTGCGCGTTGCCAACGACACCAGTCAGCACCACACTGTTGCCTCACCGCAATGAGCACAATGTGCAAGTACGACGAGGAGGAAGAGGAAGCGACACGGCCGCGCAGATCGCACTAAATGTCCATTGCACACACTCGACTGTATGCACTCGAAACACGCATGGCGAGATGCCTCGTCGCCTACGCTGTGTGCGCATTCCTCGCATCAATCGCGTCCACCAAGCGCACACGCACACACACACTCGCGATCGACCGACCGACCGACTCTGGCTTGCAAACCAAGACTACATGCAGCAACGCGAACACCAGCACCAACAGCAGCGCCTCGCGCCTCGAAGACCTTCAGCCGAGCGTCGAGACAGCTTCGCCTCGAGCGAGCTGCGCCGCGCTCAGATCGCGTTCGGACGCACAAGCACCTTCAAGTATCCTTCGTCCTTGTGGTAGCAGTGGCTGTACGCGTCCGGGACGTCGTCCAGTCCGACCGTGTGGCTGATCAGCATGGACGGGTCGAGCTCGCCCGCGTCGATCGCATCGAACGCTTCTTTGAAGTACTTCTGGACCGGGCACTGGCCCGCGCGCAGCGTGAGGTGCTTCATCATGACGTGGCCGATCGGGAACGTGTCGACGTAGCCCGTGTAGTCGGCAATCACGGCCACGCGACCGTACTTGCGAGCGACCATGAAGCACTCTTTCAAAATGTCTGGCGACTCTTTCTCCATGCCCATGCGCGCCTTCCAGCCGTGCCCGCCGCTAAAGCCGCATGCATCGATCGTGACGTCCGCGCCGCCGTCAGGGAGCATGCCGAGCAACTTCTTCGTGACTTGCGCGCTCGACAGGTCGCTGCGGTCGACGACTTCCAGGTTCAGCTTGTCGTAGGCAAAGCGCAAGCGATCGCGGTGGTGATCGACGCCCACGACCCGCTTCGCGCCTTTCATCTTGCACCAGTGCGCCGTCATCAAGCCAATCGGCCCGAGCCCCCAGATCACGACAGTGTCGCCAGTCTTGACGTTCCCGAGCTCCGTCGCGTGCAGCCCTGACACGACAGTCTCTGGCACAAGCACTGCTTTCTCGTCTGGGACGCCGTTCGGAATCTTGTAGCAGTTCGCATCTCCAAACGGCACGCGCACGTACTCGGCTTGCGAACCCGGCACGTTGCCGAGCATGCGCGAGTAGCCAAAGATCGCTGCAGGAGCCCACCCGCCGTACATCGCAGCAAACTCTTTCGAGTCGTTCGTGCGGTTGCACGCGCTGAACTCGCGGCGCTTGCAGAACGAGCACTCGCCGCAGGCGATCACGAACGAGATCGCCACACGATCGCCGACGTTAAAGTTGACGACCTCAGGGCCCGTCTTCTCGACAATTCCGATCGCTTCGCGTCCGAGGATCTGGCCGTTCTCCATGCCAGGGATGTCGCCAGCACACGCTTGACTGACGAACCCTGGGCAGATCGAGCACGCCGTGACTCTGACGATAATGTCTGCGCCTTGCTCGATCTGCGGCTTCGCGACGTTCTCGACCTTGATCGACTTGGCGCCGTGCCAGGTCACGGCTTTCATGTGCCCTTCTGGAGCTGGTTTGCTGGCGGCGCTCTCCGACGCGTGTCCGCCGCTTGTGAACTTCTTGACGTACTCCATCGTTCCGAATGTGCTGTGTGCGTCCGAGCGAGCAAATGCGGATCTGAGTTCGTGTTCGCACACACGAGTACTACACACACGAGCACTACAAGCACTACACCTCGTCGTCGGAGTCGTCAGAGCCAATGATGCGCCAGTTGATCGACGAACCAACTGGCACATCAAGGAAGAACCGACCTTGTAATTGAAGCATGTTTGGATCGGGACGCGAAGCGACGCGAGCACTCCAAATACAGGTCGCTACGTCAGTGCATTTCAAATAGTAGTCTCTCGGCAAGTCCGTTACAGCTCTACTATCTTAATCTTTGTATACTTCATGCGCTTGCGGCGATCTTGAACCGTCGCCGACTCCATTGACTTACACTTTGTATCGAGGCAGCATCAAGTCGTCCTGAGGCCGTGTGGCGCTGCTGTTGCTGTTGCTCACACGCTCGCTCGTGCATGCTCACTCTACGTTTTCCCGCGACCCGACCACCAGCCGTCGACCAGCTCCTCTCTTCCTTCCTTCTCTTCGCTCTTCGCATCTTGTCCCGAAGCCATGCGTCTCGCCGCTCTCGTCGCGTTCGCCGCACTCGCCGCCACTGCGCTCTGCGGGTCTGCCACTGCAAATGAAGCTGCGCAGCTCCACGTCCGGATCGTCGAGCACAAGAACGCGCATGCCACTGGGAAGGCGCATTCGGTCCTTGCGCATGCGCCGAGTCGCCACGTTGCGAAAGCAAAGAGCCACCCGAGCGTCAAGGCTATGTCCAAGAAGGTCGGCAAACCTGAGGACAAGGGCAACGGCAAGCCCGACGACAAGGGAGGCAACAAGGACTCGGATGACGAAGGCGAAGACCCGCTGGATGCGATCGACAAGGCGTTGAATGGCAGCGGCGACTCGGATGACACCGACGCCGGATCTGCTGACAAAGACGAAGGCTCTGCTGACAGTGACGACAGCGATGACTCGGAAGACTCGGGTGACGACGTCCCCACGACGAACTCCAACTCGACTGAGAGTGCGCTCTGGGCTGGAAGCTCAGGCGGCAGTGTCGAAGGCAGCGGCGACGGCAGTGCGGGTCTCCCCGACGTCGGAGGCAACGATGACGACGATGACGACGACTCAGACGGCAGCGAAGCTGACAACGACGACAGCAACGACCTTGATGACAAGAAGCCGAACGACAAGAAGCCTGATGACAAGAAGCCTGATGACAAGAAGCCCGATGACAAGAAGCCCGACGACAAGAAGCCGGATGACAAGAAGCCCGACGACAAGAAGCCGGATGACAAGAAGCCCAAGGACAAAAAGCCAAAGGACAAGAAGCTCAAGAAGCAGCCTGTCATCGTCAAGCGCGCGACGCCACACGCCAAGAAGGTTGCTGCGAAGAAGACCGCCCTAGTGAAGAAGGGTGTGCACGTGGCGAAGAAGCCTGCTCCGGTCAAGGAGCTGGCGCACGTGAGCAAGAAGAAGGAGAACAAGAAGGTGCACGCGTAAGCGAGCGAGTCGCTGGCGTCTCGCTTTCATGTCGTGGCTTCGTCGAAATAGCCACTCGGACGTATCAATCCCACACCTACCTTTGCATCTCGTTCTCCATCGACGTCTTTGTCGTACGTCCGTGCACAACCGCAGGGAGCAATATACAAACAATGCACGTGAGCTACAGCTACTGGAGCAGACGCACGGAACACACACGGAGCACGACGCTCGACGTTCGACGTTAACGTCGTTGTGAAACCGAAGATCGCTTCGTCGACAGTGTAGCCAAGTTTGAATATGAAGGCTCAGCAGTGATACAGAGGTGGCATTTCCAGCTGGGATGCTGAGCGAAACGTGAGCACTAGCGATAAACGAGTGAATGTATATCGTGCTCCAGTATTGTCACATAACGAGAGAGGCCCTCAAATAACGAGTGACGACGTTTCAACGTCGAGATCGCAAGAAGCATCGCACGAACACAGCACCACTAACACAGACCGAGAACAGAGAACAGCACACTGAGAGCACTAAGGGACGTAGTTCCGACACAAACAGCTTGATTTTTGGATAGCTCGTCGACTTTGAGGCTCGCCGTGAACAGCTGCTGCTGCTTTGAGTCGCAGCCTCGCATGAACAGGAGCAGAAGCTCACTCTCTTCGCTCTATCGATCTCGCTTGCAGTCGCTCAGTCTTCAATCGGCGCACAAACACACACACACACACGAGCCACAACAGCAGCAGCACCTGCTGAAAAAGCTCCTCGAATGAAGGTGTCAATCGCCACGCTCGCACTCGTGTCAGCAGTGGCACTGCTGCTCCATGCCGAGCCGGTCGAAAGTGCGATGCGACTTCGCGCTCACGTCGACGCGTCCACCGAGCGCCAGGTGCCAGTGCAAGTGAACAAACAGTCTACGACTCTAGGGTGGCGAGCACCTGTCGTTGACAAGGCGCACCCGAGCGACACCGCAGACGTGCTGAAGCAGCAGCACCAACGCACCGCAACATTTGCAACAAAGAAGGACGCCCCTCATGACCCCCACGCTCGCAAGAAAACAAGCAACAAAGCAAGCGGCGTCAAGGCGCACTCGACCGCCAAGCCGCCGGCGACCAAGAGCTCACCCCGCACGAAGAAGGCACAGAAGCAAACCAAGCGTCACGCGAAAGACCACACCAGCGATACGAGCGAGCAGGCTCAGAACCCACACCACCACGCAGCTGCCCAGCTCAAGCTCCATGCATCAAAGGACAAGTCACCATCGAGCAAGGAGAGTCGAGACAAGGACCCCCCTGCGTCAAAGGCCACTCCTGTGTCCAAGGCTGCGCTCTCAACGCCTCGGCAGGCCCCGAACACTCTCGTCGGTGCCGCTGCGAACGACTTGCACACTGCTGCACACAACAGCGACACGATGAACCGCCAGGTGTACAGCGAGCTCCAGATCGGAGCCGAGGTGCGCGCTGCTGGCGCTGCGGTCATGACGCAGATGGCCGAGTCATTCCGTGCCGAGTCGAACAAGTCTCTGGCGTTCATCGGTGCCGTGTCGGGACTTGTGGTGGGAGCCGTGGTGATTGTCATCGCACTCGTAGCGCTGAACCGACAGCAAAGCGAGTTCACGGTCGTGGACCTCGAGAGCGACTTGCCGGAGTTGGTCTCGAGTCGCGTCGCGGACGTGCGGCTGGCAGAGGAAGAAGCAAGTGCAACCGAGACCGTCACACACGCAGATGTGCAGGTGGCTGATGGCGAACGGATCCGCGGTGGCGACGACGACAACATTGAAGGCTCGAGCGTCAGCGTGTAGCTACAACTGCCGCGAGCCTGGTTGCTGTTGTGTCATTACGCATGTTGCTTTCCGTGACGTCGTTCGCTGTTGTTCTTGAATAGACGTGCATGCATTGATTCGCCTGCGAGTTGTAGCACAAGTACTGCCGTGTTGCTCCGTTGAAGCCATTGCTTCGTGTCGGCATCAGTGACGACAGCAGCGAGGCGAGACCGAGCACTTGAGCAGTAGAGTAGCAAAAGGTGCTCCAAAGGCGCTCTAAAGTGCTCCAGTGCTTCACTCTCAAGGATGTGCTTTTGTTTTGGATGTATACACTACTCAATGCTGCACGCACGGCCGCTGCTGTGTAGCTTGCGACAGATAATGCAAAGGTCTTCGCGAAGCTGCGCGTGAAGACGCAGGCCGCGTTCTCGGCGAGGTCGAGCTGGACGGCGCGGAGGTACGTGCTCGACGCCCTCGATCTTCACGTCCTCGTAGAAGAGCGTGAGCATCGCGAGCGGAATGCCTCCGTTGAATGCCATCATAAGCTCGGTATTGACGAAGAAGCCATTGTTGGACATGTTTTGTGATCCTACAGACACAAGAACACAATCAGAAGCACTGTACAACAACAACAAGCAATGCAACAGCGACGTACCGAAAATCGCAATACTGTCGTCGACGATCAGCACCTTGGCGTGCATCACGTTCGCCGGTGTGAAGTAGCGGAACGCGATGCCAGAGTCCACAAGTATTTGGACAGCTTTGCTGTCAGCGGCAAGCTGCTGCGCGTCGACAAGAAGTTCGACCTCGAATCCAGGCACTCGCTTCGCTAAAGCAACCACGAAGTTTGCAAACTGCAGCGGTGTGTTAGTGTTAGTGTGTTAGGCCACTCATGCCAGCATCGCTCAGAGCACTTGCCTTCTTATCTGTAAAACAGTACATCACCATCCTGAGTCGTCGTGTCGCTCTGCTGAGCAGCACCAACAAGCGCTCGTACGGGTTGGTCCGGTTGCCGACAAGTTCGTCCCATCCTGGGAAGATCAAGACATCGTTACACGTCTCGTGCAGGCGGGCTCGTAGTGGTGATGGTGTCTCTGCTGGTGGTGTTGGGGTCGCTACTGGTGCTGGCGATGGTGCCGGGTTTGGTGGAAGTGGAGGTGACGATGGCGGAGTAGTAGCTGCGCTGAACGCGAATGACGGAGCAGGAGACGGTGGTGGCACGTCGTGGCTGTTGTCCGGCGGTTGGGGAGGTCCGAGGAGGGAAGCTCGCTGTGCCTGCATCTTCAGCGCTCGTCGCTGCTTCACAGTGAGGTTGTCTCTCGCTTTGACGGCCTTGGACAGCGCAGTCTCGTCGACCTTGAACAATAGGGCCACCTCGCGGACCGTGAACGTGACCAGGAGCAGCGAGAGTAGAGAACAAGCAAGCAGTTGCAACGGAAAAATGTCTTGGTCTCAATATGGTGTACAGATACTTGTGTCCACAGAGGGGACGAAATTGGTGTGGTCACAAAATTTGCAATACGAAAACCAATATTGATCGATTTCGGAGACTGTTCTTGAAAAAAATAGGTGGACAGCAGACTTTTAATAACTTGATAATCGCTATACATCCGCTGGGAGACTTTTATATAGCGAAATGTATGTGGACAGCAGACTTTCTTATCACTTGCGTACTCTATGCATGTACACTTTAGAGGAAGACCTCTATCCTTAGCGTATGTTGCTCATAGGCACATTATTGTAATTTGTTTGATACGTTGCACATTATCGTAATTTTGAACTGGAGTTTGGTTCTCTGCTCATTATCGTAATTTTGAAATGATTGGCTGCTTGGGAGGCGCGGCATCGAAAAGCGCGTGTGCGGCCAGGGAGGCTCATTTAGAGAACGACGACGACGCGCTCGCCTGCCTCCTCTGCGACGCCACGCCACTACCACGATGCTTCGACGAGTCCTGAGCACGACGTCGGCCGCGCGCGCGGTCGCGACAAAGAGCGCAGTGCTGCGCCGCGGCATGGCCACGGTCTCGAGCGAGATGACGGTGCGTGACGCGCTCAACAGCGCCATGGACGAGGAGCTCGAGCGCGACGAGAAGGTCTTCCTCCTTGGCGAAGAGGTCGCACGCTACAACGGCGCGTACAAGGTCTCGAAGGGGCTCTGGGACAAGTACGGCGACAAGCGCATCATCGACACGCCGATCACGGAGGCCGGTTTCACGGGTCTCGCGATCGGCGCGGCGTACCACGACACGAAGCCGATTGTCGAGTTCATGACGTTTAACTTCGCCATGCAAGCGATCGACCACATCATCAACTCGGCTGCGAAGCAGTACTACATGTCGGCGGGCGACATCAACGTGCCGATCGTTTTCCGCGGCTCGAACGGCGCTGCCGCTGGTGTCGGTACGTCCGCCTCCTTGTCACTCGTTGGGCTTACTTGAGGTGCCATTGAGCGTTGACGTGGGGGATCGAGCTGCCCACTTGCGCGCAGGATCTCTTCTTCTGTGCATGATCTCGCCTTACTCACGCTCCTGCTGCTTTCCCTCTCTTTGCCTCACAGCTGCGCAGCACTCGCAGTGCTTTGCGGCGTGGTACGGCTCCGTGCCGGGCCTCAAGGTCGTCGTGCCGTACGACGCAGAGGATGCGCGCGGTCTCCTGAAGGCGGCGATCCGCGACCCGAACCCAGTCGTGGTGCTCGAGAACGAGCTGCTGTACGGCGTGTCGTTCCCGCTGAGCGAGGAGGCGCAGTCGAAGGACTTTGTCGTGCCAATTGGCAAGGCGAAGACCATGAAGGCGGGCACGGACGTGACGATCGTCGCGTTCTCGCGCATGGTCGGCGTCGCGCTCGAGGCCGCCGCGGAGCTCGCGAAGGACGGCATCGACGCCGAGGTGATCAACCTCCGCTCGATCCGCCCGTTCGACCGCGAGGCGATCATTGCGTCGGTGAAGAAGACGAACCGCATCGTGTCGGTCGAGGAGGGCTGGGGCCAGCACGGCATTGGCGCCGAGATCGCCGGTATCATCATGGAGACTGACGCGTTCGACTACCTCGACGCGCCGCTCGAGCGCGTCACGGGCACGGACGTCCCGATGCCGTACGCCGAGAACCTCGAGCGCCTGTGCGTGCCGCAGGTCGAGGATATTGTTGCGGCCGCCAAGCGCACGACGGCGCGCAAGCTGTAGGCGCCGCGCCACTGCGTCCCGCGTGAGTAGGAGCGTGCTCGACCGACGGCGCAACGAACCGCACAACACGACACTCTGCACGCCTGTGCATGGTCTCCTCATGAGTCTGAATCGCCCCATTGCTATCACCTTCCGCTCTCTCTTACGCATACTCGCTCTCTCGCTCTCACTCGCTCGCTGTCGTGGCTCAGAAGCCAAACTCACCAAAGAAGTCGACGTCCTTCTTCTTCTCCACTGGCGGTGCTGCTGCTGCTGCTGCTGGCGCAGACGCAGACGACGTCGATGTGACGCTCGACGACGGCGCAAAGCTGGCGCTCACGCTCGAGCTCGAGCTTGAAAACGCCGACAACGACGAGGACGACGAGAAGCTGCTGGCGTGTGGACTCGCGAACGATGACGCGGTCGTCGCCGCCGAGCTCGAGCCTCCGAACGAGTTCGCCTTGGGCGGTGGCGCAGCGGAGGAGCTGAGCTGCGAGTCGAGCCACGAGTCGTTGTCGTGGTCACGGCTCGAGCTGTCGCTGCTGCTGCCGATACCCGCGTACTTGCCCGTCGGCGCGAGCCCCGAGTTGAAGCTCGGGAACTGTCCGCCGGACGCGCCCCCGTGGCCAGCGCCGCTCGAGCCGTTCACAGTCGAGTCCACGACCGTCTGCGCCGTCTTCCAGACCGCCGACGCGCCACTCGAGAGCGCCGACCAGCTCGTCGACGCCGTGGACTTGACGTTGTTCGTCAGCGCCGGGTCGGAGATCGTGCTCTGGACGTACGACCAGCCGGACGACACCTTCGAGCCAATGTCCTTGTCCTTGACGAGACTCGCGGCCGTGGTCGCAGCAGTGGACGCCACGGACGAGACTGTGCTCGTGAGAAAGCCAAACGCGCTCGTGAGGTCCGCCACACCGCCTGCGCTCGACGGCGCACTCGTCTCGCCGCCGCTGCCGATGCCCTGCATGCCGCCGCCACCGAACTTCGCCTGCATGCGCGCACGCGCTTCGTCGCGCAGACGCATCTGCCGCGCGACGTAGTCCTGCTCGGACTCGCCCTTGAGAGCCTCGACGCCGCGCGCGTCCGAGCTCCCGAACGACGACGACGACGACGACGCGCCACTGCTCTGCGGTGCGCTGCTCGGGTCCCAACGCGGAAGTGGCGTCGGTGCGCGGCCTTCCACGAGCGCAGTCAGGCGCTGGCGATACGCTTCTGCCTGCGGCGTGTTGTACTTCTGGCTGATCGAGAGCGTCGTCGGAACGCCTGCAGCAGCAAACGCTTCGCGGAAGTTGTCGTTCCCGCCTCGCTGTCCATGGCATCCGCACGTACGTGGTCGTGAGCTCAGCAGCTCACAGCTGCGCACTAGACTCGTCCATTCGCTGTACGAAGTCGCTGAGACTGCTCGTATGTCCATGCGTCTGTACGAACCTGCATCTGCTGGACCTGTTTGTCGGTCCACGAGTCCATTGTGACGGAGCGCACGAACGAGATGTGGACGCCGAGACCGCGGTGGCGTCCCGAGCACTCGAGACACATGAACGTGCCGTACGAGACTGTCGCCCACTGCGGGTACGGCGCGTCACAGTCCACGCATCGCTGCATCGTTGTGACCACAGAGAGCAGGAGAGAGAGATGGTCGCCATCGCACGTGTTAGCAGCAAGAAAAGCAGGGGGCACACCCACACTTCACACAATGTGCAGCGAGAGAGAGATTCAAACAAACACACAGTCACTGCAACAGTAATAGCAAATGAGCGGACGCACGTTGTTGCCAGGCAGCTTGCGCAGCTGCTGCTGGGTCTCCATCGGCATCTGGTGCGCTTCCGTTGCCATCGTGCGGCTGTGTTGTTGTTGTTGTTGTTGTTGTTGCTGCTGCTGCTCGAGACCGACCGTCGCGGTCGTCGTCGTGGTCGCTCTGCGGTCGAGATGGAGATTTCTGAAATGAGCGCCGCAGCGTTTCGTGAATTTTCATCAATGGGCGCTCTGTGTGGCTCCATCACTTGGAGTTTGTATGTGAAAATGAAACGTCACAACTCGCACCATCGCGCTGAACTTCCGACGCGTGTCAACGCCAGGAACATGCTCACGACATGCTCGCGAAGAATGTTGTGCTAGTGCTGTCGGTGCTGCTGCGTTAGTAGTAGTGATGGCGGCGATAGCAACAGAGCGACCATATCGACCATGAGAGTAGCCATGACTAGGAGGACTTGGACCCTCGCTGCTGCTGCAGTGCTGCAGAGCTGCGCAGACCGACAGCTAGCTAGATGTATTTCTTTTGGAACGACACAGTGCGCGTCTTCTTGGGACGCTTGAGCGCCTGGAAGAAGAGCAGGTTCACGGCGAGGACCCACGTGAGCACGATCGCCATGTACGTCGCGAGCGCGTTGTAGCCGCTGCCGCAGATCATGTACCACGAGTCCTCGTAGTCGAGCTGCGGCAGCGGGTAGTTGCAGAAGCTGAACTCTTCGTCGAACTCGTGCACGCACAGGAACTTGCTGCGCTCGTGCGTCATGCCGACGAGCGAGTAGATCGTCTCGCGCTCCGAGCAGTCGCCGAGCGGCTGGTGGTGCCCGTGCGACACGATCGCGGACGGATCGACGAACGCCACGAGGATCGCCATGACGCTCGAGTACACGAACACCATCTGGTTCACGGCGTGGTCGACGCAGCTGTAGAGCCAGTCGCTGTCATACGTGTCCACGGGGTCGAGGTTCTCTTCCACGTACGGCTCGTCGCGCTCGCGGTCTGCCATCCAGAGCAGCACGGCGCTGATGCCCACGAGCAGCGCGAAGCACACCTGGGTCGCCAGTCACACACAGACAGACAGACGTGAGCGAGCGAGCCACGTCGCCTCGAGAGAGCTGCTCGACTAGCACGAGCCAACGACAGCGGACACACCGGAGTGTGGATGCCGATCAAGTGCGCGAATGCGTGGTAGAAGAGCACGAGGAGGATGAAGGCGAAGAGCACGGAGAAGAGCTGCATGAGCAGCACGTAGCTCCACTCGCGCTTCCAGTACTCCTGCTCGTAGTACGCCCCCTGGAGCATGCAGCTGCAGCACAACGCCAACACGTCAGACACCGCCGCCACGCGCGCTCAGCGCGGCCACCGCACAAGGCACGCGCTCGCACCTCCGAAGCGTGTGGTGCGCGCTCACGAACGCCATGCCGAAGAAGACGTGGTAGAACAGCGCGTGGTACGGCACGCCGTAGAACCGGTCTTGGATCAGCGGGTCCGTGTCGTGCCACGTCCACCAGAGGAACTTCGCGCCCAGGAGCTCGAGCGGCAGCGCGAGCAGTGCGACGAGCAAGCCCATGGCGAACGGCTGGAGAAACGAGTCGATGCGCAAGCGCGACGTCGCAACAAACGCCCTGCGCAACGAGAGCGTCCGTCGTGAGTGTGTTCGTCTTTGTAGACATTCGCAGGCAGGCGCACTATGCGTCGCGCGCCGAGCGCATATGGGCTGTGCGTACATGTAGTAGAACTGCGCTTGCATGAGGACGTAGTAGAAAGGCAGGCGCTCGGGAATGAGCATCACCTGACACACACGACAGCGGCGCGATGCGACCATCAGAACGCTGAGAGATCCAATTGCTACTTGCCAATGGCTCAGCAGCAGCAGTAGTAGCAGTAGCAGTATGAGCCATGCGCGAGCGATACGATCGGGAACGCACCAGTGCCTGCGCGTGCCAGCGCTTCTGGTCAAAGAATACGAGTTCGACGATCACAGCGAGGAGCGCGGCCGACGCCAGCATCGTTGCGTTGCGCATGCCGGACGAGTGCACGTGCAGGAGCAGCAAGAACGCGCAGAGGTACGAGGCCGCCTCGATCGCGAGGAGCGACACGTTCTCCTGCAGCAGCCCGACGAGCGCGATCGTCACGACACGCGCGTGGACCATCTCGGTCGTCGTCTTGGTGCTTTGGTGCTCGATTTGACACTCGATTGACGCTCGTGCTTTCTGTTGCTTTTATTGTTTTATTGCTTTTCTAAAGCATCGCTCATCAAGTCGTTTGTAGTTTATATGCTCCAATTGAATGTTCGATAGTGCGATGTACCGTGTATTCTCCGATAAAGTGCGATTGCTAACGGGAGATTGATTGCTTGTCAGCCGCCACTGCTGAATGGCTATTCGATTTTGAGACATCACTTACAATGTCATGTCTATGGATATATATACCATCAAAAGATAACATACGTCTTTGAAGCATTAATCCCAATTCTGCACAACGTTGACAATAACTATTCTGCAATGTCTTTTGGCAATTCTGCACAGCAATATAATGTTGCAGTTCCAAAGCCTCATGGATATATATGACAGCTTGCAGCCATACGACGGCGATCTGTTCGCAACGAACACAAATGTAAGAGAACATATCTATTTCACAATAAGTTGTCTATTCATATACTAAGTTTGAATGGTTTGATTTATTGCGCTGCTCAAAACTATTGGCAAAATGGACTCGGCGAACTCGTCAAATACGGCTTGAGTTCATACAAAGAGCACAAATAATGATGCCCAAGGTAAAGATTAGATAAATACCCTGTAATTCGCAGCAGTAGAAAGAGTCTTTCGTAAGCATTTGTGAACCATCCAATGCCTGAATGGCAGTGAAACACACGGCATTTGGAGTTTCAAGACCTACGAGTGGCATGACGTTCTCTGCAGACCTGCGTTGGCGCTCCATCGTTCTTGTGTGTGTACAACGTTGACATCGGCTCAGTCAGCAATGTGCTTGGCGCCTCCCAGAGCAGCATTGAGCACTGACAAAGTACGCTCTGTCTGTACGGCTACGCCACAAAAGAACGAAAAAGCAACAAGAATTCAAATATGAATGTTAGAGGTGTGCGCTTTCGTTTAAGACTTTGTGCGGTCCAAACCGAGCTTCTATTTCGAGGAGCTTAGGCAAGAGATCACTGCTCACTTTGGTGACGGCGTTCCAGTTTCGGACTCTACGATGTATCCCGCTTTGCGCTTCGACCTCCACCTGACGCGCAAAATGCTCTCGAAACAAGCAGCCGAGAGCATCCCGCGCAAGGGACGAGAGTATGTAGAGCACATGCCTTTCTACAGGGGGCCAGAGAGCTACAGAACGTGACTTCTGGAAATTGTTCGTACACCATTGCTGTGTAGAATGCATAAAAGGGTATCGTCTGCACGGTTGTTCTATTAACCAGCACTAAACCCTACACAGTGCTCAGTCGTACACGGACACACTCACTGTCCATTCGGCCATACCTGCCAGGTGGAGAAGTCAAGCGACCATGTGAACCTCTTGCACAAGTGCAGAAGTCGCACCACAAGAACTCTAGCAATGACAACAACTTTGTGCAAGACTCGTCGCTGAATTCGTGGAGGAGGGGATCAGCTCCACGTATGTGCACACGCAGATAGTCCATTGTCGGTGGTGAGCTGTGATGACCTGCAAGCTCACGCGAGCGCACTTCAGAGCTGTTGTATGGTGCTATTGCATACTCGAATATGCGCCTACGTTACGGGAATTTGCCTCTGCCTAACTGGCTTGCACTTCATATTGCTGCTGCGCATTTCTTGTTGTATAGACATGGTGCGCGCCGTGCCCGTGTTCGAGGACGTCTCGCTCATGCTTGAAGACGTCTCCCTCGTGCTCGAGGACGTCTCACTCGCGCTCGAGGGCGTCGCGTTCGCTCTCGAGGACGCGTCGTTCATGCTCGAAGACGTCTCGCTCGCGTTTAAGGACGTCTCTCTCGTGCTCGAGGAAGCCTTGCTCGTGCTCAAGGTGGTCAATCTGAAACGACGGTACGCATTAAACGAGCTTGAATTCCGGGGAGTGAGATCACATATAGACATGACAAGATGCACTGACCATTTGTATTTGTGATTATGATGACGACAGCAGACAAGGAGCGACTGCCGCTGCCGACGCTGTTGAACTGCCGTCTGGCCGTCAAGAGCTGCAAGACCTTGACGACATGCCGACAAAGCGAAGCCGCACGACTTCGTGTTCTTGCTCTCCCTTGGATACATCGGCTCATAGGCGGCTGTACGCTCGCACTTGGCTTCTGTGGCGGCCGTCGATCAAGTCACGCAGATTTTATCCCCGTAACCCGGCGGCCTGTACGCTACAACATAAGTTTTTCGTTATGCTGTACGCTACAGGGTAAACGTGCTTAAGTATTGGATGCAACGGAACGCTATATAGCACGTCACGCACTGGCGGCGTCGAATACTTCGTTGCTGAAGCCGAGGTCTTACCGTACGTTCGTGGTCGTGCGTGCGCGATTATGTGTACATTGTGCGCACGTTCTGACACCATGCGCTTGTGTGCTTGAAATGCTACCATACACAAATCAGAAGAAAAGCGACAAGACTGCTCGTTCGACCACGTCGACAACTGCAGTGACAACCACGACGACCGCACCTGCAACTGCAGCGACGACCACGCGAACGACTGCGCCGACTGTCACTGCGCCGACTGCCACTGCGTCGAAAGCGCCGAGTGCCACGGCGCCGAAAGCGCCGACTGCCGCATCTACGATCGCACCGGCTGCTACAACGACTACCGCGCCGACACAAGCGACGATTGCGTCGGCTACTGATCCTTCTCGCTCTACAGCTTCTCGCTTTACGTGATCCAAGACAGTAACCGCACCACCAGCATCATCTACTGGTACATCGAACACAAACTCCACCACAGCGGTAGCAACGGCATCTCACCCGAGAGCCCCTGGAAAGCGGCCACTGTCTCGGCACAACGTGTCGCTCGACTTTGATAGTGATGACGATTTCGAGTCAAATGGCGACGACGCCAGCACTGGAACCCGCAGCAGATGCAGCAGCAGCACCGGTGAGAACTTGTCGCCTTATCATGTACATTGTATCCTATATACTGTACTCTATCCTGTATCAGAATTATCTAACCTGTACAACAACCTGTACCTTGTCGCTCATATCATACTTCGGTTCTGCTGCTCCAAACATTCAGCGTGTACCGAGCAGAGACAGTGGTGATGAGCAAACCGCGAAGACACATGGCGAAAGCAACTTCTTCGAGTTTGACTCGGGCGATGATCCTGATGGCGATCTTGGTGAAGCGCTAGATGCTGAAGATTCCGAAAGCGAGAGTGGCGACGATGGCGAACAGGAGAGCGATACCATGGAGAAGGCTACCACGCGCCTGGTTGCCGTGTTTGCAGACAAGTTTCTCGCTCGGATCGGAGGTGCGTCCCGTATCGCGGCAGCATCAGTCGACTGAGCGGCATCTGCGAGAATTGTCGGCGCACGAATGGCCTACACCCTTCGAGCCGGAATGTTTGTGCTACCTGCAGACCCCAGGTGTGCCAGTCGCCGATCCTGGCAGCTATCTAAACCTCTCCAAATCCTACCACGGCCCAAGTGCTTGTGCGAGTCAGTGCAACGGCAATCTAAGTGCGCTGTTCTTCAACTTCATGCCAGTGCACCTTCGGAAGAGTATCGCAGACGAGAGCAACGCGTATGCAGCTGATCGTTTTGCTCACCGTGCTCGCGCGCCGCGTGACCGGCACGTCGTTCTCCGTCAAAAGAAGCCATACATCGCCCCGCGCTCGCTAGAGGACACCCGAGCACGCATGAGATCGTCAAAGGAGATCGAGGCGCACGAGGTCTGCCGCTGGATTGGTCACTCATCGCACGCGTCGTCGTACCGAACAGAGAGAAGATCGCGAACCACTGGTGCACCACCGGCGAAGGCGCCATCTCTCGCGGCTCGTTCGGGACCGTCTTTAGTCGCGATCGCTTCATGGCTATCTGAAGAGACTTGCGCTTTAGTGACAACTGCGACCCACGTGCGCGCACTGACCACGCCTGGACAATTCGACCGGTGGTGTCGGCGCTCCAACGCTCGTTCAAACGCGGATACGTGCCTGCAGCGTAGTTGTCGTTTGACGCAGCGATGTTGCCGTCGCGCTCATCGTTCAACAAGATGCGAGTCTACATGAAGGACAAACCCCATTAGTAGGGGACACTGCTCTTCATGTTGTGCTGCGCGCAGACGGCATACAGCATTCGGTATGAGTTATTTATGCTGTATCATCCTGTTTGCACCTATTCACTATGTGTCTTATCCAGTACCATACACTTTTGTGCAAGCGCAAAGGCTTGAAGTGTACACCGGCAAAAAGCAGCATGCGAGCGGCGTCGCAACGCTCGACTCAAAGTCTAGACCGGCGGCCGTGGTGTGCAACCTCACATATGCTTTTGGGTTTAGCCACAACAACAAATGCGCCTCGTCGTCGTCGACAGGTACTACACTTCTGTGCCGCTTGCCATGCAGTTGCTACAGATGGGGTACTACATGATCGGCACCATCCAGACGAACCGCCTCAGCTTTTGCAAGGCCGTAATGGACAAAAGGAAGACAAAACCTGACAGCTTGCCGCGCGGGGCGTGCAAGATTGCGACAAGCATTGACGTGACCGGCATGACTGCGTCCAATGGTGGGACAGCAAAGGTGTCTACTTCTTGGCAACGGTGGGAGCGTGGCTCTTGATCGAATGGCTCGGAAAGACCAAACCGGGCAGCTGCAGGAGGTCGCGTGTCCACGCGTGGTCAAGGACTACCACCCCTACATGAGCGGCGTCGACATTCACGACCAGATCTGCCTACAGCGATGCTACTCGATCCAGCGCCTCTTGGTGTTCAAGAAACACTGTATGTCACTTGTCTTGGGCTTCGTGGACATTGCCATCGTCAACGCGTACATCCTGCACAAAGCACACAAAGCAGCTGGCACGCAGCCAATGACCCACGTGCGCTTCCTGATGCAGCTGCACCACGAGTTGACCCAACTACAAGCTACGAGTTGATCCAACTACAAGCTACTGACATGGTCACTAGCGCGCACGGTGCGGCCTCTCTTTTGCTATGATATATCCAACACGTGGATACTGACATTGTGCTGCAACACAGGACGATGGGCGCCCACGCAGCCAACGACGCCCTCACGGGGCGACACATAATATGCTCAGCGACGAGTGGCGTGTCTCCAGCTGCCAGCGCAAACGTCGCCAGCACGCTTGTGTGGTCTGCTCTCTGGTGGACACGAGCCACCACGGTTTGACCTCCGCCCAGTACTGCCGCGGGTGTGCAGGCGAACCCTTTGTGTTGTGTGAGAATTCTCGCTACGAAATGCGCGGCGTGAAGCTGGCGTGCTGAGACACCTGGCCTAACGAGTGGAAAACGGCACAAGCCGACCGCCATCAACACGAAGCATCCGCAACCGACCTGTGCTAGGTGCGGCTGCGAATGTCGGCACATCTCCGCTGACAAACACGCCAACAAGCACAACGAGCGCCGCGGCGAGACAACCAGGCGCGAGCGTCACGGGCGCTGACACCGGCACCGGCACCACGCGCACCACAACTGCTGTCACGTCTGCGTGCACTACACGCGCCACGACTTCTACCACGACTACGAGCGCCACGACAGCTACTATGATTGCGAGCGTCACGAGCGCCACAACTGCTGCCACGACTATACCATCTGTGAGTGTCACGAGCGGCACGACTGCTGCCACGACTACACCAACTCCGACCGTAACTAGCGCTCCCGCAGCTGCTGCCACGTCCTCGAGACGCACGACTGCTGCCACGACTGCCGCAAATGCTGCTACGATTGCTGCCGTGACTGCTGCCACGACTGCTACGGCTGCTACAACGACTGCCACGACTGCTGCTGCGACTGCACCCACTTTGCCAGCGTTTGGCGCAACGCGCACCCTCAAGCGCGCGAGAAGTAGTTCGATTTGATTGTCATAAGGTGATGACCGAGCGCAATCAATACATGACTGACATTCGTCCTTGGCTCATGATTCTTTTTTGAGCATATCGAATCGGCTCCACTCACGATGAACTATGGCTATCGGTCATCACTTTGCGCCATAGCGAGCTAGTATTCATGTATGATTTACACTTGCCTTCACTATACGTGGCAAAATCTCTTAACATCAACAACTCAAATCTCTACGTTTCGTGTGGCAACACACGACCGCACGGCTATATTCTCGATGGACATACACACATTACTGTACGATACAGGTTAATTAGTCACTTCAAGTACAAAATATACAGCATACTGCTTGCACTTCCTCGTTTCACACTCCTCTATCACAAAAGTTCACGGCCGTCCTTTCAGTCCATACCCTACCCTAATCCTACGCAATGCAAAAATTACGAGAACATTACCTGTACTGAATATTTGAAACACAAGCTTACGGGTGCAAAAATGGCCGGGTTACGAGGGGCCAGCGCGACTCAGCGACTAATCAGCGATCTGTGAGAACAGCGACAAAATTATGGCACAAGTCGAGAGCGTTTGAGACAAAGCGCGACTGCGCAAGACCGCTTTCGCCGACTTCCTCCTGATGGTTTTTGTGTACGTGCCACGCCAGGCTCAGCCTCGACCAACCACACTCCGTCGAGAAACAGTACAGCGTATCCGAGAGTATTCTCCTCACATCACTCATTCTGTACGCGATCACAACGTTGCTGCAGGGGAGGCGACGCAGCGCTACATGATCATCAGGCAAGCGCGTATTCCAGACAACACACCAATTCAAGCATCTCAAGATGCTACATTTTGTCAGATGCAATGGATCGACATGAGTGCGGCCGAGATCGAGGCCAGCGCGCGCTCCGAAGAGGACGCTCTTGCACGTATGTGCCTGTCCGTGCGATGATCGAAGGCGTGCCAGTCGCGTTCAGAGTGAATGTGGTCGACAACCGTCTTGCGCTGAGTCCCCTGGACTGCCCGCTGTGCACACCATATCGTACACAGCGACAACCGATGTGCCAAACCCAGAGCATGATGACGATGACGATGATCACGCAGACGCCATAGCTGACTAAATAGAGCAACGTGATCTGTGATATAGCGATGTAGGAATGTTGCATACAACACTTTAAACCCGGGTTTGGGTCGATTCGGACGCAGTCGCACTAGTACTCAAATGCAAGCACTCAATGCACGAGTCACTGCTCTGGCCAGTCACTCACAATGTGGCGAGTTCTTTGATTCGCAGATAGAAGGAACACCGTGAGAGTGCACTAATGACGCTGACAAGCCGGGCTTTTACCGAGGAAGCGAGCACGGCGTTGGTGACTATACAAAATACAAGTGTACGAGAGTCACACAAACTCGTACACACTCCAAACGGCAAGACGACGCAAGCGATAAGGAGCAAACGCTGGATCCGGCTTCGCCCCCTTGATCCGTTCACACTGTATTCACACTCTTACACTCGCACTACTATGATATCACCTGTCGTGAGAAGCATGGCTGGGGAATGTATAAAGGACTGGTTCTCTGACCTGGCCAGGTACTCAGTCAATCACTTGGAGGCACTTCACCACTAATCACACGTTCACATATGCACGCACACGCACGCAGTCCTGGGCAAGCAAAGCGTGATGTATGTGAAGGGACACCAACACACTGGTTCTTGCTCACCTGAGCCCGAAGAGGGAGGCGACTTGATCGGAAGGGGGAAAACGGCTACTGAATTGGCTCAAGGTGTGACCCGGTGTTTCCAGGTCAGCACACTTGGCTCAAGTACTAATGCTCCTAGACATGCACCTGACATCTGGTCCGAACCCACAATCGCACTGGCTCTAACCTGACTGCCTGATCCGGGTTCCGGGGCTGAACTGGGTCCGGGATCCGGAGTGTACCTGTTGGACTGGATACGTCAGTTTCTAGCGCGCGCAGCTGCGAATCTCGAGAAATTTCACCTGTCGCCTGGTTGCTGGGACAGGCGAATGACCTGCAGCCGCTATGCCACAGGGCGAACGAGTAAGAGTCAATGGAGAGTGTAATTGGGTCATATAGCAGTGCTAGTAGGGATTTGCTCCAACAACGTGTGAGTTTGAGAGCTTCTTCACATTGCGGCATGCAGAGCGGCGAGCATGTCCTCGTGAAATGCGTTGATGGCGTGACACTGGATCGAGCACTTGAGCAGAGCAAAATAACCTCGATTGGATTGAGGTCTGGGAGTATGCCAGCAAAATTTTCAGGAGCACTCCAGTCGACGACACCAAGTCTTGTAGCTCCGCATACATGTGGATCTTGGTGGTGCCCATGACCAGAACAGACCTAGGAAGTGGCCAAGAATTGAGGAACGGGACGATTTTGGTGGAACTTCAGGCGAGTGAATTTGACTTCAACATGCCCCCAGGCTAAAACGCCCGTCACGTCGATAGCTGCGAGGATGGAGACTCGAGCGCCTCGGCGAAAGGGCGAAATGGAAGTCGGACGTGTGCAGGGCTGTTGCGTGCCGACCAGCCATTGCGTCGCAATACAGACCTGGTCAAACCACACCAAAACGTTTGGTAGCGAATACAGCGATTTCACAGTACGATAGTTCTGAAGTTGCATCCCTTGACGTCTTGGCGACAAACGCGAGCTCTCTGGCCCCCTGTAGAAAGGCATGTGCTCTACATACTCTCGTCCCTTGCGCGGGATGCTCTCGGCTGCTTGTTTCGAGAGCATTTTGCGCGTCAGGTGGAGGTCGAAGCGCAAAGCGGGATACATCGTAGAGTCCGAAACTGGAACGCCGTCACCAAAGTGAGCAGTGATCTCTTGCCTAAGCTCCTCGAAATAGAAGCTCGGTTTGGACCGCACAAAGTCTTAAACGAAAGCGCACACCTCTAACATTCATATTTGAATTCTTGTTGCTTTTTCGTTCTTTTGTGGCGTAGCCGTACAGACAGAGCGTACTTTGTCAGTGCTCAATGCTGCTCTGGGAGGCGCCAAGCACATTGCTGACTGAGCCGATGTCAACGTTGTACACACACAAGAACGATGGAGCGCCAACGCAGGTCTGCAGAGAACGTCATGCCACTCGTAGGTCTTGAAACTCCAAATGCCGTGTGTTTCACTGCCATTCAGGCATTGGATGGTTCACAAATGCTTACGAAAGACTCTTTCTACTGCTGCGAATTACAGGGTATTTATCTAATCTTTACCTTGGGCATCATTATTTGTGCTCTTTGTATGAACTCAAGCCGTATTTGACGAGTTCGCCGAGTCCATTTTGCCAATAGTTTTGAGCAGCGCAATAAATCAAACCATTCAAACTTAGTATATGAATAGACAACTTATTGTGAAATAGATATGTTCTCTTACATTTGTGTTCGTTGCGAACAGATCGCCGTCGTATGGCTGCAAGCTGTCATATATATCCATGAGGCTTTGGAACTGCAACATTATATTGCTGTGCAGAATTGCCAAAAGACATTGCAGAATAGTTATTGTCAACGTTGTGCAGAATTGGGATTAATGCTTCAAAGACGTATGTTATCTTTTGATGGTATATATATCCATAGACATGACATTGTAAGTGATGTCTCAAAATCGAATAGCCATTCAGCAGTGGCGGCTGACAAGCAATCAATCTCCCGTTAGCAATCGCACTTTATCGGAGAATACACGGTACATCGCACTATCGAACATTCAATTGGAGCATATAAACTACAAACGACTTGATGAGCGATGCTTTAGAAAAGCAATAAAACAATAAAAGCAACAGAAAGCACGAGCGTCAATCGAGTGTCAAATCGAGCACCAAAGCACCAAGACGACGACCGAGATGGTCCACGCGCGTGTCGTGACGATCGCGCTCGTCGGGCTGCTGCAGGAGAACGTGTCGCTCCTCGCGATCGAGGCGGCCTCGTACCTCTGCGCGTTCTTGCTGCTCCTGCACGTGCACTCGTCCGGCATGCGCAACGCAACGATGCTGGCGTCGGCCGCGCTCCTCGCTGTGATCGTCGAACTCGTATTCTTTGACCAGAAGCGCTGGCACGCGCAGGCACTGGTGCGTTCCCGATCGTATCGCTCGCGCATGGCTCATACTGCTACTGCTACTACTGCTGCTGCTGAGCCATTGGCAAGTAGCAATTGGATCTCTCAGCGTTCTGATGGTCGCATCGCGCCGCTGTCGTGTGTGTCAGGTGATGCTCATTCCCGAGCGCCTGCCTTTCTACTACGTCCTCATGCAAGCGCAGTTCTACTACATGTACGCACAGCCCATATGCGCTCGGCGCGCGACGCATAGTGCGCCTGCCTGCGAATGTCTACAAAGACGAACACACTCACGACGGACGCTCTCGTTGCGCAGGGCGTTTGTTGCGACGTCGCGCTTGCGCATCGACTCGTTTCTCCAGCCGTTCGCCATGGGCTTGCTCGTCGCACTGCTCGCGCTGCCGCTCGAGCTCCTGGGCGCGAAGTTCCTCTGGTGGACGTGGCACGACACGGACCCGCTGATCCAAGACCGGTTCTACGGCGTGCCGTACCACGCGCTGTTCTACCACGTCTTCTTCGGCATGGCGTTCGTGAGCGCGCACCACACGCTTCGGAGGTGCGAGCGCGTGCCTTGTGCGGTGGCCGCGCTGAGCGCGCGTGGCGGCGGTGTCTGACGTGTTGGCGTTGTGCTGCAGCTGCATGCTCCAGGGGGCGTACTACGAGCAGGAGTACTGGAAGCGCGAGTGGAGCTACGTGCTGCTCATGCAGCTCTTCTCCGTGCTCTTCGCCTTCATCCTCCTCGTGCTCTTCTACCACGCATTCGCGCACTTGATCGGCATCCACACTCCGGTGTGTCCGCTGTCGTTGGCTCGTGCTAGTCGAGCAGCTCTCTCGAGGCGACGTGGCTCGCTCGCTCACGTCTGTCTGTCTGTGTGTGACTGGCGACCCAGGTGTGCTTCGCGCTGCTCGTGGGCATCAGCGCCGTGCTGCTCTGGATGGCAGACCGCGAGCGCGACGAGCCGTACGTGGAAGAGAACCTCGACCCCGTGGACACGTACGACAGCGACTGGCTCTACAGCTGCGTCGACCACGCCGTGAACCAGATGGTGTTCGTGTACTCGAGCGTCATGGCGATCCTCGTGGCGTTCGTCGATCCGTCCGCGATCGTGTCGCACGGGCACCACCAGCCGCTCGGCGACTGCTCGGAGCGCGAGACGATCTACTCGCTCGTCGGCATGACGCACGAGCGCAGCAAGTTCCTGTGCGTGCACGAGTTCGACGAAGAGTTCAGCTTCTGCAACTACCCGCTGCCGCAGCTCGACTACGAGGACTCGTGGTACATGATCTGCGGCAGCGGCTACAACGCGCTCGCGACGTACATGGCGATCGTGCTCACGTGGGTCCTCGCCGTGAACCTGCTCTTCTTCCAGGCGCTCAAGCGTCCCAAGAAGACGCGCACTGTGTCGTTCCAAAAGAAATACATCTAGCTAGCTGTCGGTCTGCGCAGCTCTGCAGCACTGCAGCAGCAGCGAGGGTCCAAGTCCTCCTAGTCATGGCTACTCTCATGGTCGATATGGTCGCTCTGTTGCTATCGCCGCCATCACTACTACTAACGCAGCAGCACCGACAGCACTAGCA
Organism: Pythium guiyangense; assembly: GCA_003730235.1. Classification (NCBI taxonomy): domain Eukaryota; phylum Oomycota; class Peronosporomycetes; order Pythiales; family Pythiaceae; genus Pythium; species Pythium guiyangense. The sequence continues at coordinate 60,907 of QXDM01000039.1, forward strand.
CAACATTCTTCGCGAGCATGTCGTGAGCATGTTCCTGGCGTTGACACGCGTCGGAAGTTCAGCGCGATGGTGCGAGTTGTGACGTTTCATTTTCACATACAAACTCCAAGTGATGGAGCCACACAGAGCGCCCATTGATGAAAATTCACGAAACGCTGCGGCGCTCATTTCAGAAATCTCCATCTCGACCGCAGAGCGACCACGACGACGACCGCGACGGTCGGTCTCGAGCAGCAGCAGCAGCAACAACAACAACAACAACAACAACACAGCCGCACGATGGCAACGGAAGCGCACCAGATGCCGATGGAGACCCAGCAGCAGCTGCGCAAGCTGCCTGGCAACAACGTGCGTCCGCTCATTTGCTATTACTGTTGCAGAGACTGTGTGTTTGTTTGAATCTCGAGTTGCAACCTGGATCTCATACACTTTTGTGTTAGTTTGAAACATCTTTATTGACACTCTTCATTGTGATCGTTGAATGTGTATTTGTTTAGCGTTCCCGTATTGCCGACAAATAATTGCTTTTCTGTCGATTGTCTGTAGAACCAAAGTCAAAAGGCACCTGATTGTTTCTCTGTGCCACAATATGTTTCATCAACTGACACCTGTGTTGCATTTCGATGCAAATGTGTCACGATCATGGAGGTATCGACTTGGACTGTTCATCGAAAGTGATGAGTTGAGGAGTAGACTCAGCTGTGCGCAACGCTACAAGGCTCAAACAAGTCTAGTACATGTAGCATACAGGATATGCAGGCTAGCGGCTAAGCATTGAGCAAGGTTGTGTATTGATAAGAAGCTCGTCGTGGTGTAGCATGCCAGCAGCCATGCGAAGTCATCGCGCGAGGACCTTCAGCACTTGTGCTACCTTTGGTGCCTTTCCGAATCTGTATCTCGGCTCAAGCGCATTCGGTTCAATCTTGTCTGCTGCGCGTACTTCACAACTCGCTACTTTGTCGGTAAATGTAGTTTCCAACTCGAGTCGAATAACCTTCGCGCGCTTGAGTAGCGCAGCAGGCGTCATAACAAGACAGTAGCAAACCCTTCAATCTCTCTGGTCGACACGATAGCGCACAAGCACGCGCGCGCACATCTGCCAGACCATACTGCAGTCTAGTCATAGCGTGTCGTGCTGACGGAGAAGATTTGGCCTTGACAACACTGAACGATCACGTAGCTTTCTTCTTCACTACTTCGTTCGTCTCCATGCTCCTTCTTCTCAGACGTCTTGGTGCTTTGGTGCTTTCGTGTCTGATGTTCGTAGTATGGCGTTTGCTGAAGTATCGATTGTCTTCTTCTCATCGACCCTAGCAGTCCGACTGAAAGCAATCGACCGATATCGACTGGAAGCCACGAGCGCTTCAACCATCCATTCATTCATCCATCCATCCGTCCATTCGACCAGTTCACATCGCATCGCATCACTTTGACGCAGCTCGCACGGGTACCGGGACACTAGTCTGTGTCTGGGTCGCACCGACCAAGCAGCGGCGTATCCAGATCGACACTCTATCTTGCACTACAGTAGCAGCACACAACGACCCGACACAGTCAATCGATTGGCTTTGCTCTGTCACTCCAGACTCGCACTCCTACATTTGTCAGCTCGCCATTGAGTCGAGTTGCCATCCGCCGCCGCCACCAACGCCACCAACGCCGCCACCGCTACCACCAACAACCAATGAAGCCCATCTCGGCTCTCGTTGGTGCACTCGCCCTCGCACTCGCGCAAGCCGGGCTGCCTTCGCATGGCGAGCAGCAGACCGCTCTCACCGCTCACGCTCGCGCTGGCGGTCCACAACGAATGCTGCGAGGCGCTGCTGCTGTCGCTGCGGCACCAGAAGCCGCGCCAGCGACGACCTCAGCCACAACCCCAGCGATGACCGCCGAAGACGATGAGGAAGCGCACAAGCGTCACATGAAGGACATGGTTGTCGTGAAGAAGATTGCGATCCCCATCCCAGTGCCGATTGACGTGCCGCAGTACATCCCGATCCCAGTCAGCGAGCCGGCGGCAGTCGTCGCCTCCGATACGTCGTCCACGATCGTTGCGAGCAACACGGCGGTGCTCGGAGGAGGAGGGACTGCCACAGGTGTCGCAGCGCCAACGAGTGCTGGTACGCCTGGCACTGGCACTAGCACTGGAACCAGTGCGAATGGCGCAGCTGCGGCTTCTCCAGGACCGACTGATCCATCGCTTCCACGTGCGACGCCTGCGTCTTCACGTCCAGGAGAGCGGCCGCGGGCGACACCGGCAGCATCAATGACTCGCCAAGTCACACCAGCGCCGACGACGCTCTCAGCACCACCTCAGTCGCCGTCGGAGACACCGCCTCAACAACCGATCCTGCCTGAACCTGCCTCGGATGGAGGCACTGCTGCTGCTGCTCCCAAGGTCCCTGTGACTCCGCTCCGCGACACGCGCGGCAATGCCATCAATGATGCTATGACTCCCATGGCTGACATCGGTGGCCAGTCGATGATGCAGTCGCCCGGACTAGTCGGCGGCAATGCTCCAGGTCGCGGTGCAGGACTCGGCAGCAGTGTACCGAATGACCCGAGCTTCCGTGGCGACATCGCGGGTCTCGGTGACGTGCCTAGAAACATGGGCGGACTCGGTGCGGACATGAGACTCGGTCCTGGCATCGGTCAAGCACGTGGTGGCAGTATCGGCGACTTTGGCAACACTGTCAACCCCAGTATCACTGAGAACCTCGCAGGCGGCGCTGGCGCTGGTCTCTTCGGGAATGCTGTCAATGGCTTTGGTGGCGCTCCTGGCTTTGGTGGCGCTCCTGGCTTTGGCGGTGCCTCTCGTAGTGGTAATGGCGCAGTCAGTGGCATGAACATGATGATGGCGATGAGCAGTGGTCGCAACGGCATGTCGCCTGCTGGCGCTGGCACTGGTGCTCGCGCTCTCGGTGCGGATCATGGTAGCACCCGCCGTCTCGCGCTCGCGAACCACGCGCCGCGCTACTGGCGCAGCGACCACCGTCGTCGTCGCCACCACCTCTGAGCCAGCAGCGTGTGTGGCTATGCTGCACGAGTACTAGTAGCACGCGGCGCGCGCATGTGTACATGATCAGCAGCAGTAGCAAGAGCAACGGCAGCACGGTAGTCATGAGTGAGTGAGCAAGTGAGTGAGTGAGTGAGTGAGTGAGTGAGTGAGTGAGTGATTAAGTGCGGGAGCGAACGACCGAGAGACGATGTACTGGCACGAAGACGAGAGAGTGCACAAAGGAAGCAGTAGCAGCAGACGAAAGAGACACTCGATTCGCTGCAGTGGAATGCACTTTGCGTTTGCGTCCGAACGACCGAGAGACGCACACTCGACTCTGCTTCTTCTCCTCGTATGTGCTGGACTGGTTGTCATCACCAAACAGCGACGTGAGTGACTGGCAGGCAACGGATGGTCTCTAGTCATTCTCCTTGTCGGACTTCATCAACGCCTCTACGAACGACACGCACATACACTACGAGACAGCGATCCTCGGATGCACTTGACGTCGAACGACGAGAGGCGCTCTGCACGATCTTCCACTACTCGACGTTGCGATGCCTCAAGAGCAAGCGTACTCGAACCACCGTATGCGCGCAGCACCTCAGCGCACATGAGGTGTTGACCAGAAGTGGTTCACACACTCCGCATGGAGTGCCACAGTCGTCAAACGACTGGCAGGTGCGAACGCTCAGCGCACGTGGCGTTCAAGCGCATCGATGCGTCCGTCAGTGCCAGTGCACGCGCGTTAGTTCGACTTGCGGTCGTGCGACGTCGGCGCGTACGCTGAGAAGACGCGGACTGCCGCCAACAGGAACGCCGCGAGCATGAGCAGCCCCAGTCCAAGCTTGGACCAGGAGAACTGCGCCATTTCGGTCGCATTCGCACCGGTCGTGGCGCCTTGTCGCGCGCCAACACCTCCGCCGTCTGCAGGCGCTGCCGGCGCGGGGCTGCGGTTCCACAGATGCCCGACCTTCTCTTTCCACGTCTCGCCAGCGTCCACGCGCGCCGTGTCCTTTGGGATGTAGCACGTCGTGCCTTCGTACTGACTGTCGCACTTGCACGCGCCATTCACGCAGTCACCGTGGTTGCTGCAGTGCTCGCGGTAGACGCACACGACGCTGCGGTCGAATGACAGCGACGGCTTCTCAGCGTAGCCGCTCGAGAGCGACTTGAGGTACCGGTCGAACGCCACGTCGTGCTCCGTCAGCGGCGTGTCCATGAACTTGGAGTGGTCCTTCTCCAAGTCGGGGAAGACCAAGTTGAACCGCCCGCGCCGCGCGTACTCGTGCGTCGCGTGAAACAACCGGCGCGCAACGTTCGGCGAGAACCATCCAGGGCACGACCAGCACGCGGCATCCCACACGCGCGCCTTGTCCGCGCACTTCTGCGCGCAGAACGTAGCGGTTGTGGGGCGGAAGAACTCGTCGAACGACTGCTTCGCTTGCGGAGGCACGCCGACCATCGCGAGCAAGTCCAGGAGCATACGCCGCTTGATCGCTTCGTCCGTCCCAAAGACCGACGTCTCGGGCGCGAGCGACGGGTTCGAGTGCACCGCCACGAGCCACGGCTTGGCCATGTCGTCGATCTCGAACTCGAACTTCCACAAGTCGAAGAACTTGTCGCCCAAGTCTGTCGGCGCCGATCCGTTCGTCGCCTCTGCCCGCTTGAGCTTTGCGATCTCGGCCTGGAAGTGTCCGCGGGCGCTCGCAATGGTGCGCACGATCGCGTCGTCGATCTCGCGCTGCAGCCGCCGCGTGTCGAGCCCTCGCGAGAGCATGTGCCGCTTCACGATCGCCCACGCGTTCGAGCCCTCGCGCTCACGCGACGGGAACTCGTGGAAGTCCTTCTGGAACTCGGGGAAGTCCCACGGCGGGTAGTACGCGTCAAAGTTATACGCGCCGCGGTCCGTGAGCACATTCACATCCGGTGGGTACTGCACCTTGGCGATCTTCACGCCCGCGTGGCTGAAGACGTAGATGCGCAGCGGATCGAGCGACGTCACTGCGACGTAGAAGCCAACGCTGAACTTGTGGCCGTCGAGAAGGTACGGCTCAATGTACGACGCCACCTCGACGGTCTTGCCGGCGAACGGACCCGCGAGCTGCTCGCCGAGCTGCTGCTGTGTGATGATCACCTGCGCCGGCGTGCGCGCGCGCTCGTCACCACTCGCAGGCTGCTCGCGCACGACAAAGCGCTGGTAGATGTACCAGTCGCGCTCGCGCTTGAGCTCGTACTCGACCTTCTTGAGGATGTCTGGGAACGCCTGCGCCATCGCCGCCTCGTCGCGCGGCAGCACGTAGTGGTTCGGCACGAAGTTGAAGTAGAAGCGTCCGTGGATCTCCTGGCGCCGCTGGATGTGCTGGAAGAGCTGGTCCGACGACGTGAGCTTCTCGGCGCCAGGCAAGTGGTTCAGCACGGGCCGAAGCGTCTGCGGGAAGCGCACTTGGTCGAACGGCGGCGACGCTGCGACGCTCCAGACGAGGTCCACGTGCTCGCTCGCGCTCGGCATGAACGACCAGAGGTACAGCGGGTTCTGCGCCGCCTCGTTCTGGTCCTGGCTGTTTGGCGGCACGAACCGCTCAATGCCGAGTGTCTCGAGCGCCTCGAGCAGCAGCTTGTGCTGGTTGCGCGGCTCCTCTGGCAAGAAGAACCGCGCGCGCTGCGCATCGAGCTTTTCGGGTGCAACCGCGTACGCGAGTGCGGCGCTCGCTGCAGCGAGGAGCGTCGTCGCGATGCGCATGAGCTTGCGTGTCGGTCTCGCGCGCGCGTGCGTTCCCCTTGATGGACTGTGAATTCGGTGCACTTTGTTTGACTCGAGGTGTTCCCTCGATTATCGCTCGCTCGATTGTTGCGATTGCAAGCCAAACATGCCCAACAACAAGCAACAACAACATCCGCTTGCATGCACTTGTTGGCAAGCGATCAAGCGATACGAGACGAATGCGCGCGCGCCGCAAGAGGCTCGAGTGGCATTATACGAGCTCTGGTATCTGCACCGCAGGAGCAAGCGCAGTCACGATTAGATCGACCAAGTGACTGTCACTCTCTACTCGACTTGTGCGCTAACAGCGGCGGCACGCCTGCTCGGACGCAGACTCTATAGCTTCGGGATCGTGATCGACGCGTCGCGGAACGCCTTAAACTTGGCGAGACCTGGGAACTGCAGCTCCTTGAGCATGTTCTGGAACACGACGTTTGGCGACGCCGCGGCATTGGCAGCGGCCGTCTTGAGCGCCGACTCGACTGGCGCCGCCGCGCAGCACGTGCATGACGTGTGGAAGCCCTGGCGCTGCTTGTGCTTCGGGCTGCGGTCGCAGATCACGTACACCTTGCCCCGCCGACGCACGACCTTGCAGCCGTCGCACATGCGCTTCACCGACGAGCGCACCTTCATCTTGCTCTTCCTCTTCCTGCTGCTGCTACGACGAGCTCGAGTTCCTTCGCGTCTGCAGCTGCGGCTTGCTCAATGGCAGCAGCTCACCACACAAATTACAACGGTCTCCCTGGGTTTTCGCACTATCTGTAATGCATGACCACTTCATTCCGTGTTTTGGGTTTTGTCACTATTGACAAGTACACAGCAAGTCTGGAGCTCATGCGTGTGCCGAGTTGCACGACGTGCGTGCATGCGCTCGCTCGAGATCCGCGCGCGCTCTCTGTCAACCACTAACCTGTATCAGACACGACCTATCGACGAGAAGCGCGCACTTGGATCGATCACACTCATGGACATGCCCACACAGTGCGCTCTGCTATCATTGACGCAGCAGTGCTCGCAGTGACACAACTGGCTGAACGTACTGCTCGCACTGCGAGCTGATCCGCTCGCTTGAGTTCTGACTAGAGCACTGGTCGAACCATCGTGGCTCTCCGCAGTCTTGAGCTAAAAGTTGGGCAGCAGCCGCGTGACTTTGGTCACCACAAAGCCAATGACGATGCCTGCGACGAAGAGCAAGCCCATGGCGCCGAGGTACTCGAAGATCGTGACCATGGTCGACTCGGTCGCGGTCTGCTCGCCCGAGAACCACGCCTCGCTCACGACCTTGCGGTTCGTCCAGATCTTCTCGGCGAGGTACGACGTCAGTGCGACGATCGCAATGCGCGTCCCAAGCGGTGATCGTTCTTCTGCGTCCGCCGGTGCGCGCGTTGCAGCGACCGCATTCGCAGGCGCCTTCTTGTCTTTCGTTGCAGCGCTCTTCTTTGCCATTGCGCTGTGTGCTAGTGTGTTGTTGTTATTGTTGTTGTCGAGGACGTCTGCGTACACACGCGCACGTGAGCAACTTGAGCAAGTCCTTGTTCTTGTTGTCTTGCTGTGTGTTGTTTGTTGAGCAGCAAGTGAGTGGGAGTTGAATCCGGTACCGGGTAATACGAAGCTCGAATTCAAATCAACAGCAGCAGCAGCAGACACTTGCAACAACAACATGGCGCCAACAAGTCGCAAGCGCGCTGCTGTTGCTCGAGCGCCACGGCGTGCGCGTGCTGGCGCACATAACGACGACAGCAGCTCCGTGGCGCTGCAGTCGATTAGTGAAGGCACAGAGCTGCCAAAGACGCTGAGCGCCACGAGCACAGGCACGCACATTAGCGAGTCACCAGACAACAAGGCAGAGAGCAGGAAGAAAGGAGTGCGCGCTCGAGACGCGGCAGCGGAGGACGACGTCACAACGCGCAAGAAGCGGCGCGCGCTTGAGCTGCTCGCGGAGCTAGAAGCAGAAGGTGCGTCGTGGTTTGTGTGCGTCTTGTTGCAGTAGAACTCGCTCGCTCACGCACGCACCTTGCGGCACTCACAATCCGACAGTCGAGAAGCGCTGCGAAGACCTCATGGCTGACACAGAGCACAAGGCGCGGGACTTAACGATGGAGCTCAAGGTGCAGCTCATGTTCCTGCCCGAGTCCGTGCGCAAGATGCCGTGGAAGACGTTCATCGAGGACTTTGGCGGGAGCCTCGCGAACGTGATCCAGAACGTCAAGGAGCAGGACTATCGCAACTACATCGCCGCGTCGCCGCTTCGAGTACTGTCCGTCTCTTGATGGATAGAGGATCTCGCAGCAGTAGTGAGCTGACGGTGGCTGTTTGTTGCTCTTCCAGTCGGTCGTCAAGCCCTCGCGACCTGCAGCAAGCCACTCGTCAGCACACCGTCTGCCGCCACTGCCGCAGTCCACACCCGCAGCTCTCAGCCGCCGCCTCCAGGCGTTCGAGACGCCGTCGTTCACGCCGCACGCAGCTGGCGTCCCAGGCGTACGTCTGCCGCTCTTGCTCGCAGTCGTAGGCGCTCGCGTGACTGACGCAATGGATGTGTGCTGCTGCTTCAGACGGTCCTGCGCACTGCGCGCCGAGGCGAGACGACGTACTCGATCCGCGGCTCGCCGATCGTGCCAGACACGGTCGTGAAAGCCCCCGCTGGCGCGCTCGTCGCGACGTTCGGGAGCGACAGCGCCGACCCGCTCGCGTGCATCGCGCTCGACAACGAGACGGCGCTCGACCTGTCGCACCCAGACATGCTCAGCGAGGCGTCGCGCGCGGCGGCAAAGGCCAAGATCCAGGCGCTCCAGGCCAAGCTCGACGCGCTGCTCATGCAGTTCAAGTAGGTGCGTAGGTCCGTTATTTAGGCGCGAGCGAGACGAAGTAGACCCAGACGGAGAGCACGGCGTTCGGGAAGCCGCAGACGTAGACGCCGAGCGCGAACTCGACGCCCGCGCGCTCGTTCCAGTGGATGTTCTAACACGCAACGCGTTCAGCAAGAGTGAGTACAACTGCCCAACAACAGCAGCAGCGCCAGTGGCGACAGCACAGCGCACCGTGTTCTTGACGAGCTCGACGACCTTGCGTAGGTCCGTGAACGTCGTGTGGAGCGGCATGCCGCTCACGTCTTTCAGGCGCTGGAGGTCGCGCAGCACGTTCGCAGTCTGCGCCTCGACCGATCGCCCGAGCAGGTGCTGCTCGAGCGCCTCGAGGTGCCGCTGCAGCTTGATGCCCGCGTCGATGTTGAACGTCGTCGTACCGCGCGCGCTGCGCCAGCGCCGGATCTCGAGCTTGAGTGTCTCGCGGATCTCGCTCTCGACGCGCTCGACGAGCTCTGGTGGCGTCTCGTCGTACGCCAAGTCGCGCACTTGGACGCTCGGGAGCGCGAACTGGTCTTTCTGGAGCCCGGCGGCGTGGAAGAACGGCTTCCAGGCCTTTGCGTCGCCCTCGATGTCCCACGAGAGGTCGCGCATGCGCGGCGCCTGCTGCACGTTCGCAAAGACGTTGTCGCGCGAGACCACGAGCGAGACGTCCTGGAGCGGACAGCGGTCGTCCCAGACGTGGTACCCGGCGCCGGTGCTCGCGTTCCAGAGCACGCTGCGCTGCGGGATCTTGTACGCGTCCTGGCGCAGGACGTACACGCCATCGCCTTCCGGCACAGCGCGACCAATGACGAGGTACGACCGCACGTTTGGCTCGCGCCGGTCGAGCCAGTGAAAGTAGTTGCAGAGCAGCACGGCGTGCTCCTCAAAGTCGCCGGCGTTGAGTGCGAGGAACTCTTGTGACGTGCTCCAGACGTCCTTCTCGCCGTCAAAGAGGTGCCAGTCGTCGAGGAACGGGATGAGCTGCACGAAGCGCACGACCGACTGGAGCGTCGGCGCCGCGTGCGCAAAGACGCCGGTCGTTGGCGGCGCCTGCGCGCGCACGTACTGCGAGAGGAACGCGTTGCCGTGCGAGAGGCTGCGCGCAAAGATCTGGAAGGTGCGGCGCTTGGTCGCGCTGTTTGTGCTGCGCGTCTTCGCGACCCAGTCGCTCGCGTACTGTGCGAGGCGCTTGCTCGACTCGCTCGCGTCGTGGCCGACGGTCGCCACGGCCGTGTCGAACAGCTTGAGCGGGAGCGGCAGGAGCGGGTCGAGCGTCATCATGAGGCTCAGGAACGTCGCTTCGCGGCTGCTGCGCTTCACGCCGCCTTCGTCGTGCTCAGTCATCGCGGCGTTCGCTGCCTGTGGCCGCGGCGATCGGTCACCGTCCGCCGAGCTCCGCGGACTCCCAATACCGATGGACCCGTCGCCGCTGTCGTCCGCGGCCTTGAGATTCACGTACCCGAGGTGCTCAATCGGCATCTCGCACCGGAGCGTGGCCTCGAGCGCGCCGCTGTTATGGTAGAGCGTCGTGAACGGGATGCAGAGGCCGCCGAGGAAGTAGTTCTCGTGGTGGAACGACCGCAGCTGCGCACCGGTGCCATTCGGGTCTGCGAGCGTATCGAGGCGGCCGTCGTCGGCTTCGCCGGGGACGACCACTTGGTCGAACAGGTTGATGCGAATGTCGTCGCGACAGCGCTGGATCGACTCGGGGGACCAGTCGTCGAGCGGCGGGCGGAACGGCACGACGAGCGTCTCCATCCACACGGGATTCGCGCTGCTGCTGCTGCTCACGAGCGCACACGACGTCCGGCGCTTCTTTCCCTGGAAGCAGATCTCGACAAAGACCTGACTGTCGTAACCACGCGGTGGCGAGTGCGTCTCGCTGACTTCACCCTGCGGCTCCGATCGCTCGCTGTCGTCATTGAGTCTGCGATCGCCGGCATCTTCTCGTCTCTTGCCAGGCGAAGCTGAGCCTCGTGTGCGGCTCTTTGGACTGCCGCCACTGCCGCTCGCTTCTCGCTGCGTCAAGCGCACAGGGACGTTCGCTGCTTTCTGCACTTGGACGTACAGGTCGCAGACGTTTGGCCACTCGGCGAGCGCAGTTGGCGCTGTGCGCTTCGCTGCTTGCGGTCGCAGACGTCGTCGCGGCGCAAAGAGGTTGACGAGCCCAGAGAGGTCGAGCGTGCCTGGGAAGAGCGGCAGTGGCTGCTCCTGGATGATGCTCGCGAGCGTCTTGGTGCGCTCTTTCGCGTCGCTCGTGCGCTTCGCGACGAGCTGGTGCTGCTTGACGCGGTCGATGAAGTCGTGGATCTTGAGCAAGCTCCGCTTCTGCTGGCGCTCGATGCTAAAGGCGTCGCCTTCTTCGGCGTCCTCGGCGCGCAAGCGGCGACCATAGTCGCGCACTTCGGGCCGGAGCAGCGCCAAGTACTTGTCGTTCGCGACGATCTCGCTCTCGTCGAGCGGAACGGGGTCTTCAAACACCTCGTGCTGCCACCGACTCGCTTCGATCGCGCCGCGACTCGCGACTACTTCTCGCCTGCATGCTGGAGCGTCACAAGTGCTCGTGCCGTGCTTTGCAACGTGCTCGCGGTCGCGCAGCTGCAGCAGCAAGTTGCGCTTCGTGAGCGGCTGCGTCGACGCGAGCGACGCGCTGCAGTCAAAGAGCTCTGAGTCGCCGAGAGCGAGCGCACTTGTGCGAAAGACGTCGCGCGTCGCCAGCTGCGCCGACTGCGCTCTCAGATGACGCTGCAGTCGCATCGCAGACGCGTTGTCCGGGTCGTTTGGGTCCAGTGCGCTCTCAAGAGCTTTCATTTGTACGAGGAAGTCGCGCTCGTAGCTGAAGCCGCTTCGGTTGTGCTCGCGGCGGTCTGCGCATCGTGGAACGCGTCTCCCAATGATCTGCGCTCGGTCGTTCTTGAGCAGCGCTCGAACGAGTGGCGGTCGCTTTGACGGGAGAAAGCACGTCAGCTCCGAGTCTAGCGCTGACGACTCGCTGCTGGAGTGTCGACTGCCGTCCAAGTTGCTGCTGCTGCTGTCCGGTGCGATCCAAGACGTCGTGATGTGGACGCGACCGTGCGGATGGCGCGTGAAGTTCACGTAGAGCGGTGAGTTGAGGAACGAACGGTGCCATTGCGCGCGAGCGATCGGACGCGTGCTGCTGAACTGGTACCACTCGCGACTCGGTGCAAGACTAGCGATGGGGATCCGCAGCTCTGAACCTCCAGCTGTGCTCTCGTCTCCATCCACTCGTACGCTTTGCCCTGGCAAGACGATCGGGATCGACGCTGTCGACAATGCTGTCGCGCGCACGAGTCCTTGTTCAAACACCTTCGCGGCGACGGATTCGGGGAAGAACGGCACTCGGAGACGACAGGTCTCGTCAAAGAGCACGAGACCTCGCGGGAGACGTCCGCTGTGGTCGCTTGCGAGCTGCGCTTTCGTCACAAACGCGTGCTTCCCGTTCACGTAGATCGCGACATAGAACTTGCGAGGACGTGGCGCAAAGAGCGTCTCTCGAGTGTCTCCAACTGCGTGTGCGTGGCTGTGGTGCCGACTCTCGACGCGCAGCACGTAGCGCAAGCACTTGTCTTGGACTTCGAGGGCTTCGAGGCGGTCAGTGAGGTGCGCGATTGTCGATGATGAGACTCTAGACGACAGCTCATGGCGCTTGTCGTCACCGTTGGACGCCTTCGTGCTGTCAGAGAGGATCTCGACGAGCGCGTGGAGCTGCTCTAGCTTGATCGGGTCTCCACGTTCCATTGACTGCACGCGATACGGCAGCGCAGCATCACGACTGCTCTGGCGACCGCACTCTTGAAGTTCGCTCCACTTGCTCAGGAGCTGCTGGTGCAGGAGCTGGAGCTTCGTCAGCTCGTTCAGCGCCAGTTCCGCGTCATTCACGACGTGGGTCTTCCATGCTACCGAGGTCTCCGTCGCTCCGACGGCAGTGCGAGCGTCGCCTGTTGAGACACAGAAGGCGTCAACGAACGCACTCACGCGATCGAGATGGATATGCCACGGTTGTTGCTGCTGCAGCTGACCGTACGACGCGAAGAGCGACCGCAGCTGTGCGCCGATGCGGTCCTCGAGCGCAAACGACTCGTGGTCGTCCAGGACGATCCGATCAATTGAGATCTCGAGCATCGCAGTCGAGTTCGATCGTCTGGCGCTTCGAGCTTTCGGTGGCGCTCTCGACGTCGCTCGCGCAGCTCCAAACACACTCTCGAGCGCTCGATCGTCCGCCTCAGAGCTGATCGGTCTTGATCCACGAGCGCTGGCTTTGCGCGTGTGTATGAGGTCGGTAAAGTTCAGCGCCGGTCTCGACGCCTCAGTTGCGCTGCTGTTCTCTCTTCGCAGTCGCTCCTCGAGCCGAACGAGAGTGCTCGGGTGGATCGCCCGCAGATGCGCGCGCTTGTCGTCGACAAAGAGCCCGCAGCTCTCTTCGTCTGCGATCTCGTGCGTCCACTTGGAGCGCCGCAGCGCAACGCCAGGCAGAAGATGCACAGGCGGGTACGTGATCGCATCCTCTTGGTTGCTCGTGCCAGTGCGCACTGCGGACACCGCGATGCTCGATCGCTTTGGTGCGACTACGACAAGTCCAGGAGGCGGTGGCGGTGGATCTGAGGTCGTGCCATCTTCGCTCGAGTCGCGGTCGTCGTGCGGTGTGCGCTGCCTCTGCTCCGGTCGAGCAGCAGTGTCATCGTCACCATCGTCGTGCTCTGGACGACTCTCATCTGGCTGTAGTGGCTGCTTCTTGGACAAGAAGCGGTTGTTCGTGAGTGACGAGCGGATTCGTTCTGTGCGTGTGGTCTCGCGCTGGCGCTCGAGGTGGTTCTGCCGCTCAGCGTCGCTTTGGTGGCGCGGGCGACGAGCACGATGGTCACTCGCAAGTTCTTCCTGCTCGCTATCAACGACAGTGCTGTTGTTGTCTTGTTTCGCGTGCCGACCAGCGGTCTTGTCTTGCGTGTCCTTCTCTGCTTCGAGAGCCTGTGCATCGCTGCTACTCGCTGCCACGTCGCTGTCCTCGTTCGTGCGCACCATCGTCTGCGAACGTCGTCTGGATCGCGATCTGGACCGGCACCTCGACTCTCACAAGCGTCTTGAAAGGTCGTTCGTCCAAATGCCACTGAGTGCACCACCCGAGCTCCAGATCGGCGCGAAGCTGCCGAACCTCATCGGGCAGACGCAAGTCGGCGTCGTGCGCGTGCATGACTACATGGACGGCGCGTGGGGCGTGCTGTGCACGTTCCCGCAGACGCACCACCCAGTCTGGGCCACGGAGCTCGGCATGCTCCAGAAGCTCAAGGACCAGTTCGACGCGCGCAACTGCCGCGTCCTGGCGCTCAACATCGACTCGCTCAAGCAGCAGGCGCAGTTCCTCCAGGACGTAAACGAGACGCAGGATGTGAAAGTGAGCTTCCCAGTCATGGCCGACGAGAGCGGCGAGCTCTCTCGCGCGCTCGGGCTCATCCCAGCAAGTGCGCCAAAGCACGCGGCCGACCTCCATCGCCTCCCGTTTGCCTGTACGATCGTGCTCGACATCGACCTCACGGTCCGGTTCCTGTCGTACTACCCCATCTGCGTCGGCCGCAACTGGTACGAAGTGCTCCGAGCGCTCGATGCGTTCCAGCTCGCGACGTTCAATCAAGTGGTGACGCCGACGAACTGGAAGGTGAACGAAGACGTGTTCGTCGAGCCAGACGTGGCGACCGACGCGGCGAAGCGGCTCTTCCCGCAGGGCTTTCACGAGATCAAGCCGTACTTGCGCATCACGGCGTCACCGGCGATCACAGACGACAAGACGTAGAAGCTACGCATGACACGGTTCGATTCGTCTACTACTTGCTATTACTACGACGACGCTCCTGCTGCTAGAGGTTCGTTGGACCGCTCGACGGCGGCTGCTGCTGCAGGTGGCGGTGCTGCTGCTGCTGCTGCGACGAAGTGGAGCTGTCGCGCTCGAGCGCAGGCGGGAGACCTCCAGACCGCTGCTGCTGCTGCTGCTGCATCATCTGGAGGTGGTGGTGCAGCGCCTGGTGCTGGTGCTGGAGCTGCTGCTGGTGGTGGAACTCTTGCTGTTGCTGCTGTTGGAGCTGGTGGTGGTGATGGAACTCTTGCTGCTGCTGTTGCTGCATCTGCTGCTGGAACTGCGAGTGGTGGAGCTGCTGCTGCTGCTGATGGTGGATGCTCGAGAACCGCGCGACGTTCGCCGCCATGTCGAGCGCCTCTTGCCGCGCTTGCTGCGCTTCCTGGAGCGCACGGGCGGCCGCAGCAGCAGCGGCAGCAGCACGCGCTGCCTCTTCCTCAGCGCGGCGCGCAAGGCGCTCTTTCTCCATCGCTGCGCGCCGCAGGAGCTCCGCCTCCTCTTCGTACCGCATGTGGTGCTGGTACGTCCACGCCATCTCCTGCGGTTGCTGCCGCTGCGGCGACGGCACAGGGACCGTTGGACCGCGATTGCTCGCACTCGCAGCGGCCGTGGCAGTGAGGACCGATCCAGTCGACGCCGCACTCGCTGCCTCAGACACAGTTGCTTGCCGCATGTCGGAGCTGCTCATCGGCTGCGTCAGTGCGCGCACAAAGCCGCCTCGGTCCATGGGCTCGGATACCGATGGCGCGGCGCGAGTGGCGCTGCTCATCGGCTTGACGTCCTCGTTCGAGTGGTTGCTGTTGAGCACAGCGCCGATCGAGACGCGCGAGGACGACGCACTCTCGCGCTCTTGCGGCGCCGCGCTCGAGACGCTGTAGAAGCGCGTGGATGGCATCTGTTGCTGTTGCTGGGGTGGCACTTGCGACTGTTGTGGCTGCCGCAGTGGCGAGTGGTGACTCGGATTCCGGTGTTCTGGCGACGCGACGTTCAGCAGGTTCGCCATCAAGCCCATGCGACTCGCGGTCGTCGGGCCGCGGCGCGCAAATAAGTGCGCTGACGGACTCTGCGCCGTCGGAGACTGATTGGCAGTGCTGGTCGTCGGCACCGGCGGCGGCAAGCCAGATGGCCGATGCGGCGCATTGCTTGTCGGGCGTGGCGAGTTGCTGTGCTGCTGCGTCTGTTGCGTCTGCTGCTGCATCGGCACGGGGTTCATCGTCGATCTGATCGGCACTGCGCCGCGCGGCGTCACCGTCCGTGGCGACTCTGAGTCATTCAGGATCGACGAGAACGACATGCGGCTCGACGGCGGGATCCGCACGGTTTGCTTTGGCGGTGACGGCGCGCGCGCTTCGGGCTTTGCACTCTCGACGCGGTACTCGGTCGTTGGCTGCGCGCTCTGCACACGCGTGCCACTGCTGCTCTCGGTCTTCATGGATTCACTACTCGCGCTACTTGTCAGCATCGGCTCGCTTGTGGGCAGTCCCGGCGCGCTTCGGCTCGCCAAGCCAGGACTGAGTTGGTACAGCGGTGGGTGGCTTAAGCCGTCGCGTCGACTCGCATCTGGCGCTCCGAGCGTCTGGCGCGGACTGTTCTTGACGTTCGCATGCGCGTTCAAGTGACCGCTGCTGCTGCTACTGCTGTTGCTGTTGTTGTTGGTCGGACCAGCGCCGCTGCTCATCATCGCGAGGTTCAGCATCGCGCGGGACGACAAGTCGCGCTGCGAGAGCAAACTCGAGAGACTCGTCGCATCCGCGCGACTCGCGCTGCTCTCTGCGCCACTTGCGTGGTCCACAAGGCCGTACGCGCGAGCCGAACTGCCTGCGAGGTTCAGCTGCGCGGCGCTCGCAACGGCGTGTGGGTGCGCGTGCACTTGACTCAGCGGGTGGTACAGACTCGGGTGCGGCAGCTCGCCGTACGCGCTCCGAGCCTGCAGCTGCTGGAGCTGCATCGCGTGTGCCTGCGCGGGCGTGAGGCCTTGCGCGTGGCCGTGCGCGGCAGCTGCTTGCGCTTGGTGGAGCGAGTGCTGCATCGCCGCCATGTGCTGCTGCTGCTGCTGAGCGTGGTGGTGCGCCTGCACTTGCGCCTGCAGCGCCGCGTCGTGCGCGCCAGGGTGCCGCGCGTACTGCAGCAAGCGCGAGGCGCCCGACGTCTTCATCTGACTGTCGTGGTACGGACTGCCGCTGGCGTCGCCGCTTGGCTGCTGCTGCTGCTGCAGGTGCATCATCTGCAAGTGGTGCTGCATGTTCAGGAGCTTGAAGTAGCGCTCCGACGAGCTCGTGGCGCCACCCAAGTCGTCACGTCCCTGCTGGAGGTGCTGCTGCTGCTGCTGCTGCTGCTGCATCATGGCGAGCGACGGTGTCGAGAGGTCGACTGCGGACACGAGACCCTGCATGCTCACGGGCACAGCAAGCGAGCCGTGGAGCAGCGCGGCGTTCTCGCGCGCCATGGCGCTGCTCGAGAGGAGCGTGAGCGGCGCCGGCTCGAGCTCGTGCGACGGCGACATGGCGCCGCCAGTCGAGTACTCGATGCGGCGCTTGAGGATCTCCTGGAGCCCGAGGCGGTTCTTGTAGTTCTGGTAGTAGTTCTTGATCTGCGCCGCGGTCTTCGTCGGGATGCGGTCGGTCAGCGTCGCCCAGTCCTTGCCGTACATCTGCGTTACAACAGACACACAAGACGATCACGACGAGTGAGTGAGTCCGCTTGCCTACTCCTACTGTGTGTCACTAAGAGAGAGAGCGATCGCCACAAAACGCACCGAGAAGAACTTGAGGAAGTCGGCTTTCTCCATCTCGGTCCACTTCTGCACCACGCGCTTCGCCGGCGCGCCGCTGCCAGCGACACCCGTACCGCTGAGCGCCATGGCTGCAGACGACCCGCCAACAGCAGCCATGTCGACGTCCGCCATCATGTGTGACGGTACAGCAGCCATCACACTCGGCTGGAACGGCACGTACATACTCTCGCTGTCCGCTACGACTGGCAGAGGCTCCAGCTCGACTGGAAGCAGCGGCAGCGACGGCGCAGACGCCGCGACCTTGGGCGACGACACAGTGCTCTGTGCGGCACTCTGTTGCTGTGCCGAAGCACTGTTCCGCCGCGCACTTGGCGTCGCACTGCCGCTCTTGCTGCTCTTCTTGCTGCTCGGAGCGGCGCTCTTCTCGTCTGCGACCACACGCGGCGAGTTGCGGTTCGCTGTTGCTGCTGTGACGGACGGCGTTGGCGGCGCCACTGGTTTCTTTCGACTCGACGACACAGCTGGTGCAGCGCTTGGAGCGCTCAGTCCAGCGCCGCTCGCACTTGCAGACGATGCTGCACCGGTCGCTGGCGCGGCTGTGAGCTGCGCGGCCGCGAGGTCCTGCATCTTCTTGAGCTTCCGTTGTTGCTTGATCTCTTTCTTCGTGAGCTGCGCAGTACCACCCGCGCTGTTCTTTGTGCCGGCACTGCTGCTGCTGGCGCCTGCCTGGCTCTTCGCCTTCGTTACTCCGTCCTGCGCTGCACTCGCTCGGCTGTTTGCACTCGTTGGCGCCTTCTCTGTTGCTGTTGTAGCTGCTGCGACTGGCTCGACACGCTCGACGGCTTTTGTCTCGACTGGTCGGCGGTACCGCTTCAGGCGCTCGGCCACTGAGAGCGTCGAGACCTCGTAGCCCGTGCTGAACGCGTTGTCGCTTAGAAACTCGGCAAAGTTGACGAGGAACGGCTGCTGCTGCCCCGTGACGAACGCGGCGAGCTTCTGCGAGTACAAGTCACGCGTCTCGCGCTCCGACTCGGCAGTGTCCGTCGACAGCTTCTTGCTCTCACTCGCGTCGCCACTGCCAGTCGTTACAGCGCCAACGTCGCCTGCTGCGACCAAGCTCGCGCCAGTGACGCCACTGCTGCTGCCATTGCTGTTCGCTGCCGCCTCCTCTCGCTTAGCGCCGCTCGCGAGCAAGCGCTGCGCACCAGCCGAGTTGATGATGTTCTCCGACGCCTGGTGCGACCGGAAGTTCGACGGGTGCAGCAGCAGACGCGCCACGTGCTCCGGGAACGTCACGCCGAGGCAGATCGCGGCACACGCCGAGAGGTTCCAGCAGCTCCACGTGTTCTTCGAGCCCGTGCCGCGGCGCCGGAGCTGCTGCTCGCGCAGACACGCCTTGTAGTCCACGACCTTCTTCGTGCGGTAGTAGAACGCGATGACGTCGCCCGTGTTCTTGTTACTGAGGAACGACGCGATGCGCGCAAAGTTCTTCGGGTACTGCAGGAACTTGTCGATGTAGATGCACTTCTCCAGGTCGTTCCACGGGTTCACGAGCATCTCGGCGCGCTCGCGCTGCTTCCAGTCATTCGCGACGCCGTTCGTCAGGCACCCTTGGCCCTTGCCATCGCGCACAAAGTACCGCGCGCGGCGCGCCTCGGGCGTCACGATCATGTCGGGCACGACCGTCGTGAGCGCGTTCTTCAGCCGCTTCTTCCGGATCTCTTGGTCGATCAGCGCCTGTGCCTTCGCCTGCTCGAGCTTCTCGAGGTCCGTGCGCGACTGCAGGTCCGCGCTCGAGTTGTTCGTCAAGCGCGACGACGAGCGGATGACCGTGCTGCCTCCTGCGCCAGACGCCCCGGCGCCGAGACCGTCCGAGCCGCCAGCGCCGGCGCCGATGATCTGCGACCCACTCGAGCCGAGCGAGCCGGTGGACGAGCCGGCGAGCGAGCCACTGCCGTCGCCAGACGCCGCGGCGCTCTTCTGCTTGGCCTTGAGCTTGAGCTGCTGCTTCGTCCGGAGCTTCTCTTGCCGCTTCCGGTCCTTCTCGAGCTTCTTCACACGCAGCTTCCACGTCTTTTTCAAGTCGACGTACTCGCGCGCGAGCTTCTTCAAGTGCTCGTACCGCGCGCGATTGCGGTTGCGCACCTGGCGCCGGATGCTCTCGCGCAGTGCGACGCCGCGGTCGACGTTCGCCTGGTAAAACGGGTAGTCCGACGGCTCGCGGTAAATCGTCGTAGCCACGCGGCCGTTTACCAAACGCTTGGGCACGAGCTCGTTCGCACCGTTCGCTTTGCGCGCGTTCTCGTGGAAGACCGAGGCGACGAGCTGGACGAACGCCGGGTCGACGGCGACCTTGGCTGGCGCAGGACACGCAGCAGGCGCGGTGGCCTCTTTTGAAGTTGCCACGTCGCTTGTTGTCGGCAACGCATCGTCGCTGGTGGCTGCTTCGTCAGCAGGAAGAGCAAGTGCGTCCACTGGAACAGGTTCGCTACTAGCGTCTGCTGCGGCTTCCAGTGTCACCGTCTCAGACGCTGGAGCAGCAGCCGTCTCTGCGTCCAGGATGACTGACTGCAGGAGCTTGATGTGGCGCTTCATGCTCGAGATGTTCGAGTCGAGCGCGTCGATCGACGACAGAATCGCCTCTTTCGACGGCTTTGCAGGCTCCACGACCTCGTCTTTCACAGTCATGGGCTCGTCAGCAGCCGCGTCAGCAACTGGAGGTGCGGACGAGGCGCTGGTGGCGTCAGACTGAGACGCAGCTGGAGCCTCAGTGGCGTTGTCGACACTCGCGCTCTCGCTCGCGTCCTCCATCTTGACGTCCTCTGCTGTTGTCGCTACCGCATCGGTCTCTTCCGCACTCGCCATCGCTTCATTGCCTTTCTCGATCGCCTCGTCAGCACCAACAGTGCTGCTCTCAGCCACTGCCGGCGTCTCAGTCGTGTTCGAGACAACGGAGCTCGTCGGACTCGCGACTTGTTGCATGAGGCCTTCGCCCCAGCCAATGCGCGGACGCTTTGGCGCTTGCGGCGGCGTCGGCGACGATGCAACGAGCCCTTGGCCCCAGCCCAGTCGCGGTCGCTTCGGCTGCTTCGTCGGCGTCCCAAACCCAGACTCCGGATCGTCCAGGAGCGACGACGGTCGCACGACGCCACTCGGAAGCGGGATCTCCGGCAGCGCTGGAAGCTCTTCGCGCGGACTCTCGGGCTCTCGTCGTCGCTCCGCATGCGCAGACGACTGCGGCGAGGACCGACCGATCGGAGCTCGGACGATCTTGAGCTTGTCGCTGTCGCTCGAGCGGGACTCGGTCTTGACGCCTTCGCTGCTCTTGAGCTCGTCTCGCCGCATGCGCCGCCGCTGCTCGTCTCGGCTCTCGTGGCTCGTTTGCTGCCCAGGCGAGCCGCTCGACGGCGTCGGGGACGCGAACCGCGACGATGGAGCGCTGGGCCACGCAGCGCCAGATGCGGACCGCGACTTGGCCAGTACCGGCGGACTTCGCTCGCTTCGGTCCGACGAGAACGACCCGCGACGCTCGAGGCTCCCGCGGCTTCGCTGAGGCGAGTTGCGTTGGTGCTCGGACTGCAGCGTGCGCTGCCGCAGGTCGCCGTCGCGCTTGTCGTAGTGCCCAGAGCTCGACGACGACGAGTGCGTGCGCTGGAGCACGCGGCCGCCTGACGGATCGCCGTGCGCGTGTCCAATGAACGACCCAGTCGACGAGAACGACGCGGCGCGCGGCTTCGCGTCCGATCGGTCGTGGTGCAGCGCTGTTGGCGCCGTGCGGTGGCCGCTGCGCTCGTCTGTGACGCTCATGCGTCGGCTCACTGCTCGTGCATCCGAGTCACGACCAGAGACTTTGGCGTCTGCTTGCGGCGCCAGAGTAGATTGTGCTGCTGTCGATGGCGACGACACGCCAGACGGCGCTGCGACGACTGTCTTCGCGGACTCTCTGCTGCGCGCACTTGCTTTCACAGCGCTCGGTGCGTCTTCTGGTGCCACTTCGCCGCTCTCGAGCTCTGGTTCGACAGACAGCATGCTCTGCGAAGCGCCAGGTGCGTCGCGCTTGCTCGAGCCTGCGTCACGGCGCGTCGACTCGACCGCAGGTTCAGCACGCGGCTTCTCGACCGAAGTCTTCGTCTCCACTGAAACTTTTGTCACGACTGGAGCCTTCGTTTCCACTGGGGCCTTTGCCTCGACTGGAGCCTTTGCCTCCACTAGGGTCTTTGCCTCCACTGGGGTCTTTGTCTTGGTGATTGCATCGATCTGCTTTGGCTCCGACGACTTGGCGGAGGCGACTGGAGCTGTACAAGACATCGGCGTCTCTGCCGCTGCTTTCACTGACGACAGCTTGGTGAGTGCGCTCTGAGGCGCAGGCGTCTCGACACTAACGTGCTCTTTGCTCTCTGAGTCGTTTGTGACGATAGGAGCAGACGTGGAGCTCGACACGCTGACGCTGCGGTCGACGACTGGCTTGGAACTCGACGCTGGTTCCGGTGTTTTGTCGTCGCGCGTCGTCTGGTCGACTGCACTCGCGACTGCGGCCGTGGCGTCTCGGCGCTTGGTCGTCGCATCGTCGTCAGCAACCACTGTGTCTTCCTCTGGACGCGTTCTGCTCTCGACTGACGAAGACAGTGGCGTGGACGCGTCGGCTGGCGACTCCGTTGCGCTGGTCGTCTCAGTGTCAGCGATCGCGTCAGCTTGAGTTGGCGATGGCGATGGCGCACTCGCAGCGTCTGCATCACGAGCGCTTTGCTCTCGGACGTCCGACTCAAGAGACGGACGATCATCCTCTTGATCTGCCGCTGGAGTGGACGCTGCACTTGGTTCTGCAGCTTCTGGCGCCGCTGCTGTGCTCTCTGACGAAGGCTGTTGCAATGGCGAACGAGGAGGTGAACTAGCGCTTTCGTCTTGCGCGTCTGCCATCTCTTCGTCGTGCGTTGGAGCCGCTGGTGCATCTGCATCCTTGCTCTCAGCCATCACGACATCGTCTGCTGCACTGGTGTCTTCCTTCGACTCGCTTGCGTCGTCGCCAGCCATCACGACGTTCTCCGACGCTTTGTCCGCAGGTTCGTCTTCTGCGCGCGCGGCGCCAGACACCGTCGTTGCTGGTGCCTCTTGCTGCTCTGGCGCAGACGCAACAGCGTCGCTCTCGCCAGCGTCCTGTGCGTTGCTGCTATCACCAGACGCGTCGTCCATGACGACATCTCCCGTTGGTGGCGATGCGGTGCTATCAGAGACCGTTGCAGAGCTCGCCACTGCCACTGGAGCGCTTGGACTCGACTCTGTTGGCTGCGCGCTGTCGTCTTTGCTACTCGCGGTCGCCATTGACACGTCTGCAGGAGGCGCTGGCGCAGGTGACGCAGCACTCGCGTCGTCGACACTGGCGTCGTTGTCGTCGTGCGATGCGTCGTCGTCGAGCGAGTCCGCGTCGAGTTCGCCGAGCTCGCGCTCTTCGTCGTCGCTGTACGCGTCGTCCGAGTCGGCGCTCCTGTCGTCTGGCGTCGCTGTGACTTCGCCACTCTCTGCAGCTTTCGGCGAGCGTGCGGCTTTCGCGACCGCTTTGTCTTCAGCGCTGCTGTCGTCTCGTGCGTCCTGCGATCCCTTGGGCGTCGACGCGCGACTCCCGCCTGCGCTGCTCGTGGAGCTGAAGTGGAAGCTCGGGCGCGGCGGAAGCGTGCGGGCGCTGAGCAGCAAGTCGCGCTTCGCTTTCGTGTCGAGAGTCGCAGTGGCGCTCGCTCCAGCGTCTCGGTCGGCTCCGGTTCGACCTGCGTCGCGCTCGTGCTGCTCGCTCTCGTCTCGCTTGCGCTCGTTTGCGTTGTTGCCGTCGCTGCGGCGCGGGTCGTCCGTGTGCGCCGGTGCGTCGTTCTGGCGTGATGCTGTCGAATTGCTGCGGCGGCGAGGGTCTGGACCGTACGTTGACGGGCGACCGCCGTTCGGTCCGTCGCGGAAGCCTCGGAATGGACCCGCGGCGTCACCACTCGCTCGGTCGCGGCTCTCGGATCGGCGCGAGCCGTAGCGTGAGTCACCATAGCGCGACTCTTTTGGGAACTCGCGGAAACGAGCGCCGCCGCCGCGACCAAACGCACTGTAGCGACTGCCACCACCGCCACGTCCACTAGACCAGTTGCTCGGTCGACCACTGCTGTTGTGGTCGCCATCGCGATCGCGACTGCGTCCGCGGCCGTCGTAGTAGTCACCGCTCCCGCCGCCTCCCGGCGCGTTGCGATCGTAGAACGCGCTCATGCCACGACCGCCACGGCCTCCGCCGCCGCCACTGCTGCGGTCAGCGTACGGTCCGCCACCGACGCGACTACTGCGGTCCCAGCCGCCGTCGCGGTGATCGCGACTCGGGTACCCGCCACCGCGACTGCCGCGAGGCGACCACGAACGCGAACGCGACCGAGAGCGCGATCGAGAGCGCGACATCGAACGTGGCGATCGCGACCGCGAGCGAGAGCGTGACGGCGATCGGGACATCGAGCGGCCGCGGCCACGAGGGAATCCGCGCTCGCGATGGTACCCGCCGCCGCCACCACCGACGCTTCCGTCAAAGTGTCCGCGTGACTGCGATCCGTGGCGCAAGTAGTTGCTTCCGCGACCTGCGCTGCTGCCAAAGAAGCGTCCGCGTCCGCCGCTGCCTCCGCGGCTGTTGCCTGCATCCGCCGCAAGCGACGCGCGCACGGCGTGAGCTTCCGCTTTGGGCAATCGGCTATTGCGGTTGCGCGTACCTGCGCGTCGCCCAGGCGCATTGCCACTGTTGCTGTTGTTGCTGCTGGCACTGGCTGTGGCGTCAGTAGGACGTGTGCGGCTGTTGCTGTTGTTGTTGTTCGCGCCTCCTCCGCCAGTGCCACTCGCGTTCGCAGCAGCGTTTCCCCCGGTTGATGCGCGCTCTGGCTGTGTGCTGCTGCTGGTGGTCTGCGTGGCCGGCGAGCTGTGCGCGGACGCCGCAGTGCGCTGACTGGCGGTCTGCGAGAGTCCTGCTGGAATGTCTTTCTTCGCGCGGCTGTTGAGCTGAATGATGCGCGACTTGGGCGCAGCAGCGGCTGCGGATCGTTGTTGCTGCTGCTGCTGTTGTGGCTGGCGCTTCGCGGTGGCGTCGTCGTCCGCCATTGCGGTGTGCGCGCGCAAGCCAGCTCGCTCCTCTCACGTCTGCTGCTGCTGCTTGCTCCTTGCTCCGCCTGAATGGAAGAAGGGGTGTTGCGTCGTATTGCGCTACGTGGTCCACGCGCAATTTTCGCTGTCGACGGACTGTAGAAAGCGATTTGCTCATACAATTCCCAAGTGATTCAGTGACCACCTCGTATTTTCACTATCAATACAGTACACCTGCTCACTGCAGCATACAATTGCCAAGTCACAGCACGATCCCCACACACAAAACCACCAACGACGAATAGACCAAAGAGCAACGACGAGATCCGAGAGACCGACCGATGGGGCTCCACCGCGTGCTCAACCCGGAGCTCGTGCTCTGTAGCAGCTGCCGCAGCCGCGACGACAACGAGAGCCGCTGGCGCGCCTACGCGAGCGGCCGCGACGGCTCCGTGCTCGTGCGCGATGTCTGCGCAGCGCAGGCTTGCCCCGCGCTGCAAGTGCGCGGCCACCTCTGCGTCGACCATGTGCTGCAAGCCGAGCTCGCGTGGCAGCGCTACTTCCCACTGCGCGCGTGCAATTTTTGCTGCCGCGACGTCATGCAGCTCTACTCGGCGCAGCAAGAGGTCTGGTTCATCTGTCCAGCGAACGAGAGCACGGAGCAAGCGCGCGGCAACGAGAAGACAGGAGCACAGGCGCTCAAAGGCCGGCGACGGAAGAGCCGCGCAAAGACCCGCAACTCGCGCAAAGCGCGCGCGAAGCTCAAGGAGCGACTGTTGGCGCTCGACTGGAGCATCGGGAACATCCCGATCAAGCCCATGTTTCTGTGGACAGACAACTGCCGGCGCCTCGACGCCGAAGCCGAGCGCGCGCGCAAGGAAGCGCAGGCGGACGACACAGAGAGCGAGAGCGAGCGCGAGAGTGCGCTGCCACCGCCGCCGCCACCACGCTATGCGTATCCTGACCCGAGCGGCGTCTTCTGCGTCGTCAAAGGCTGTCGGCACTTTGCGAAGACCGGCGACTCGTGTCGTTTCCACTCGAACCAGCCCGCCGCGTTCTTCCAGCTCGCACGTCCGTCCGAAGCAGCAGTAGCACCGGCGCTCAAGTAGGCGAGACACTCTAATTAACGCATCGAGGCATCCGCTTGTTGTGGATGCGACACAGACGCAGTCTCGAGTCCTTCGTGTGCGCACTCTTGCAAATGCTGACGGTTGCTGCTGTGAAAGGACTATCCGACGCCCAAGTGCAACATGAAAACAACTCAGTGCACACGTCGTGCCACAGTTGCTGCTCGGCTTGTTGCCGTTGTCATGCAGTTCATGTACACAAGAGTGCTCTGGCGGGATCCCCTGTGCGCGAATCGCAGCGAGCGCAGTGGCGTCTTTCGCGAGCGAGTGGTGCTCGCGGCTGGTCGCTGCGCCGATCTCGAGTGCGAGGCGCCGGGCTTCGTCCTTGAGCTGGCGCCAGGGCACAGCCGTCGTCGTCGTCGTCGTCGCTGCCTGCGCCATGATCGACCGAGCTCTGTGTTTCGTTCAGGCGAGCGAGCGAGCGAGAGACAGCGGGAAGTCACTTTGCTACTGCTACTGCTGTTGTTGCTCCCTCACTTGGGCATTTGCGTCTGTAATCGATAGCGAGAGGGCTCGCGACCTTCGAGTGTGTGCTGTCGCAGTAACTCGCAGGTATCGACAACCTGTCTATCTCAAGTGCGCATCGATTCGACAGAATGTGCGCAATACGGTGTATGAAATCGAATCGACAAGCTCGCAACAACGCGTGCAGATCACACTTGCGCAATCTATGCCAAAGCACTTTTGTTTCTGTTGCAAAATGCAGTCGTACCGTCGCGACTGCTTTTTCAACTACAAAATCCGACGCGCTTCACAGTGCTTCGCTATCCCTCGACGTGGAACAGAATGGTCCTTTCGCACTGCTGCTGCTGCTCGTGTTGGTGGCTGATGGAGCTCTTGGTGCTCTTGGTGCTCTTGGTGCTGTGGACAAAGGTGCTGCTGGTGCTGGTAGCGATCCAGCTGCGAGGCGGTCGAGGAGCAGCTGCCACTCCTGTCGGCGCACAGCAGTCTCTTCGCGGTAGCGCCGCTCCTCGAGCGCCAACCGCTCGCGCAGCAGCGCCATGTGCTCATTGTGGTGCTCCGCGAGCATCGCGAGCTTGCGCTTCTTCAGCTGGAGCTTCTCTGCTTTGAGTGCCACCAGTTGCTGTTGTAGCTGTCTGCCTCGCTGCGGTTGCGAGCCTTGTTGCTGCTGTTGTTGCCGCACGAGCGCGCTCTCGCGGTCGTGCTTTGCGACATCATTGTTGGCGATCGTTCTTGCCGCTGTCGCTGTTGCTGTCGCTGTCGGCGCTGCTGTCGCGCTCTCGTCATTGCATTTGCCAACGTCCCTGCGCTCGCGCTCGTGCACCGCTGGCGGCTTGGCGACTCCGTGAGTCGTCAGAAGCGCCGCGTTGGTGTCGACACTGGCACTGACGCGGTCGACCTCATCTTCTGTCGCTCTTCGCTCTCGTTTCGCCTCCTCCTCCTCGGTCTCTTCCTCGTCTGGTTCGGCAGTCGATGCGCCGAGACCAAGGACTTCCGAGTGCAGGCGCAGCGCTTCTGTCGCGCTCACTTTGCCGTAGCTCTTCGCCGGCTTCCCGCGACTAGCGCGAACTGCGTCAATGTGCGCTGCGATGTCGCTCAGCATCGTGTCCATCGCTTGCTGGAGCTCTGCGGCAGTCGCTGCCGGACTCTTCACGCGCAGCGCGCCGTTGCGGTGCAGCTTGAGCAGCAGCTGGAACCTGCAGCATCGTCGTCATCAGTGCCGTCGCCACCAATCAATACCGCAGCAAGCAGCAACAACAATGAGGAATGCGTGAGTGAGTGAGTAGGCGCTGACCGACTGCGCACACGCGTGCACACGCACGCACGCAAGTGCGGCACCGCCACGACGACCTTTCACGTCAACCAGCGAAAAGTACCTACCGATCCGATACCGCACGTCCAGTCAGTTGCACCAGCCCGAGCTTCTCGGTGCTCAGCCGCAGCTCTCGAGCGATCCTCTCCCACACGCGGATCTTCCGACCGTGTCCTGCAGCGTACGGCTCGTACTGCCGCACACACTGGAGGAGCCGCAGGTCGTCGCTGGCGCTAAACCTCGCGCGCCGCGGAGCCGCCAGCGCTGCTGCGCTTGCTGCTCCTGATGCACGTGCGCGTGCACACGTAAGCGTCAGCAACAGCAGTGTCAGCAGCACAGACTTCCATGTCCGTATACACGTCTGCTGACAAGCACACACACATGCCTGCGTCGCCTCGAGTCGAGTCGCGTGCCTCCGCTGCAACTGCGCGCTCCGCTGGTGCGCCAGGCTCCATGCCTGATGCCAGCGGCTCGAGCCACTCGATCGACCAATCGATGGTCCACTTGGATCGCGCGCGGGTTTGTGCTTGTGCCCGAGCTTGGGCTGCGCGCGCGCTCCTCCTCCACGACGACAACCACGCACTCGCTTCAGCCTCGCTCGCTCGCTCGGCGCTTGCTTGGTGATCCTCGCACCCATTTCTATCACCACTGCGCGCACAAAAGAAAATTCCCGATACAAATCGGCTGTCAACGCCACGGGATCCGATACGAGCAGCGCCAGCGCGCAGGTGCGCAGTTGCTCGCTCGCTTGCGCCTCGACGCGCGGTGTCTCGATGCCTCGATGACGTGATTGCTCGCTTGCTCGATGACCAAGACCGAGCAGAACACGAATCGACTCGCTATCACAAGGCTTTTGTGCGCACATATGCATGTGTCTCCTTGTACGAAACAGCAGAAGCGAAGCGAAGCAGAAGGAAGTGATGGCGTCTCCCGCGCGCGCCGTACCGAGTTTCAGTGTTCGCAGCCCCGCTGCGTCGCTATGCGCTCGCTCGACGCGCACTCACTCGATATTGTACCAGTACTAGCTCACTCGATCCTCGTGATTCTCACTCCCATGCCACAAGCATACTACTACAGTAGTAGATGAAAGCAGCCGCATGAACACTGTCACGGTAGCACCAAAGCAATACTACGTAGTGCTAGTACACAACACATTCACATACTAGTAGGATCGAGCTTGTTTACGAGCGACTCGGAGCTGTCATAGCGCCAGAAGCATGTGGGCACAGCTTGTCAGGTGTCTGACACCGCTGTCAGCAGCGATCCTTCACTGTCTGCGAGTAAGTATCAAAGAAGCTAAAGTGCTCCAGATCACACACAAGCACAGCACATACGCACAACCTACAGCACGCCGCACTTCAGGGCACTCGCACGAGCGAGACGCTCTGCTCTGCTGATCAAGTCAATTCGATGAGTCAAGTGTGGTGAGCTCAGAATCACACGACCAACACACATGCATAAAATCACAACGAAACGAGCTTGCCGATACTGTACCAATACTTCAATCAAAACGCATACGAATCACAGGTATACTTCTCTCGAGAAAGAACCACACCAACCATTTGTGGTTTTATAGTCTTGATGAGTAAAAGAACCACGGCAAATATCGTCAGTACAGTACAAATGTACACGGTATTTTTCAATTAGTACGAATGCTCATGCTCTACTCCGCAAATATCAGCATTATGACTGAATTAAGACAAGTGGCTTGGTTTTGTAAGGGATTGTAGTGTATAGAGCGCTACCTTTTTGTCGACCCAAAAACCAGTTTTTTTGCATGTGAGGTATGTGATCAAGGCGTCAGATTTGAATGCTGTTTAGTGCGCTTTGTCGCTTTGAGTGAGGGGAATCGCATATACAAACAGCGTCTCTGAATTTGTAAAGCAAGAAAAGTTGCAAACAAAATTGTACTGGCACTCCATACTTGGCCAGTAGTGTATGAAGTTTAATCGTGATGTGTATTGACTGTACAAATCACTTGCTCTTGTTTGGTGTAATTTGATTGATTTTTGGGTGCGTTTTGGACACAATCAATCATGTCGTTTGTTCTGCGTACTGACGATCATGAAGCGATTCTATATATAAAGTACGATGCATCTGGCGAAAATGCGATTTCGGTCAGAAACAGAACCTACATCTTGTTTTGCAGTTCAACAACAGGTAATATGAATATTGCAATTAAGAATAGGGAATAACACGAGCGTTCAGATTTTGATATTTTCATCTAAATGCTACATTTCAATCATTTCAGCATATCAGAGCATATACTGTAATCCACGTCGAATACCCAATTGATGCTTGTGTGTTTCAATTCATTTTTATGCGATACGTGTGTTTGTGTTGCGATAGACAAATAACCCTTGCAGAGTTGTTATTGTGCCATACTCTGTTAATTTGTGAGATGAACGTATAACTAGCATACTGCAAGACATGCTCATCATTTTCAAAGGATGATGGCCATTACTCAATTTGTTGAGATCAACAGATTGCATAATCTAAAACAGTGCTTATACTTAGGAAGTGCATTAACACGAGTGACACCTGCACTTGTGTGACAAATTTTCGTGTATAGTCAACTGATCATCTTGGTCGAACGACCTATGTGGATAGCAATTCCTGATTCTGTGCGCGATGGCTATATATATACATACACTACAATCCCTTACAAAACCAAGCCACTTGTCTTAATTCAGTCATAATGCTGATATTTGCGGAGTAGAGCATGAGCATTCGTACTAATTGAAAAATACCGTGTACATTTGTACTGTACTGACGATATTTGCCGTGGTTCTTTTACTCATCAAGACTATAAAACCACAAATGGTTGGTGTGGTTCTTTCTCGAGAGAAGTATACCTGTGATTCGTATGCGTTTTGATTGAAGTATTGGTACAGTATCGGCAAGCTCGTTTCGTTGTGATTTTATGCATGTGTGTTGGTCGTGTGATTCTGAGCTCACCACACTTGACTCATCGAATTGACTTGATCAGCAGAGCAGAGCGTCTCGCTCGTGCGAGTGCCCTGAAGTGCGGCGTGCTGTAGGTTGTGCGTATGTGCTGTGCTTGTGTGTGATCTGGAGCACTTTAGCTTCTTTGATACTTACTCGCAGACAGTGAAGGATCGCTGCTGACAGCGGTGTCAGACACCTGACAAGCTGTGCCCACATGCTTCTGGCGCTATGACAGCTCCGAGTCGCTCGTAAACAAGCTCGATCCTACTAGTATGTGAATGTGTTGTGTACTAGCACTACGTAGTATTGCTTTGGTGCTACCGTGACAGTGTTCATGCGGCTGCTTTCATCTACTACTGTAGTAGTATGCTTGTGGCATGGGAGTGAGAATCACGAGGATCGAGTGAGCTAGTACTGGTACAATATCGAGTGAGTGCGCGTCGAGCGAGCGCATAGCGACGCAGCGGGGCTGCGAACACTGAAACTCGGTACGGCGCGCGCGGGAGACGCCATCACTTCCTTCTGCTTCGCTTCGCTTCTGCTGTTTCGTACAAGGAGACACATGCATATGTGCGCACAAAAGCCTTGTGATAGCGAGTCGATTCGTGTTCTGCTCGGTCTTGGTCATCGAGCAAGCGAGCAATCACGTCATCGAGGCATCGAGACACCGCGCGTCGAGGCGCAAGCGAGCGAGCAACTGCGCACCTGCGCGCTGGCGCTGCTCGTATCGGATCCCGTGGCGTTGACAGCCGATTTGTATCGGGAATTTTCTTTTGTGCGCGCAGTGGTGATAGAAATGGGTGCGAGGATCACCAAGCAAGCGCCGAGCGAGCGAGCGAGGCTGAAGCGAGTGCGTGGTTGTCGTCGTGGAGGAGGAGCGCGCGCGCAGCCCAAGCTCGGGCACAAGCACAAACCCGCGCGCGATCCAAGTGGACCATCGATTGGTCGATCGAGTGGCTCGAGCCGCTGGCATCAGGCATGGAGCCTGGCGCACCAGCGGAGCGCGCAGTTGCAGCGGAGGCACGCGACTCGACTCGAGGCGACGCAGGCATGTGTGTGTGCTTGTCAGCAGACGTGTATACGGACATGGAAGTCTGTGCTGCTGACACTGCTGTTGCTGACGCTTACGTGTGCACGCGCACGTGCATCAGGAGCAGCAAGCGCAGCAGCGCTGGCGGCTCCGCGGCGCGCGAGGTTTAGCGCCAGCGACGACCTGCGGCTCCTCCAGTGTGTGCGGCAGTACGAGCCGTACGCTGCAGGACACGGTCGGAAGATCCGCGTGTGGGAGAGGATCGCTCGAGAGCTGCGGCTGAGCACCGAGAAGCTCGGGCTGGTGCAACTGACTGGACGTGCGGTATCGGATCGGTAGGTACTTTTCGCTGGTTGACGTGAAAGGTCGTCGTGGCGGTGCCGCACTTGCGTGCGTGCGTGTGCACGCGTGTGCGCAGTCGGTCAGCGCCTACTCACTCACTCACGCATTCCTCATTGTTGTTGCTGCTTGCTGCGGTATTGATTGGTGGCGACGGCACTGATGACGACGATGCTGCAGGTTCCAGCTGCTGCTCAAGCTGCACCGCAACGGCGCGCTGCGCGTGAAGAGTCCGGCAGCGACTGCCGCAGAGCTCCAGCAAGCGATGGACACGATGCTGAGCGACATCGCAGCGCACATTGACGCAGTTCGCGCTAGTCGCGGGAAGCCGGCGAAGAGCTACGGCAAAGTGAGCGCGACAGAAGCGCTGCGCCTGCACTCGGAAGTCCTTGGTCTCGGCGCATCGACTGCCGAACCAGACGAGGAAGAGACCGAGGAGGAGGAGGCGAAACGAGAGCGAAGAGCGACAGAAGATGAGGTCGACCGCGTCAGTGCCAGTGTCGACACCAACGCGGCGCTTCTGACGACTCACGGAGTCGCCAAGCCGCCAGCGGTGCACGAGCGCGAGCGCAGGGACGTTGGCAAATGCAATGACGAGAGCGCGACAGCAGCGCCGACAGCGACAGCAACAGCGACAGCGGCAAGAACGATCGCCAACAATGATGTCGCAAAGCACGACCGCGAGAGCGCGCTCGTGCGGCAACAACAGCAGCAACAAGGCTCGCAACCGCAGCGAGGCAGACAGCTACAACAGCAACTGGTGGCACTCAAAGCAGAGAAGCTCCAGCTGAAGAAGCGCAAGCTCGCGATGCTCGCGGAGCACCACAATGAGCACATGGCGCTGCTGCGCGAGCGGTTGGCGCTCGAGGAGCGGCGCTACCGCGAAGAGACTGCTGTGCGCCGACAGGAGTGGCAGCTGCTCCTCGACCGCCTCGCAGCTGGATCGCTACCAGCACCAGCAGCACCTTTGTCCACAGCACCAAGAGCACCAAGAGCACCAAGAGCTCCATCAGCCACCAACACGAGCAGCAGCAGCAGTGCGAAAGGACCATTCTGTTCCACGTCGAGGGATAGCGAAGCACTGTGAAGCGCGTCGGATTTTGTAGTTGAAAAAGCAGTCGCGACGGTACGACTGCATTTTGCAACAGAAACAAAAGTGCTTTGGCATAGATTGCGCAAGTGTGATCTGCACGCGTTGTTGCGAGCTTGTCGATTCGATTTCATACACCGTATTGCGCACATTCTGTCGAATCGATGCGCACTTGAGATAGACAGGTTGTCGATACCTGCGAGTTACTGCGACAGCACACACTCGAAGGTCGCGAGCCCTCTCGCTATCGATTACAGACGCAAATGCCCAAGTGAGGGAGCAACAACAGCAGTAGCAGTAGCAAAGTGACTTCCCGCTGTCTCTCGCTCGCTCGCTCGCCTGAACGAAACACAGAGCTCGGTCGATCATGGCGCAGGCAGCGACGACGACGACGACGACGGCTGTGCCCTGGCGCCAGCTCAAGGACGAAGCCCGGCGCCTCGCACTCGAGATCGGCGCAGCGACCAGCCGCGAGCACCACTCGCTCGCGAAAGACGCCACTGCGCTCGCTGCGATTCGCGCACAGGGGATCCCGCCAGAGCACCGCGAGTGGGTCTGGCCGATCCTGCTGCACCAACAGAACGTCAAGCTCCAGCGCCAGAGCAGCAGCTTCGCAACGTATAACGAGCTGCTGCGCGTGGACGCAGATGCACAGACAACAGCAGCCACATCAGCAGCAGACGAGCACGATCCAGCGCAGGACAAACACGCGCTCGCGTCTCCACAGCAACAGCAGCAAGCCGATGCGAGCGGTCTGCAGCAGGCGCAGGAGCTCGCGATGGAGCGCTTCGTGCACTTGAATCCGTTCCAGGAGCGCAAGATCAAGCGCATCCTCGTCGCGTACACCAAGTCGAAGGACGTGTTCTACTACTGCCACGTACGTCTTGTGCTTTGGTCCGAGGCGCTGCTGTGTGTGTGTGTGCGTGTGTGACTGACAGCCTCGCGAACCGCAGGGCATGGTCGAGATCTGCGTCGTGCTGAGCACGTTCCTCGTCGAAGAAGACGCGTTCTGGGCCTTCCGCCTGCTGCTCGAAGTGCTCCTGCCCAAGTACCACGAGGAGTCGATCGTGGACTTCCAGACCGACTGCCTCGTGCTCCAGGAGCTCCTGAGCAGCTATGACCGCGCGCTGTGCGACCACTTGGCGGCCATGGGCGTGACGATCCAGCTCCTGTGCACCAAGTGGTTCTTCTCGTTCTTCGCCGAGTCGATGCCGCTCGAGCTCGTCTGCAGGCTCTACGACGTGCTGCTCGTGGACATATGCAGCCTGCGTCTGAGCGCCAAGATCATCTTCTCCACGTCGCTCGCAGTCTTCCTGTACCTCAGCGCCACGCTCGTGGAAGTCCACGACCCGAGCGTGCTCGTGGAAGTGATCTGCGAGTTCTGCTGCACGACGCTGCGCGACTACTCGGTCGCCGAGTCCTTCCTTGACCTCGTGCTCTTTGTGCACGACCAGCTCGACGACGACGACGTCGCAGAGCTCCGGCGCAAGTTCGTTGACCAGCTCGCGCACGAGCAGGAGCAGCGCAAGAGCCTCCAGCGCAAGCTCCTCCTCAAGAAGAAAGGCACAAGCAGCAGCAGCAAGCAGGCGCCGCGCAAAGGCCGGATACAGAGCATTCGTCTGCTCATTCAGTGGCGCAAGCACATGGCGACTGTCGACGACGACGACAATGACAACCTAGAGCCAGCAGCAGCAGCGCGACAGCGGCGACAGACGCAGCGGAGTCGCTCGCGCCGGTCGACGCGCGAGAGCGACGCGAGCGAGTACGACGAGCAAACGGGCGGGCGAGTGGGCGACGCAAGCGACGAAGGCGAAGTGGAGCTCGAGTTCGTGACGACGCCGTCGGAGAAAGAGGTGCTCGCCAAGGTGTACCAGGGCATCAACAAGATCAACCGGCGGCGGTCGCGGAGCTCGTCGCTGCGCAACTTTTCGCTGCGCGCGAGCGACGGCTCGATCGGGTCGTTCACGAAGCGCACGCTCTCGTCCTCGAGCTCGATCAGCAACTCGGCGGTTCCGATCGAGAGCGAGGACGAGTTCGACGACAGCGAGCGCAAGCCGCGTGTGTGCTCGAGCCGCAGCGACGGCGACGGCCACGAGACCGAGCAAGCGGTGTGGGACCGGCTCGAGCGCACGCGGACGCCAGCAGACGTCGTGCGGCAGAGTAAGCTCGGCGTGCCGGACGAGCACCGGTGGTGGGTCTGGCCGATCTTGTTGCACCAAGTCGCGGCGCCGGTGAACTTGCCCGAGACGCGCGACTTCATGGCCGGCGGCGAGAACGAGCTGCTGCTCGACCGCGAGATCGTCAAGTCGATCGAGAACGACATTGCGCGGACGCGGAGTCTCACACCGGAGCAAGTGGCGCCAATGCGGCGCGTGCTCGTGGCGTTTGCGAGTCGGAACCGACGCGTGGGCTACTGCCAGGGCATGAACGAGATCCTCGCTGTGCTACTGCAGTACTTGGACGAGACTGAGGCGCTGTTGGCGCTCGTGCTCCTGATCGAAGGGCTCTTGCCGGCGTACCACGTCGACTCGATGATCGGCCTTCACACAGACTGCGCGGTCATGAACACGCTCCTGAAGCAGAACGACGCGGAGCTGCACACCCACTTGACTGAGCTGGGCCTGAACATGGAGATCCTGTGCACCAAGTGGCTCGTCACGTGCTTCCTCACATCGCTGCCGTCGTTCTGCGGCCTCAAGGTCATCGACATGCTCTTGGCACGCGCGCAGGAGAAGCAGCGCGCGTCGCGCGTGCTCCTCGGCGTCGGCATCTCGATCTTCTTTGTGCTCCGCGACGCACTTCTGGAGGCGAAAGACGCCGGCGAAGTGCTCCTGGCCGTGAACGAGTACTTTGCGCGCGAGATGGCGAAGACGACGAGCGAGATGGACAAGTTCCTCGCGTTCTGCCGCGCGATCACGGAGCAGCTCCAGCCGGACATTGTCGAGGAGTTCCGCCTCGTGCACAAGGACGAGGTCATGGAGCGCTTCGCGGCGTTCGAGGCCAAGAAGATTGAGATGCGCCATCAGCTCGAAGAGGCCAAGGCCAAGCAGAAGCGCTCGGCTGCAGCACCGCCGTCACCGCCCAAGACTGAGACGAGCGGTAGTAGCAGCAGTAGCAGTGGCGGTCATCGGTACAGCATCTCGTCGCTCAGTAGCTCTGGCGGTCCAAAGCCCAGCACGAAGAAGACTGGACTGTCGTCGTATATCAGCAAGCCGATCCTCGGCGGCAGTAGCACGACCGCAAAAGCCACCGGCGGCGATGACCGTGAGAGCCGCCGCGACGTGACGTACCGGCGTGTGGACGTCGTCGAGTCGAATCGGTCGTTCAATGACGACCTGCTCAAGATGGAGGAGCAGCTCGAGGACCTCGCAGACCTGTTCTACCGCGGGAAGATCGACGAGAAGGAGCACTCGTGCATCAAGGCGCAGATCGTGCGCAAGTGGTGCCGCGGCATGAACTCGCCGCAGTCGGCGATGATGCGCGTGCGGTGCGTGAAAGCGGCGCTCGACAAGGACCAGCAGCTCGACGGCGGCCGCGTGTCGTTCGGCCGGAGCAGTCGTGGGTCGCTCACAGGCAGCGCGTCCAACTCGGGCGGCAACGGCAGCGGCGCGCAGGCGTGCAGCAAGAAAGGCGCGCCAGTGTCGCTCTACGGCCGCATGAAGAAGGTCAAGAAGAGCGCGTACGCGATCTTCAAGTCGACGTTCACCGACTGAAGACGGGTCTGTCCTTCCATTGCCACGGCTTCAGTGTAGTAGAACTGAACTGGCGCGACACAAGCCACCACTGGCAACGACAGTGCCATGCACAAGACCCCGATCGATCACGAGCGGCGCGCGCAGTCACCCGTCCACATCCTAACGATCCGCGTCACAAGCGCATCGCAAGACCCTCGAGAGACTCGACGTCGCAACTGGCGCTGAGCATTGCAAGCAGCGCCACGTACGACATGAAGATACGGAGCGCGCGTGCGATCCGAGAGCGCCAGACGAGCCGATGAAGCATCCGTCGCTGTACAACGAAAGTGTCTCGTTCCGATGGACACACTTGAAAATCGTGTGGACAACACACACATTTGTGTGGACGACACGATGATCGAGGACCTCGCATTTATCACTATCAGACCCCAAATAGACCTTCGGTTATCACTTCAACAAGCGAGCAGGAACGTCACGACGACTGCAGCAAGTGTCATGTACGCGCATCATCCGTGCGCCTCGGACGCCGCGCTGCTCGACGACCTCGCGATGTCGGGGACGTTCCCGGACATTGCGTGGCGGTCGCACCCACTCGCTGCATCGTCGTCGTCGTCGTTGCCGTCTGGGAAGACTGTGGCGACGCGCGCGACGAGAGCGACCGCGAAGAAGCAGCAGCAACAACAGAAGAAGCAGAAGAAGCGCTTGACGAATGCGAACTCGCTGTCATTCCCTCTGCACGCTCCGTCCGGCACGATCCGCCAGGCGCTCTTCCCGACTGGCCCTGGGTCGTACCCGAGTCCGACCATGGCGCTCCAGCACAACGCGCAAGCGGCAGTAGAGCGCCGTCCGCGTGCACGAGCAGATGTGAGTGACGCGATCGACTCGGACGTGCTGCTGGACCACAAGCGCCGCGAAACAGGCTGGAACACGTCGTTCCCGGTCGAGTACGCGAAGAGCAGTCCGGCGCATGACTTCCAGCAGACGCTCGCGTACCACGAGCAACTCCATCGGCTGCACGACCAGCAGCAGCAGCAGAGCGACGCAAGAGTGCCGCCTACGATCCCAAGCAGCAGCAACAATAGCAATGCTGAGAGCGACTACGGATCACCGACACAGTCGATCGAGCGCCTCGTGCTGCTCAAAGAGGTGTCGATGCGCGAGGGACTGCTAGCGAAGCTCACGGCGCTCGTGCAGTCGGCGGCGCACGACCAGGACTTTGGCACGGAGCGCGGGAACGAGCTGCTCCACTTGCTGCTGCAGCTGCGCGACGCAAGCGTACAAGTGATGCAGGCGATCGCGAACTGGCACCGGTCGCTGCGCTCAGGGCCGCGCGCTTTCGTCGTCGACGCGCAGCACTACGCGCTCAAGATGGTCTCGGACCTCAACTTCCTCGCGAAGACCAAGGCGCTCGGGCAGATCCTCGGCGTGAACCCCGCGCGCATGAAGCAGAACCCGTTCATGATGCCAGCGCCGATGCCCGAGCGCGACTTCCACGCCGTGCAGGCGCTACCGTGGGCCAAGACCGAGCACACGTTCTCGAGCGACCCGGTCGAGCGCGTCGCGGACGCCGAGAAGTACCTCGTCTGGTGCCTCTTCCACCTCGGCGACGCAGCTCCGCCTCACGACCAAGCAGGTGCGACGTCGCCATCGCATCGACCGCAGTTGCTACCTCCAAACTACACGGACACTGGCGCACCGACGTGGCAGAAACGAGCCGAGAAGCAGCTCCAGGTGCTGTCGATGCCGCTCGAGGCGCCAACTGGCCGGACGCACATCATGGATTCGTCGCGCATGATGAAGCGCAAGGGGTACTTGCCGTCGCTCCCGCTCTCACCCGCCAAGACGCTCACGGACCTCGTTGACACGGTGCACACGAGCAGCAGCACGCAGCATACAGTCCTGCGGCGCTTGCCTGCAGTCATGCACTTGCACGCCGACTGGAACGGCGTGGCGTACACGACAAGTTCGCGGGACCTCGAAGCGCTCGGCGCGCTCGAGAGTCCGCCGCACCACATGGTCACGCTCGTGGCCGCGAGCATCTTGATTCTCCTGAGTCCGTCCGACCGAATCCCGAAAGACCTCTCGTGGTCATCGTGCCGCAAGATGCTCGCGAGTGGCGCGAAGCTCGTGGATTGCATGGAGTGCTTCCAGGTCGCGAGCGTGCCGCCATTCAAGCTCAAGGCGCTTGTGCCGTTCCTCCAGAACGAGCACTTCCAGCCCAAGTTCCTGAGCGAGTTCTCGCGCGCTGCTGGTGCCTTGTGCGCCTGGGTCTTTGCGTCGCTCGCCGCGGCGCAGAACCAGGAGATCGTCACGAGTCGGAGTGACGAAGACCGACTCGATCTCCTCGGCGAGCTCGAGCTCGAAGACGCACTCGGTGATGACAGCAGCGCCAGTCAAGCAGCGGTTGAGAGCGACGCACCAGCGAAGCGCAAGGGTACGAAGCGCGTGACGATCGGGAATGCTGAAGTGCTGTTCATCAACGAGAACCAGCCCATGTCGTGCTCGTCAACGCCGCGTCCTGCGTCGCGAGGCGAGACGCCACTTGCGCGCAAGAAGAGCAGCGTGCTGCTCCGCACGAGTCCGTGGACGTTCCGCGGCGTCACGTACTTTGTCTCGTTCTTCCTCGACGCGACCGAGACGGCGCTCTCGATCAAGTTGTACGAGCCCATGAGCTCGGTCGAGTCGCAGATCTTCGTCACGGAAGAGGACCTCGAAGCCGACTTTGGCGCGCACGCGAGCGACCTCTTCCAAGCGCGCGACTACCGACCGCTCTGCGACCTCATCCTGCATCGCCTAGACGACATGATGACAGGCGATTGCCTCAGTGCGCGGCGACAGGAGCAGGCAACTGATGACTCTCGATGGGACCAACAGGCGCCAGATACACCAGAGCGCATGGACAACACAGAGAAGACGAGCGAAGCGCTCGAAGCCACTACCGCTACCACTGCTGCTGCGATCGACTTGCTTGAGCTCGAGAGCGACGATGAACAGGGTGGCGGTGATCGAGATGAGAGACAACAAGCGAGCGACAACGATGATGGCAATGACGGCCGCGCTGGCAACGACGACGTTGACGAGTCGGTGTTGCGGATCCAGTGCGCTGCACGCCAGCGCTTGGCGCGTGATCGAGTGCATCACGTGCGCTTTGAGCAAGCGAGCAAGCGTGAGCTGCTTCGCGGCGCATCGGCGGTCAAGATCCAGAGTCTGGCGCGCCAGAACCTCGCGAAGAAAGAAGTCGCGCGCATGCGACTGGCGAATCGCGTCCCCACGGGTCTTCCCACGGACGACGGTAAGGTGCGCGACGGCATCCGAGACCACCGCGTGGTCGAAGAAGAAGCAGACGAAGAAGCGGAAGAGGAAGAGGAAGCGCAGCCACCGCCAGTCGGCCACTTTCGCAGCCTCGGTGATGTGACTTCGTCACCGTCATCGTCTGCACGACCAGAGGAATATGGCGACGACGCTGCGCAGCGTCCCGAGACCGTCATGAGCTACGGATCCGAGCAGTTTGAGGACGACTTTGAGCAGGACGACGACGAGGACGCGTGACGCGCGTCGTTCAATGCTATGCAATGCACTCGGCGGATCACTCGAGGTCTCGAGACCTCTCGCCGAATTGGTCGTGATCAGCGGATCGGTTTGACCACTCAGATCTGCGTCACGCGCTGAAGTGGCAAGGATTACTGTCTTTTGGTGGCGCGAATGTGGCAATTGGTGGCGCGTCGCCACTGTTTAGAGCATGTTTAGCTTCACGCTTGGTCGAGTCGGTGGCACGAGTGTCCCAAATGGCTGGGCTTGGTGTAGCACTGCAACAGGCGACCGACCGCACACACACACAAGCAGCACCATCAACGGCAGCGTCGCCACCGCACATCTGCTGCTGCTGCTGCGTTCACACACATACACAGCGATGAACCAAAGCACGAACGACGAGCGCGCGCCAGCTGCTGCGCCTACTGCTGCGCTTCCTGCGATCGCGGCGACGCCTGCGAACGCAGACGATGGCCACAAAGAGCTGCACATTCTCGGCGTGATCGGCGGCTCGAGTCTCTTCCACGCCAAGGAGTTCTCGGCAGCGCTCGAAGAAAAGGTCGTCGAGACCGAGTACGGCGGCGTCGTCGTGCACGTCGGGCTCTGGAAGCACTCGAACATGCAGGTCGTGTTCGTCCAGCGCCATCACGCAGACCCGGACCAGCAGTACAAGCAGCCGCGCCAAATCAACTTCAAAGCCATTGCGACCGCGCTCAAGCAGTGCAACGTCGACGCAGTCATTGGCGTCTACTCGGTCGGCTCGATGAACAGCACGCTGACTGTCGGACGGTGCGTATCCTGTGCGTCTGTACGACGGTCGTGACCTTCGTGAGACTGACGCTCGCGCTGCGCAGGTTCGTCGTGCCCGAGGACTACTTCAACCCATTCGACATCCTGCACATGTCGCGCCACTACGACGCGCACATCGTGCCGGACGTCACGGCCGAGCTCCGGTCCGAGATCATTAAGATCCTCGACAACGGCAAGTTCGACCCGCACGACGGCGGCGTGTACGTCCAGACCGCCGGTCCGCGCTTCGAGACGAAAGCCGAAGTGCGCTTCTTCGCGCAATTTGGCGTACGTGCTCTCTCTCTCTCTGATGCGTGTGTGTGTGAGTCTATCGAGTGTGCTATAGGAACTCACACGTGATGGTGCGGCAGGACCTCATTGGCATGACTGGCGCCAACGAAGCGGAGCTCATGAACGAGCTGCGCACGCCGTTTGCGATGTTTGGGCTCATTGACAACATGGCGAACGGCCTTGGCGAGAAACTCACGGTGCGACTGTTGATGAGCTTGTCGGCCACTAGCTAGCGCCGATGTGAGGACAGAGGTGCTCACACTCGCATGAATGATCTCTGATCTGTTGTTGGCAGCTCGAGGACTTCAAAGTCACGCAGAAGCTCAATGCCGAGCGCATGGAGCGCGCGATCTGCCTCGTACTCGACGAGCTCGCAGAGAAGAAGTTCCTCGGGACGTTCGCGCCAACCGCATAGCGCGCGTCCTGGAGTGTCGATGGCGTCCAGTGGTGGTGCATCGAGACGGCGCGTCGCTCTC
This sequence comes from Pythium guiyangense, assembly GCA_003730235.1. NCBI lineage: Eukaryota > Oomycota > Peronosporomycetes > Pythiales > Pythiaceae > Pythium > Pythium guiyangense. The sequence goes on from QXDM01000039.1 coordinate 102,292, forward strand.
TCTCATGAACGAATCCCAGCAACTCCAGTCTCTTAATGCGCGGATTCAATGCAACTAGCCTTCCAACGCTTCTTGCTGTTGCTGTGCTGCACTTGCAACAACAGTTGCGTGTACAGAGCGACGCAAGTGGCCAATCACGAAAAACCCTAGATGGCAGTGAACCCTATTATGATTTTTAAGACCTATCCCAATATTCAGATTCAAAAACATAAAATTATCATAATTCCTCACAGCACCATGAGCGAGCAGCGCTCGACGCCTGAAGATGACGTCGCGTTCATGCGCTTGGCGATCGCCGAGGCGCACAAGTCCGTGCCGGCAGACAGCGCATACTGCGTCGGCTGCGTCGTCGTGCGCGACGGCGTCGTGCTCTCGACCGGCTATTCGCGCGAGCTCCCAGACAACACGCACGCCGAGCAAGTGGCGCTCATGAAGCTCGACTTTGACGCCGAAGGCGCAACTGTGTACACGACCATGGAGCCGTGCAGCGTGCGTCTGTCCGGCAATGTGCCTTGCGTCCAGAGCTGCTTGCGCGCCAAGGTCGCGCGCGTCGTTGTCGGCGCAATGGAGCCGGCGAACTTTGTCGTGTGCGAGGGCGTGCGGCTGCTGCGCGACGCCGGCGTGGCTGTGGCGCTGCTCCAGGGGCTCGAAGCCGACTGCCTCGCGCCGAACCAGCACCTCCAGCTCCAGCTCTAGGACACCGTCGCGACTCGGTCCAGGTCATAAATTAGACACCACGCATCGCTCTCTCTCTCTCTCTTCCCTCGCTCTTGCTACGTCCGTCTTGTCCTACTGCGGTCTCAGAGACGCGGCGGCAGGATCCGTCGCGGCGCTTCGGTCTTGCGCTTGCGCTTGCGCTCGCTCGACGATGGCTCGAGCACGAGTGGTGGCTTTCCAGGCGACCCGAATCGCCCGAGCGCCGGCAGGAGCGACGCGTGCGAAGGACGCGAGGCGGTGGCTGATGTCGACGCGCTGCTGTCCGACTCGTCGCTGTCAGTGCCACACGCTGCTATGCGGTCGTGTGGGCCTCTTGATCGACTCGCGCTGTCATTCCACAGAGTCACAGAGAGAGAGAGACCGCTGTCGAGTGAGCGCAAGGTCGCATCGGCAATCGCCTCTAGCGTCAGACGCACCGCTTCGGGTCGTCGTCGTCGTCGTCGTCGTCGATCTCGTCCAAGTCGAGCGTCTCGACGTCCGACGCCTCGGCCCCGTCGACCACGCGCGCGTCCTGGCAGTGCGCGTTCTCGTCGCTCGGCTGCACGTGGAGACTCGTGTCGACGATCGCGGCGCAGTGGCGGCAGAACCAGTCGCCGGTCGGGATCTCGTTGATCGGCGGCGTGACGCAGCTGAAGTGGTACGCGCGCTCACAGCCATCGCAACAGAGGAGCTGGCCGCCAGTGAAGCACAGCTCGCAGTACTCGTTGTGAAAGTCCGAGGCGTCCGAGTCGTCCGAGTCGGCCCACGTGCGCAGCCGCGCGTTCTCTTTGCTCCGCCGCGCCTTCATGCGCTCGCGCCAGATGCGGTACGCAGGCGAAGTCTTCCAGAGGTAGAACCGCCGGATCACGTCGCCTGTGGTCACGTGCGCGAGCTCTTGCTGCAGTCACGAGCGAGCGAGCGTCCACAGTGTTAGCGCCAGAGGCGATCGTAGCAGCAGTAGGAGACGGAGCGCCATCACCTGGATCACAAAGAACTTCTTGCCGTGCGCTGCGATCGCACTACCGAACGCCTCGTCGCTCACGCGCTCGGTCTCTGTGCGCTGGGTGCGCGCCTTGGCGCGTCGCGCGTCGTGGAGCAGCTGAACCGCCGTCTGGACACGAAAGTCACTCTCCATGAGGCACTGGAGACCCTGTTGCGCACATACAAGCGGTCGTTGTGTGAGTACAAGCACAAGAGAGAGCGATGCACTTGTCAGGAGCTGTTGCTGATGGATGACACGCATGTACCAGCTCAATCTCGTTCAAGCGGCAGAAGCTGCGGAGAAACTCTGTGACCTCGTCGTCCGAGAAGCGCGAGGGCGTCCAGCGCTGCTTGTAGCGAGTTGCTGCTAGTGGTGGTGGCGGCTGCTGTTGTAGTGCAGTGCTGGAAGAGGAGGACGACGACGACGATGCGAGCGTTGGTGATGCAGTGCTGCGCGTGCCACCGCTGCCATTGTTGTCTTGTGGCGGCTCAGATTGCGCAGCTCGAAGCGGCGGGAGCTCGGCCTGGTACTTGGCGCCGATGCGCACTGGCACGACCTTCATCATCTCGCTCCTGCTGCTCCTGCTCCTGCTGCTAGGACGACGCCAAGTGCGCGACTCGCGTCTCTCGAGACAGACGACGACGATGACGACGAGCAAGGACCAAGTTGAGCAAGTGGAATGGCGAGAAACAGCTCACAGTGACGCTCAAGCTGCAAAAAGCAATAGCGTTAAAATCAAGGGACTGTGCTGCTGCATATCGAGGAACGGAGCATTGTCGTTGTACTTTACACCTCAATTTTGTATCCAGAAAGCGATCTGCTGGTGTGCAAGGCGCGACATGCACAGACAGTGGAACGCGCTCGCCTCACTCGCTTGGGAGCACACTTTCGGGACTGGCGTCTCGCGCTCCTCGGCGTGATCACACACACACACAAGCAAACTCGCGCTGTTCTCCGCAAGGCGTCGCTCACTCGCAACGACAGCAAGCGCTACAACAGGCAACGCTACAGCAGCAGAAGACTCGATGGTGACAGTATCGCCCGTGTTCGCCATTGGCACGGGCCCCGCGCCGCTCTCGCCGCCCACGACGCTCACTGCACCTGTGCGCGCAACGGCGCTCTCACCGCCGGGCGACAGCGAGCAGCGCCTCGAGCGCCGCCGCAAGCAGTGCCGCGTGAGCCAGCGCCGGTACCGCGACAAGAAGGGCTCGGTCGAGTACAACCTCCGCCTCGACGTCAACAGCTTGCGCGAGAGCGTCGAGCGCTTGCGCCAGACGCGCCAGCTCCTCGAGTCGCGCCTCTGGAGCGACCGGTTGTCGCTCATTGGCCCGGTACGCAAAGCCGTTGAGCAGTACTACGTCATGTTTTCGCAAGGGCTCCACGACGCGAGCGCCGGCGAGTACGGGAGCAAGTGCTACGACGTGCAAGTGGGCTTTTTGCGCGCGTTCCTGGACCCGGACGTGATGTTTGGCGAGTCCAAGGGCGTGGAGAACGTGCTGGAGCAGTGGCGCCGCTACTCGGTCGTGCACGAGACGATGTGGGTCAAGACGGTCTCGGCCGAGATCTTTGGCACGCGCGAGTCGCCGATCGCAGTCGTCGACGGTCTCCTCAGCGTGCGCATGAGCCGCGGGACGATCGAGGCGCTGTTCCCGCACATTGTCAGCAACGAAGTGCTCGTGCAGGCGCTCATTGGGCAGGAGATCATCTACGACACGCGCACGACGTACACGTTCAACGACCGGAACCAAGTGCTGCGCCAGGACCTCACGGTCGACTTTCTCTCGGGCCTCACGAAGGTCCTCAACAGCACCACGACGACGTCTCGCGTCCTCACGCACGCGCTCATCACGGCGTCGTCCAAGATCGGCGACGTCGACGAAGAGCCGTGGATGACAGAGCCCGTGGTCTCGCCCACCGGGAGCGACGACGAAGCGAGCGAGCCGCACAACGCACCAGAGCCTGAGCCAGAGGACGGGTCATCGGCCGCGTCGCCGTTCGAGGTGCTTGACGACGACACGGACGACGCAGACGACGTCGTTGACGTGTTTGTCGCGACGAAGCAGGCGCCGTCACCGCCGCCCAAGGCGCCGCGGTCGCGGTTCGACCTCGAGTTCATCATGTCGTGAAGCGATCAGCCGGTTGGTCAGCAGATCAGAGGAGAGAGAGAGACGGCGTTAGGCAAGACCGAGCCGCGGGCTGCAGCAGACTGCGTAGCGTGCGTGCGTGTGTGTGCGTGAGCGACGAATGATTGTGCATCTTCCAAGCCTTCGTGCCTCGTCTTAGGCGAGGGATCGATCAGTCGTCGCGGCTCGTCTGAACGACACACACACAGCAAGCAGTGGGTGCGATCGATCGACCGATCCAAGTGAGCGCAGAGACCGCCGCTCGCCGACGCGTGATCGCCATCTCGATCAGTCTCGCCGCCATCTTCTTCATCCAGTTGGAGCTCGACGAGACTGGACCGGTTTGCTTGACGTGGCGCAAACACGGTGCCGCGTGGCGTGCCTCGCGGGTACTCGCCTTGCGCGCTTGCGCGAGCGAGTGTATCATCATCGGTCATCGGACCGCCGTGTCATGCAAATGGATGTCGTCGGAGAGAGCAGAGCAGAGAGAAAGAGTGTGAGAGAGAGAGAGAGCAGAGTCCGTAGCAGCAGTCGCCTAACAGACAGAGAGCAACAACAACAAGTCACGAGCAACAACAACAGCACGAGCGGGTTAACTTTCGATCCACCGATCCATCTCGTTCTTGCAGCAGCCGTCGCACGTGCGTGTGGACTCATCGCCGTTCGCCACTTGGCTCACTCGCTCGTCGCTCTAGCAACACCTGCTCTCACAACACACACACACACAACGCACGCCTCACCTCACTAGTGCCTGCACGCGTTGCTTCGACTGCTACTGTAGAACAACATCATCGCCGGTCACGCTGTGTGCGTGCCATGGGAATGGAGACCGTCTGTGTGCAGTCCTAGTCATGGTCCTATGATGGCTGCTGCTGATTGAGAGCGCGATTCTATTTCGTTGTTACAGGGGCAGGCGACTGTCGATCGATGATCGATGATCGAGGATTGATGTCGGTCGGTCGAGATCCCACTCGCAAGATGCACGCGCGCCACACTCTCCACGCCCGCTCTCTTGTGCGCATTGCTGCTACGGTCGCTATCGCTCCTGCTGCTTGCTGTCGGTGCAACGACGTTGGCGATCGCGTGAGCGTGTAAGCGCGTCGGCAAGCGAGTGAGCGCGCGAGCAGACACGTGCGAGCCGACAAGCAGACAAACGTGCATGCGCGAGCGAGCCAAGCGCCAACGCCAGCGCAATGAGCAGCAGGCAGATCGCTAGCACGCCGCACCGCCACACATTCCTGCGTGTGCGTAAGACGCTCGCTTGTTTGCACCACAAGCGCCTCGTGCATTGCGTGCGACAACAAACGATCGCAGCGTCGTCGCGGCGGCTGCGGTGGCGTCGCACGCGAGTCTGAGCATCGGTGCAAGCAAAGACATCGTTCAGCGAACCAGAACAGGCGCCAAGCGATAAAATTCGCGCGAACACACGCGATCGTTGGTGCGCGTACCGAACGCACAAAGCGTCGACGAGCAAGACCGCCGCGGCAGTGAGCGACGAGGACCGGCGCGTGCAGCAGACCGACCTCAAGGCGTTCGCGTGCGCCAAGCTGGCCGAGCTCTCGGCGCGACTCGGTGCTGCGCGCTTCGACGAGCTGCTTCAGACGGTCGACAGCTTGGTCCTCTGCAGGTGCAAAACTGTGTGTGTGTGTTTGAGGATGCAATTGCTTGTTGCACGATTGTGGCTCGTGTCCATCTGCTGCGCTGTCTCTATTGACCATAGGTTTCTTGTGTCCATCCAGTGTCAGCGTTTATGTTCGCATGTCTACATGGACGTTTGTGTCCTAAACCACGGGACATGGAGCTATCCCATTGCTTGGATGGGTTGACAAAGCGACAGAGACACAATGCGCGTGCGCGCATGGACTTCTTGCGCTCGTTTTTGACTATGGCTCTACCACCAGTCACTGCATCCGTTGGCACGACAGTAGAGCAGTAGCAAGCAACCTTCGCGAGACACTCGGGAACTAGCAAACACTAGCTCTTAGCAGCTAGCATCGCACTCGCAACACCCGAGTCGACGAACAAGCGACTACAGTACGGCGTCGCCACACGAGTGAGCGGCCACTCAACTCAGCAGCAAGGCGTGGTCTGTGCGAGGTTGAGCGGGAGCCAACCAGCCTTAGATGCACGTGAGCTGGTAGCTCGCCGATCGAGTTCTCTTGGAGCTAGAGCAACCGCAGCGTCTCGATCTCAACCAACGTCGACGGTACTCGAGAGATCCGATACAGCGCAGGCTCGAGCGCATGAGTCGCTTGGGGTAGAACATACATGACATGTGCATCAGTCCGATTCTCGGTAGCAATAGGCGGCGTCCGGACAACCAGATCTCGACCAGATCCGCTGGCAAGGGCTCGATGCCGCTCTGTGTGAGAGCTGCTAGCAGCGCAAACCCCCTCGCAGTCGCGATTGCATTCGGCAGGCTTACGTTTGCAAGCACGATCTGGCACAACAATGACCATAGGTCGCGCAGAGTTCGCGCGGGTGATCGAGTCTTCAGACGCGCTCGCAAGTATTTTCATGTTGTTCAGCCTGAGCAAGAGCGTATTGGCGCCGAGTACGCGTCAGATGAAGTCAAGTAACGACAGGTCTAGACATCTCTGTAGCAATACCAAACAGCACTAGCAACGCCAGACGCAACTCGGTGTTGTGTTGGAAGGACAGCGCTCGTTGCCAATCGACTTGGACTGACGGTTATCTAGACGGCCATCTGGAGCATAAGCGTCGCGTGAAGCGAGGTACGCGGAGCAGAACTTCGCGACGACTGTAGCGTTCTCTATCTCCATCACAATTCGGTACGATAGCACGTATGCGTTCACCAACATTGTCAGGAGGTTGTGGCACACGTCGCGACCAAGGTGCAGTGCAGTGCACATGCACCATGGAACAACAGAATGGCTACCGGGAGCGGCAGTTCGTTTTGCGAGCACCCACGGTCATGACGTGCCATTGGACGGTGTTGCTGTTGTTAGCGTTGTAGCAGCGATGTTGACCCAGCGCCCACAGTGTGAGCCTCACACAGACCTGTGCGATGCAGTACAGATAACGACGTACTGTAGCGTTGTGGGTGCTACAGCTGCAGTGCGCTTGAGGCACAAGCCCGTCGGTGACAAGTGCATCTGCTGTGCGACGGCGGCACCGCCACTCACGTGGTCAATCGCTATGCGCACTCAAGTTCATGTCGAGACGGCCGATGCAAAGCTGCCGAGCGATACGACCACTCGTCGCCCGCCACTGCATCCTGTTGCGTTCTCCGTCGTTGTCGTAGTCGTAGTCGCTATCGTGGCGACTAGATCCAGAGGAGCTGCTGCTCTGCGGTTCCTGTGCATTCGGCGCGCTGAGCTCTGAATAGCCTCCAGCCAGCCACGTACGAACACTCCAGCGCCACAAGTCGCATCATGTGACGTCCACGAGCGCGCGAGGCGACACGTACGGATGGACACGTGTGGTGGTGGACAACCGCACGCTCGTGCGCTGTTGAACTTTGCGGCTCTATCGCCGTCGCCGTCTCTCGCTCTCATTCTCGCTCTCTTACGGCGTCCACTACGATGTCTACGACTCCTACCACCGCAACTGCTGCCCTGGCTCGTAACGCGCACGACGACGCGCGCTTCCGTGTGCAACAACATCACGGCTGGAGCTTGCGCAGGACCGAGCTGTCGACCGTCTGAAGCAGCTCGTCGAAGCGCGCAGCACCGAGTCGCGCCGAGAGCTCGGCCAGCTTGGCGCACGCGAACGCCTTGAGATCGGTCTGCTGCACGCGCCGGTCCTCGTCGCTCACTGCCGCGGCGGTCTTGCTCGTCGACGCTATGTGCGTTCGGTACGCGCGGTAGGCGCCGCTGCCGTTGCCGCTGCCGTCATCGCCGTTTTTTGCTTCTGCTGCGCTCTCGCGCTCGTCGTCCAAGACCTCAGTCGTGAGCTCGAGGATCTGCCCGGTCTTCTCGACGTGCGCGTCGCTCAGGACAGGGAGCACTGTGCAGAGTGCGAGAGCCCAGACCTTTCGCCGCACGAGGTTGAGCGACGACGACCCGACGCTGAAGAACTTGATGAGCATGAGCTCCACGACGACGCCTCCAAGGACGTCAGCGTCGCGCTGGAGCACGTGCACGAGCGCAAAGTCTGTCTGGTGCACAACCAGCCGCGCAAGGACGCTCAAGTACGCGACGATGACCATCTCCGGCTCGCGGTTCGCGTCTCGCTGGACAAACAGCGCGCAGGCTTCGACCATGCGCGTTAGTACTGGCGCGCACGCAGCGAGCTGCTCGGCTGGGAAGAGCGCAGCGATGAGCTCCTGCGTGCGCGCGAGTTGGACACCGGCTTCGGCTTTGACGTTCCCGAGAACGTTCCCGAGGAGCTCAGCGACGCTCGCGTGGTACGTTTGCCAGAAGTGCGCGCCGCCGAGCCGGAGGTACTGCGCGAGGATCGTGAGCGCGAGCGTCACATGCTCGTAGTCGCGCGCCATGAGACGCAAGAGGTTCGGCACGAGCGCGTGGAGCTCCTCAGTGTAGACGGTCGAGACGCCGAGCGCTTCGCTCCAGACCTCGAGGCCGCTCTCCATGAGGAAGACTTCGTCCGGGTTGCTCACGTCCGTGGCGAACTGCACGACCTGGAGACACATCTCGACGAGCTTGGCGACGCCAGTGGCCGCCACAGGGCTCTGCTCCTGCTGCGCATCCTTGACACAGCGCACGAGCGTCGCGAGGAGCTGGAGGATCTTGCCGCGCACCAAGTTGCTCGCGTCGCTGTCCGCCATCCACATCGCCGGCAGCGGCGTGCTGATCTGTTCGCTCAAGGCCACGGCGTGCGCGCGCGCGGCTTGGATGATCGCGTCGAGGCAGCTCAGGACCTTCATCTTGCTCTCGGATGTCTCGGTCTGCGGGAAGAACGCAAAGAGGCACGCGAGCGCGCGCGGGAGGAACGGCGCAAAGGCGTCGGACTCAAAGCCCCAGTCGCTCACGATCGCCTCGAGCGACTGCACGACGCGGAGCTTGAGCGCTGCGTCTGCGTCCGGACGCTCAATGAACGCCGCGGGGTTCACGAGCGTCTCGTACAGCAGCGGGCGGATGTCAGTCGAGAGCTGCGCGAGCCAGCAGCTCACGAGCCACACGATGCGGTAGCGCAGCACAGGGAGTCCGCGCACGGCGCCTGTGGCGGCAACGGGGCTCACGAGGATCGGCACGAGGTTCGCAGTGAACCACGGCTCGAACTCAAAGACGCTGTGGAGGTCATAGCACCCGAGGCCGATCGCCAAGAGCACGGCGTCTGTGTCCAAGACGCGCGCTTCGTCGCCGCCGCTGTGCGCAGCGATCTCCACAAGCGACGCCGAGGCAGCGGCGGTCATCTGCGTCAATCCTGGGATCGTCTGCTCCGGGTAGTGCTGCAGGAGCGTGAGGAAGAGGTTCTCGGCGCACGCGCGCACCGAATCGGCGGCCGTGAGGCTTTCGCTCAGCGCCGCGAACGCTTCCGGGTCGCTCGCCCACTCGTCCAGGTCCGCTTCGCTCAGACGCATGTACTGCATGACCGTGACCTGCTGCAGCTGCGCGAAGCGGTTCTCACCCGGCACGTCGAAGAAGCTCGTGACGGCGTTCAGCGCGTCGAGCACCATCGCGTCCGTGAGGCTCACGTCGCCGGTCGCAGTGATGACTTTGGTCACGACGCGAGCACTGCCAGCGTCCTCTGCTGACGCCGCGAGACTCTCGCGCTTGTACAGCCGACAGCTCAGGACGTTTGCAAAGAACTGGAGCGCCTCGATCTGCAGGCGCCGCGGCACAGACGCCGCGCCGAGCGCACTCGATGGTGCGAGTGCGCCGAGGACGTGCCAGAAGAGCGAGAGGAACGGCGAGAGGTAGTTGCGGAACTCGATCGGGTACGCTTTCTGGACGCTCACGACGATGCTCGCGACGCGGTGCAAGCACTTGTCGACTGCGACGAGCAGCGCGGCGACGTCTGGACGCTCGGCGTCAGCGCCAGCGCGAATGGCGTCGAGCGTCGCGTGGCGGAAGCGCACGAGCGCCTCGAGGCGCTCGTAGAACTGGATGAGCGCCGCGCGCACGAGCTCGCCGGTCTGGAGGCCCGCGAGGTCGCGAAACGCGTTCAGGAAGAGCGTCGCGAGGAGCTTTGTGAGCGTGCGGAGCAGCGTGAGGCGCTCCACAGCGATCTGCAGCGCCGGAGCCGTCGGCGTCGGGAGCGCACAGTGCGCAAAGAGGTGCTCACTCACGCGCGTCGCCGTTGTGTTCCAGTGCTGCAGCAGCAGCGGCAGGATCTGCACGCTGAGCATCGCGAACTGTTTGCGGTGCATCAGGAGCCGCCGCGTCGCGAGCTCCTTCACGAGTCGGTACGTCAAGTCGATGCTGCGCTGCTCGAGCAAGCGCGCGTGGTCCTGCTGCTGCTGCTGCTCGGCGCTCGTCTGCAGCGCCTGGAGAACTGGCGCAAAGAGCTGCTCGAACGGCCACTGGTTTGGGAACTCGGCGCGCGCCATGTGCGCAAGCATGAGCGCCAGGTGCAGCGCGATCGTGCTGTGCGGCTCGTGGAGCGACGCAAAGAGCAGCGCGTGCTTGATCTGCGCGCGCTCCGAGTCGCTCAAGTGCTCGCCGCTTTGCTTCCACTGCTGCTTGAGGAGCTGCTTGAGCCAGAGCACGGCCATGAGCCGCACGTTCGGGTCGAGTTGCTGGATTACGAGCGCGTTGCTGCTGTCGGGCAAGAGCACGACGTGCTGTAGCAGTGGTGGGAGCAGTGTGATCGACGCTGGGAGCTTGAGCAGCGCTTGGAGCTCGCGCTCGGATGCGCCATGCGCTGCATCTGCGGGCACGAGACTCGCAGCGAGGAGCTGGAGCACGCGCTGCGCATTCGGGAGCGACGCCATCGCCAGCTCACTGGCGCGCAGCAAGTTGAGCGTTGTGTCAATAGTGAAGCCAAGTGTTTTGTTGTCGAGAGTGCTCACATAGGCATGTCGAGCCAAACACTTGTGGGCTAAATATCGTGTGCGCCACATGGATTAATTCGACAATTGAATAGTTGTGTGGGACACACGACAGGGAGAGTTGTTCCCCTCGAAAACAGCACTATCGCAAATAGTGGCGCTGTGATGTGGGTGGCCAGGAATACGCGCCATACAAACTCCAAGCTCAATCAGCGACGCTCGTTGACCTCCCCCTGCTTCCTCGTGCCAACAGAAGCCAAGACTCCAAGAAGAAGCGAGACGACCACTCCGCTCGACCACCACCACCACTACTACTACCACTCGATCCACCCATCTATCCATCATGGCTGACGTTGAAGACCGCAAGCCTGCGTACGTCGCTCGTTGCATTGTGCCTTTGCGCTGCCTCTCTCTGTATCATGCCGGTGTGCGCACATCATGTGCACCCATGACGCGTACACTCGCGCGACTGCAGCAGACGCACTCACTCACACACACTCGTTTCGTATCAAATGATGCAGTGACTACGCCGAGGAGGGCCAGGAAGGCGCGATCCCGATCAACGAGGGCGACATTGAGACGAACTGGGACGAAGTCATCGAGTCGTTCGACGGCATGGACCTGCGCGAGGACCTGCTCCGCGGCATCTACGCGTACGGTTTCGAGAAGCCGTCGGCGATCCAGCAGCGCGCCGTGAAGCCGATCCTGCTTGGCCACGACTGCATTGCGCAGGCGCAGTCGGGTACGGGCAAGACCGCGACGTTCACGGTCTCGATCCTCCAGAAGATCGACGTGTCGCTCAAGGAGACGCAGGCGCTGATCCTCGCGCCAACGCGTGAGCTTGCGCAGCAGATCGTGAAGGTCATCGTCGCGATCGGCGACTACATGAGCGTGCAGGTGCACGCGTGCGTCGGCGGCACGGCCGTGCGCGACGACATCCGCACGCTGCAGCAGGGCGTGCACATTGTCGTCGGTACGCCGGGCCGTGTGGGCGACATGATCAACCGCCGCGCGCTCCGCACGGACGAAGTGAAGCTCTTTGTGCTCGACGAGGCCGATGAGATGCTCTCGCGCGGCTTCAAGGACCAGATCTACGAGGTCTTCCGGTTCCTCCCGGAGAAGGTGCAGGTCGCGCTGTTCTCTGCGACGATGCCGCTCGACGTGCTCGAGGTGACGCATCGGTTCATGCGCGAGCCGATCCGCATCCTCGTGAAGCGCGACGAGCTCACGCTTGAAGGTATCAAGCAGTTCTTCATCGCGATCGACCGCGAGGAGTGGAAGTTCGACACGCTCTGCGACTTGTACGAGACGCTCACGATCACACAGGCCATCATCTACTGCAACACGCGCCGAAAGGTCGACTGGCTCACGGAGAAGATGCAGTCGAAGGACTTTACGGTCTCGGCGATGCACGGCGACATGGAGCAGCGCGAGCGTGACATCATCATGCGCGAGTTCCGTTCGGGCTCGTCGCGCGTGCTCATCACGACCGACTTGCTCGCGCGTGGTATCGACGTCCAGCAGGTCTCGCTCGTGATCAACTACGACCTCCCGACGAACCGCGAGAACTACATCCACCGCATCGGTCGCTCGGGCCGTTTCGGTCGCAAGGGTGTCGCGATCAACTTCCTCACGCAGAACGACGTGCGGTACCTGCGCGACATTGAGCAGTTCTACAACACGCAGATCGATGAGATGCCGATGAACGTGGCGGATCTTATTTAAGCGCCGAAAGCGTCCGGTCCGCAGCAGTCGAGCCGCTCCAGCCGTCTTTTGGGCGACTGGAGCGACACGCGAGCGAACGTGAGTGAACGAACACGAGCAAGAGCGCGCGACGAGCGAGAGCGCGTGAGCGAACCAGAGCGAACGAGAGAGAGAGAGAGCGTTGAGGAGACGACGCGAGCAGCACGCAGCGCCTCAGAGGAGCTGCTCCATGCTCGCTCGTCTTCTTGGTTGGTCGAATAAATTCATTTTTTGGGTCACGCTGGCTGCTCTTTTGCTAAAAGAGCTCTTAAGAGCTCCTCTTGATAAACGTCTTGACCACAAGACCTACGATGCACGAGCGACCTACGATTGCCATCATGCTGACGTCAAGGCGCTATTCGCTAGCTTCGTCAAGCTTACGACGTTGATCTGCGTCACTGGCGCAACGAGACTCAGCCACGCCAAGAGGTACGGCGCTTGACGCTTCTGCTGTGGACGAGCATGTGCTGTCGATTCGTCACTTCGTTGCGTGAGCAGCAGCTCCATGACAGCAGTCGTCTCGCACGGATGTAGGAACCAAAAAGGCGTGCTGAGCACCGGGTGCTCCTCCATCGACACAAACGTTGACGTCGCTCGGCTTCCTGGGAGCTGCAGACTGCGCACGTGCTCATCGACTCGGAACGGACTTCCATCGAGCCGCGATGCTCGAAAGTACAGCACAGGCGTCTGGTAGATCGCGTGGTACACGATGTGGAACTCGCACACGACAGTCTCGGTCTTGCTCACGTTCTCATCGCTCTGTACTGTGGCCAAGATAGCAGCGTCGTCTTCCTATCGATGTACAATACAACATGCATGAGCGTGAGTCTTGTGAGTACGTCTTGTGTCATGCGCGTTTGACGGACTGCGCTCTCCAAACGCACCTCGTGCTGTGCAAGCAAGTCGTCAATGTCACCAGCAACATCATCGATTGGTGCATCGGCTTCGGTAGTTGCGTCTTGTGCTGCACTTCTCGTGTCGGTGTCCACAGACCACTCGCGCACGTTTGCAGTCGACACGAGGTACGCATTGCCGACCAAGTGCTGCTCAACACAACGCAACACCATCACACCAGAGTTCCTGTCAGCGTCCAATTACCAAGCTGAGAACGATAAAAAGGTTGCAAGACACACGCACCGATCGAGCGCCGTGTCGCCATTGCCACTCAGCAGCCGAGTCGTCTGTGCGCGCAGCGCGACGAGAGAGCGCCACGAGCTTTTCGCACTCGGCGCAGAACGCTTCGTACGTCAGCAACATCGTTGTCAAGTGCGTTCACTCGGTTTTATCATCAGAAGAAGAGTGTGACACCTCTGTTTTGGCAAAATCCACACTAATTTAGTTTAACAAGGACACCACGTCCTTGAATACACACATTTAGGACAGTTGAAGTGGTTCTTGCGTGTGGGTCACGTTATTCATGGTTACTGTCTGCATCCTTCTCACACAACACACACATACGAAGAAGCTCGCCAAGACAGACCAAGCATGCTCCTGCGCACGGAGACTGCGCCTGCAGACGCGACGTCTGCGCTCACGCACACGCTCGGGAGCGTGAGCCACCACACACTGATGGTGTGGCTGCTGTACGCGAGCGTCGCGCTCGCGCTGCTCGCACTCAGCACCTTCCTCGTGCTCTACTTCCAGCCCAAGAACGCAGCCACATCGAGCCTCCCTGCGTTCGCGGCCACGTCGACGATCAGCGCTGCGCCGCTGCAGATCTCGTCCAAGTTTGTGAACGCGATCTGCATCCTCGCGCTCTACCTCTCGCTCCTGTGCCTCTTCACCGCGCCAATCGACGTGTATCTGCTCGAGAACGCGCTCCCAGAAGTCCACGCGAGTGCGCAGGCGCTCAAAGTGCTCTACCAAGTCTACTTTGCCGTGCTCGCGCTGTACTCGTTCGTCGGCGCGCCGCTCGTGTACAACTACGCCAAGCAGACTGAGATCGCGCACTTGACGATGCGGTTCTCGGCCAAGCAGCGCTTTGGCGCCGCACTGAAGCGCACAGCGTGCTTCTTCTTGGGCTTTAGCCTCGTGATGCTCATGGCGGTAGTCGTGCTGCTGTGCGGCAAGCCCGTGAGCAGCGACGTCGAGTGGCTCAAGCCGCTGCTCAAGATCTCGTCGGACCTCGAGATGCTCTTGCGCTTGCTCATCGGCATCCTCGTGCTCTTTGGGCTCTACCTCTGGGTCTTCGTCGCGAGCCGCGGCCTCGCGAGCGTCCCGCTCGTGGGCTTGCTCATGGAGGACCACGGCAACGACGAGAACCGCACGACGTTCCAGGACTTACTGCACGAGAACGCGCTCGAGACGCAGGCGACAGCGCAGACGAAAGAGACGATCCTGCGGCGCTACGCGACAGCGCAGCAGCTCAGCGCTGCGGACAAGGACCGACTCGAGCAGCTCAAGCTCCGCGAGCAGATCCTCGCAGACCGCCGCAGCGTCTTGGATGCGAACCTGAAGCAGTTCACGCTCGGGACGCGCCTGTCGTGCTGGAAGATTCCAGTCGGAGTGCTGCTGCTGCTGCTGTCGCTGCTGCTGCTCGTCTCGCTGCTCATCACGAGCCTCGACAAGCTCCTGCACTCGAGCTACTCGCAGGGCTTCCTGCTCAACACACCGGCGCTGCCAAACCCCGTCGACGCGCTCCTCGTGCTCGCGTCGCGCGTCTTCCCGCTCGACTACGTGCTCTTCGGCGTGCTCTTCCTCTACTTCTTCCTCGTCGCCTTCGTCGTGCTCACGCGCCACGGCCTGCGCTTCGTCTGCTTCCGCATGGACCGGCTCCAGCCGCGTCTGACGTCGTCGTCGACCATGACGGTCGTGTCGCTCGTGATGATCTACATGGCGATGGTCGCGCTCTTCAGCGTCCTCACGCTCGCGCCGCAGTACGCGACGTTCGGGCACCAGGCGTACGTCGACGCCGCGACGGGACGCGTCAAGCCCTGCACATTAGCAGAGGCGGCTGCGAGCGAAGCCGACGCGCGCGTGACCGGGACGCTCCAGCAGCACTGCCGCATGACGCAGCTCGCGCACTTTTACAACACGCTCGCAGTGAACGTCCCGCTCTTCGGCTCGGCGTTCTTCGTCGGGCAGCTCCTCTTCGTCTTCGCCTACTTCCCCTGGGTCGCCCACGCCTACTCCATGGCGCGCGCACTGCCGGACGTCGACCCGAAGCGCGAGCGGCTCTTGGGCAACTACTAGGCGCGACGCAATAATATAACGCGCAGAGTGCCACGTTTCACTGCGATTCACTATGCAAGAATGCCACACTCTCTCTCTAATGCTACTGACTGCTCACTTTCGTGCGCTGCTCGGCGCCGACGCCGCCGACGCGGTCGTGGCGTCGAATGAACTCGTGCGCTCGTGCGCCGCGCCGCCGCCAAAGAGGCCTTTGCCAAAGCCAAACATCGTGCGGAAGCTGTTCGCGCCTGCGGGACTCGGCGCGTCGCTGAACGACGCTTTGCGGTCCGGGGACGCCGCGCCGTAGACGACACCGCTGCCGATCGCGTTGCTCGCGTCGCAGCCCTGGAGGAAGTAGTCGTACGCGGCTTCGCGCGCCGTCAGGAGCTCGTCGGTGCGCTTCTGCGTCGCATCGACGCGGCTGAGCACTTCTTCAAACACTTGCTTCGCAGCGACGTACTCGCGCTGGAGCGCGCTGAGGTCGTCTTTGATCGCCACGAGCTCGTGTTCGGTCGCTTGGATCGCCTGGAGCGCGCTCGACTTGACGTCGATCTTCATGCACTTGATCGAGTACTTGACGGCCGAGAGCCAGTTGTCGCCGTAGACGCAGAAGAGGTGCTCGCCCTTCTCGAGCGGGATCGTGCGCTTGACCTCGAACGTCGAGAGCTTGCTAAAGAGCTCCGGTAAGTCCGAGTCGCTCGACGCCATGTGCGGCGGCCACACGTCGTTCAGGTCCATGAGCTCGACGTCGCTCGAGATGTACATGTCGGCTGCTGTGCACTTGGCTTTCTTCACGCTCTCCTGCACCATGCGCACGGCGCCGTGCGCGTCGAACAGCACGAGCTTAAACTTGCTCTTCGTCGCCGATCGGCACATGAACACGAGCGACTCGCGCTCCTTCTCGACTGCGATGCGGTAGAAGTGCGCGTCCTGTTTGTCCACGCGCGCGTGCTTCTCTTTGCCAAAGTACAGCTGCGTCACTGGGACCTTCGTCGCTGCGTTGTTGCGCTCGTCGCACAAGTCGCGCGCGGCCGAGAGCACGGTCTGCGAGATCTGCGTCGGGATCGGCATGCCGATCTTCGTGAACAGCGCGCCGACGACGCGGCCAAAGCCGCCCATGGACTCGACGTCCACGGACTCGAACTCGGCGTCTTTACCAGCATCGCCTGCGACGTCGTACTGCCGCCGCTTGTTCGGGTCGCTCAGCACTGCGTACGCAGTCGAAACTTGCTTGAACTGGTCGGCGGCTTCGTCGCTCCCGGCGTTGCGGTCCGGGTGGTACTTGAGCGCGAGCTTGCGGTACGCCGACTTGATGTCGAGCTCGCTCGCGCTCTTCGAGACGCCGAGCACCTCGTAGTAGTTCACGCTCGGCGCCGGCGCTGCAGGCACGGGCTCGCTCATGCCGCTCTGTGTCTGCGCGTGACGACGACGGCGAGGGGGAGAATGGCTCCTAGATGGAGCAACGAGAACGTGTCCACTCTATGCTTTGTGGGAGAGATCGACACTTGACTGGTGTTTTGGTGGTCAAAGTCGAATGACGAAATGCGACGAAATTGCTTGTTTAGCCATTCAACTACGTAATTTACGAGTATAGACTGTACACTTTACCCATTCGCATTCAGCGACTTGTAGCAAAGAGGTCAAGCAGCAAAAGCAGCAACTCGACCAACCTCGACCTCGCATCGCAGCGACCGATCGGCTGACTGACTGACGACGACGCGACCATGGCGTCTCCGTGGCAGGTGCGCATGTGCTCAGTCGTCTATTGTCTTGTTCGAACCACTCACACGTGTCGTATGCTCCAGCAATACCAAGTCGCGCTGCAGAAGAACCCTGTGCGGTACGATACACTCGATCTTGCCTCCTTCTGTTCACATGCCTGTGAGCAACTACTGCTCTTTGCAAGTATGTGGACGACACATCGCAAGCGACTTAGCGGAACACGAACACGTCTTGATGCAGCACGAAGGCGCTGACGTCTGCGTTTGTCGCGATGCTCGGTGAAGTGCTCGGTACGCTCAGCACATTGTCTGCTCATCGGCGTCTCAGTCACGCACTCAATCGCATCGCGTTGCTCTCTCTTCTGTAGGGCACTACTTGAAGCACAAGACGCTGCGTGTGCGTATGCAGTTGCCAACAAGCGCCACTATGAGCGATCTCAAGCTCACGGCTCGCTCTGTTGCGCGTGCGTAGGGACTCTCGCTCCGCCAAATGCTCGCGTTCTTCACGTTCGGGTGCGTTTGCACACAACTCAACTCAAGGGTGGGGATAGCTGACGCCTCTTGATTGCAGTGGCGTCGTGACGGGTCCGCTGCTCCACTACTGGTACGGACTGCTCGAGACGCAGCGGTTCACCAAGACCAAGCTGGTGCGTGCCCCTTGCTCTTTGCCTTCTTACGAATGTGCCATCTCTTGGGCTCTTGGCTCACTTGTGCGTGTGGTGATGCGATGCGCAGACGCCAAACCAGAAGCTCCTGCTCGACCGACTCGTGTACACGCCGCCGTTCACTGCGCTCACGATCTTCTCCGTGCGTCTCGAGTCTCTCTCTTTGGTATCTCCACTCATACTGGCGCTTTCACTGACGAGCCTGCCCGCTATGTATGTGGACGACTGCAGCTCGGCGTGATGCGCGGCTCGAGCGTCGAGGCGTCGAAGGAGAACCTGCGCCGCGTGTACGTTGGCGCGCTCCTCATGAACTGGCGCGTCTGGACCGTCACACAGTGGCTTTCGTTCCACTACGTCCCGCCACAGCTCCGCGTGCTCTGGGGTGCGTCTCTCGCAGCACGCAAGAGGTCACATCGGTTGGTGTCTTGTACCTTCCACTCACTCAGTTTCGCTCGTGTGTGCAGGCAACGCGGTCGCGCTCTGGTGGAACTCGTACCTCTCGCTTACGCAGAACTAGCTCTGACGTCTTGGCGTCAATCAGTCAGTCACGCGTCCTTTCATGCAAAGCAAGAGATAAGTGCCTGCGCCACTACTGGGCGGCGCTGAACGACTCGACTCTGTCAATGAAGACAGACTCTGTCAGTGAAGACAGAGTCGCTAGGACGCCTCGAGAGCGACACTCGAGACGAAGGAGCAGCAGCAGCGACCTCCTAGCCTTCTGCTCACTTGAGCCCGAATTCAGGTGTGAGCGCTCTTCACACTCGATGTATCCGTTCGTTTGACTGGAGTGTCATGAGCAAAGAGAGAGAGAGAGAAAGAGAAGCGCCTGGTGCCTCGAGTACACAGCTCTAATACAACGGTGCGATCCATCGCTGTCATCTCTGCGCAAAGCGCTGCACTCGCTGCATCGAGACGAGCTCATTCCCCATTTCGGTGCGTAGTGCATCGCAGTGGCTTGGTGGCTAGTGATGCTGGATCGTTTGCTGTTAGCGCATGGATCCTGGCTCACGAGCCCCTCTGTCCTCGAGATAGAGAGTCTCGTCGAGAGATCAGTAGCGGGTTTCCTACATGTTGTTGTTTGTCTGGCGCAAGCGCTGCTGTCTGTTGTTGTGCGCTCTTGAGGCTCAGTCGTGCATCGAGGCGTCGTTCTAGACACTCGAATGCGCGCTGGTGTCCGCATATGAACGCATCGCAGCAACAGAGCACTTGCAGAATGGCTCTGTCTTTGACAGGGCGATGAAAGACAGCGCACAGCCACCTCTTCCACTGTCGCCACTGTCTGTGCGTCCAAGCAATCATGATCACCTCGCGTTTCGCTCGACGAGTGGCTCAACCTCCATGTCGTTCTCTTCCTCTCTCTCTCTCTCTCTCATCGAAGCTGCAGCAACACCATTGCGAGCAACAGAGTAGCAACAACAGCAGCAAGTAGCAGCGTCCGTGGCAATCGACGCATACGAGACGTACTAGAACTTGCTGCTTGGAGTCACGAGCCGCAAGTCGAGTCGATTGGTTCGAGTTCTGCTGTTGGAATCGTTTGGCGCAAGAGTGCGTACAAAGTCGAATCGTTCGACTCAGACGACGCGATTGGTCGGATGTCTCCAGTTGACAACAACACTCGAGGCAGAGGCGCACGCACCCACTCAAACACTCGAGCAGCTCGCTGCGTCGACTCGCTCTCGCTGCGCCACCGCTGCTCTCGACACTCGCACTGCGCTCGTCTCTCGGTACTCAGCGCTGCTACTGCGCTACACACACACGCACGACTGCAGCAATCGGCGGGTCTCTCGCTGTGGCTCTTTGTTCCCTCCGTCAGCTAACACTGACAACCTCACCGGCAATCGCACCACCGTTGCGCATCGTCGTTGC
The DNA here is from genome assembly GCA_003730235.1 of Pythium guiyangense. Taxonomy (NCBI): domain Eukaryota; phylum Oomycota; class Peronosporomycetes; order Pythiales; family Pythiaceae; genus Pythium; species Pythium guiyangense. The sequence continues at coordinate 122,175 of QXDM01000039.1, forward strand.
CATGGAGCTGCTGCTGCTCCTGGTTGCGCTCGTTGCGCTCGTTGCAGCGCTCTGCGTCGTGCTGCTGTGCCACGGCCTCGACCCGCTGCGGCTCGTGCGCTCGACGTTCAAGATGCCGCGTCTGCACTTGCCGCCGCTCTCGGCTGCGTCTGGCGCCGAGAAAGAGGCGCTGCTCGCGCACAGCCGCAAAGCGCGTACGTGTCTGTCTATATCTATGTACCCACATGTATGTGTGTCGATACGCAGCGCACTGACTGGCGCCTGACAACACGCCTCCCTCTGTATGTGACACACATCGCAGGCATCCGCTTCACTGGGAACGTGCCGCTGTACACCGACACGATCGCCGAGCTCGCCGAGTGCGCGTCGCCCGGCGAAGTCGAGGCGCTCATCGAGACCCTGAGCCTGCGCCGCTTGCTCAACTCGGAGACGAAGGCGCAGCACTTTGCGCACTTTTGCGTCTCGCAGCTCGCGCTCTCGGCGCTCAGTGCGCGCGCACTCGCGGCGATCGTCGCGTCGCTCCAGCCGTTCGCCGCGCACGACGACGTCGTGCAGTGCATCGCGCATTGCTTCACAGCCAAGTCGGCGCGCGCGTGCCTCGCGCTCAAGAACGAGGTCGAGCGCCAGGTTTCGCTCTTCCGGCTCGTGTACCACCGCATCCGCTCGGCACGCGTGCGCGACGCGATCCTTGCACACTTTGAGGCGCAGGCGGCCGTCGTGCAGTGCGAGAGCGGCTTCCAGGCGCCGATCAAGCTCGTCTGGTGCGTCCTGCGCTTGCTGTGATGACTGAAGAGACTCGCGCGCGGACTTGTACTGACAGACTCATGCTCGGACGGCGCAGCGACATCGACGACACGCTGCTGTCCGTGCTCTTTGACACGCGGTACCCCGAGCTGACGGTGTACCCAGGCGTGCACCAGTTCGTGTACGAAGTGCAGCGCCTCGCGCGCGCAGACAGCGGCCGCACGAGCGACGACGACAGCTCGGACGACTCGGACAGCACAGACGAAGCGCAGCGCAAGCGTGCAGGACGCCTCACAAAGCACCAGCGCATCACGTTCCTCACAGCGCGGCCAGAGATCCTGCGCAAGCGCTCGACGCGCGAGCTGCGCGCCTGCGGCTTTGCCAACTTCACGCGTACGTCACTCGCAGACCTGTTGCTATGGCCGAGCAGGACTGACGCTGCGCTCTCTTGACGTCGCTAGTGCTCATGGGCCGCCTCTCGAACGTCATGGGCTCGCGCAGGATCGCGGCTGGGAAGCTGAAGAACTTCACGCGCTTCAAGCGGCTCTTCAGCGAGCACCGGTTCATCTTCGTGGGCGACAACGGACAGGGCGACATCGACTTGGGCAAGACGCTGCTGCAGCACCCGCCGCTCTACGCAGTCGTCGCTGTGCTCATACACGACGTGATCCGGAACCACCGCGCTGCGACTCCAGCGACGCTCTCGCGAGGCACATCGTACCGCTGGCGCGAGTGCGACCAGCACGGCATCACGCTCTTCCGCACGTACATCGGCGCGAGCTTCCGGCTATACGCGCTCGGGCTGCTCTCGCTCGACGCCGTCGTGCGCGTGGTCGAGAAGACCGCCGCGGCGTTCGTCGCCATTGCGTTCGACTCGCTGGCGCAGAAGCGCAACCTCGCGGACGAGATCATGCGCGATGTCGCTGAAGTCGTCGCGGCGCTGCCGAGCAACGCAGCGATGGCGCTCGTCGCGACGCTCCACGACGACCTCGTCACGAGCAGCAGCAGCAGTCGGTCAGCAGACGACGAGACCGAGCGCCTCGAATGTCTGGTCTGAGCGACGTGTACGATACAATGCCAGACTTGACACACACTCTCAACGGATTGGGACCCCAACGACTGCGGCATCGTGCACTCGTGTCCTAGAGTCCTTGTAGTAGTTGTTGTTCTTGTTGCTGTTGTTGTTGTTGTTGTTGTTGCTGTTGCTGTTGCTGTTGCTGTTGCTGTTGGCGCTGCTGCTGTTGTTGCCGACTCAGGTTATCGCAGAGCGCGCGCTCGCCGACCTTGAGCATGCGTGCGATGGCGGGCAAACTGTAGCGATGCTCTTCAGGGACCTCGACGAGAGCGCGTGCGTTGACCACGACTTTGCTCGATAGCGTGATGCGCCGTCGCTGAACGTGCGCTTCTCGCAGCGCCAGCCGAAGCTCTTAGTCTGCTGCAGCGATCTGGACCTCCAGCTCCTCTCGACGCACAACAAGTGCGTCGTACTGCTGCTGAAGCTCATAGACCCGCTCGAGCTTGCGCTGCTCCTCTTCGACGTCGGTCATCTTGGTCACTTGCTCAGTACAACAAGGTGAACTCATTTGTCTTTGCAACGAACGCGTTTTCAAGACCAGAATTTTGAAAGCCATTGAATCTAAACTTGATCGCTCAGATACGGCTAGATCCACCACCTAGTCGGCTTTCTTCGAGACGCTGTAGATCGCACTGTCGATCATGCGCGCGACAGCAAAGACGCCGCCGACGATTGCGCTCGTGCTCGTGAGGAAGTGGAGGAACGACGGCTTCGCTTCGATGTACTCGACCGCAATCGGTGAGAACTCGTACGAGAAGATCACACCTGGGAAGCTGATCTGGCCCTGGTCGCGCGACTGCCATGGCGAATGCGTCAGTCAGTCACTATGCCAATCGTCTCAATACATGAACGATCAAGCGCACGCACCTTGCTCTCGTGCTCCGTGACCGAGTACTGGAACGTCGTGACCTCGTCGCCGTTCAAGTAGATGTACTTGGTCGGCACGATGTTGACAAAGTACTTGTACGTCGCCACTGTTGAATATCAAGTTGGAGAGTCCGTCAGAGCATTACGCTCTCATGCGCCACAACCATAGCCATTAAGACGTACAGTTGGTCGTGATCGTCTTGGTGACGTCGATGAGCGGCGTCTCCATGTGCGGGATCTGCGGTCCGAACCGGAGGCTGTGGACGACGTGCGACGCGTTGAAGTTGAGGAACTCGTAGAACGAGAAGATGTTCACGGCGCCCTCGTGCGCAAACATGATGTCGCCGGCGACCTTCTGGACCGTGACGGAGCCGTAGAGGCGGCAGCCCTCGTCCCCGAGCGGCTCCTCTGTGATGTCCTCTTTGATCAGAATGTCCTTCACGCCCTTCGAGTCGCTCACGTCGATCGCCACATCTACAGACAACGTGAGAGGTAGACGCACAGGCGTGAGCTCTGTGCGACGCGCAGTGGACGTGTTCGAGAGGACGCACCCGTGCACTTTTCATGGAGGAACGAGATGTCGACTTCGGCTGTGATAGGGAAGTCTTGCTGGTGTTCGATGCAGTCGGCGACGCGAACAGAGCATGCGTGAGCGTAGTAATACTATAACATACACAGGAGCGCCTGGTAGATAGCACACACAGCAACAGACACGCACACAAGCGCAAGCGCACGCACCGGATCCGTGTCGACGTGCATGCGGTGCGTCACGTCGACTGTCCACCAGACCGAGAACTCGGACACGAGCAGGAACGCGACGCAGAGACAGCTGAGGAGCGTGACGAGGCCGCCGCCTATCGTGCGCTCCTGGATGCCCTCGACGCCCTTGGCGTTGATGTCGAAGCGCCGCCATGAGCCCATCGTGCTGCTGCTGCTGCTCGAGCGCTCTTGATTGCCTACGTGTTCACTTCGTTGCGAGTAGTACAATGGATCTCGTGTAAAAGTCGCGCGCGATTTTATTTGTGAATATGGTGTGGTCCACGCACAGCTCCAGGACCGAATCGACGCTCAATCCACAACGAGGCGTCATGATGCGGAGGAGACACGTCGCGGTCGTCGCGCTTGCTGCGTGCGCTGCGCTTGTTCGTGCTAGCGCGCCGCACGAGACGCTCGTGCACGAGCTCTATGTCTCGTCGTCATCGTCTTCTGCAGTCTTTGTCGCGACTGCAGCTGTAGAGTCGCACGCGCACAAAGCAGCAGTCCGTGCGAATACGCCTGCGCTCGATGAAGACGACGCAGACGACTCGGTTGCGTTTACGTTTGCGGCAGCGCAGCAAGAAGCCGCGCGCTTGCTGAGCTCTTTTGATAGCGATGCACTGCTAGACGACGACAGCGATGACGTTGACGTCGAGAGCGAGAGCGAGAGCGAGAGCGAAGGAGAAGAAGAAGATGCCGAGTACGACGCAGACGCAACAACTGACGCAGAGGACACTGTCGCGGATGAGGTAGCGGACGACGAAGCTCTGTCATCAGTCGAAACGCTAGTCTACGATGACCTGCCACTCGCACCAGCGACTGAAGAACAAGCGAGCAACGCGAACGTCCATCGCGTCACGATTCGCTTGACTCGGTCGGCTGCCGAGAGCGAAGACGCGGCGTCTGCTTCCGCACCTGTGGCTGTCGTCAAGATCCGCGCGCCAGAGCACGAAGACGCGCCGTCGGCAGGAGACGACGCACAGGCGATCGAGAGCTTTATCGCCGCTCTCGACGCTGCAGTGAGCGACGACGAGGAGCTTCGTCACGACGATGCGTCTGCTGTCGAGTCGGCCGCGTCTGCTGCTCCAGTAAGCGACGAAACAGCGCAGAGCAGCAGTGGCGATGCTGCTGATGCTGTCGCTGAGCGTGAGGGACGCAGCACATTTGGCGCAGCGCTCGTGAAGATCCGCGCCGTGGTCTACGCAGACGCACCGCTGGTTGACGACGCCATAGCGCTACGAGAGAGCGAAGAGGACGAGCGACTCGACGCTGTCGACCTTGTCGACGACGAGGCACCGGACGTGGTGGATGTGCCAGTGGCTCTCAGCGACGAGCGACTGACGAGCGACGAAGCGCAGTCGCGTGTGCTGGACGAAGGCTCGTACGACGCGCTCGTGGCGTCTGACGACGCGTTCGCACGTGATGGCGAGGCGCAAGCGCGAGATGAAGAGGCTGCGAGTGACGAGCTAGGCGCTCCAAGTGAGTTGCTCAGCACTGACGCGAGCGTGAGTGAGAGCGACGACGTCGACGCAAGCGACAGTGTCGAAGCCGCTAGCGAGTTGGAAGCAGCAGACGAGAGTACGGACGTTGCGGTGCTGGCGACGGCTCTGACAATCGAGCTCTTTGAGAGCACGAGCAGCGCAGAGACGGAGGAGACGACAGTCGCAGATGATCAGCAGAGCTCAGAGGCGTCAGCACTCGACGGACATGCGCTCGACCAGTGTCTATCGGCGCCTGACGTGCTCAGTTTGGCAGCAGAGACAGCAGAGACCGCAGTGCCGCTGTCCGCATCGACCAAAGCTGCCGCCAGCAGCAGCAGCTTCCATGAGGTCGTACAAGAGATGGCGACTGCGATGGAGCAGATTGTGTACGAGCTGCGTCTCGGTCGACGCCCGCAGGTCCCAGTCGCGTTCACGAACGCCGCAGCGCATGTGCGAGGGACAGCGCGAGCGTACTCGCGCTCCGTGTCCGAGCCGATCGCAGACACTGTGCACGCGCTCGCTGCGCTCGTGGCGGCGACGTCAGCGGACGCGGCGCAGGTGCTCGAGTCTGGACGCGAGCAGGCGCTGGTGCTGAGCGAGCGCATTGGCCGCCGTCTCCGCGACGGAGGTCGCTACGTGCGCTCAGCATCGCACGAAGCCATCGACTGGTGCCACGAGGTCTGGTCCACGTACGAAGTCGTGCGTGTCGTCGGCCGCAACCTCCACGGCCTCGCGCTGCTCGTGCTCGCAGCGCTGCTCTTCAGCTCGCTCTACCGCGTCGCAGCTGCCGTGCCAGGCGTCGTGCTCGCGTACGTCCAGTCGCTCGACGACGTCACGCGCGCACAGCTCAAGATCTTTACTGTTGTGCTCGCGCTGCTCGGCGTGTACCACGCGCACGTGCTCGCGTGGTTCTGGCTCGTGCTGCTCGCGACGCTCGCGTACTACTACTGGTCTGGTCACGTCGTCATCACAGTCGAGTTCAAGTAACGCGCTCCTTGTTGTCTCTCTGGCGCTCCTCGTTGTCTTGCGCTGTCGACGCTGATCAGCAAGAGGTGTGCTCATGTATCCGGAGCACATGATACACGTACCAATAAATTAGAAGTTCGTTCAAGCGCATCGTCTACAAGGTCGCATGTCATGCGAGCTGGAGTCCGAAGCGCCGCGCTTCGTCGACTTTGTCTTTGGTGATGCGGTTGCAGCCGTTGACGTTGATCGCGACGCGGCGGTGGCGCTCTGCGATGAACGCATCAACTGCTGCGTCTGTGAGCTGCGTGCACCAGACGAGCAGGAGCTCCTGGAGCTGCTCGCAGCCGCGCGCGAGGTCGCCGATGCACTTGTCCGTGATATTCATGCACCACGAGAGGTTCAGGCGCTGAAGGCGCTGTCCGTGCAGCCCAATCGCTGCGACGCCGCGGTCCATGACGAGCGGACAGTTGCGCAGGTCGAGCTCGCGCAAGTACGGACAAGCGCGCAGCAGCGCTTCGACGCCGACGTCGGTGATCTCGGAGCAGCTCGCGAGCTTGACGTCTTCGAGGCGGCGGCAGTGCTTCGCGAGCGCAAAGAGCGTCGCGTCCGTGATCTTGCAGTGCGTCAGGTCGATCACGCGGAGCGACGAGCCGACTCCGCAGCGACTGCTCGCGGCTTCGTCCGCTAGCTCGCGCTGGTCCAGTGCGGTGAACGCCGCGTCCGTGATGTCCATGAACGACAGGTTCAGGCGCTGGAGCTGCGGGTTCGCGCGCACCAGAGCGCGGACTGCGCTGCTCTCGATCTTCTTGCACTTGGCAAAGTTCACGTCTGTGAGCGCCCGGAATGAACGCGCGAGCACGCGCACGAGCTCGTCCGTGAGCTGCGAGCACCGCGCGAGGCTCACGACTTGGAGCGACGTCGCAGCGCGCAGTGGGAACAGCTCGGGCTGGAACGCAGCGTCTGTGATGTGGCGGCAGCCGTCGAGACGCAGCGTCTGCAAGTGCGCGCAGCCCTGGAGCACAGAGCGCACGACCGAGTTGGTCACTTGCGAGCAGTTGGTCAGGTCCAAGCAGCGCTGTGGGTCAGAGAGAGAGAGCGAGACCAGTCCGCGTCAGTCACTGCGATACGCACGCATGAGCCAACGAAGCATGAGACGCGTACCAACTGCGGACAGCGCGACGGGATCTGACGGAGGATCGAGTTACGAATCGCTGAGCAGCCAGCGAGCTTGAGCACGCGGCGTGTGACGACGAAGAACGTCGCGAGGCGGTCGTCTGTGAGCGTGTTGGATGCGATCATGCCTGCGAGCACGCTCATCACGAGCTCCTCTGGCAAGCGGCTACAACGCGCAAGCAGAAGAGAGCGCGTGCGTGAGTTTGCCGCTACAGACACAAAGAGGTGTTTGATCCACACACCACGCGACGAGACGCACCGGAGCACAATCGTGAGCGCGCGTGGAGGTGCGCCGCGCGCGAGCTTCGTGACGCAGAGCGCCGTGAGCGACGGCACGGATTGCGGCTGCGCGCGCGTCTGCATTGTGTCGGAGGCTGCGCGTTCAAGAGTGCGTCTCGTGGGTGCGTCTCGAGTCCGCGACACGCACGCGCGACGACGATGATCTGCTCGAGCGAAGGCGCACGCTCTTTCGTCTGCTGGTGGAGTTTGAGTTGTGGTCGCGAAGCAAAGCGCAGGCCGCTACTTGTTCATACAAATTTCAAGATTATATGTCGATTTGTTGTGAACACTGCACTACTGCATGAGTACTACACCAAAGAAGGCGAAGATCGCGACGAGCGACGAGACCCACATCGCCAAGGGCGCCTTCCTCTTGCCTTTCCGGACGAGCGTCTTATAGCCATTCTTCAGCTCGTTTTCCATCTTCTCGACGTCTTCTTTCGTGATTGGGAGGATGACGAGGTCTTTGAGCAATTGGTCGAGGTGCTCGACGAACTCGAGCGCACTGACTTTCGCGTGTCTTCAATCGCAACCTCGACGTTGCTCGCACGACCTTGCACAGTGAAGTTCAAACTCCCGTTGTAGACGACGCGCTTGTCGACGACACAGAACGTCGCGTGCATAAGCGACCCGCCTATGCGTCCTTCAGTCAAGTACACTTCAGCGCCGGCCTTGGACATCGAGACGACCGCTTCTTTCGAGGTGTGGTCTGTCACGTTGAGCAGGATGCGCGCACGGAACTTCGGCTTCTTTGTAGGTGGTGGTGCTCGGTCGGCTCCACTGGTCGCTTCTTCAGCGGCTGCCGATGCGGCTTTCGCCTTGTTGCACGCGTTGACTACTGCGTTCGTCGCGAGCGGATCGCTCCACGCAAACACGACTATGTCAAGTGAGCGCATCGCTGATTCGATGTCGCAGTATATGTGCATCGTTGCTGCAGCGGCAGCGTCCTTGGTGTCGAACCAGAGGTATTTGGTCGAGCAGCAGACCATGTCGTAAAGGATGTTGAGCTCCTTACGCTCTCTTGAATCGCTCTTGCTGACGTCTTGCGCGCTCTTACTGCCGTCTTGCGCAAGCTGCGCCTCCTTGCTGGCGTCATTCGCACTCTTGCTGTCGTCTTGAGCGAGCTGCGCCTTCTTGCGCTGCACGCGTTTGGTCAAGGCGTTGACGCCGAGTCCAAAGACGAACGCGCCCTTGCTCACTGAGCACCCGTGTACAATCACCAGGTGTTCGGCGCGCTTAAAGAGCGCGTCGGGTGATCCGAGCGGAGGTAGAGCAATGAGTGGAGTTTGCTGCTGCTGGTGCTGTGGCGATGCGTCCTGAATGGGCTCGTTCTCTGCAGCAGTAGGTGGACTGCAGCTCTTGTCAGTAGGTGGATTGCAGCTCTTGTCGTTGCCCTTGCTCTTCTTGCCAAACTTGTCGTTCAAGCGCGAGCGTGAGACTCCATGCGCGTCTGTGAGCGCTTCGCTGGCCTCTGTCGGCGAGTATCCTAGCACGTAGATCAAGTACTCGGCGGCGAGCGTCGCGGCGTGCAGCCTCTCTTTCTCGTCCAGCATGGTCGTCGTTGTTGTTGTCTATTGTTTCTTTCGAAATGCGCTTTCACGACGTGTTTGTGTGCCCACATTACCAAGAGCAGGTCCGAAAAGTGGACAGCCCGACTGAAAGCGGCGATAGTATGAGTTTCACTATAGATCGAGGATGGCCGAGATTTCTATTATTTTCTGTGTAGTGTGAAAAGTGAGCGATAGCGGTAATAGACTTGCGTTCACTATAGACCGCGGATGGTCTAATACAACCTTGATAGTGATAAAAGTGAAATGTGTCAAGAAAAAGGACTATTCTGCCGCGTGCATACAAAAAGCAAGATAGCGCGGCAGACTTTTGAAAACCCTGCCGCGAAATTCGCCCTCTCTTATGGGTATCAGAAACGTAGTGAGTGAAGGTGTCTGCAAGACAATAACTCTCTGTCTGAGTGAAGGTGCCTGCGAGATGGCTACGTCGGCTTCTTGAGATGCAGCCTCTGCTGCGCTCCGAGCGCCACGAGAACGCGCGCGTGGTCATCGAGTGTCTCGCGCCATCGTCACGACCACTTGCTACGAACCAGCACATGACCATCGTCTGCGCGTATCACGCGTGAGTCTTGAGACGTGACCTGTCTCAAGTTACTTCCAGCGAGAACAACGATCCTATACCCTCGCGTGGTCAAGACAGGTCATGTAGAGAACGAACGAATCGACTCGACTTGCGGCTCGTGACTCCAAGCAGCAAGTTCTAGTACGTCTCGTATGCGTCGATTGCCACGGACGCTGCTACTTGCTGCTGTTGTTGCTACTCTGTTGCTCGCAATGGTGTTGCTGCAGCTTCGATGAGAGAGAGAGAGAGAGAGGAAGAGAACGACATGGAGGTTGAGCCACTCGTCGAGCGAAACGCGAGGTGATCATGATTGCTTGGACGCACAGACAGTGGCGACAGTGGAAGAGGTGGCTGTGCGCTGTCTTTCATCGCCCTGTCAAAGACAGAGCCATTCTGCAAGTGCTCTGTTGCTGCGATGCGTTCATATGCGGACACCAGCGCGCATTCGAGTGTCTAGAACGACGCCTCGATGCACGACTGAGCCTCAAGAGCGCACAACAACAGACAGCAGCGCTTGCGCCAGACAAACAACAACATGTAGGAAACCCGCTACTGATCTCTCGACGAGACTCTCTATCTCGAGGACAGAGGGGCTCGTGAGCCAGGATCCATGCGCTAACAGCAAACGATCCAGCATCACTAGCCACCAAGCCACTGCGATGCACTACGCACCGAAATGGGGAATGAGCTCGTCTCGATGCAGCGAGTGCAGCGCTTTGCGCAGAGATGACAGCGATGGATCGCACCGTTGTATTAGAGCTGTGTACTCGAGGCACCAGGCGCTTCTCTTTCTCTCTCTCTCTCTTTGCTCATGACACTCCAGTCAAACGAACGGATACATCGAGTGTGAAGAGCGCTCACACCTGAATTCGGGCTCAAGTGAGCAGAAGGCTAGGAGGTCGCTGCTGCTGCTCCTTCGTCTCGAGTGTCGCTCTCGAGGCGTCCTAGCGACTCTGTCTTCATTGACAGAGTCGAGTCGTTCAGCGCTGCCCAGTAGCGGCGTTGTGTTCCCGCCGCTGCTTGCTCTTGTCCGCGCGGCGTCGCGACATGGACAAAGCAGCGTGCAGCACCCCTCCATCCCAAGTCGCTTGTAGGTTTGTTTGACAGACTTGCATACGAATGCAGTGCTGTTCACTTTCAAGCGGTAGTGTCTGTCGATCGTCTTGCTGCCCCAAGTGTGGTATCTGGTGGAGCATCTAGAGCTGCAGCGTGAGGACTGTGACCATCAAGCCGAGCCAGATCGTCTCGAACAGCAGCAGCGACAGCTTCAGTGTCGTCGTCGCTTGCATCGTCTTCGTAGCGGTTTGATAGACAGAATACGAATGCACTAGCCCATGTGAGTGTGCGCTTTGTATGTGAGGCAAGCGTAGACCCTTGACGACGACGACGACGAGACCAGCAAGACGAGATGACGTCTGATGTCCAAGGCGCGTCGTCCAAGTCGGCCATCAATCGTAAGAACTGACACTAGGACTTCAATGTGTCAGCTTGATTGACAGGCATGGACCGACTCCGCCACGTCGCAGAGCTTTCATCGAGCAGCAGCAGCTACAGTTGAGCAGAGAGATCCACTCTCTCTCTCTCTCTTTGCGCAAACGCGTACAACACAGACGACACTCACAGAGCATTTCGTAGTCCGCAACACACGCAGCAGTCCACAACAGCAACAACATCTCCAGACTCCCACGCCCACGTACAAGCACGTCACCAATGCCAACAATGCGCAACCAGATCACGAAGCGACGTGTCGACGCAGCGAAGAAGCGCTTCCAAGCGCACATGCGCGAGCTCGAAGCGAGTGGAGTGGACGAGACCGACATCGAAGTCGTCATTGCGCGTGGCGTGACGCGCGACATGCTCAAGCGACCGTCATACACGACACTCAGATACGACTCGGTGTGTCTTCGTGGCGGGACGCTGACTCTCCTGGACTTTCGGACAGATGCCCACCTTGATGTGTCTACGGCCGTCTCATGCATGGCGAGAGAAGCGCTACAGGCCACGAGCACACGTGAGGCCGCGTTTTGTGCATACGCAGACGATCACCGGTTTATTGACGCCCCAGGAGCGACGTTCCGACCGGATGTGACCATCGTCCAGTTCTCGTCATTGGATCCACCTGTGGCGCCTGGCGAAAGACCACGTCGTCCGGATCCTGTTGTGCTGATCGACATCGAGGTCGGACACTGCACTGTGCGCACGTTCATTGAGCGCGCTCGCGAGTACTTTGAGCTCGCGACAGTGCAGCGCGTCGTCGGGTTCTTCATCTTCAGTCCGCGGCGCCCAGAGGGCGGCACGCAAGATGACGCTCATGAGTGGCGCTTCGCAGCACTCGCAGTGACGTTCGCTCGCAATCCAGCGAGCGACTCAGTCCGCGTCGTGAGCGCCGCGCAGTTTGGCAACGCACCGGTGCTCGCGAGTGTCCTGCGCAGTCTGAGCGAAGTGCCGTCGATGGACGAGCCAGCAGGACGCGTTGTCACGCTCGCGCCGTCGCCGTTCGCCGAAGTCCGTTTCCGAGCCGAGAACTACTGCCCTCCCGCGACTCCACCGACGTACAACGTCGCGATCCCAGACTGCGATGGCCGCGTCATTCGCTTTGACCTGTGGTGGCTGTTCCGATCTGCGGTATTTGGCTACAACATACCGCTGACAACCACGGGAGACTACTACGTACCGGCGGTCCCTCCATCATGAGCGCTCTGCACGAAGACGCACACAAGCGAGACATCTGTGAGAGACCAGCACTTCGCAGCGAATGCATCTTCTTGATCACATTACCTGTGTCCACACGACCCAACGCCGCACTTGGAGTGTCAATGCGCTGGACGCTTCGAAGCGCACACCTGACAAGACAAGACAGGAACGAAGTGATAATGATAAATAGGAGGTGATTGCCACAGCGAAAAGCACAACGCAATCCGAACACGTTGAAGTGTTCGATACAAAACGACATCTTTGAGCAAACCAATAGTCAGATCAAGTAGATACTTTCTGTGTTGTCCTGTGAACGAACTTGTCGCGATCTTGTTTCTGATTTTCTCGTGGATTACGAAATCATAGCGACCAGCACTCAGAAATCCGAAGCGTAATTACGCTTTTTACGCTTGTTGTGCTGTTGAGTGGCGCACAAGAGCTCAACAACAGCGAAGCGGTCGTGACGTCCAAGGCATTGCACAAGAAGCCAAGCTCCGTCAATCTCTCTCTCGTCACCATGGGTCGCCGTCCTGCCAAGTGCTACCGCTTCCAGAACAAGAAGCCGTTCATCAAGTCGCGCTTCTGCCGTGGCGTGCCGGACCCGAAGATCCGCATCTACGACGTCGGCAACAAGAAGGCGTCGGTCGACACGTTCCCGTTCGTGGCGCACTTGGTGTCGGATGAGAAGGAGCAGCTCTCGTCGGAGGCGCTCGAGGCGGCGCGTATTGCGGCAAACCGTTACTTGACCAAGCACGCTGGCAAGGACAACTTCCACATGCGCATCCGTTGCCACCCGTTCCAGGTCCTGCGTATCAACAAGATGCTTTCGTGCGCTGGTGCCGATAGACTGCAGACGGGTATGCGTCACGCGTACGGCAAGCCGGCGGGTGTCGCCGCGCGTGTTGCGATCGGCCAGCCGATTATCTCGGTGCGCTCGAAGGACAACTACGGCCCTGCGGTCGTCGAGGCGCTTCGCCGTGCCAAGTTCAAGTTCCCGGGTCGCCAGAAGGTGCTCGGCTCCAAGAAGTGGGGCTTCACCAAGTACGAGCGTGAGGTGTACGCGCAGATGCGCGCAAACGGCTCGCTCGCGCTTGATGGCAACCACGAGAAGTACATGCCGAACCACGGCCCGCTCGCGGCGTACCTCCGCCGCCAGTAGGTCCGAACGTAGTAATTTACAGCTTGGTCGTGCAATCCCACCCTTCGTGTCTTAGCGTCTTCCACTGTCGGTCTCTCTCTCTACTCGTGACGCTGCTGCACTTGAGAGCGCTCGTTGAGGGTCGTGACGTGCTGATCGAGGCTTGTTGCATGGGAAGCCTCAGTCTATTGCGACGCGCAGTGGCGATTGACGCGCATCGGTCAGTGTCCTACGACCCGGACTCTCCTTGTTCCTACTCGTCGTCCTGACCGTCTGCCGCTGGCGCGTCAAAGCCCACAGCCTGACCAATGTCCGCGTGCATGAGCGCCATGGCTTTGAAGATCGAGCCCATCTGCTCGGGCTCCACGAGGCGCTCGTACGCTGAGAAGAGCTCTTCCTGCACGTCCTCGGACTCGGCGTTCTGCAGCAGCGCAGCGAGACGGTGCTCTATGCCCATGTTCTTCAGGAACAAGCCCTGGCCGATCGGACCGAAGCTCTGGACGTTCGGCTCGGTCGTCGCGTAGCGCCGCAGCGTCGCAAAGTCCACGTCGATGCTCTGCGTCACGAGACCATCCGTCAGTCGTCCGATCCACGGCAACGACGACGCAGTCACACACACAAGCGACGCACCAAGTCGACGTCGCCAGGCTCGCGCAGCACGCTCACGAACTCGTGGTTCTTGATGCCGCGCAGACTCAGCTCCGATGGCCGGTCGTGGCCGTAGTCGATCAGCAGCGCGCCGCCGCCGTGCTGCGCAATGCGCTTCGCAATGTCCTGCGCAAGCGCAATGCCCATGGGCGAGACCTCGATGCGGTCTCCCACTTGCGCGTTCGCAGTCGTGACTGGCGCAGAGCCGTCGTGCACGTCGAGGCGCTTGAGGTGGTCGGGGCGGTCCGCGCTGAGCGGGTCCGCAGAGCTCGGAACCTGCGCAGGCAGAGCCGTCGGGTCAAAGACCTTCTGGCGACCAATGTACACACGCGTCGCCGGCGTTGGTCCTGGCGACAACACAAAGCGGAAGTGGTCGTCGCCGTCGTCGTAGTCGACGTCCACGAGGCGCTCGCACCAGCCTCTGCACGTACGACGAGCAGAGCAGAGCAGTCAGATCCAGAGACTCTGCATCGAGCAAACGACCAGCAGACGACGTACTTGGCCGTGTACTCGAACTGGTGCACTGGCAGCGCGTCAAAGAGCTCCTGTCACACACACACGCGCTCGTCTGCGTGAGCCACTCGCAGAGCCACGAGACGAACGCGCGGCTCGCTCGCACCTGCGCGACCATAAGGCTCGGACCCTGTGGCACGTGCCCAAAGTCCTGGTGCCACTGCACGGTCGGACCATCGGGGATCTGCATCTTGTTCGCCGCAGTCTCGGCGTCGCTAATGGGGACGCACCCGAGCGTCTCTTGCTGGATCTTGCGCAGCGCTGGCACCAGAGCGCGTGTTAGCAGCAGACGACGACGAGCGAGCGATCGCCTACCGAGCGCAGTGCGTACCAGGACTGATCTCGACCATGTGGAGCTCCAGCGCCGCGTAGAACGGCGGGAACGACTTGGCCGCGCGGAGGAAGTCGCTCATGAGGCTCCCGCGTCCAGGACCCATCTCGACGATCTTGATCGCGCTCGGCATGCCCATCTGCTGCCACGTCGCGACACACCAGACGCCGACGAGCTCGCCGAACATCTGACTGATCTCTGGCGCTGTCGTGAAGTCGCCCTTGGTCCCAAACACGTCCTTCTTCATGTAGTACCCGTGCTGCGGGTGGCTGAGCGCCTGTGGACATGTCAAAGACACGAGAGGAGCGTGAGCACAGCGCGAGTAACGAACGCACAGACGCTACGAGAGCGCTCGACTCAAGGACGTACGCGCTGCATGAACTCGGAGACCGTGAGCGGTCCCTTCACCTCGATCATTGTGCGGATCACGTGCACGAGATCGTTCTCCTTCGTCTTCTTGCCGAGCATCTCTTCGCTCGCGATGCGACCCGGGTACGCACCCGGCTGCTTGAGCCCCGATCGGTCGATCTGCACGGACAGCACCTTGGCACGCGCATCTGGCGTCTGGCGCTGCCACTTGCGCGCTTGGTCCAAGATCTTGTCTTTGCTCGCGTCCGAGCTGAAGCAGCGCGTCGTCGCATCATTGCTGCAAGTGAAGAGCGTCTGCACAGCACGAGCACTGCGCCGCAGCGCACGCGCAGTACCGAGACGAGCGACAGTCGTGAGCACCATTGATCACTCGCTTGTCAATTGAGCGTGTGGGGAAACCCTATCCTAAAAGTGAAGCTCAAAATCATAATTTCACGTAAAAATCGTAAAAATCTCGTTCGCGAATTGTCCGATTAAGCATTGTGATTTTAGCTAGCTAACTAATTTAATATTTGTACGGGATGAAAAAGGGACGCTTGCATCACTTACTTGACGATATCTCACTATCGGACAATCACCACCTTCTCTTGAGTCGAGCATGTAAAGATTACTTGTTTCTAAAAGCAATTGACTTGGTTATGCTCATAGCTCCTGTTGTTGTGGTTCAAAATCGGTAACATCCGAATATACTTGGCAATATCAAGTGTCTAAACAACATAAATAATGCAAAAACAAACGGAGAGTATATATCTAAATATACTACAAACTAAAATACATATTACAAACGATGATATATTTCTAAAGATTCAATATATAGTGATGTTTGTACGATAATTGACAAATATACTATATCCATTAGACGCTTTGTGTCGCAACCGGAGCGCAGCAAGGGTAGGTGACTCCACCTGATTGCGGCGTAGCTAAAGGTTTGCGCACTGGTGCACGCACTTACGGGTGACTTGGCTCGCCCGACGAAGATTGGCACTACGCCCTTGTAAATTACATATAATGGATATTCCAATTTGTAACATCCAAACGACAATAAATGGAAAGTATGGTTATTTCAAGTTGTAATTATGTGATACAGAGGAAGTACAGAGTGTACATGTTATAACGTGATATATGGATTGTACAGTAGCTAACACGCCTCAAACTAATGTGTCCATTGAAGCCTAGAGCTTAGAAGAATAGAGCTTTGCTTTAACCCACCAAGGTATCCCCCGCGTGCTGGAAAATCTCACATACACACATGTTGTTCGGCATGTATTAATAACAATGAAAAAAGTTTTCGATACAAAAATCAAGTTAATTGCATGAAAACGGCCATGTCAAGGTTTTCCTCCAAATGCACAGGGTTAGGTGGCCAAACAGACACAAAAAGGCATAGTGGGATGCAACCAAGTGCTTTGAGAGGTCTGGTCGTTTGAAAATGGCGCGAACTCGTAGCGATTTGAATCGCCGACACGCGTCTCCACCATTCACTTGAGAAATCGACGAGAGAACACCAGACCAACGGTTTATGCACGGCCTGTATTTGCGTGCATGTTACATATACGATCTCATGCGCTCGTTGCATGCGTGTCTGCGAAGGGAGCTATGTCTAAACGCGTCACTAGAGCGAACAAGAGAGCGCAGCGCATGCCGTGGCAGCGCGACGCCGACAACGAAAGCGCGCCAGTGGTCCAGACCCGACGCCCGATAGGCAAAGACGCGGCGTACCTAATTGCGCGTGGTCGCGCACAAGCAGAGGAGCGAGCGTCGAGTCATAAAGAAGATAAGAACGCGGGCAACAAGCCGCACGACGACTCCAGCGCCTGCTACACCGACGTCTGAACCTGCTGTGACGACTGCAGCACCTGCTGCGACGCAGTCTGTTGTAACGACGCCTGCTGCGACGACGCCAGCTCCGACGACCCCTGCGCGTGCAGTGACCATTTCTGCTACGTCTGCTAGCCCTGCAATAGTTCCTGAAGTGCCTCGTGCAGCACGTGCGTCGCCGCGCACGCCACCAGCATCAAGCAAGAAACCGCGCGCAAAGACCAAGAAACAGCCGGAGCGTGAGGCGGCGGCAACATCAGCGGCAACCGCGCGAGCCCAAGAGAGGCAGCGCACACGAGTAGCGATCGAGGCCACTGAAAGGCAAGGCACGGCAGCTCGGCAAACAGCTGCAGCACGATTTGCCGAGGCGCGTCGTACCAGCGCTCGGCTCCAAGAGGAGATACGGCAGGAAAGACTCGAACAAATGCAGCAGAGCAGTTCGGCACCGATACCACAGACGACGCAAACGCCAACACAACTGAGCGAGTACGTCGCGCTCGGATCAGATGAAGAAGGAGACGGACCTGACGCATTGGAACGAGGATGGAGAGATAGTGGCCGAACCAGACGACGACGCAGAACCGTACGAGAAAGACGACGAGACAGCGACTGACGAGCATGGCGCGGCCATGGACGGCGACTACAGTCTGGTGACATGTCGCAAACTCAACCGAGACGAGCTACTGGACCTCGCGCAAGCCACTGACAATCTTCATCGTATGCGTGTCGACGGATGGGAGACTGGTACGTCGTTCGTACAACATGCCGATGCTGTATGTACAATGTGTGGTGCTAACATGTCCAACGCTGTTTGTGAAACAGACGAACTTGCCTTTTCAGCAGACTAATACTTCCAAAGACTAAGACGTGGCGCTGAAGCACCATCGCATGCAGTCTCTGCGCTAGCCGACTCGCCACGCGACCTCTTCCTGTACTTCATGCCGCAGTCGCTTTGGAAGAAGATCGCATGCGAGTCGAACCGGTATGGTGCCCAGAACTTGATCTAGAGAGTCGACAGCATCTTCGCGAACAAGGACGACGCTGACACGCGGACGAAGGACGAGACCGTGATGCAAGAAGCCCGGAAGAAGGACGTCAAGCACGAATTGCTTGTGTGCATCGGCTTGCTCGTGGCGCGCATGCTAGCGCCGCAGCCGCGCCGCTTTCGCGATCATTGGACAACCGCCCCGACGGGAGCCGTGCCGGCAGGGACGTTCGGCCACTTCATGAGCAGGACCCCATTTGCAGACATCATGCGCAACCCGCACTTCACGAACAACGCGAACCCGCGAGGAGAAAATGACCGCGCGTGGAAGATGCGATCGGTGGTGAACACACTCCAGCGCACGTTCAAGTCAGGCTACACGAACCCAGGCGTGCTCTCGTCCAACGAAGCCGTGCTCCCGAGCCGCAGCCGGTTCAACGCAACGCGCCAGTAACTCAACCACAAATCTCACAAGTGGGGCACGAAGCTGTTACTGACTTGCAGCGTCGAGACGTCGTACTGCCTCCAGTGCGTTGCAAGCGTGCTTATTTGCATGTCTGCGTGTCTGCGCGTGTGCGTGTTGCTCCGCGGTCCCAAAGGGACCGCGGAGTTCAACTTTTTTTGGACAAGTTCGACATATTGTATATCTAACATGCTGTTTCCGCCAATGTCGTATGTACTGCATTCCAGACTTGAAATGTACTGCGGCAAGGCTGAGCACGCGACAAGCTCTGTCGATACAAACAGCGGGCCGTCGGCGGTCATCCGGAACCTCAAAGTGGTGGTGCCGGCTCGAGTCGGCGGGGTGTTCCACACCGTCGTCTCTGGCAGATACTACACCTCTGTCCAGCTGGCGCTCGAGTTGCTGCATTGGAACGTGTACCTCATCGGAACTATCCATTCGAATCTCCAAGGCTACGCAAACGCGATTGCTGAGAAGAACTGCCCGCGGCCAGCGTCTATCGAGCGAGGCACATCCCGCTTCGCAGTGTCCAAGTGCTGCCCAAGAATGACCGCGTGCGTGTGGTGGGAGAACCATCCACGTCAGCTTCTGGCGACAGCCGAGAGATCGTGTCATGTGGTCCGCATTCGCGTACGCGAAGTCGCGCATGTTGTATATGTCTACTTGCGCACTAATCTCATGTTGTATGTAAACCATGTTCACACAGAACTTCGCTTGTTGGGCGGGGCGAAAGTCACAGTGCCTTGTGTGGAGAAGCGGTGTCCACAAAGTCGGAGAGCGCTTCTCGCTTGCCACCTGCTTCTGCTTGCGGCGCAGTTATTTGTTCCGCTAGGTAAAGCGGGAGCGTGTGCGTGTTTGAGAGAGAGGGGGGGGGGTCTTGCCCGTGCGTATGCGACTGCACGGGAGTCCCGACGCAAGGATGGGCCTCTCGCGTCGGTGGGTAGTCTTGGGGGGCGGTGCTGTGTGGGCGGTGGTTGAGGCGCCGTGCTTGCAGCTCGCACGGGCGCAGCAAAGATGGGGGGGGGGGGGGGGTGCCGCTCACGCGGTCTTCCTATGACTTTTCGTTGGCTTTATCGTTGGCTACCAGCCGCACGGGGGGGGGGGTTGAGTGAGACCGCGGCTCGATGAGAACGAAGGGGTACTTGTGCTGAACGAGGTAAATTCACGACTGAATAGAGCGCAAGCGGCTGCGCACCGCTCGCTTGGCACAAATCTAGTTCCTCCACCCTACTGACTGCGCAAACACACTAGCTTCGAACTGGATCTCAGATCTCGGTTGCCGGATCTCGGTTACTGGATCTCTGTGTGACACGCCAAAACATCAGGCGACTACGGCATTGCATCCGAATTTCTCGGGTTGCATCACCACACTTGCCCAGCGCTTGTGCGAGACTACCAGCGATGGATGGGGGAATCGGCGTTCATGACCAGCTTCGGCTACAACGTTACTCCTTCCAGCAGGCGATGACTTTCAAGAAGTACAACCGCAGCTTGTTCCTTGGTCTGGTCGACGTGGCGACCGTCAACGCGTTCATCGTCCACCGTGAGGTGAAGAAGCGCGTAGGCGAGAAGGCCATGGACCACGCAAAGTTCCTGATGCAGGTGCAAGTGCAGCTGCAGGAAAGGAGCGCGAATGACTTCGCTCCAGCGGTACGTCGTACATACAACATGTGAAATCGCGTTCATGTTGTTAAACTAACTTGTGCGCTTGTTCGTGCATTGCTACAGCATCCGAACCTCGCGACGCAAATGCTACCGGTTGGACGGTATTATGCGCTCGAGTAATGTCCTGACTTTTAGCAGATCGGGGACTTCAAGCGCCGTCGTCCGCGTCAATGCAAGGTCTGCTCTCTGCTCAAGACTACGAAGCGCGAGCGGATGGGGACAAAGTACTACTGCCCAGCGTGCAGCAACGACACAGCGAGGTCAGTAGTGCTTGCTTGTTTGGCGACTTGGTGTGTGGTGGTGCGATTGACTGACGCATGCTACAGAGTCTACTTGTGCAACCGCGCTCGGCCGCGCAACAACAACAACATGCTCGCCAGATCTGGCATATCGTTTGGGAGAACGGCGCATACCTGCCGCCGCCCATCGTCGGGCGCGGGATGCAGATGCGGCGCCCTGGTCGAGTGCTCGGCAAGCGCAAGTGCGGCTCTATTGCTGCTCGAGGCACCGACGACAGCGAGCGCGACACGGCGAGTGAGAGCGATGTCGGCGGCGAGAATGAACGCGAGGCAGCGAGCGAGGGCAACGACGGCGGGACTGGCTGCGACAACGAGCTTGAGACGGCAGCAGAGCGTGCCGAGGACGCCGGCGATGCAGACACGAGTGCTGTGCGGCCACGCGCACGAGGCAAGCGCGCTGCAGCGGCCCACTGGAGCGACAACGACGACGAGAGCGAGTGGGAGGACGCAGACGCGTCGATCGACGGGCGCGATGCCAACGAGTTGGACGACTTTGACGATGAGTGTTTAGATGATGTGTGTGTGCGTCTGTCGTGCCTACTTAGCCTATCTCAATACATTTCACCTCTCTTTTGTTACACTTCGTCTGGTTTCTCTTGATTGCACACTGTGCTCACAGTGGGACTCTCGATAAAGGGTCATTTCAAACATGCGGTAGATACAACATCGGTCAAGGAGATACGATCAAATAAAACATGCAACCGCTTGCGCGTTGTATCGACAAGTCCATGCCCACCAAGTGACAGTGTTTGCATGTCGCGTTTTCCAAGAGCAGGCGTCGCACTTATCGTAAGCGATTCAAAAACCTATCATAGATTCTAGTTTCACATGTTATACGTACAACATGTGAGATTTTCGATAAACGTACTTATGTGAATCCGGGTGGTGGTGGGTTAAACACACTCGAAATGCTGTGCTAAATACGAACGGCGCAGAAGCCTACCAATTAGTGGCCTAACCTGATTTTTGACGACCACGTCGTCTGATCAGACGGCTTACTATTCAGGTCAGCTTCCTCACATTCACCGCTATCCATGATCAAAATAAAAACCATCGAGTTTAGAATACCGAGTTCAATGCAGTCTTTCTGTGCTTCACCAAATCGCTTCCTCGTAATACCACGTGTAAGCTACGTCACGGAACACACTTCCGTGTCGACAGGTAGCACTTCGTAGTCCATCCAACAACCAACATCAGCACGCTCCCGAACAAAGGTGACAACGGAACGTCACTCAACCATAGCGACTTCGCACATCTGACACTGTACGAGTGGGACGCGCTGCGCCACCTTGCCGATGTGTCAAGTCTAACGACTGTCGCAGCGATGCTTTCTGCGATTTCGCACGAGCACCAACGTGCGGCTGCCTGAAAGTTCATGGTCCGCGAACTCGCCGATGCGCGCCGGCGAGGCTCAACTCCCACAGCATCGTCAAGGGGCAACGTCATCAAACTCGAAGTCACAAGGTAGAACGGCGAAGATCCCCACCGGTTCGCATTGATCTGCTAGCTGCGTGAGGTTGCCATTCACGCATGTCAGCTCACCTCTGAAGTGTCGCGCACGCACTTCCTCCTGCCCAAGCTCGGCGGCCGTGCGAAGGAGTGGGTTTGGGTCAGCTTGTCGCCTACACTGACTGCTTCCCGACACTCGCCGCTCTGAAAGGCGACCTGCGACTCGTGTTCGAGCCACCTCAAGACGTGATGCACCATTGCGCCGCGATTCTCGCACTCAAGAAATGCCGCGCGTCCATGCGCGACTTCGTGCAACGTGCTCAACACCTCGTATCACGTTTGGTATTGAATTCAGTCGACATAGCGACTCAATTCCACGTCTTCATCTCCGGCTTGAACGCCGGTCGCCAGCGCCTGTATTTGACCCGAAAGCCTCCGGCGTCGCTAGTAGAGGTGTTTGCGATCGCTATTCGCGAAGGCTTCAGCGTATCCGCCTCGTGGGGTCATCGCGCTGTCGCCCTGCAAGCTGACTATGGTGCTGAATCGATGGAGATTGACGCGATCGAGCATGACACAAATTTGTGTCGACGATCGCGGGTCGTGATCGTGGTTGTGAGGCACGACCACGGACGCACGGCGCAATCAAACGGGCCGTGCGGGGCGCGGAGCGTCTGTAGCGGACGGGTTGTGAGGCCTCCTTGACGCTTCTACTGGGGAATCGCCGGTGCGTACGGAATATCGTCGTACGGACACGGCGGTGTCGGGGACCACAGGCCGCGATCCCAAACGGCACACAAAAGTCTGCAAGCGAGAGCGCTGCAGACAGTAGCAGGGGACGATCTGGTCAAAGCTTCCAGGCTCGTCGCGTGCTCTTGATCGTCGGTGATCGCCAAGATCGCCAGATGATCGCCAATGCCAATGCCGATCCGATGACCCCACGTCGGTCGATCGGAGCGGTTTTTCGGAGCTTTCAATCCCGGACCTGCGCGTCGCAAGTGCTGGGCGTGAGAGATTGAGAACGGGCCCTGAGAGGCTGGTCACTTACGATCCCCTATCGACTGGATCGGACGTGTGCTGGACAAGGAGAATTCCGGACTGAATTACTGTGCTTTAACTATCTACTGCTTTGACTTGATCTCGCTATGCTTGACTCACTTGCACTATAGTGGACCCCTGCACACCTTGCGCTTCACTGGATCTTCGCGTGATGAGCGACTCTCCTGTCACTCCACACTCTTCCAATCGTGCTGATGGGACGAGCAAACGCATCGCGAGTCGCGCTGCGAGTCGGTCACGCTTCCCGAGCCACTTGATACAGTCGACGTGATGGTGTCTGCATACACCTTCGTGCTCACGGCCGCGCTTGGCTCTGGGTCGCACTGGATCGCACAATTGGGTCTCGTGATCGCTGATGGTAGTCGTGCACGATCACCGTAGCTGACTGCACTGGTTCGTCGACGATAGACGTTGTTGATCGACGCCTGCGTCGCACTGGTGGCGCTTGCATGATGACGTAGATGTCGTACAAGCCGACTTTCGTCACGTAGAGTTGCCACGATTGCTTGCGTCACGCCGGATCGCCGAGCCGCTTCGCTTGCCGTGATCCCAGTTGGCGAAGGCAATCACACGCTGTTGTCGATGGTCTAGTCGCGATGCTGTATCACTGGTACCTCTTGCGGTTCCTCGTGTGCCTCATGCTCTTGCACTCTGGGCCGTCGTCTCGCACGTGGGTCGTCGGTCTGCTGGCATGCTCGACAGTCTACCGCGTCCTTAGCGATTCAACGTTGTTGCCATACTCGCTCGCGCGCTGCATTTTGTCTGACAATCTGTCGTGTCGGCTACGATCGCGCGATGCGCTCGCTGTGCACCGCGCGTCTGCTGGCCACCGCTGACGTACCCATGCTCTCAGCGTTTGTTGTACGTCACTGCGTTGCCGCTGGACAGCTGTACTCGTACTGGACTGCTGTCTCGATCGTCGATCGCAAACTGACTTCTCGACTCGCGCTAGCAGCTGCGATCGGCCTCACTCACTGGATCTCTCTCTCTCTCTCTGTGGGTTATGTTTTGCTTGCGCTGCGCTTGGCGCGTTCTACGATCGTTACTGTGGTTCTGGGTCGTTGGCGGCTGTGATCTGGATCGCTGAACACCGTCGCCTTCGTGGTCGTCTCCTGGCGGCGTTACTGGCCTGATCGCGCTGTTCACTCGCACACCGACTTTCTCGCTTGTGCCGAAGCCCCTGCCGCTGACTCGATCAGACTTGTCGCTCCGTGCGACGTCGTTGAGCGGTCAGATGATGGGTGCCACAGGGGCAGAACTTGGACCGATTTGTCAGACCTCATTCTACCACTGTGGCGTCGGCACTGCTCTCACGCACAGTTGTTTACCACTACCTCGAGTAGCGACAAGTGACTGATCGTACTCGTGCATGTCGACGGCACGCAGCGATCAATTCGCGCTCTTGTCGATTCAGGTGCGACGACCAACTTCGTCCGAGCCGAGTCTCTGCAGCTCATGCTCTCGCAGGTGCGTGCCCGCGAGCAACTGGGTGCAATGATCGTCAAGTTTGCAGGTGGCAAGCCACGGTCACTCCCGCGATGCTCCGTCAAGTTCCAGTGTGAGTTCGACGACTTCGCAAGCAGCAGCTATTTCCTCGGTATCGACCTCAGCAGCACGTTGGACTGCATCTTTGGAATGCCGTGGCTTGCTCGCCACCGGCCTGACCTCGACTAGCTGAGTCGCACCGTAAAGCCGCGCGACATCGACGTCGGCACTGTTCTCGCGCACCGACGGGGTAGCGCAAGCGCCAGGCAGCTCGTGACAGTCGTGGACCCCGACCCCACGACGCCCAAAACACACGAAGAGAGCGATAGCCCGTCATGGTCGGTTTGTTGCAAGGCTACGTGCGCCACGTCTGCGAGACAGCCAGTCAAAGGTGACCAGCGGGTCACCATGAAGTATAGGGAGTCCGCGACACCTGCGGCAAGAAGTTTGGCGGGGTTCAATCGCGCAGAAGCGAGTATAGCGCGAGCCGTGGCTACATTCGCATGAGGCCCTCGCGCGCATCGGCTTAGCCCTATGTGCTGACGCTGTGGTTCGACACGATCGTCGTCACCAACATGACTGGTCATGGCCCGCCGCGCCATGACTTAAACGTTGTGTGTTCTCCACTTGAAGTATCCGAGGTCACTCGGCTTCTAGTGGTGTCTTGGAAGAACATTCTCAGCGAGATCAAGTTTGGTCGCGTCGAGCGACTATGCGCCGTGTGGTCGATCCTGCGGCGTCGGAACTGGTTGTCAATAAGCGCCATGTTAGCGGCGAGCCGAAGTCCGCGCGCGAAGAACGATACGCTGCCCAATCCTGGAACGAGCTCGAAGCGTCTGGGAACCCAGTCTTGACCCTCGCGCGCTAGTTTTCCGATATCTTCCCCGACAAAATTCCGCTGGTGCTGTGACGGCTGACAGAGGTGTTCGGCACGAGATCGACCTCGTGCCTGAAACGAAGTACTGCTTGACGTAGCAGTGGCCGCTACCATGCGATCAAGTCGAAGCGATCAATGCGATCTTCGAAAGCCAGCGAGCCGCCGGTCACGTGCGCGAGTCGACCTCGCTGCACTCGAGCCCCACATTCGGCGTGAAGAAAGCGACCGGGGCTGGCGCATTGCCACGCGTTCAACAAGCTGAACGACACGACGCCCCAGGCGCAGACGTCGACATCACCGCACAGGAGACAGTCGGGTTCTTTCTTGACATGGTGTATTGGCGCCACGGCATGTCAACATCGATCTTCTTTCGCCGTGATCCGCGCTTCACGGCAACGTTTAGGATCGTCTCCTTCTACTCCTTGGGACGCGACTGCTTATGTCGACCGCGTCGTACCCGGAGACCGACGAGCAGACCAAGCGCGTCAATCGTGTCGTCGAGTATGTGCTGTGCAGCTATGCTTCGTCGCCCACGCCGTGGAGTGCATTGCTGCCTATGATCGATTCACGATCAACAACGCGGTGCACGAGTGCATTGGCCGCACGCCGTTCTTTGTCAACGATGCGCGTCATTCGCGCGTTCTTTTTGGCTTGACGACGTCAGCTCTCTTGAAGGAGGAGGGACGCCGAGTGCATCGGTTTCAGGCACCAGTGATTCTCCGGCGACACACACCAGCTCATGTGATAACCAGTCGTCGCACCGCAGAACCGCGATGACTCCGAACGAGGCAACTGCTTGGGTGAAACGTGGTCCTCATCGCGCCGTCGCGACGCGCGATCGCTATCGCCACACAGTTGATGTGGACAAACTATCTGCATTACTAGATTCAATCGGCGAGGGTCGTGTACTCGAGTTCGTCCAAAAGCACAAGTCAGTCGCTGGCTTTGTGCGCGATGCAGTCGCTGCAGGTGTTGATCCGCAGAAAACCGCAGCCGATCAGCGCGGACACAAGAACTTGGATATGTTCGCGGTCGGTGACCGTGTTATGTTATCAGCATCCGGAAATGTACCTGGCTCTGTCACGAACCCCAGCGTGACCAAGCTATCGCCGTGCATCATCAGTCCGTTTACGATTGTACGACGCAAAGGCGAGGCGTACACACTCGACATGCCAAGTGCATTACGTCTGCACCCCACTTTTCTATGTCGGACGTTTAATCCTTCATGTCCTACACTCTGTTTTATACATTTTAGGCGAATCACTTATTCTGTATAATACGGGATAAGCCTATTTATGTATCGGTTAGGAATAAAAATATATTCATTTTTATTCTAAAAACAAGTCAAAATTGGAGCGCTCTGGCATTGTGTATTAGGGTCTGATCGTCTATTTATGCAACAGCGTGTGTGTTCGTTGTTCGCCTCTCTGTTCCTCGATTTCTTGAAAATTTCGGAGATTGACATCCGCACTTATGCCAAAAATACACTGTTGGTGTGTAGAATTAGGACTGCGTCGCCCGTACTGGCATACAAAGCGCAAGTATAGACGTCGAACCAATTTTTTATTCCCCGCCCTCACCATCCATTGCCACAAGGGTTTCCAGTTTGACTCGAGGCGCGAATGCCGTCTCGCTTTGGCCTCGTGTTTGACGTCTGCGAGATGAGGGCGGGTCGCTCAAGATGCGGTGGTAGTACATCCCGCCCGGCGGTCGTGGTACAAGCGGCAAGCACGGCGTAGACTGTTTTGTCGGCGAGATCAAGGTGCTGGCTCACGTGCGAGGTGAGATCGCGCATGAACTGTATTGCCTGCTGTCTACGGGAATAAATCGACAGCGCACACCGCGCCCATCGCGCCTGCGAAGACAACCATAAGCGCACCGGTCGCGACATCGACGTCCAGCGCGCCTGCGACGTCAACTACGAGCGCGCCAGTGGGAGCCCAACACTCGCCCTCCTTTCCACGTGTTGATGCGAACACGATCTGCGAAAGCTGCGGCGAAGAAGAAAGCGACTGCACCTGCGACCACTGCACCTGTGACGACTGCGCTTGTGACGACTGCGCCTGCGACGTTCGCGCGTGCGGTGACTGCGTCTGTGACAACCGCTGCGCCCGCGACGACGACTGCACCTGCGGTGACTCACACCACGCCAGCACGACGTGCACCAGGCAAACGGCGTCTCGTCCGCCCCGTAGTCTCGCTCGTCCTCACAGACAGCGAAGAGGAGTCTGACGTCACTGCGGACAAGGTCTCGAGCGATGAAGACGAGGAAGATGTCGAGGAAGAGGCCGAAGCGTCACTAAGTGACGATGACAGCGACGATGGTACGTACACCGTATGAGTGCATCCAAGTTATAATCTGTAGTGCCTATCGTGTAGGCTAAACTGTATTACTGGCTTACGATATCTTGTACCTCAGTCGCAAGCAAGACAAGCGATGTTGTGACGAGCGACGAGATCACCATGAGCTACGCGACGATGATCCGAACGACAAGACTGCTGGTGAGACTGGCTTCTTCGAGTTTGACTCTGGCGACGGACTAGACGACGATCTTAGTGTGAACTACGACAGCGGCGACGTCGACGAACCGGACGAAGACACGCACAAATCAAGCGAAGAAGAGAAGTTGGCGTCAAGCGTCGACTGCGCATTTGCAAAAGAGTTCCTCACACGCGTCGGTGGTGTCAGCACGATTGCGTCGTCTCGGGTCGATGAGCGCGTGTTGCGCGAGATGTAAACAACCAGTTGGAACAGTCCGCACGAGCCAGACGTCGAGGGCTACTTGCATACGCCGTACATTCCGGTCGACAACTCGACCAGCTACCCGGAGGTCATGGACTCGTGCACGAGACCAAGACTGATCGCGCTCTTCTTCTACGTTTAGCCCGTCGACGTGTGGCGGCACATCGCTGCCGAAAGCAACGCCTACACATGCGAGCGCTTGGGGTCTCGTGCACTCGCAAGATACGAGAGGCACAAAGCGAACCGCCGCAAGACGTGCCACGCACGCTCGACGACATCAAGCGTCGTTTGATGTCAGCAAAGCCGATCCCGTCGGTTGAGATCTGTCGTTGGATCGGTTTGATGATTGCCCGCACGATTGCACCGATCCGCGAGAAGATGTCGCATCACTGGAAGATTTCAGACAAAAGTGCGATCTCTCGCGGCTCGTTTGGCGCAGTCATGAGCGGCGACCGCTTTGTGGCCGTCTCGCGCGATCCCGAGGACAAGCCCCACAAGTGGGGGACGAAGCTCTTCATGCTGTGCAGTGCGCAGACTGCCTACTGCCTTTGGTATTTTTTGGCTCTAGCTTTTGCTTATCCTGTATCATACATGGTTGGGAACTGACTTTGAGGTCGTATTACGTACCGTAAACTCGGTGAAGGTGCAACACTCAGCAATGATGAAACATGCGGAATTATACTAATTATTATGTTTCACAACCGAAAAATACACGACGTGACACCCCTTCCACGACAAAAATCCATCCTCTCTCAACTTGCGAAATAGAACCGTCAGCTTGATTCGCGCGAGCCGCGAATGTAGACAATACAATGTAGACAAAAGTACGGCAGTACTGAGAGCCACTCAAATGCAGGGCGCCTCTAATAGGAGTCCCTCTCAAAAGAGATCCCTTGCTAATAGAACACCTCCTAAAGCGAATAAGAACGAGTGAAGGTTTGCTAGTCGTAACTAACAGAGTGTGTACGGTGACCCCGTTACACCCCCCCCCCCACAAAGACAGCGCGCACAGCGCGCAATGCAAACCGTGTAATAGAAATCAAAGAGAGACGCGAGCGAGCAACAAACATCGAGCAGCAAGCCGCAAGCAGCAAGCACTGTCGCAGCAGACGCGACGCGGACACGACGAGCAACGGCCGGAACGCTCAAGCGACGTCTCAAGACCATCACGCGGTCGTGCGATGGAGGACCAAGCGTCGATTGTGCAAACAAACGCACGTGACAGCGGCGGCACCCGCGCGGCGCGGCCGAGACGAGCGGAGATGTCGTACGCAGACTCGCGACGGCAGTGGACGCTGTGCGATTGCAGCGGCGTGGTGAACCCGCCAGGCGAGGGGGTGCTCGAAGACCTTTGGAGGCGGCAGCGTCGCACCAAAGGGAGGCCGATCGAGCCTGGCGGAACTGTTACGTGCGACGACTTGGACGTGTCGTGGACTGCGTTTGTGCGGCGATTGATCGCAGACGACGAGATCATGCGCGGCATCGAGAACCTCGAGGGGTGCCGCCGTGAGTACAGCACGGCGGAACTTGCGAACGAGATCTGCAGCCGCGCGTGGGATGCTGATCGGCGCTGCTGCTTCGCGCGGGTGCGAGTCGTGCGCGTCTCGGCGGGCGCGGCCGAACTTTCTCGAGTGGCGGGAGATCCACGACGAGCACCCACATGGCGCCGAAAAGGAACGGTTGGTGGGACGCTACAAGCGCGCGGTGCACGGCTTCGAGCGCGCGAACTTTGGCGTTGCGAGTGGAGAGACGGGAGAAGAGCGTCGTCGTGACCCACGTGCGAAAACGCGCTCGCGGGAGTCGCAGCGTCGTCGTGAACGTTCTCTCTCACCACCACGTGGTCAACGAGCTCGCTCTCGGTCGATGCCGCGCGGCGCAGGCGCGCCGCGCGGGTCTTGGCAGCGGCCAGAACACTCGTTCGCGCCAGACCGTGGAGAGCGTCACGCGCGTGGTCGGTCTCGCTCGGCGCCGCGTGGTGGCGATGCAGTGCCTGGACGCTGGCTGCAGCACGATCATTCATTTGATCCGTCGCACGGTGAACAACAGTGGCGAGATCGCTCGGTGCCGGCGCAGCGCGGTCTTTGGCTTGCACCAGTGTGCATGATGGGTGTCGAACGCGAGCCGCACCGTCGTGGTCGAAGATTGGTCGAATCACGTTCGCGCGCCTGAGCTGGACAGTCGAGACGCAGTGCTAGCTCGCGATCAGTCGTGGTCAGCGCCGCGCGGCGTTGAGCCGCCGCGCGGAAACTGGCAAGAAGAGCGTGCAGTTGATCATGCTCGAGGTCTCGGTGAGTACCAACGTCGAGAGCGATCACGCTCTCGCGACCGCGTTCAAGCGCCTCAGTATGAAGCACCGCGTGCGAAGGATCGACCGCGATCGCCGAGACGAGTTCCGGAGCCGCGCGGTCGCTCTCAGTCGCGCGGTCGCTCTCAGCCGCGCGGGGACTTGCACGAGGTTCAGTGGCGCCAGTGGACGCCTCGTCGCGACGAAGAGACTTGTCGTATGCCGCAACAAGATCCGGAACATCGAGAGCAAGCGTCGCGCGCACCTCCCATGTATCATGGGAGGAGCAAGCGTCGCGCGCACCTCCCATGTATCATGGGAGGGAGAGAAGCTTAACCAACGGACGCGGTACTGGTGATGACCCTGTGCGCGGCGAGAGCGACCTGCAGCGCGTTGCTCGACACGATGATCCACGATGCGGTCCACAATCCAGCGAGGCTCGCCTGCCTGATCGACGACCGGTGGAGGGCCGTCGCGTTCAAAGCGCGGCGGATGGTGCTCGTCCTGCTGCTGCGATTGATGTGACGCCGACGTCTCCGCAGACCGGACAACAATTGGCGCCGACCGCGGCACTGGAGAGCGAGCTGCGTTTTGTTCGTGACGACGCGGCGTCAGCGCTGAGCCAGATTGACGAAGAGAGTCGCCGCATCGACCGTCACGACGAGCTGCTGCACGATCTGTTGCGCCGGGTCGAGGCGAGTGATCAACGTAGTCGTGCGGCGATGGATGACGCGCATGCTGTGCGCGAGGGTCGGCTGCCGCCAAGCACTCAGAACGTGCCTCGATACCGCGCCGCTTCAGCCGCCGAATCTGGGACCGTCGCCGGAACGTACGTTTTAATCCGCCCAACGTAGATCGTTGGGTGGAGTCGCATCGCGGTAGGAATGTCGAGCTTGTATGTGCCTCCTTGCACCGTTAGTATCTTGAATGGACCAATGTACCTCGGCGCGAGCTTTGCAGCCCAAAGGATCGTGACTGATGCCGTTGCAGTGCCTTTCGCCGAAAGCAGGACTCGACCACCAACCACGAAGCGATCATGGTTGGATCTGCCGTGTTTGTCTGCTGTAGCCTTCTGCAAGTCGGCCGCGCTCGCTAGCGCGTCGCGCACGAAGCGCGTGATCGTCTCTCGGAGATCGGTGAAGCGAACGAGTGCATCGGATGCTTGGGAAAGCGACACGGGAGCGACTGTTGAGGTGTCGTCGACGCCATCGACGGCGGAAGTTGACGACAAAGACGTGGCGCGACGCGTTGACGGGTCAATCAGCGTGTGTTGGACCCATGATGCAGTCGAAGACAAAGCTTGGCGGGCGAGTGGAGCTCCGCGCCGTGAGCCGGCGCGGGTCTGGACGGCATTTGCAGTCACAGACTCGGGCACATTGCGTCCCTGTCCAAGCTCGCACGGTCGAGCGTGGTTGGAGCTGGAGCGGCTCGCTTGCTTGTCCGCCGGCGATGTTACAGCCGGCAGGTCACCGAGACCCAATGTTGCCGGCACTCTCGGATGCCGCGCGTAGTTTACGTAGAAAGGCGTCATGCCGGTCGAGCTATGCACCGCGTTGTTGATGGTGAACTCCACCATGGAGAGCGACACGCTCCACGGCGCGAACGAGGTGGTGTAGCTTCGCAGTACATCTTCCACGACGCGGTTGACTCGTTCCGTCTGCCCATCCGTCTCCGGGTGGGAGGCGGTCGACATGAGCAAGAGGGTGCCGAGCAACTTGAACAACCCTTGCCAGAACGCCGCCGTGAACCTCGGGTCACGGTCGGAGACGATGCTCGACGGCATGCCATGGTGTCGGTACACCATGTCGATGAACAGCGCTGCCGTCTCTTCTGCCGAGATCGTCGCCTTTACAGGCGCGAGATGCACCATCTTGCTGAACCGGCCACCACCGCAAGGATGCCCGTTCGTCCTTGGTCGTCTCGCGGCAGACCAAAGACAAAGTCCATGCTCGCTGAGTGTCGTGCCGACTCAGCGATGGGTAGCGGCTGAAGTTGTGCTCGCACTGCGGGTGCTGGCTTAACGCGCTGACAGACCTCGCGCTTCGCACCCACTTGCGCACCCACTAGTACATGTGAGGCCAGTAGAAAGTGCGCGAAAGCGCGAGGTACGTCTTTTCCCTGCCCAAGTGGCCGGCGCTCGCGCTGTCGTGGTGCTCGTGCATGATGCGAGCGCGGAGATCGTCGTCGAAAGGAACCACAATGCGTGGCGCATCGTGGCCGTCGATCCGGTAGTAGAGCAGATCGCCCCTGGCTAAGTAGCGCTTGACCTGCGACCGCGACGTCGCAGGAAGCTCGCTCAGCTTCTTCTCAGACGGAGCATGGAGGTACTTGATCAGTGCGGAGCAATGCGCGTCGTTTTTGTACGCCGATGTGATACACTCATGCAGCGGGCTGGCGACGACGGTCGTCGTGTTGATGCCTTGCGCGATGCGCACCGCGCACTCGTCGTCTTCCTCGTCGGCGTCGACGAGGTGCCGAACCGTGTCTGGCCGCGGATCGTAGTCTGGTCGGCGCGAGAGCGCGTCGGCGATAATGTTGGTCGCGCCGGGCTTGTAATGCACGACGAAGTTGTACTCGGCGAAGAACGACAGCCAGCGCGGCATTCGCTGGCTGCGATGCGGCGACTTCGTCGCAGTGCGCAACGACGCGTGGTCTGTGTACACGACAAACGTCCTCTCGCCGAAGAGGTAGACGCGGAACTTCACTAACGCGTACCGCATCGCGAGCAACTCTTTGTCGTGGACTGGGTAGTTGCGCTCCGCGGGCTTGAGCTGTCGAGACTGGTAGCTGATGACACGCTCGCGCCCGTCGGCATCGAGCTGCATGAGCGCACAGCCGATCGCGAAGTCGCTTGCGTCGCACACGACAGGGAACTCCTTGTCGTTGTTCGCCAGTGCGAGCACCGGCGCACTGGAAAGGCGTCGCTTGACTTCATCGAATGCCGTCTGGTGCTCTGGGTGCCACACCCAGAGTGCTTCCTTCTTGAGGAGCTGCGAGAGCGGGTAGATCGTTGCTGCAAAGTCCTTCGCGTAATGATGCAGGTAGTTGGCGAGACCAAGCCACTGCCGGAGCTCCTTCTGGTCGCGCGGTTTCGGCCAGGAGACGATCGCAGACACCTTCTCTGGATCGGCTCGCACGCCCTCGGCACTCACGTAGCTGCCGAGGACTGGGATCTCCGGCGAGCAGAAGATGCACTTCTTCAGGTTGGCGTACTACTTGTGTTTGCGCATCGCTGCGAAGACCAGGCGCAGGTGCGCCAGGTGGACTTCGACTTCGGTCAGTTGATCCGAGGCCCGACTGTGCACATAGGTGTCGTCGAAGTAGCTCGGCGCGAAGTCACGCAGAGGCCGGAGTACGTGCGAGACCATGCGATTGAACGTGGCAGGGGCGTTTTTCAGCCCCTGCGGCATCACGAGCCACTCCCAGGGCATGCCGCTGGGGGTGCTAACCGCCGTCAGCGGAACGTCCGACTCGCGCATAAGGATCTGGTAGAACCCGTCGGTCAAGTCGATGGCGCTGAAGATCGTGATGCCTGCCATGGTGTCAAGCACCATGTCCTTGCGCGGGATCGGCGTCTGCGCAGGGATCGTCGCGTCGTTGAGCTTGTTGAACGCGTGGACGATACGCCACCCGCCTGTCGCTTTCTTGACACAGAACGTGGGTGACGAATGCGGCGACGTGCTCTCGCGCACGTGCCCGGCGGCGCGGGTCCCTCGAAGAACGCGTCGATCTCTTCGACTTGATCACGCGGCAGTGGCCACAGCCGCGTTACGCAGTACTTCGTGCTTGGAGTGAGGTCGATCTCGTGGTGAACCCCGCGGTCGGCTGGCAGCGCCGTGGGGAGCTTGTCAGGGAAGACGTCGGCAAACTCACGCGCGAGCTCGAGGACCGGGTTGCCAGATGCGGCGAGTTCGTCCCACGACTGCGCAGCAAATCGCTCTTCCCGTGCCGACTTCGGCATGGCTCCTTCAGGACGTTCGCTAACGAGTGTGCAGAGCTGCTCGATCTCGCCGCACTTGATCTCACGCAGCATCTTCTTCCACGACAACGTCGGCAGTTCCGTGATGGTCTTGGCATCACGGGGAGGGCTCGCGACCTTCATCGAGTGCTGTCTTGGACCATGGCCGGCCATGTTGATCACACTGATCGTCTCGAAAACGGGCGGCAAGGCTGCGGATGGCCATGCTCGCCCGTCTGCGTCGTCGCTGGCCGAGTTTTCGTCGTCAAGTTGTAATTCCAGCTGTTCAGACAGCGGCGACCACCGTCCCGCTACTGCAAAATAACCTGCGCGAGCCGCCGCTCGAGCACTTACTGAAGATCCGACCGCGCAGGCCGCTGCCTGCGCGGGAGTGCGAGCCGATGCTCGATCACTACCAGAATGTGTTGTCGACGACGGAGCCGCGCTTGCCGCTGCGAGCGCGGATGTGCGAGCCATTGCTGCACCATGAACCAGAGACGATTGCGATCGACTCGCGCGAGCCACTGCTGCAGCACCACTCGAAGATGACGACGAAGATCGAACCGCGCAAGCCGATGCTTGCGCGGGAGTGCGAGCCTCTGCTCGAGCACGTCCATGGGCCCCAGGCGCGTGCATTGGAGCTTGTGTACGCTTGGACCGTCGACTATTGTGCACCGTGATCCACTGATCGGACGATGCAGTTCCGCTCGGGAGCCGCTGCTCAACCGAGAAGGCGCATGAAGCGTTGTAGCACGCAACACTCGAAGGGCCATCGCTCGCCCCGTGGTGCATGAGCGACGTGGACGCGGAGTCCACGACTGCTACGTGCGGCCAGTTGCTCGCTTGCAACATTGCGAGCAACGCGTCGACATCGATATCGCGCGGCTTGACAGTGCAGTTGAGCCAGTCGACATCAGGGCGATGGCGTGCGAGCCACGGCATGCCGAAGATGCGGTCGAACGCGCTGTTGAGCTCCACGACGAGTTCCTCGTCGTGGCCCTTGAAGCCGTCGAACTGGTACTCGAACGAGACCGATCGCCGAGGAAGCGATCGAGGGAGACCGTCGGCGAACTTGACGATCATCTCGCCCGGAAGCTCGCGAACGCATGTTCGCGAAGACACCAGCAAAATCGTCTCGGCGCGCACGAAGTTGTTCGTCGCGCCTGAGTCTAGCAGTGCGCGCAGCGGGCGTCTGGCGCCGTCGACATGCAGACTGAGAACGATCAGTCGCGAGTCGCTGCTGGAGGTGGTGGCATTGAGTTGCGCGCGTAGCGCAGAGGGGCTAGGAGGACGATCTGCCACCGGGGGAACGTTCCTTGCAACACGACCAGTAGGGCGCCCCGCGCCTACTGGTGACTCTCGTTTTTTGGCAGTCCAGTGGCGCTAGTCACGTCTTCGTCTTCGATCGCTGCGAGCACAGGGGCTGGAGCGCGACACACCGTTGCCCGGTGGCCGATCTTGCGGCAGCGGAACCAAGTGATCACCTTGCCCGTGGTGTTGCGACCGCGGCTGGAGCTGGTGTTTGCCTGGTCGCCGCGGCCACGCTGCGGCGTGGACGACTGCACGATGGCGTCGATCTCCATCGGCTCCGACTCGTTCTCGTACTGAGAGAACGACGCTTGATGACGAGACGCGTGGACGCTGTAGTCTTCTCGAAGAGCGATCGTGAACGCCTCTTCGAGGGTGGCCGGCGGCTTGCAAGTCAAGTAGAAGCGCTGGTGACCCGGTTCATACCGGTGATGAACACGTGGACTTGCGTCGCAGTGTCGATCGGGTTGCTGACTATGCACGATGCCAGGTGTCGAGCGCGCTGGATGTAGTCGATCATGGACGAGCGACCTTGGCGCAGCGTCAGGAATGCCGTGCGATGCTGCGTCTCACCCTGCGGCGGCTCGAACGCCAGCCGCAGGTCGTTCTTGAGCGAGTCCATCGTGGGAAAGCACGATGGATCGGCGACGAGCTTGCCGAGCGCCCACTCCTTTGCCTTGCCCGACAGCTTGGACAACAGGAAGTGGGTGCGAGCGTACTCGCTGGACAGCTGACGCGCTTGGACTTCGATGTCGACCTCGCACAGCCAGCGGTTCAATGCGAGACGCTTGGTTCCTTCACCGCTGTCGCTGGAGACATCGATCTTGACCACGTCGAGGTTTGGCGACGCGGGAGTTGGTGATCGCCGACTCGCGTCGGCGAGCTCGCGTGTCATGAACTCTTGGATTGCGTTGCGTTGTTGTGCCTCGAGCATCGCAGTGAGCATCGCTGCGACGACGGAGATGCCGGCCGTACTTGACAGGCGACGCAACGCCTCCCACTCGTACCGAGTGAGATACTGGAAGTCGCCATCCGACAGCGACGACCCGTCGTCGCTCTCGATCGGATGGATGTTCATAGTCGTTGGACGGACTATGAAGTGCTACCAGGTGTCACGGGAGTGACTTGCTTACACTATAGCAGAGGAAGCTTGAGTCTAATGTGTGTTTTTCAACTGAGGTTTTTGATTTGGTTTAGTGAGTGCTCTCCGCTAAAGTACGGCAGTACTGAGAGCCACTCAAATGCAGGGCGCCTCTAATAGGAGTCCCTCTCAAAAGAGATCCCTTGCTAATAGAACACCTCCTAAAGCGAATAAGAACGAGTGAAGGTTTGCTAGTCGTAACTAACAGAGTGTGTACGGTGACCCAGTTACATCTCATACCTACTAGTACTTCCCGTTTGCTCACACACTCAAGCTTTGCCGATTATCAAGCTTTGTCGATTCACCACAGCCACAGTTTGTTCTGTGAACAGGTTTGAAGTGTATTGCGGTTAGAAGCATCACTCAAGCAACGTTGCCATGCTCGACACCAAATCCGGACCAGCGGCAGTCATACGAAACCTATTCAAGCGTTCGGAGACCAGAGTGCGCCGTTCATGTGTCTGGTTGTCGTCGACCGGTTCTACAAGTCGGTCCCCTTGGCGATGCAGCCTCCTCACATGGGCTACTACATGTTGGGCACGGTCCAGACGAAGCGCTTGGGCTTTTGCGTGGCTTTGGTTGACAAGCGCAACAAGCACCCAGACAGCGTTCCTCGCGGATGGTGCAAAGTCGCAGAAAGCACAGTCATCAAGGGCATGCACTCGATCCAGTGGTGGGAGTCGAAGCCAGTCTACTTTTTGGCGTCAGGAGGCAGCATGCAGCTCGACCGAGTGGCGCGGAAAGATCAAGCAGGGCAGCAGAACGAGGTGGCTTGCCCGCGTATGATCAAGGACTACCACCGCAGCATGGGCTGTGGGGACGTTCATAATCAACTACGTCTACGACGCTATAGCATCAAGCGCTCTTTGGTGTTCCGAAAATACTACAAGTCGCTGTTCTTAGGCCTCACCGGCATTGCCATTGTCAACTGCTACACCGTGCACAAGGCATACCGTGCTGCGAGCGGCACAGCGCCGCTGTCACATGTGCGCTTCCTGAAGCAGCTCCACGTGGAGCTGATCCAGCTCCAGAACGCAGACATGACGGACGCCAACACGTTTGGGCAATGTGCGCTGTTTCTCTGCGCTATTGCTCTCTGCGCCACATATACTCATGCAGACCAATCCTGCCGATGTGACCTACAGCCGCGCGCACGACTGAACAGTCGGCAGCAACAACGCAAGGACGGCACACTCGAGAGCTGAACGACGAATGGCGCGTGTCTGCAAGACAGCGAAAGCGGCGCCAGCATGCGTGCAAGGTGTGCTCCATCCTCGATGACAAAGGGCGCGGTGTCACGTCTGCTCAGTACTGCAGCGGCTGCGCATCAGTTCCAGTGTTCTTGCGCAAGAAAGCGCGCTACGAAGTGCGCGGCACGAAGACGACTTGCTGAGAGATTTGGCGTCGCGAGTGGCGCAACGGCACGGACAAGCCTGCGGGCTCGCGCCAGATCCGCAGTCGCCGAGCAGCATCGCTCGCTTCACATTCGCACTCGCCATCGCCAACAGCAAACACGACTGCATCGCCGAGCGCAAGCGTCGCCGCCGCCCGTCTTCGTTATCCCGCTGCTCGATCGCCTGCCACTCGCCTGCCATTCGATCTCCAGCATCTTGTTCTCACTCTCCTGCTACAAGTGCGCGCGCATCTCTTGTCGCACCTGCCAGTGTCGGCGCTCGAAAACGAGCGTCAAGCGCCACGACGCCAAGCGCTTCCACAGCCACAAAGAAAAAGAAGCGAACGGGCACAGTCCAGATAGTGTAGGACAGTCGCCACACTGCGTACACTCTTACACATTTGCACACGTTGATCTGCCTCTTATACTGTATTTTTAAACCTGTATCAAAGCAGACGTTCTGTAGAGATTCAAAGAGCTCTGTGTTGAATCTTTGCTGACAACTGCATTGGAAGTAAGCAACTGATGACAACACCAAGCTTGTACTGTAGTGTGATTTTCAATCGGTTAAAGTATTGAGTTGGCAACATCTAAACTTAGACAATAGTATCTCTACGAGTGGTGTGGTTACACAGTTGTGAACGGCCACATGAACCCAATCACAAACGTGTATTAGTTAGGTTAAAAACTCACTTCAAGTACAAATATTCAAGATATAACCGACATATCACTATTTTCGCCCTGCTATGTTACCATTTTCGCCATGCTTTTCCAGTTCACCAACCCTACCCTAAACATAAAGTATAGAATTTTCAAGTCATTTTTAACCTGTATTATACAGGCTAAGGGGGGGGGGTCAAAAACGGCTAGGGCACCAGGGTTAGAGCGCTATATCCCGGTACGTTGCCTACTGACGAGCTGCCTCGCCGGGTTCGATGCGGGACCCGACGTGACGAGGACGTGGCTTTGAGAGAGTGCTCGGAAGCGGCTGGCCAGCACGGAGCGCCTTGTTATTCGCGCGATAAGCCCCGTTCGCTTGAAGGACCATCGAGAGATCCTTCCGCAACGCAGCAATTTCGTCGACAGGCGATCCGTCTCCGCGGTCGCGTCGTCTGCACGACTACGAGCGACGTCGGTGCCATGCGATACCATCTCCAGTCGATCCGGCACAGACGCGACTGTCGCCCCGTCTCGCCACGTTCCGCCGCGATGGTCCGTTGACCACACCACAGGCCACTTCAGCGAGTGCGCGAAGCGCGCTGTCCGGATAAGCGAGCCTGCCGTGCGACGGGACAGAGATGGCAAGCGAGAGTGGCCCCGCAAACGAGAGCGAGAGTGAGCGTGGGCGAGCGACGACGTGGCGAGTAGCCGTGGCGGTTGGCCGCAGGCGCGCGTCATTACTAGACGAGAAGAGCTTTATCGTCGTCATCGAGCGGGTGCTCCGCGAGCATCGCCTCCCACAGCGCGATTGTCGGCTTCTCGCGATGGGCGCTCACGCGACAGTGCGCTACCACGTGCACGAAGATGCACGACCGGTCTGCGTCCCACCCAGCGCTCGGTCTGTCCCTCGTGGTGCTCGAGAGCGCCCGCCTCCACGTTCCAACGCACCACAAAGCATGTCCACGACTCGTCGAGAGCGTTCATCGTCACGTTGCCGGTCGTCGTGACTGGCTTGTCGCGCGACTGGCACCATCGGCCCCACATGTCGGCGAGTGTCTCCCTCTCATGCGAGTCGCACACGCTAGTGCATTTGTACAGCGACGGTCGGCGAAGCGCGTCGGCGTTCGTCGCGGTCGCGGCGATCGCACTCAAGCTAGTTAAAGGCGCATGACAGGCCTCGCAGATGGCGCGGCTTTCATTGCCGCGCTGCATAGTCTTCTTGCTTGCTGCTTTTGCGCAACGTGTGTGAGTCGTGTGGATTCTTTATGTGTGCAATTGCTGTTTTATCGCCTGAGTGTCTTCAAGTTTGTATGGGGATGGTGTAGCGCTGTTCTAAATACGAAGAGGTGCAGCAGACTACCAATTAGTGGCCCAACCTGATTTCTGACGACCACGGTCGTCTGACCAAACGGCTCACTATTCAGGTTCGCTCCCTCACATTCACCGCTATCCATGATCAAAATAAAAACCATCGAGTTTAGAATACTGAGTTCAGTGCAGTCTTTCTACATTTCACCAAAGCGCTTCCTCGTAAGTCCACGTGTAAGCTACGCCACGGAACACACTCCCGCGTTAGACATGAAAAGCACGCACGAGACCATGGGCCCAGGCGTGCCAAGTTTTAGCTCGGTACAATCTCTGTAGCTAGAAAACCAAACGCTAGCACAAAGCGACCACCACTCGTGAACACACGCGCGCTCGTTTGATGTTCTGGCAAGAATTTACTTCTCCATTTCATATTTGTCCGATTTTTCTTTCTCCTTTGGGATATGGTCAGTTTTGAGAACTGTAGGGCGAGTGTGATACCATTGTGATCGTTATCGCATTCTGAATCGTTTGATGCTACAAAGAGTTGTATTGCTGTTAGATTTCTTCCTACATTCGTTGTTTCTTCGTCATTTGCCTCCTGTATTTGCACTTTTTTTCGTCCCCAAATGTTTAGAAGACCTGTTTTGTGCGCTCACCATTGCCTGCCATCGGGTATCATACTAAAATCAAGCTAAACGCCGGACACATATGTTGAAACAAAGAGCACAGTTATTCCTGACACGTATTTTATATCACGGTACAGATTGTACGAGTACAGAAGACATCGATTGCTATCGCTAGTGCACGCTGGACGCCCCTCAAACACCTCGCATTGCCTCTGTGCGCGTACGTTTGTCGTATCAATGATGTTCTGTGGCAACAATTGGTCAATCTGAGTCCAAATTTCACCACAAAAAGTGCGCAATTGTTTAGCGTGTAAAAAAGCTCTCTCGCAAACGCTTTTGAAAACTTGATTTTTGTGAACTTTCTGAGGTGCCCTTAAGTTTAGGGCGCGCACTGTACTTGAACGGCAAAAGAACACTTACACGAGTATCAAGTTGATACGCGGTATTTCCCACTGTGCGAAAAGTGTTGCTGGAGTATCAACGAATCAAGATGGACTTGTGTGGTTGTTCTTTTGCTTTAGATATCCCAAGTTGCACCACAGCCATCAATCTATACATTTTTCAAGTGAAAGGCTTATGTGGACC
The DNA here is from genome assembly GCA_003730235.1 of Pythium guiyangense. Classification (NCBI taxonomy): domain Eukaryota; phylum Oomycota; class Peronosporomycetes; order Pythiales; family Pythiaceae; genus Pythium; species Pythium guiyangense. Next base: position 163,442 of record QXDM01000039.1, read on the forward strand.
ACATGGATACAACTTCAACACGCTTGCCTTTGCGCACCCACTCCGCGTTCGCCAGACTCGAGAGCATGGCGATCGCTGCCGGCGGAGCACGCGCGCGCCCTCATACGCGTACAACACGCGCAGTATCCACAGCACCACGATCTGCGCCGGCCACGTTGTACGTCGCACTGGCGCCTCAAGATACAGCAGCAGCACCGGCGACAGCACATGGCCCGCCAATCGCTCAGCTTGTGACTGAACGGCACTCCAGGGTGCAGGAGGAAGCGCTGGACATCGCTCAAGCCTACGCTGGTGCGAACAACATGGAAGGCCGCCACGGCAGGACCACGATTCTCGAAGGCCGGTATGATCGACTGTGCCCGGACGTGGAGATCGTCCGGATGGAGGAAGTGCAGCCTCAAGGAGACCCGATCGTGCTGGAACCTCATCCTGTCGTCGCGATCGAGATCGTCGTCTCAAACACGAGCCTGAACGCCTTGCAAGCTCGCGCCACAACTTTCCTGACGCGCACCCACGTGAAGTGTCTGATCGCGTTCCTCGTGTACCCGAGGCGGCAGGCTGTTGACGGACATTGGCGCGTTCCACTTCTGGCGCTCGCGTTCACGAGACAAGGCGGCGCTGCGCGTGTATCCAACGCGCGTCAATTTGACAACGCGTCAGTCAACCCACAAGTGCTGTTCGGCATCCAAGTGCTGCGTTTTGGTCAACCAGGCGCTGTAGCGGGACCCGAACGGCTTCCGTCGCCGTTTCTCGACATCGACAATCATTGATGTGCAACGCTCAACTACCCGCCGCCGTGCTGCCCGACCTGCTGCCGTCGCACGTCTCGAAGAGCTGTTGGCTGATGCTCAACCTCAGCAGCAACACACGTTCAACGTCCAAGTTCCGACGCTGGTCAACCCACTGGTCTTTGACCTATGGAATCTGTTTGCGGCTGCGATGAGCGGCTCCTTCCAGGAGGAGCTGGCTGCCGACAGCAGGAGAGAACGTCAACTCTACACCTTCCGATACATTGCTTTCTTTCTCGGTAACGTGACTCGATCTATCATCACTTCTCTCTCACACTGTGTGCGTAGACGCAGGCGATTCACGTCACTGTTGCGCTCCAGCAGCTTGCCGCTTGGCACGTGCGCTGCTCCGTCGCACTGGCGCCATCGTGCGTGCAGAAGCCCTCGAGCGTCGTCATGGCGTCGTCGCACGTCGGGAGCTGCGCAATGGCGACCGAGATCGCGGTCATCAGCTGCTTCGTGGCGCAGCGCTTCTGCTGGTCGGACGCAAACGCAGTGGCCGAGAGGTCGGCGATCGCAGATCGAGCGATGCGACCCGCGGCTTCGGCGCTCAAGACGCCGCTCTGGCGTAGCGCGAACGCCGCGTCAACGTACGTCTCAAAGATCTGGACACCACTGCTGCTGCTGCTGTTGAGCGTCGCGACTGCTGCGTCTGAGCTGCTTCGGTCGGTGCTTGTCCTGCTCGCAGGCGCTCCACTGCTGCTACGGATCAGCACTGCCGCCATAGCGTACGTCTCCGGATCGCGTGCGAGCGCGAGTGCGTGTGCGAGCTCTGCGTCGCTGTGAGCGCCGAGGAAGACGAACCGGTACTCGCTATAGAGCAGCGCGATGCGCTTGATGTGCTGCGGCAGCACCGAGAGAGCGAGAGCGAGAGAGACGTAAGACGTGAGCAGTCAGTCGATCGCTTGTGCGTATTGCGCACACGTAACGAGCTCGACGCACCTCGAGCTGTTGCGCGCGATGCCACTGCGCGCTCACGGCGCTTATCAAACTGCTGGCGAGTACTGCAGACGACAGCCACGCGCGTGAGACACCGTGCTCAAGCGCTCGCTCGATCTGCTAGTCGATCGCACCTGTGACTGGCGCAAAGCCGCTCTGCTGGAGCGCACTCTTGAGCTGCTCGGAGCAGATGCGAGGGCGACCGGATAGCACAAACTGGCGCTGGCGACTGGCGCGCGCGCTCTTGTCGCGCCACTGCAACGACGGCGCGGAACGCAGGATCTCGGTTGTGAACTGCCGCGCACCAGGGACGCGCGTGCTTCGCGGCAAGAGAGCGTCGCCAGCAGTCGCGAAGAGCGCGTCATCGCTTGTGCTTCGGAGACGCAGCACAGACAGTCGCAGCAGCTCGTGAGTCGCATTCGCACGAGCGCCACCGCGCGATCGACACACTCGCACGTACGAGACGAGCTTCAGCGGCGCGTTGGACGTCCACGCTGCGTCTGCGCAGACGATCTGCGCTTGCGCGGCGAAGTGCTCGAGGATCGCAGCACGCGCCTTCTCACTCGCGATGCGCGCGAAGACGAGGTCGTAGAGCGACACGCGGGCGTCGACCGCAGTCTTGAGCGCCGAGCAGCGCGCGTCAGTCGCAGCGCAGAGACAGCGCTGGACGAACTGCGCCACGCGCTCGTGCGCCACGTGCGTCGAGAGCGCACTTGTGATGCGCGCGAGCGTCGAGGCTGAAAGCGTCGCGAGATCGAAGCGAGCGACGCCGCAGAGGCGCGTGAACGACAGCGCCTGCGTCTGCGAGAGGAGCAGCTGGTCGAGGTCGAGCGCCTGCAGGAGCCGCTCGAGCTCGTTTGCGTTCGCGCAGTCGCTGACGGAGCTGATCATCAGCGGCGTGTACGACGAGAGCGGCGCGTCTGAAGAGAGAGCGAGCGAGCGTCATGCATGAGCGCAAAGCGCAGCAGACGAGCACAGCCGCACCAGGCACAACAGACAACAGACACGGACGAGTGCGTACCGTTGTACGGCGCAAGCAACGCGCCGCTTTCTACGTCCTCGCACTGTAAGGGCCTCGACGACGCGAAGCAGGACACTGGACAGACGGACGGCGCTGCGCGTCTGAGCTCGGGCCAGACGCAGAGCACAGCGACAACGAGAGCGACCGTCAGTGCTGCGCAGATCCAGAACATCTCGCGAGAGTGGTGCGTGTGGCGCGTCTGGCAAGTACGCACGTGCAGGCACACGATCGAAAGAGGCACAGCGCAGCGGTGTAGACGTACCACACGACCAGGCGGTGCGCCGCGCTCAGCAGCTGCGGCGGTGGCGTATGGTGTTGACGGTCCTTGGTTCGACCTTGTGCATGTCAGTGCACAGGACCGCGTCGCGCACATAGCGGATGCGGTGGTACACGAGCCGGAAGAGCGAGACCTGGTGCTCAGCCTCGCTCTTGAGTGCGAGGCACGCGCACTCGTTGAGCTCGACGATCGTGTCGGTGTACAGCGGCACGTTCCCAGTGAAGCGGATGCCTGTGTGGTGCATCACACGCAAAGAAAGAGGCGTGTCGTCAGGCGCCAGTCCGTGCGCTGCGCATACACACACAAGCAGTGACACATATGCATTGACACACAGAGGCAAACAGACATGTACGCGCTTTGCGGCCGTGCGCGAGCAGCGCCTCTTTCTCGGTGCCAGACGCAGCCGAGAGGCGGCAAGTGCAGACGCGGCATCTTGAACGTCGAGCGCACGAGCCGCAGCGGGTCGAGGCCGTGGCACAGCAGCACGACGCAGAGCGCTGCGACGAGTGCAACGAGGAGCAGCAGCAGCTCCATGGCAACGACGATGAACAACAATGGCGTGTCGATGACCGTCAATGGAGATCAATGACGATTGAGAGCTACGAAAAGCGCGACTACGTCGACACAAAGCTCCTAGGTTGGCGAGCATGACCAGGTGCAAGCACGTCCCAGTCTTCCATGTCAGGAGACTGAGGGTTGGCTGTTCCTGCGCGCGTCTCGCTTTCTGCTTGCGCCGCGCGATACTTGGTGCGCTCGCGTTCGGTCCAGTGCGTCTCGCCTCTGAGCTGTAGGAGTGCGTAGCTGTCGGCCTGCATGTAGGTGTGCGAGAATCGTGTCTCGAAGTGGCGCAGAGCCTCTTGAACGATCACACCGCCCTTGAAGACAGCTCCGATCTCTGCGTTCGACTCCAGACCCGACTCGCTCCAGTTCATGGAGCCCAGGATCAGGATCGCACCATCCACGATGCACATCTTCTCGTGCATGAGTTCTTTCATAGCAAAGTAGCGCACAGTGCAGAGCTTTGACAGGAGAGGTCGTGTTAGCCATGAGAAGTAGCAACAGCAGCGATCGACAGGACCGTGCGACGCACCCGTTTGCGGAGCAGACAATGCTCATTCACGAGAGCGTGCACATACGACGTCGTGGTCAGGGACTGATCGAAGTCCGTAACAATGCGAACGACCACGTTTCTTCACACTGCCGCAGCAATCTCCCTCGCAATCTTTGCACAACAAACGCACAGTCAGTCTACTCGTGTTGTCATTGCATGGACATAAGCACAATGCACGTACCTCGTAGCTCGTGATCAGAAACATCGATATGTCGAGAGATGTTGTCGCTTGCCGAATGTACTCGATGACCGCGTCTCGTGTTGTACTCGACGGCGAGACAAGTAACTTGGTAAACGAGTCGCCACGTGCTCGCGCCACCATGAGGTCAAACTCACGTCGCCACTCAGGTCCTTTGCGCTTTAGTAGCTTGCTCAGGTTGCTACGCCCGATCTTGAGCGCGCTCGCGCACGCTGTCACGTCGACCTTCTTCGCAAAGTGCAGGTACGCTGCTGCGTCGAACGTGTCCACCGACACTTGCTGCCGCTCGTGCTGTTCCTCCCCACCGCTTGCTTGAAGGGTGCTTGAGGCTGCAGACAGCTCGTCTTGCAGCTGCTGCAGTAGAGCGTCGATAGCACCATGGTGGGCGAGAGCGACGCTTCACAAAAAGTCGCTCAAAATGAATACCCCTTGAATCCGCTGATTATCAACTTTGGATAGATTTGCATTCATTGGCTGATTTTACAACCAATCACCTTGTTGTGGCAATCGCAGCACGCAACGACTTAAAAGAACGAGCAAAAAGACTTAAAAGAACGAATGCTACCAAAAACCAAAAACCAGACCACACATTGTTTTGCCTTGACCATTATGTGGTCATCCTGCACTGGCATGCACAAGGTCGAACCAAGGACCGTCAACACCATACGCCACCGCCGCAGCTGCTGAGCGCGGCGCACCGCCTGGTCGTGTGGTACGTCTACACCGCTGCGCTGTGCCTCTTTCGATCGTGTGCCTGCACGTGCGTACTTGCCAGACGCGCCACACGCACCACTCTCGCGAGATGTTCTGGATCTGCGCAGCACTGACGGTCGCTCTCGTTGTCGCTGTGCTCTGCGTCTGGCCCGAGCTCAGACGCGCAGCGCCGTCCGTCTGTCCAGTGTCCTGCTTCGCGTCGTCGAGGCCCTTACAGTGCGAGGACGTAGAAAGCGGCGCGTTGCTTGCGCCGTACAACGGTACGCACTCGTCCGTGTCTGTTGTCTGTTGTGCCTGGTGCGGCTGTGCTCGTCTGCTGCGCTTTGCGCTCATGCATGACGCTCGCTCGCTCTCTCTTCAGACGCGCCGCTCTCGTCGTACACGCCGCTGATGATCAGCTCCGTCAGCGACTGCGCGAACGCAAACGAGCTCGAGCGGCTCCTGCAGGCGCTCGACCTCGACCAGCTGCTCCTCTCGCAGACGCAGGCGCTGTCGTTCACGCGCCTCTGCGGCGTCGCTCGCTTCGATCTCGCGACGCTTTCAGTCTCGACGCTCGCGCGCATCACAAGTGCGCTCTCGACGCACGTGGCGCACGAGCGCGTGGCGCAGTTCGTCCAGCGCTGTCTCTGCGCTGCGACTGACGCGCGCTGCTCGGCGCTCAAGACTGCGGTCGACGCCCGCGTGTCGCTCTACGACCTCGTCTTCGCGCGCATCGCGAGTGAGAAGGCGCGTGCTGCGATCCTCGAGCACTTCGCCGCGCAAGCGCAGATCGTCTGCGCAGACGCAGCGTGGACGTCCAACGCGCCGCTGAAGCTCGTCTCGTACGTGCGAGTGTGTCGATCGCGCGGTGGCGCTCGTGCGAATGCGACTCACGAGCTGCTGCGACTGTCTGTGCTGCGTCTCCGAAGCACAAGCGATGACGCGCTCTTCGCGACTGCTGGCGACGCTCTCTTGCCGCGAAGCACGCGCGTCCCTGGTGCGCGGCAGTTCACAACCGAGATCCTGCGTTCCGCGCCGTCGTTGCAGTGGCGCGACAAGAGCGCGCGCGCCAGTCGCCAGCGCCAGTTTGTGCTATCCGGTCGCCCTCGCATCTGCTCCGAGCAGCTCAAGAGTGCGCTCCAGCAGAGCGGCTTTGCGCCAGTCACAGGTGCGATCGACTAGCAGATCGAGCGAGCGCTTGAGCACGGTGTCTCACGCGCGTGGCTGTCGTCTGCAGTACTCGCCAGCAGTTTGATAAGCGCCGTGAGCGCGCAGTGGCATCGCGCGCAACAGCTCGAGGTGCGTCGAGCTCGTTACGTGTGCGCAATACGCACAAGCGATCGACTGACTGCTCACGTCTTACGTCTCTCTCGCTCTCGCTCTCTCGGTGCTGCCGCAGCACATCAAGCGCATCGCGCTGCTCTATAGCGAGTACCGGTTCGTCTTCCTCGGCGCTCACAGCGACGCAGAGCTCGCACACGCACTCGCGCTCGCACGCGATCCGGAGACGTACGCTATGGCGGCAGTGCTGATCCGTAGCAGCAGTGGAGCGCCTGCGAGCAGGACAAGCACCGACCGAAGCAGCTCAGACGCAGCAGTCGCGACGCTCAACAGCAGCAGCAGCAGTGGTGTCCAGATCTTTGAGACGTACGTTGACGCGGCGTTCGCGCTACGCCAGAGCGGCGTCTTGAGCGCCGAAGCCGCGGGTCGCATCGCTCGATCTGCGATCGCCGACCTCTCGGCCACTGCGTTTGCGTCCGACCAGCAGAAGCGCTGCGCCACGAAGCAGCTGATGACCGCGATCTCGGTCGCCATTGCGCAGCTCCCGACGTGCGACGACACCATGACGACGCTCGAGGGCTTCTGCACGCACGATGGCGCCAGTGCGACGGAGCAGCGCACGTGCCAAGCGGCAAGCTGCTGGAGCGCAGCAGCGACGGTGGCGGCGCTCATAGACGCATGAGCGAGTGTCAGCGAGCAGACACTCATTGAGAGACCGACGTACTGAGGCATGGAGCGCCGCACGCAACAAGCTGAAGGATGAAAGAAGCGAAGAGGCGTGACGTATTCGAGATCGCGATGCTGCTTGGATGCTGCTTTTGCTTAAGTCGCGCGGCGTGCTCGGCGTCTTTGCCGCGCTTGCTGTGCCTGTTGCGCTCGCTGTGCGTCCGCCACGAGGCCATGCATCGCTGCTTCGAACAGCAGCCGGAGGTTAAAGCGCAGAGGCGCCGCTCGCCTAGCGACTCGCACGTCGAAAGTCGGGTTCGGACGACCTTGATACGCGAAAGCCAAGCGACCGGCCTGTCGACTTTTGCGCACGACGACACCGATGAACGGCGAGGGGAAAGCGCGGTGTCCTGGTCGTCCGGGTCCTTGTGGGAGGTCTACTACGTTCTGCTGCACTGACGCGATTACCGCTTCGTTGCCGAACTCGCGCGCGTTGATCAAGATGGTTTCGCGGTTCGCTGGGTCAGTCGCGAAGGCAAGCGCCAGAAGAGGAGCACACCAAAGTCAATCGTGTGGATGCACGCTCGGGAACACCATGAACCCGACAACGCACTGCATGCGCGGGTGCATCAGCAATTCGCTGGCGCGTTCGTGCAGTACGCCCACGCTGTGGTTCGTGACGTCCACCTCGATCGCGATGATCGGAAGCGGAAGTGGCGCCGTCGGAGCGTCGCCCTGGGACTGCTGCTGACGTTGCACCGAGTAGTTCTCGAGGATCAGCAGATCAGGTATGAGGCGTACTTCGTCTGTGATGTCTGTGATGGTTCCTCGGCGAGCCCTGAGGCCGTTGGCACGAGCGTAGTCCCACGCACAGTCGAGGGCGCGCTCTTGTACTTGGTAGTGCCTGTCGGTCGCAAGCTGAGCGACTGGCACTGCATGGGTAGTAGCTGGTGGTGCTGCTGCGTCTTGAGGCGCTGGCGCAGTGAACACACGCAACGCGGCCTGTGCTGATCGTGGCGGCGCTGCAGTGACGCTTGCAGTTAATCGTGGACGTGGGCGCGCGCGTGCGCCGCCGGCAGCGATCGCCATGCTCTCGTTTGGTGATCTGGTGAATGCGGAATGGGTGCGCAAAGGCAAGCGCGTTGAAGTTGTATCCATGTGGTCCACACAAATTGTTTGACTTGCACATTGTATACCCTTCAGTTCGTGGTGCAACATGGTGCTCACACTCTCGCCATAGTCAACAAGAATCACTTGATCCAACAACAACAACAACCACACCACCACAAGAGATTACCAGCATGCGCACCACGCGCTCACCGGCGAGCGACTCACGTTCCAGGATGTCATGGACGCCGTTGCACGCCGCGCTGTGCACACAGAAGCGCTCGTTCCAGTCTTTTTCGGCTACAACGTGCGTGCTTGATCAGCGGCATGCATGTGTGCATATGAACGTATGCATATATGTGTAGCTATCGCCTACTGACAGATCGCTCACTGCACTCGCTTCGTGCACCAGGAGCTCTGTGCGTTTGCGAATGCGCTCGCGGAGCTCGTGCAGACGCCCGAGATCGAGACGTTCTGGGACTTGGAGCTGGGCGAGAGCGAGAAGTTTGCAGCCGACATGCTCGCGATCGTGCTGCGGCACTTGGGGGTGCACGGCGAAGCGCTGGGCACTGCGATCGCGTCGACTGCGTCCGTTGCGAAGCGCATTGGCCAGAAGCGCGACGTACGTGCGTGCTTCCGCTCGTACGAGCGTCTGGCAGTATCAAGTGACTGAATGACAGAGACTCATGCCTCTCGCCTCGCTCTGTGTCTCTCTGTCTGTGCATGCGCCTCGCAGCACTTGGCGACGCTGCTGACGGACGCGACGGACCTCCTCGTGAACGCGCACGCGCGGCGACAGCAGCAGCTTGCGACAGAGCAAGCGGCGCTCATCGACGCGTTCAAGAGCGCAGTGCGAGGTGCTGCAGCATGTTTGTCTTTGTGTCTGTGTGTCCGCAGATGAATGAATGAATGGACGTCTCGTGGTGATGCAGCGACTGACGCTGCGCTGCTCTTGTATGCGCACGTGTGGGACCAGCGCGCGCACTGATCGACGCCCAGCAGCTCGCGAGTGAGTTCACATCGCTCGAGGCGTCGATGGCGACGCTGCCACAGCCGCACGTTGAGATCTGCCGGACGCTCACTCAAAAAGAGACCTGATGTTCAGACATCTACTGACAGCGCTCCTAGTGTAAGGCGTCAGTCGCTGGTGCTGCCATCGAGCAGATGCTCTCGCTGCGAAGTGCTGGTCTCTCACAGATATCTCGCTTGCGTGCGTCTTCGTGCAGAGCGCTCATGATGGAGGGACCGCCGATACGTAGTAGTCTCCCGTGGTTGTCAATGGTATGATGTTGCCGACTGCCGCAGACCGAAACAGCCACCACAGGTCAAAGCGAATGACGCGGCCATCCGAGTCTGGGATCGCGACGTTGTACGTCGGTCGAGTCGCGGGTGCGAGGTCGTACAGCGCTCGTAAAGAGAAGCCGTAGCTGGTACTCGGACTTCAGCAAACGGCGACGGCGCGAGCGTGACAACGCGTCCTGCTGGCTCGTCCATCGACAGCACTTCGCTCAGACTGCGCAGCACGCTTGCGAGCACCGGTGCGTTGCCAAACTGCGCGGCGCTCACGACGCGGACTGGGTCGCTCACTGGATCGCGGTCGAACGTCACTGCGAGCGCTGCGAAGCGCCACTCACGAGCGTTGTCTGGTGCACCGCACCCGGGATGTCGCGGACTGTAGGAAGTTCCGCGTTGCGTGTTGGTTGCAAATGCAGAAGTGAGTTGCTAGACGCTCGCGCTACGTGCGTTCTACTCGTACGATCGGCTTCCACCTACTCAGGTGAGTGCTAGCCTACTCGAGCCGAACTTGGCGTTGAACTTCCAGCTGCAAGCATCTGGTTGCGGTTGAAGTCTTGTAGTCCAGAACAGCCGACTACACTGCCCTCCCCCAAGACTTCAGCCGCGCGTCTGGACGATGCGGTGCAGCGCCGCCATCAGGTCAGGATGCTCGGCCGCATACTCTTGGACCTTGGTCGGGACATCTTGCGCTAGAGTGGCGAGCGGCTCCCAGGAATCTTCCTCGCTCTGCAGGCCACACCATGACACCAGCGGCTGCTACTCTGTTTGCACCTTGCGGTGACCGAGGATCGCTTCGACGCCAAGTACTAGACCTTGGTTCCCTACATGCGCGCGAAGTTCGTCGTTGATCTCAAGCTCGGCCTCGCAGAAGAACTTCAGTCTTGATCCGTGTACCTCTACCTTCTGGTTGCTGATGATGTTGCGGATGACAAACGAATGCGGCAGCGCTTCGACGACCTCGAACGGTCCAACCCATCGCGCCAAAAGCTTGTCGTGGCTCAGCCGCGCGTCGACTCGAGCCCACAAAACAAAGTCACCGACGCTGAACTCGCATGGCTGACCAGTGTGATGTTGCTTGTTCTGCTGCCGGCGACGCTCGCGCAGCTCAGTGACCCGTCTGTGCATCACTCTGAGGCTGCTTCGCAATGCGTTGAAGAGGTCGTCAAGCAACGGCCGGTCTCGAGTCACGACCACACTGGCCGAAGCCTCTCGCTGCACGACGATCGCGTCGAAAGGTGTCGGTCGATCCAGTGCAGTAAAAAGCTGGCATGGGGACTTGCAGCCGAGCGACTCGACCGGTGAGTGGTTCAGGTTGCCTTGCACGATTGGCACCAAGTACTGCCACTCTCTCGTGTTCAGGCTGAACTCCATGAGCAGGACCCGGAGCACTTGGAGGATGTCCCGGTTGAGGCGCTCGATGGAGCCATAGATCCATGGCGAGTACGCGACCACAATCTCTTGCTCCACTTGAAGGCGCTTGCACACTTGACGCACGACCTCGCTCATGAAATGCGATCCTTGATCAGAGATGATCATCTTAGGTGGTCCAAAGCGCTTCCACCAGTCGACGAGCGCAGCAGCAGCGACGTCACTGGTCGGCTGGTCGCACGCCACGAGCTCGCAGTAGTGCGTCAAAGAGTCCTTGAGAACGAGCAGGTAGTGGCTGCTGCCCCAACTCTCGCCGAGGTAAAGGAAATCCCAATGGAGCATCTCGTTGCGTGCCGTGGCGTTGTACGTTGATCCCCAAGGTCGTGGAACGATGTTGCCCCTTTGACATGCTTGCAAAGCAAACATCGGCCAACAAATCGGCGGCATGCTTGCTGCATGTTGTGGAGCGAGAACACTTGAGCGACGGTCGCAACGATGCTGTCGGCACTACGGTGGCCCTGCGTGCCACCACCAGGACTCGTCGAACGAGATCGACAGCTTGTTCAGGCAGCCAGATGCGACTGGCGACGATCTGAGTCCCGTCCGAATCTTTGTGCGCATCGCGCGGACGCTCTTGCTTGTACTTGCGTTGTGCAGCTTGGATCTCTTGGAGCTTTGGGGATGCGAACGACCCTTGTCGTGGGCGGAGCTCGTTGTGCGTGTTGTCCGAAGTCACGCGCTCTTGCTGGCGACTACGAGTGACGTACTTGCATCGAATCCGAGCTGGATCGTCGTCGCATCTGCCGTGGCCCCAGCGAGACAACAGATCGGCCCAGACGTTTTGTGGTGGAACGGCCACAGCAAATTCTTGTCCTCAGTGTCAGACCCTTGCCGCTCCGTCGTATACCGGACCGCAGGGCGCGATTCGCTTTACCGGCGTGTAGTGTAGACAGTGGGTGATGGGGAAGACGGTCATCGGAGGGAGAGAGGGACTTGGGGTCGTGCGATCTCGCTGTTCCGGCGAGATGCACTGCGCGATCGTCGAGGGTCTTCAACGATCACGGGTCGTGATCGTGGCTGTGAGGCACGATCACGGACGCACGGCGCGACCAAATGAGCCGTGCGGGGCGCAGAGCTTCTTTAGCGGACGGGTTGTGAGGCCTCCTTGATGCTCTGCTGGGGTTCGCTGGTGCGTGCGGATGATCGTCGCACGGAGCCGGCGGTGTTTGAAGATCGCGGTCGCGATCCCAAACGGCGCACAAAGATCTGCAAGCGTAGGTTCTGCAGACAGTAGCAGGGGACGATCTGGCCAAAGCTTCCAGGCTCGTCGCGTGCTCTTGATCGTCGGTGATCGCCAAGATCGCCAGATGATCGCCAATGCCAATGCCGATCCGATGACCCCACGTCGGTCGATCGGAGCGGTTCTCCGGAGCTTTCAATTCCGGACCTGCGCGTCGCAGGTGCTGGGCGTGAGGGTGAGAACGGGCCCTGCGAGGCTGGTCACTTACGATCCCCTATCGACTGGATCGGACGTGTGCTGGACAAGGAGAATTCCGGACTGAATTACTTTGCTTAACTATCTATCGCTTTGACTTGATCTCACTATGCTTGACTAGCTTGCACTATAGTGGACCCCTGCACACCTTGCGCTTCACTGGATCTTCGCGTGATGAGCGACTCTCCTGTCGCTCCACACTCTTCCAATCGTGCTGTTGGGACGAGCACGCTCGCTGCGAGTCGATCGCGCTTGCTGAACCACCTGGTGCAGTCGCTGACGATGGTGTCGGCATATACCTTCACGTTCGATGCCCTGCTCGGCTCCTAACCGCATAGGATCGCCGATGGCACCGCACAGGATCGCCAATGGCAGCCGTGCGCGATGATCGACGGCGATTGTGATCGAACGACGATCATGGAGACTTCGTGGCTCGTGCGCAACAACGCCGATGTCTCACAGCTTGAACTTCATCATGCTGAGTTGTCGCGATCGCTGCTGGCGTGCTCGATCGCCGAACTGCTTCTGGTCTCCACGACCTCGGGTTGCTTGGGCGATCGCCTGTCGTCCCTGACCACTGGACACTGCTGTCGCGTTGCTCGCCCTTCTCGCGGCGTACGTGTCGTCGTCACGCGCTAGCTCGTGCTGACAGGATCGCCGGTCGCCACATTCGATCGCCGGTATGCCGTTTCGCTTTGCGATCCGCGTTGGCTTGGATGATCGCACGTTGTCTTGGACGATCGACCATCTCCCTCGCGTAGCGTGTTACTTGGGTGGAGCGTCTAACGCTGTCGCACACTTGCACATGCCGATCTGATCGCTGATGTGATCGTTGTTTCCGGTTCTCGATCGCCGCTGCACAATCGTGGATCTAGCCGGATTTTGTCTGACCGCGTTCTACCACAGTTTTCCTCGCCGTCGACATGCTCGATGACGTACTTGAGACCAGTCAGGCTCATTGCCCATCTTTGCAGCTTGCCTTGTACATGCCGCTTGACCTCGCTCGCTGGAGCAATCACGTAGATGAGGTTCTTGTGGTCGCAGTAGAGACGGAAACCGCGAGGTCGCACTAGCAGGTAGTCGAGATGCCTGGCGGCCCAGACGATCGGGTACGCTTCACGCTCGATGACGCTTCAGCGCCCAGCTGTCGAGCCAAACGCGCCACTCTTGCACTGTAGCAGCTCGTGCTGTTGCTTCGTGACCGCAGCATGTTCGTTCCATCTTGCGACTTGTGTCACGATAAGGCCCCAGCCCCGATCTGATGCGTCAGTGAAGACGCATATGTCGGTGCCGTCGTTCGGAAAGTGGAGCAGCTGCGTCGTCTGGAGCAGCGCCTTGCTACGCTCGAACGCTTGAGTCTCGACCTCCGACCACTCCAAAACCGCACCCGCAGCCAAGCGCTTGGTACGGCCGACGACTGCAAGAATCGACTCGAGCTTGTCGTGCAGCGGCTGCATGACCCGACTGAAGTCTGCTAAGGAGTCGCGCATCCATCCGGTCGACACACATACTGCTGGAGGTCCGCTGCTGTTGTTGGACGAGGCAGGGCTCTGAGAGCGCTGACACGGTCGGGATCATGGAGAATTCCCTCACCGGAGAACACTCGACCGCACCATCGGATCTCGCGCTTGAACAGGCAGCTCTTGCGTACGCTGAGCTTGAGGCGGTGTCGTCGGACTCGTTCGAAGAAGCGGCGCATGACGTCAAGGAATGCTACAGCATCAGAGGCGAAGAGCAGGAGATCGTCGATCCAGACGAGGAGCTCCTTGCGCACCATGTCCTTGAACACGAGCTCCATCTGGTTCTGGAAATGGAGCGCAGAGTCGCACGCGCCTTGCGGCACTCGAGTCGGTGTTAAGACGGCGTCCTCGGTGACGATGCTCATCATCTCTTGACTGTCAGGGTGCAACGGTAGTTTCCAAAAGCCGTATGGCATGTCGGAGTCGGCAAACCCACAGGCACCAGCTGCGACTGCTGCTGCAGTTGTCAGGTCCGGCGCACAGCCTGCGATCGGGACAGTCATGCTGTTGACTGGGCGGTAGTCCACGGTCATGCGATACTCTCCAGGCCGACCGACCTTTGCTGCCGGTACAGCGGCACTGGCCCATCGACTCATGCTGTTGCGCTTGACAAACCCGAGCTCCTCGAGCCGAGCAGTGTGCTCGCGCAAGAACTTGTTCTGCGCTGGTGCGTATCGACGCGCCTTCGCTCGAAACGGGATCGCTCCCTCCTTCAGCGTGATGCGCAGAGGCTCGACGTCTGCAGGGTGCGGATCGTCGAGACTGACTGTGAACACATCCGCAAAGTTGTGGACAAGAGTCTTGAGTTGGTCGAGCAGTGCTGGCACAAAACCGTTGTCGCGCGCTTCGTCCACGAGCTCATCGAGGCGACCTTGGAGGTCATCGGGCGTCATCTCGAGCTCGTGATCAGGCTCAAATGGGTCGTGGCTGTCTTCAGCCGGCGGCGCGGCCAGTTGCTTGATCTGCCGGTTCACGTCGATGCCGAGTGCGACAAGCATCTTGTTGCCGAGGAGAAACTCCGACTCGGCGCCTTCCATGACGCGGCATTCGACCTCACGCAGCTGCACAGGCCCTGCAGCAGTCTGCAGCTTTACGTCAAGCACGACGACTTGGTGACAAAACACCGACGTTCCGCCCGCAACCACGACCTCCTCGGGCGACGGAAGCGTTGTAACCTCCAGGTCACATCCGAGAGCGAGCAGCTCATCAATGCTTGCGCGCGGAATGTACGTGTGGTCGCTCCCGGAGTTGGCGCAGAACGGCAGTAACAGCAGGCCGTTGAGCAGGACCTCGCCCGTGCTGCCGCTCGTTATGGCTCTCTTCATCTTCAGACGCTGGTCTCTGGCCTTGACCTCGCGCATGCGTTCTGCAGCGCGCGCGCGGTCCTCCTCAGCCGCACTTGGACAGTCGCGCATCCAGTGCTGGCCCTGGCAGTGCCTACAGCCAGACTTTGGCGGTGTAGTGGCTCGCTGTTGCCCAGCGTTCTTCGACACCGGTTGTGCAGCTGGTTTGGATGGCACTGCCTGACTCGCAGTCTTCGACTGGGTCTTGCCTGGACGTGGGCCTGCAGTTGCGGTGCCGTCTCGCCCTTTGTGCTCGCGCGTCAGCGTGTGGTACTTGTGCTGCGCCTTCGTACGCTCCTTGATGATGCTGAACAGCACGAAGTCGTTGCGCTTGGCCTCTCGACATTCGTACTTCACATGCCTCGCTACCTCCTCGCGGAGCAGCCGAGGCTGGAGGTTGTCCATGAGGATGCTGCAACGCAACTTCATGCGCTCATGGAACTCGTTGTCGGTCAGGTCGCCAACACCGAGGATGCGACCGAGCCCATGCTGCTCGATCAGCGTGCTGAAGTCTCGAAAGTATTTGAGCACGCGTGCGTCAATGTCGTCCTCAGCGAGATCGACGCGGAGATGCTGTCGGAAGAACGCGTCAAGATCCGGCACCTGATCATTCTTCACGTTGCCTGTCTTCACTTCGATGAGAGCGGTGAGCTCGTCGCTTGTCGCGTCGTCGACGACTTGCGCAGCTCGTACAGACACACCACTTCGAGCAGCTTCGGCTCGATCGTGGCCTTGACCGGGACAAGCACGACGTGCACACGCTCGCCACTTTCCAGGCAGCGTTGGCGCACACGATCCTCGTACTATCGACGTCGCTTCTGCCACATCACCAGTGCGTCGTGACTCCAGTCCTCGAGCTTGGGAGCCTCGATGGACTCGAACACGGGCTGGTGCACACTTCTCATGACTGCGTCACCATCGGCATCGTACTGCGCGGCGGCGTTCATGGTTCACGTGGAGTCGTCTTGGTCTTGCTTGCGGTCCCTCTGGACTAAAGTTAACTTTGTAGGAAGTTCCGCGTTGCGTGTTGGTTGCAAATGCAGAAGTGAGTTGCTAGACGCTCGCGCTACGTGCGTTCTACTCGTACGATCGGCTTCCACCTACTCAGGTGAGTGCTAGCCTACTCGAGCCGAACTTGGCGTTGAACTTCCAGCTGCAAGCATCTGGTTGCGGTTGAAGTCTTGTAGTCCAGAACAGCCGACTACACGGACTGAAGATGAAGAACCCGACGACGCGCTGCACTGTCGCGAGCTCAAAGTACTCGCGAGCGCGCTCGATGAACGTACGCACAGTGCAGCGTCCGACCTCGATGTCGATCAGCACAACAGGATATGGGGCCTGTAGTAGATCCACCCGCGACTCCTGGACGATGGTCACATCCGGCCGGAACGTCCCTGCTGCTGGGATGTCAATGAACTCTCGAGCCTCTGCGCGCGCGTCGAACTTGAACGCACGTCTGTTCTTGCTCTCTGCGGCTTTGTTCGCCATGCACAAGACGGCTCTAAACACGTCTTCGCCGACGCTAGTGTGGATGTCCAGGAGAGTCAGCGTCTCGCCACGAAGACAGATCGAGTCGTATCTGAGCGTCGTGAGCAACGGTCGGTACAGCATGTCGTGCGTCACGCCACGCGCAATGACGACTTCGATGTCGGTCTCGTCCGCTCCACTCGCTTCGAGCTCGCGCATGTGCGCTTGGAAGCGCTTCTTCGCTGCGTCGACACGTCGCTTCGTGATCTGGTTGCGCGCTGTTGGCATTGGCGATGTGCTTGAACGTGGGCGTGGGAGTCTGGAAATGCTGTTGTAGACTGCTGTGTGTGTTGCGGACTGCGAAATGCTCTGTGAGTGTTGTCACTGTTGTACGCGTTTGCGCAAAGAGAGAGAGAGAGATGGATCTCTCTGCTCAACTGTAGCTGCTGCTGCTACTGCTCGATGAAAGCTGCGACGTAGCGGCGTCGGTCCATGCCTGTCAATCAAGATGCCAAGTTGAAGTCCTAGTGTCCGTCCTTACGATTGAGGGCCGACTTGGACGACGCGACCTTCCTGGACATCAGACGTCATCTCGTCTTGCTGGTCTCGTCGTCGTCGTCGTCAAGGGTCTACGCTTGCCTCACATACAAAGCGCACACTCACATGGGCTAGTGCATTCGTATTCTGTCTATCAAACCGCTACGAAGACGATGCAAGCGACGACGACACTGAAGCTGTCGCTGCTGCTGTTCGAGACGATCTGGCTCGGCTTGATGGTCACAGTCCTCACGCTGCAGCTCTAGATGCTCCACCAGACACCACACTTGGAGCAGCAAGACGATCGACAGACACTGGCGCTTGAAAGTGAACAGCACTGCATTCGTATGCAAGTCTGTCAAACAAACCTACAAGCGACTTGGGATGGAGGGGTGCTGCACGCTGCTTTGTCCATGTCGCGACGCCGCGCGGACAAGAGCAAGCAGCGGCGGGAACACAACGCCGCTACTGGGCAGCGCTGAACGACTCGACTCTGTCAATGAAGACAGACTCTGTCAGTGAAGACAGAGTCGCTAGGACGCCTCGAGAGCGACACTCGAGACGAAGGAGCAGCAGCAGCGACCTCCTAGCCTTCTGCTCACTCAAGCCCGAATTCAGGTGTGAGCGCTCTTCACACTCGATGTATCCGTTCGTTTGACTGGAGTGTCATGAGCAAAGAGAGAGAGAGAGAGAGAGAAGCGCCTGGTGCCTCGAGTACACAGCTCTAATACAACGGTGCGATCCATCGCTGTCATCTCTGCGCAAAGCGCTGCACTCGCTGCATCGAGACGAGCTCATTCCCCATTTCGGTGCGTAGTGCATCGCAGTGGCTTGGTGGCTAGTGATGCTGGATCGTTTGCTGTTAGCGCATGGATCCTGGCTCACGAGCCCCTCTGTCCTCGAGATAGAGAGTCTCGTCGAGAGATCAGTAGCGGGTTTCCTACATGTTGTTGTCTGTCTGGCGCAAGCGCTGCTGTCTGTTGTTGTGCGCTCTTGAGGCTCAGTCGTGCATCGAGGCGTCGTTCTAGACACTCGAATGCGCGCTGGTGTCCGCATATGAACGCATCGCAGCAACAGAGCACTTGCAGAATGGCTCTGTCTTTGACAGGGCGATGAAAGACAGCGCACAGCCACCTCTTCCACTGTCGCCACTGTCTGTGCGTCCAAGTAATCGATCAGCTCGCGTTTCGTTCGACGAGTGGCTCAACCTCCATGCCGTTCTCTTCCTCTCTCTTCTTGAGGCTGCAATGAGTCGCGAGAAGCAGTGTGCGCGCAGCTGAGCTTGCTTCAGTGTTGCTGATCCCCCGCGCCGTCTCGCTACCCTGCGGTGATCACGCGGCGACTTGTATCGCGTGTGTGTGGGTCTCTCTCTCACTCGTGCTTCTCGACAGACTCGATGTTCAGGTTCGCTTGCCAGTGCTGCGGATCTAGGACGACTCGCACACACGCATACATTTGGACCACGATCGACGTCTGCGAGAGTGATCGATCCGATCGGATCTTGTCCAGCGCACGACAACGTTCGCAAGCAGCAGCGTAGCTGTTGTCGTCGTCACGAGGCACTTGTACCTCTGGAGGAGGTCGTCGTGTTGGAGGTCGTGGCGAGAAGCTGCAGCCGTAACAGCAGATGCCTTTCACGGGCGAGCACTGGTCGTGCGCTTTAGTAGCTTGCTCAGGTTGCTACGCCCGATCTTGAGCGCGCTCGCGCACGCTGTCACGTCGACCTTCTTCGCAAAGTGCAGGTACGCTGCTGCGTCGAACGTGTCCACCGACACTTGCTGCTGCTCGTGCTGTTCCTCCCCACCGCTTGCTTGAAGGGTGCTTGAGGCTGCAGACAGCTCGTCTTGCAGCTGCTGCAGTAGAGCGTCGATAGCACCATGGTGGGCGAGAGCGACGCTTCACAAAAAGTCGCTCAAAATGAATACCCCTTGAATCCGCTGATTATCAACTTTGGATAGATTTGCATTCATTGGCTGAT
Source organism: Pythium guiyangense (assembly GCA_003730235.1). NCBI lineage: Eukaryota > Oomycota > Peronosporomycetes > Pythiales > Pythiaceae > Pythium > Pythium guiyangense. The sequence continues at coordinate 182,528 of QXDM01000039.1, forward strand.
TTTACAACCAATCACCTGCCACCTCGACGTGGTAAAAAGTCCTGAGTATTCGTAAACATTTGTAAATATCCATAAATATGCACAGCATGCTCACAACATGGCTACATTCCAGGTGTACTCAAACGTCTGAGTGTCTTTGAGGTCATGACACCAAAGCACATGAGCGAGCGATGACAGCAGTGTCAGTTTGCAACAGCTGCATAGTGTCATGGTCTCGTTCGCTACACTCGCAATGGCTAGACACTGCTCGCGCTAGTCATACGACGGTTCGACTGGCTCGACGGGGATAGCAACTGGTATGTAGACCCACTTCTTGAGCTGAGGATCGTAGGCTGTATCGCGTTCTGGTATGCTCTTCCCATAGGTATCTTTACGGTTTCACTTCCCGAGCCCTTATGGGACGTTGTTTCTTGTTCTTGGGACGTTGCTGCTCACTTTTTGTGAAGAGTCGTCGTACTTCACAGAGCGTTCACAGTGCTAAGATGCTTGGTTTTGTCACTACCATATTTACTGTTTGTATTTCGGCATTCAAAGATCAAGTCAACGTGGCCACCGATGACGCGATCACGCAGCAGCATTACGTGGTTGACACTATCTACGACCCAAGTCAATCTTGAAACGACTCGAAGTCACATGGGCTCTCTTGAGGTAGCGACTGGAATGATTAAGAGGATCGGGGATCCGCGACGCCTGCGCACTCGGTGCAGCCCTCGCCCTTGGCGCTCGTTGTTGTCGTCGCTTGGCACTAGGAGCGCATTGTCCTATCCGCACGCTTGTGTGCGCACAATGACGAAAGCAACGACGACGCCAATGAAGCTGTCGCTGCCGCTGTTTCAGACGATCTGGCTCGGCTTGATGATCACGGTCCTCACGCTGCAGCTCTGGATGCTCAACCAGACGCCGCACTTGGCGTCGGCGCCGCAAACGCTCCTGCGCGTCAACATCCCTAAGCTCCGGAGCACCGCAGTGACGCGCTCGCCAGGCTCCAACATGTCGAGTCCCGAAGCGCCGCAGTTGGAGCAGCAGGACGATCCACAGACACAAGTACCTGAGAATGGCGGCGACGACGACGACGACGACGACGTACCAAGCGTCATGGACCTCGTGCTCAAGTACCAGTACAACGAGACGTGCGTCGAGATGCACGACCACCACCTCGAGAAGCTCTTTGTCAAGCCCGGCTTGTGCTTCTCGCGCCGGCGCGTGCAGCAGATCCTCATCGACCTCGTGCTCACAACGTCTGCAGTCTTCACCGAGCACAACATCACGCACTTCCTCGACAGCGGCACGCTCCTCGGTGCGCATCGCCACAAGTCGGTCATTCCGTACGATGTCGACTCGGACATGGCGATCGACGCTGCTGGCTACGAGACGATCAAGCGCACGCCGATCCAGTTCCCACCCGAGTACTACGTGCAAGTCTTTGACAGTGACGTGCATCCGACTGGGACGCGGTACATCGAGCTCCCAGTGCGCGTGATCCACCGCGAGTCGGCGCTGTACCTCGACGTGTTTGTGTACAATGACTCGGTCGACGGTGACGGCAGATCGTGGACGGGTCCGCTGCCGGCCGGGTGCTTCATCAACTGCGCCAAGTGCCCGCGGCTCGAGGAGACGCGATGGGAGCTCAAGCTCCCGCGCGACTGGATCTACCCGCTCCAGAGCTGCCGCTTCGCCAAGCGCACGCTCAAGTGCCCGGCGCAGATCGAGAAGTACCTCGAGTACATGTTTGGCGAGAGCTACATGGAGCCGATTCGGTACACGTAGACACAACGACGATACGTTATACACTTCACACACACCAACGCGTCCGTTGCACGTGCTCAACTCGAGCGTCACTTACACATCCACACGCACACACACGCTGGAGCAGACAGCAAGGAACAAGGACAGCAGGCAACACACAACAAGTGCCCCGGAGCCCGGAGACGGTCGGTCAAAGCTGTAAAACGGATTGCGACACGCATGGCAGTTGGCTTCGCGCAGCGCAGTTGCAAAGGGTATTGAGTTTCAGCACTTTTTTTGGTTGTGTACGTCAATTCACACGATCGAGTTTGCAAGGTATCGAGTTTCCGTGCTTCATCAACTGCCACCTGACACCTCGACGTGGCAATCAGGATTCCCGCTTCACGCTTCACGACAGCGACAGCAACAGCTCAAGAGCAGCAGCACTTCCGAACGCACCAGGACACACACGTTCCGAGCGCGTGACCAAGCAGCAGCAGCAGCAGTAGGAGCAACAGATGGAGACCTCGACAGTCGCAGCGCTCGTAGCAGAGCCTGCAAAGCACGCAGCGCGCGGCGGCGCGGCCACGCTCGCGGTGCTTGCGCTGCTCGCAAATGCGATGAAGAACCGCAGCGCGCTCGTGCAGCTCTTGTTGCTGCGCTGGAGACACGCTGCTGCAGCGCTCAACGTCGTGCTCCCGTCGCGCAGCATCACTGCTGTGTCTGTCTTTGTCGGTATGTGCGTGTGCGTGCGTGTGTGAGCGATGCGCCTCTGCTGCTGTTGTTGTGTATCTATGAGCCGCGCTGACAAATCTGCTTGGCGATCAATCGATTGACCGACCGATGGATGAATGTCTGTCAGCGACGTACCGCTTCGTGCATCGACTGGCGCTGCGTCTCGCAAAGCGCCGCGCGTCACACTCGCCGCACCACAGCAGCAAGCACACAAGTGCTCCATCCACAGCGACCGTCGCGTCAAAAGACTCGAGCAGCAGCAGCAGCAGTCGGAGTCGCCACGCAGCGATCGCAGCGTCCGTGCTTGGCGTGCTGTGCATCCACCCCGAGAGCCGCGCTGCGATCATCTCGCTGCTCGCGACCAACACGGCGAGTCTCGCGTTCCGCAACTACCTGCTCGCGCACCCAGAGCTCGCGCACCTCGCGCCTCTCGGTGCGTCCCATCGCTCTCCTCACTCTCTCGCGCCTCTCAGTCTCTGACGCTCTTGCTCTCTCTCTCTCTCTCGCATCCCACGCGCTAGAGCTCCTCGTGTTCATGTGGTCGGGCGGCTGGATCATGTACTCGGCGTTCTTCCACCCCGAGTCGTACGAGCCGTCGCACCTGAAGCTCATCATGAAGTACACGCTCGTGTCGCCCGCCGGCGCCGCGCGCATGCAGGCGCAGTACCGCGCAGGGCTGAACCCGAACACGTGCACGCTGCGCCACCCCGGGCGCGAGTGCAGCGAGTACCTCTTCCCAGGCTTCATGAAGCGCGTCGTGGCGCTCGGGTACCGCGTCTACTTGCCCGTGCACCTCACGTCGTGGGTCCTCGCGCTCCGCCACGCCAAAGTGCGCGCGATGCCCGCGCCGGAGCTCCTCGTCAAGTTCCTCACGAAGCTCACGCGCTCGTCCGCGTACTTCATCGGCTTCATCGGCTTTGGCTGGACCGCGAGCTGCTACTCGCGCGCGCTCGGAGACCGCTCGCTCGCGTGGCGCAAGCTCCAGTTCGCGCTCTGCGGCTCGCTCCCGGCGCTCTCGATCCTGTTTGAAGCCCCGGCGCGGCGCCGCCCGATCGGCGTCATCCTCATCTCGTACGCGCTCGTGAGCCTCTGCGCTGTCGCAGTGTGGACTGTGCCGCTGCTGCGGCGCCTGCGCGCTGGGCCCATGCGCACGCTGCTCGACGTCGCGCTCTTCACGGGTGCCGTGTCGTACACGCTCCCAGAGATGCTCCAAAGCAACTCGCTCCTGCGGCGCGTGCTCCTCGGCAGCGGCAGCAGCAACAAGAGCGCAACTACGACACGCACGACGAGCACTATTGCACACACTGCTGGCGCTGCCGTGGCCCGAGACGACGCGCGCATCGACAAGAAGCGCGTCGTGCCCAGATGACTTCCTGACTCTCGTGCGGCAGAGAGATGACTGTCGGCTTTTCTCGCGACGTTTGGGCTGACAAATCGCTCATACAGTTTGCACAGCCATTGGATCACTTTTGCTATTTGAAATGCCATGCGGCAGACAGCTGGCGCGCTGATGGATCTGTCGCGCATGCTGCTCATGCGCTGCTCGTGCATGGGCCATTCCAGCTCTTGCAGCACGACCGCCACGCCGCCGTCGTCCTTCCGCACGCGTAGCGCGCTTCACGTACTCTCACTCACTCACTCACTCATCACTCACAATGGCGAACGTCAAGAGCTTCGTGCGCCGCATCTTCCGCAGCAGCGACAAGAACGAGCTCGCGCACCAGCGCCTGCGCCGCGCCGTTGCGCACGCAAAGCCTCGACAGGTCGCCGAGCTGCTCGAGCAAGGCGCGTCGCCTGTGTGGCGCAACGAGCGCGAGCCGCAGTCACTCAATGCGCTCCTGCTCGCGTGCGAGCGCGGCGACGCGCACGTGCTCAATCTGCTGCTCGACTGGTTCTTCCACGAGCGCGCGCTCCTGTCGCTCTGGGGTCCGCAGATGTACTGCATGGTCATTCGCCACGGCCACTGGCAGGCGTTCCTGCGGCTGCACCAGCGCAACGTCCCGCAGGTCTACGCAGACGACCAGAGCCGCAGCATGGCGATGGTCGCGCCAAAGCTCCCGGCGCCAGCGTTCGTCGCGGCCGAGAGCGGGCAGCACCAGATCCTGGCGTTCCTCCTACGGCAGCAGCCGCTCGCGTGGAGCGAATACGAGTTCGGCGGCCACTCGCTGCTCTCGATCGCGAGCAAGCACGGGCACTACGAGTGCGTCGAAGTCGTGCTCGCGAGCATGATCCCGTCGCCCGACGCGATGGACTTTGCCGTCGACTGCGCGCGGCGCAACCGCCAGGCGCACGTGCTCGTGCTGCTCACGAGCTGCTTACCAGAGTACAACGCACCGCTCGACGACACGTTCAAGGCGCCGACGTCGCAGTTGGTCCCAGCGTTCCACTACCAGAGCAACAAGAGCGTGCGGTCGACTGGCAGCAGCCTCGAGGACTTTGCGATGCTCCGCGCGGCGTCGCGCGCTGGGCACCACCGCGGCTCGCTCGCAGAGACCGACGTCTTAAGCGACGGAGATGACGATGACGACGAGCGCCGCCGTAGCAGTGCGTGGCTCTGCCGACCGAGCGACCCGGTGCTCGGCGACGCCATGCCGTTCTCTGGCAACTCGGACGAAGCGGCGTACGAGCGCAGCGACCCGATTCGCCAGACGATGGACGGCTTTGCAATCCTCGAGGCCGCGCGCAAGGCTGACGCGCGCGCCGCGCGCAAGGCGAGCGACGGCAGCGACGACCTGCCGCACCACACGAGCTCGGGCGAAGTCACGTGGAGCTCGTCGTCGTCTCTGCCGCTCTCGTCAGCGTTCGACGGCGACGCAGAGGACGACGACGAGCGCTGGTACGCGATGAAGCCTGACGACGTCCCCGCGCCGATCAAGTCGAACGAGAGCGCGAGCTCAAGCACGTCGACCGACCCGTTCACGGACTTTGACGGCACGTTCCACGACGAACCCGTCGCAGCAGCCGATGCGAAGGCTGCCGACACGTACGCGCCAGTCTACGACACACCAGCACCAGCGCCAGTGTACGACACACTGCCACCAGCACCCGTGTCAGCGCCGCTGCCGCAACACTTTGTCGCCTTGCCGTACGTCCTGCCGCCAGTGCCAGCGCCGCCAGCGTCGCACAAAGTCATCAGCATCCGCAGTAGCAACTTCCGGAGCTACCGGACGCTGCCGTCGATCACGGAAGAGCGCCAGACGATGGTCGAGCACGAGTAAGAGTGTGATGGTCAGTGTCAACGAGTGATGGTCTGTATCCAAAATGTAGCCATGTCGAGATCACTCGCTATCGCAGACGCCGTGGAAGCCCAAGTGCACGCCCTTCTCCATGTCTTTGAGCGTCGCGCGCACGCCGATGATGCTCATGGCGACGGCCGAGAGCCCGATCGTGAGTGCGAGGGTGTACACGACGATCGACTCGCGCTTGTACTTCTTCACGAGGAACGCCACGACCTTCTGGCCGCACAGGCCGCCGACAAAGCCCACGAACGCAAACCACGCGGCGTAGTCGTACTGGAGCGACCCGGGGAACTGCCCGGCGATCGCAAACTGCAGCGTCGTGGACGACGCCGTGAACAAGATCATGAAACTCGCAGTCGCCGACTGCACGGGTGGCAAGATGCCCATCTCAAGCATGATCGGACCCTTCACCATACCGCCGCCAATGCCGAGGAGCCCGGCGGCGATGCCAGCGACGACGCAGTAGGCAGGGAAGACGACGACGCGCGGCTTGGTCCAGTGGATGTCGCCGGCCGAGAACGCGTAGTGGTTGAGCACCTTGAGGCGGTTCTCGAGACGCAAGCGGTGGCCCACGACGTACGTGATCGCAACGAGGAGACTCGGCGGCAGGAGCGTGAGCAGCCAGTAGCTGCGCGAGTTGCACTGCACGCCGATGATGCTGCCCGAGCCGTGGCCGCCGCGCAGCAGCGCCTGGAGAAACACGAGGAGCCACGAGACGACGAGCGGCAGCACGAGCGGCAGCGGGAAGACGTTCGTCTCGCGGCGTTCGATCGTGCGGCGCGTCACGTTCAGCGCGTCATCGTCCAGTGCTGCAAGCCACAAGAGCGACGAGTGAGTGAGTGGGTGAGGCAGCCGTTCGACACTCGCGAGCCGCAAGCGTGACGCACCATGCGAGAACGTCCCAAAGTTCGCCTTCTCCTGCAGCAGCGCCACGGAGCTCTCGTCGCCTGCGTGGCGGCGATGCAGCGGCGGGAGCGACGCAAAGTCCTTCTCGTCCTCAGCGCGCTCGGTGCGGAGCTTCTTGTTGCGCCGCGTGATCGCGAGCCAGCGCTTCGCTGCGACTTCGACATCAAAGTGCTGCGGTATGCAAAGGACCACGCGGCCGCGTGAGTACACACGGCAGAGCACTGGCGCATAAAGCGTAGGCAGACGTACGCGGTAGATGGACCATCGGCGGCCGCGGCCACCGCCACTAGGTCGCCCCTTGAGCGCCGACTTGACGAGCTCGCGGTTCTTCTTGGTCTCCTTGTCGTGGATCTGTTGGGTCGAACGTCCGTCAGTCATCAATCGAGTGTCTGTGTTAGCACACAGCTTCAGTGAGAGCGCAAGCGTACCTGGCGGCCTTTGAGGAACGTCTTGTACGTGATGAACGACAGGAGCGAGATGAGGAGCACGAGGATGAGCCAGTTGGGGAAGATGCGGTTGAGCATGACGCCAAAGATCGCGCCGATGAGCGTCGTGGGCTCCATGATCGAAGCGACGGCGTAGTTGATGATCGGTACGCGCGGCTTTGCTACAGACACGAGTGCAAGCGTGTCAGTCAGTCAGCCTCGACGCCACCGCCACGTACGACCGCCACAGACGAACGTACTCGGGTGCTTGCGGTAGTAGTTGAACACGAAGATCGCGACGGCGTTGCCAAAGATCGTGGCTTTCGAGAGCGGGATCGCGTGCTTCGGACTCAGGCCCATGAAGAAGATGAAGCCCGGGACAAGCAGCCCGCCGCCGCCTACGCCGCAGCCCGAGCCGAGCGCAGTCGCTGCGAACGCCACGAGCGTCCCGAGCACGTCAGTGTGCGTGAACGGCGCGAACAGGTCCTTCTCGATGCAGAACGCCGCAGCGACGCTCTCGCCGCGCGAGTTCCGGCCGATCGTCGTCTCGAGCGTCTGCGTGAACGGGTTTTCGGACTGGAACGGGTGGCAGCGCTTCGAGTGGTCGCCTGTGTGCTTAGCGCAGTCGTTGTCGCTACGGCAGTACTCGCACTTGCTACGGTTGCGCATACAAGAGACGCTCGTGAGTTCATGTATCTGCGCGCTCCTTCGCAGTAGTAGACACATACACAGACGTACCTGTCGATGCACGCGAGGCTCGGCAAGTAGCCACAGTCCGACTGGCTCTCGCAGCGAATGCCGACCAAGTCACTGAACGGCGCGTCGTCTGCAGTGTCGAGTGCATGCTCTTGTGCGCGTGGCTCGAGCGCAGAAGCGCTGAGCGCAAGGAGCGCAGCTGCTGCTGCTGCAGTCGTCGCGAGCGCGCGGAGCTGGACCATTGCGCTGCTGCTGGCGAGTTGTCGAATGCCTGCGCTCTCCCACCGCCGCTGCTGCACCGGCGCAATGCGCAATGCTAGACATGCTGTACATCTTGGGACGTGTCCATCTGGTGCAGCGACGGGCTCACGTGGATTCTGTGTGGACCACACAGCCAAATGCGTATCAAACCAATCGCGGCCTGGCACAGCTCCTCGTCGACGCAAGTGAGCCACTCGCGGCGCGGATCGCAGGCGACACACGAGTGCTTCAACGCGCGACTGAACTTGCGCGTGAGGAGCGCAGTGCGCTCGCTACAGCACCGCCGCGTCTGCTCGCGGGGCGGTGAGAGCCACTTGCGCGCTTGCCTCTGAGCGCTGGCGTGGGGCTCGAGTCAAGTCCCAGGTACTTGCATCGCGAGCCTTGCGCCACACGCTGTGGTCTGGGCAAGAAGCACGCATGGTGTGTGTGCGAGCGCTTTGCCGTGCATGTGCGAGAGCTATTGCGTGTGGTTGCCTCCCAAGTGTGCAGTGCCTCGAGCACACGAACGACAAGCGCTTCAGTGGATCCATCCCACTGACTCAACTGGCGCCAATGTTAATCCAGAGCGCGTGGCTGACGACGCACACGCGAACGCACCGCAAGTTCCCACCTGCATGCATGCTTTGCTTTGCTCCAGACAGACAGCTCGAAGTACCTTGTTCAAGACGCAGAGCGGAGTGGGTGAGCGAGCGCTCAGCTAGTCAGAGAAGCCATCCTGGCGCCAAGAGTCGTGGGCATTGCACCGCTTGAGCGCGCGCCAGCGCCGTTGGTTCCTTGGTCGTGGAGGCGCCACTGACTAGTGGCAAGCAGTATGTGTGCGCAAGGATATGTGCGAGTGTGTCGCGAGGAGAGGACGTGGAGGCGATGGTGGCAGGTGCAGTCTCGTGCTCTCTTGTAGTCTTCACGCGGTGCCTCAACCACTCTGCAACTCGCCGACAGGAACAAACGCTCCCGCAGCACTCGACACATCAGCTCTCGACACTTGCATCCACCAAGACATGCAGCGCTCGCGGCGAAGATGAAGATCAGCTACTGCCTCGTGGCTGTCGCGGCACTGGCGATGCCAGCTCAGGTCGAAGGCTGGGGGTTCTTCAGCACCGTGATTGAGTCGCGAAGTTGTTTGCACCGATCAATGGCGCATTGCCTCCCGCGCCAACGCCAACACCGACACCCAAGCCAACACTTGCGCTGACTCTAGTGCCGACTCAAGTGCCGACGCTTGCGCCAACACCTGCACCAACCCCTGCGCCAACACCCAAGTACAAGACGATCGTCATGCGCACAAACATCGTGCCGACGTGGAACGACCTCGCGCCGCCTAATGCCATCACGGTCAAGCTCGGACGCGTTTTGCGGACTACTGGAACGATCTACTCGCCAGCGACCTCAAGACGTACCCTAGCCTTTTCACGACCGTGCAAGAGCAAGCTGCAGCGAAGACTTCGATCGTGACGTACTACACCGAAGCGACCAAGTGCCTCGATCTCTACTCGCGCACGACTCCAAGCATCCAAGAGGGATTCAAGTACACCATTGAGAATGCGCGCGCCTGCGTGAACAAGTCGATGATCCTGATGTTTGTCGTCAACGAGTCCAACATGGTCACACCAGCGCAATCGATGTATGTCCCTGTGAAGCACCTCGACCCAGACGACTTCGTGTATCCAGAGGAGCAACCTATGCAGTGGTATGGCATCCCCGAGGAGCAACCTGTTCAACAGTGGTTCGATATCCCTGAAGAACCTCGGATGTGATCCACCCGAGGACGACGAGCGAGGGCGCACTCTAGCCCATGAGGTTGCACGTCACGCATCGCTTAGCGTAGTACGTAGAGTGCATCAACGCACAAGATATCTGGTTCAGAAGTGCTTGTCAGTACCCAAGTCGCATCGATCTCTTCTTGTTGACTCGTACAACAGGGTGACTGCGATCGTGATGCGCCATCGCGCTCGGTCACGAGTAGATAGAGCAGAGCAGAGCACTCAAGTGCATACCAACGCCCAGCACATAGCGCAAGACTTGAGATCGAACCAACCCGCCATCCTGGAACAAACCGCCGTCCTCCAAGCTGCTGTGTTTCTGCTCTGTCGTGACGGTGGTTGTGAACTCAGACTCGACGACTGCACTATCACACTGCGGCGCCCCCACAGCCTGTTCGCGCGCGGCTGCGTACATACCCCAGTGGTCGATTCAAGCCAGCTCCTTGACTGGCACGTACGCCACTCGCACGAATGTTGGAGCGGTAGCCGCTCTGTTCTCGCACGTTGGGACTGAGTAAGAGGCAACACGGCAGACATTGCTTCGAGACTAGCGTGCGTTTGCAGCACTTACAGCTTGTATTGGGTACCAGTACGCTCGTCCTCTCTTTCGCCGTGCACGCATGTGTGCTATGAGTGACCTCGAGTCTGAACAAGTCACTAGGCTCACCACGGTTGTGCCACTGGAGTTCGCCGCTCATGTGTCTGGTCTGGATCACATCGGGGGCTCGATGTCCATGCCCTTGGCATCTGGCGAATTGAACGTCCACGGGTCGACCTGCGTGATGTCGAGCGAGGTTGGGTCGGCGCTCGTAACAACTGGCACACGAGTAGTAGGTGGTGGCGTTGGCGCAAGTGTCAGTGTTGGTATTGGTGCAAGCGTCGGTGGCGGCGCGTAGTCGTCTGCGTCGAGGTGGTTCGCAGGGACGTACGTCGATTGCGCCGGTGTGACCATGTTGGACTCGTCGACAACGAACGTCGGGATCATCGACTTGCTCACGCACGTGCGCACGGCTGCGATGAGAGCGTCGAAGACTTCGCGCGAGTTCGGAGTCGAGAGAGATTGCTCGTTGAGGCACTTGGTCGCGTCGGTGTAGTACGTCACGACCGACGTCTTCGCTGCGTCTTGTTGCGAGGCGGTGGCGAAGATGCTCGGGTACGTCTTGAGGTCGCTGGCGAGCAGGTCGTTCCAGTAGTCTGCGACGCGTCCGAGCTTGATCTTGACAGCACCATGCGGCGCGAGTTCGTCCCACGTCGGTACGATGTTCATGCGCATGACGATCGTCTTCGTCTTTGTTGGCGCCAGCGTCGGCGCTGGCGTTGGCGCAGGCGCGGGTGGCGTGAAGATCTGTATGACCCAGTTGATGATGCTCGAGAAGAAGCCCCAGGCTTCGACTTGCGCGGGCATCACCATCAGCGCGACAACCACGAGACAGTAGCTGATCTTCATCCTCGCTCTGTGCGTTGCGCGCTTCGACGGAGGCAAGTGGCTGACGTGTGTGCTCTCGCCGGCGAGTTCCAAAGTGGCGGATGCCTCACTGACGGCTGGGCGAAAGAGAGAACGAGTGCATCTGTCGGTCAGTAGCGCCGCCTGCTTGCACCTCGAGCGAATCAACGGTGCTGGTGCGTGCTCAAGCGGTGCCATGCTCACGACTCTTGATGCCGCGACGCCTGCTCGGACTCGCGGAGGACTCGCTTCGCTCTACTCCCGTTCGCTTGTGAGCAAGACACCTCCGACACGGATGAATGAATGGATGGATCGATGGGCGGATGGGCGAAGTGTACAAGGCAGGCGGCTCAGGCCAAGTGAACGCCACGCGAGGCTCGATTCACCATGCGCTTTGCTCACACGATCGACGCGAACAGCAGCAGCTCCGTCGATGTCATGTACGTAGTGGGGGACTGCTGCTTCAGCAATCGCGTGCGTGAAGAAACCGAGGGACGCACTCGTCAAGCAGCACGAAGCGACGCGATCGAGTTGACAGTCGAGGGCTCCGCTCGTATCCACGACGATGCCGCTCTTTGAGAGCATCGAAGGCGACGTCGCAGCGTTCTTCGTCTCGCAAGGCTCGGTCTTCGATGCGCTCGTACGGAGCTTCATGGAGCGCATGGCGCGCGCAGAGAGCCGCGTCGATGCACTCGCGAGCGACGTCCGAGCCAACTACGAGAGCGTCAGCCAACTCGTGCACACAATCACCGCAACGACGGACGCGCAAACTGCAGCGACACTCGCGCGCATCGAGCAGATTGCAGCGTCTACTGCTGCTGCTGTTGCAGCAGCGCAGGCTTCTGCCATGGCCACAAAGAGTCACGACAGCAGTAGCAGCACTAGGAGCAGCTCACACAGTTCGAGTCATCTGAACATCGCTGCTGATGGCTCCGCCAGTAGTGCGATGGCGCACATGGACGCGCACGAGCTCGAGTACTACATCGTGACACTCGCGCGGCAGCTCCACGTCGTGCTCGAGCTCTTCTTCCAGCCGCACGTGCACGACATCGTGAGCGACGTCCAGTCCAAACAAGCGCAGTTCGCGACGATCTCGGACGTCCTGACGCACAACGAGGCGATCCTCATGGAGCTCTCGGCTCTTGATGCTCAGCAGCAGCAGCAGTCGCCCCCTCTTGTCTCTCTCGACGAGCTTCGCGAGCACTCAAGCGAACAGCAGCAAGCGAGTCGTACGCACGAGAACACGCCGACTGGAGATGACAGCGCATCGTTGCAGAGTGAGCACGTCCAGGACTTTGTGATTGAGCCGATCTCTGATAGCACGAGTGAAGACGCAGACGACGTCACAGCGAGTCTGAGCCACGAGAGCGCAACCGCAAGCGCTTCAGACGATCGAGTCGCAGAAGACGAACCGCGTCAGACCCTCGAAGCGTCCGACTTGGTCGCATCAGACCCCTCCACGCCATCGAGTGACGAGGTCTCAGACGTCCTGGTGACTGCGAGTAGCGACAGCGAGACGAACGACACGGAAGACGCCGCGGTGTCTGAAGCGCCAACTTTGCTTGTGGTCGCTCGCTCTCACAATGGCGAAGAGAGTGTGACGAGCAACGAGCCAAGCGCAGTCGCTCAAGTCTTGTCGACACCAGCTGCGCGGCTTCTAACCCACGACGCACCGCTTGCCCCAACAGCGCGGCCGCGGAGCTCAGACGGGCGCTCGAGTCGGAGCACCAACGCGTCGCGATCGCGCAAGAAGAGTCTCTACGACTCGTTCCGGGACTTCCACGAGCTCCAGCTGAGCGAAGAAGAGCGCCATCGACTCCAGGAGCAGGCGATGTTGCGCAAAGTCCAAGAACTCCTGCTCGCAGCGAAGCGGCAGTGGCGCGACGAAGCCGCGGCATCCATGGCGCTCGAGTGGCAGAACAACGTGCGCGCGCTCGAGAGCCAGCAACTCAAGCTCCAGAGCGAGTGGAAGAACTACCTCGAGCAGCAGCAGCAGCTACAGCAGCTACAGCAGTCGCAGTCGCAGTCGCAACAGAGTTCGATCGACGTGAAGCTCTTGCGCGAGCAGCAGCAAGAGCAGCAGAGTGCGTTCGGCCAGCAGCTCCAAGCGCTCAGCGACTCACTCCGCGCTGCGCAGCAAGCGCAAGAGCTCGAGACAGCGCGGCTCCTAGCGGCGCTGAACGAGGTCCAGGACACGTACGTCCCGAGAGCCGACTTTGCTGCCATGGCGACTGCGTGGCTCCAGACGGCGCGCGACGAGTGCATCTTTGGCGTCAACGCCGACGCGCTCAAGACGTTCAAGCTCGAGATGGAGGCGTTCCAGCGCCAGCTCATGGACGAGCAGCAGCGCCAGGAAGCCGCAGCGCTGTCGCCAGTGCTCGAGGCGTTGCTGGAAGAGGTGAACCGCGTACTGGAGCTCTTAACGCGCGTGCTCGAGCTCCTCGGGCCGAGCGGCGCAGGGCTCCACGGACCCGACGGCTTTGCGCTCATGCAGACGCTGCGGTCGTTCCTCACGTCGCTCGACGACTTGACGAACAGCGTCGAGAGCGACCGCGACGCGAACGCAAAGAGCGCCGTCGCAGTCGCCGAGACGCTGCGGCAGATGGAGCTCGGGACGGCGAACCTGCTCGAGGCGTTCGAGACGCAGCAAGAACGGTACCAGCAGGCGTTCGAGGCGCAGCAGCGCGCGCTCGCGCAGCTCCAGCGCGAGCTGTTGGACCAGCAGCAGGCAGACGAGGCGCTCAAGAGTCAGTTGGCCGGGTGTCCAAGTCAAGAGGACACGATGCGCTTCATCCAAGAGCTCCGCGACCAGGTGCGACCGAGTGGCGCGAGTCTCGTGTCTGCAAACTGTGCACTAACAACTGAACGACGCTCTCGCTCTGCAGATCCACGCGTCCGCGTCCGACTCGACCACGCACATGCTCGCGACGGTCGACGAGCTCCGACTCCGCATGGGCGGTCTCCCGAGCGCCGACGTCGTCGACCGACTCGCGCAAGCGCTGCATCGCAAAGCCGATCGCGCCGAGATGGATCGGCTCGAGAAGCTGCTCGCTGCCGCTAACAGCGGACCCGTGGCGCCGGTCGGCTCGCTCATGAAAGCGCCGATGAAGTGTCTTGCGTGCGACCAGAACCTCCCGTACACCCACAGCAGCAGCAGCACGAGCGTATCGCCAGAGCACGGAGCGCTGCATCACCACACGTGCAGCTCGCACGACCAGCCGCCTGATCGACCGCTGTACAGCTACGCGGACTCGTCCGGACGTGAGCTCTTTGCGACGTCCGGAGCAGCGTCACGTCGACGGAAGCAGCGACAGCAGCAGCAGCTCAAACTGTTTGGCGCAAGTGCGTCCGGGAGTCCGCTGCCGCAGAACAACTGGTTCGATGCGCGCTCGAGCCGCGCGTTCGTGAACCTCGACGACGGGCGGAACCGCATTCCGCTGCGGCGCGCAGTGCTGCCGGACCACGTCGTGTACGGTCCTGCGATCACGCCGAACGCGTTCAAGCGACGCAGCGGGCTCCATCGCTTCGAGATCGAGTACGTCGTGAGTCGCGACAACGCGTGGCGATCGCCCGTGGCTCACGTCGTGTCCTCTGTCTGTTCCTCTTGCAGTCCGCAGCGCACCGCACGACCCAAGACCGCGGTCTCGCCACCTTCGAGACGCGCAAGCGGCGGCGAGATCATCACGCGCTCGACGTCGTCGACTGTACGTGCCTCTCATCAATCGATAGCGAGTCTGTCGGTCCGTTTGCTCACAGGCTCGTGCGGCTTCTGAGCCGCGCAGGTCGTCATTCGACCGTTCGCAGAGCAGACGCAGGACGACAAGCGCGCGCTCAAGCACTGAGGACACACACACAGACACACGGCAGACAGACAGACAGAGAGTGCGTGTCTTGCGCTCCAAGACGACGGACCTAGGACGACCGAGCGCTCTGCGTCTAAATATCCAACGCGAACTTGGTCGCGCGCGCCTTGCTACTGCTGCCAGTGCCCGCGCTCGTTTGCTTGCGCGCGCTCGGTGTCTCGTACACAGAGGACGAGAGCGGCTCAAAGAGCTCGTCCTCGCTGTCGCTCATGCCGTAGATCTCGTCCAGGCGCTTCGACGTCACGCCTGCGAGCTTGTTCGCCACAGGTCGAAACGCCGTCTCGTGGATCAAGATCGCCGTCGGGTGGTGGTGGTGGTGGTAGTGATTGTGCGCCGGTGGTGCGTCAGTGAGCGCGCCTGGCGCTGACGCTCCTGCTGCGGCGGAACCACCAGCAGCAGCAGCCGCAGACGCGGCCGAGAACGTCCCAGCAGTCGCACTCACTTCAGTCGGTCCATAGTAGCGCGACGGCGGCACAGGGATGCGGTCGATCACGAGGCGACCGCCACGGCCAATGCGACCGCGGCATCGGTACTTGGGCGGCTGCGCAAAGAGCGACGCCATGAGGTGCGACGACGGCAGCGGGTACGACGGGTAGTACGGCGCTGCGAGGTCGTGCGCGTCGTCGTCGTCGTCAATGCTCGCGCTGCGGTCGAGGAACGTCGCGACGCGCACTGCAGTTGACGGTGCGCTCCCTCCTGCACTCGATGCGCCGGCGACTGCGCTCTTGCTGCTCTCGACGCCGTTTGCACTGCCAGCGCCGCGGTCGAGCGCGTCGCGACTGCCGTTTGCAGCGGCGTCTGCGCTGCTGTCGTCGCCGTCGCCGTCGCGCCGCGCGTGCTTTGTCTTCTTCTTCTTCTTCGTCTTGCGGCTCTTGCTCCGGTCGTCGTCGTCGACTGGGAGCTCCGGCACGCGCGCGTCGCGGCTCGTGAGCTCGTGGAGCGCCTGGCGCCGGATCTCGTCGAGAAAGTCAATGCCGAGGAGCTTCGCCTTCTCGCGGCGCTTGACCAAGTCGAGGAGCTGGCGCACGCGGTCGCAGTCTGCGCGGAGCTGCTGGAGCTTGCGGTAGCCGTCCATGTCGTTCTTCCGGTGCTTCCGGAGCTTGTACCGCTCCTTCTCGCGCGGCCGGAAGACCAAGTGCGGGTTCGTGTCGTTCAGCGGCGTCTGCGGCCAGTACTTGCGCAAGAGCGGGCGCTTGAGCGCCGTGCGCTTCTGGACCCAGTAGTTGTACACGTCGACCGTGACGCGGTTGAGCGGCGTCTTGACCATCGCGAGCGTGCGCGCAAAGACCTCTTCAGCCTCGGCCGGGGTGATCACGTTCGGGTTGATGAGCGCCGACGCCTTCTCGAGCACGTCGAGCATCTTGGCGAACGTCGCGGGCGAGATCTGGTACCGCGGGTCGCCGTTGTCGCCGTACTTGGGGTGCTGCTTGAGCCACTTGAGCTCTGCGAACTCGAGGTCAATGTCCACTTTGTCGTCGTCCGTCGCCTGCGGTACGGTCTGGAACCGCACGTAGCTCGTGGGGATGACAAAGTCGTCTTTTACAGCATCGTCATAGGACGCGACCGTGAGGTTCACGGGGATCGGGATGTTCTTCTTCCGCTTCGGCTTGTGCGCCGTGGCGTGCTGCTTGTCGTCGACGCTCTAGGAGGTCACACAAGAGAGGGAGAACCCTTTGTTAGACATTTGTATACAGTAAACAAGATGAAAAGTCGAGAAATTAGCGAACTTGACACACTCCAACGAGCTCTTCGAATGTCGCAGCGATCGACTGCGAAGATCCGCCTGCGGTGCTCGCGTTGCCGCCGCCGCCGCTGTCGTCGTCGAGGTCGAGGTCCTCCTCGGAGCGAATGATGCGCATGCGCGCATGGACGTCGATCTGCCGCGGCCGCAGACTCTGGCGCCGCATCCTCTCACGCGCGTGCGCTCTCGTCGCTCGCTCAGTCGGCTACAACGACCTCACTTTCGCACTCGAGCGCCACAAAACACTCGAGGGGACATGTGTGTGGTACCACACAATATTCATGTGGTACCACATCATGCGTGTCCATGCTCATCAATGAGCCATTGAGCCATTTCGTGTAATTGACGACACCTCGTGCGCATGGCGGCGACGGCAACTGCGTACAAGTGCTGCGAGAAGCGATGGAAAGCACTGCGTGCAGACCAAGCGATCGGCGACCCACACCTCGTCGATGTGCGGAATCTCTCGCCTGAACACGCGCAGCGCGTGCGCACGGTCGGGACGTGGCAGTGGACGTCCGAGAGTCCAGAGCGACCGATCCTCGCATTCGACGGCTTTGGCGACCTCCACGACGGCTTCTTAGTCATCCCGAATGCGCTCGACGCTGCGACGCAGCTCTCGATCGCTCACGCCTGTCTGTACGTACAAGTTCATGCTGTTGCTGTAGCGCTCTTGAACGTCTACACACATGCCATCGCTCACGCTCGACGCCACTCTGTCTTGTTACCACCAACGAATGCTCTAGGACCGAGTACGCAGAGGCGCCACACGTGACGAACATGCATCTGCAGAACGCGCAAGTCACAGACATCTGGAAGAGCGCACGAGCGAGTCAACCGTCCGACCCGAGCGCTGTTGCACCGCTCTCGAAGCTCCACTGGGCCGCATGTGGGTACCACTACGAGTGGACAGCGCGCAAGTACTTTCGCGAGCACTTCTCGCCCGTGCCAGCGCTGCTCGAGCGGATCGCAGTGCAGTGCGCGCGTGCGTGCGGTATGAGCATCGTCGCCGAAGCCGTGATCGTGAACTTTTACAAGAAGAGCTCGACGATGGGCGGGCACCAGGACGACGTCGAGTACACGATGGACCACCCGGTCGTCTCGCTCTCGCTCGGCAGCAGCTCCGTCTTTCTCAAAGGCGGTCTCACAAAGGACGACGCGCCGCTCGAAGTGCTCCTACGCAGTGGTGACCTCGCTGTGCTCGGCGGTCGCTCGCGTCTGAGCTTCCACGGCGTCGCGAAGGTGCTGCCAGTCGGCGACTTTGCCATTGCGCCAGAGCAATGGGCGGCGCTGATCGAGGGCAAGAGCAGCGACGAGGTCGAAGACTTGGACGCCGTGCGCACGTACCTCGGCACACAGCGGATCAACATCAACGTCCGGCAAGTGTACCCATTGCCACCAGACGCAGACGAGAAGCCGCCGGCGAAGCGAAAAGGGAGCGACGGCGCCTCGCCGCTGCAGTCGGAGCGAGAGAAGAAGGCGAAGCAATAGAGACGCGCGTGCTTGTTCGATCGCTTCAGTGTGTGACGCAAGCGAGTGTATGGAGAGGCGTGACGACGTGTGTGTAGAGGCGATGTATGCTCACGCTGCTGCTGCTGCTGGACAGAGGTGCGCGCCGCCAGTCAAAGTGCTGGCGACGTAAAGGACTGACGGAAGGCAGGAGACGCACGCGACGACGGCTCTAGCAGCAACGGAGGCGTATATTCATAAGGATCACACTCACGCACGGGCACGCACACTGCGCCAACGAGTCATTGGCAGCACACGGACATCCACATCGCTCTCTCGCACACACACACGCATGTGCTGGTTCTTAGACGAGTAGGTAGACAACAGACATTGCGACCGCCGCGAGTGCTGGCACGACGCGTGTCGCGGCGCTCTTGGTCTTTGCTTCGATGACCTGCTGCTCAACGTCTTCTTTCGACGCAGCCGCGGCCTTTGTCGTCGAGCTCGCTGGGGTCACTGCAGGCGGCTGTGGGAGTGACGGGCACGGCGATGGCTTGCTGCCGGTGTTTGGCTGAGGGAGCGATGGGCACGGCGATGGCTTGCCGCCTGGCACTGGCGAGGCGCCAGCACCCGATGACGGTGTCGTCGAGCCGCCCGTGGACGGCGTTCCTTTGCCCGCCCCTGGAGTCGATGCTGCAGGCGTCACAGCAGGCGCTGGTGTGGCCTTGGCTGTCGTGCCAGTCGACGTTGAGGCTGGTGTGACCGCTGGAGCAATTGGCGCCGGCGTGACCTTGGCAGAGGTGTCGGTCGACGTTGCCGCTGGCGTTCCAGCAGTCGGCTTGGCTGGCGGCGCTGGCGTCTGCTTAGGCGCCGCGGTCGTCACCGGTGGAGCTGGCGTCTGCTTTGGCGCCTCGGGCGTTGCAGGCGGTGTGGCTGGAGCCACTGGCTTTTGCACTGGCGACTGCGGCGCTGCAGTCGCTGCGGTTCCGCTGCCGCCGATCGGTGCTTTCGTGAGCGTCGTCGTGCTGCCTGCCGTCGGCGCAGTCGTGGGCTTGACGGCCGTGTTGTCGCTCGACGCGATGACTGGATCAGCGGGCTTGACCACAGAGTTGTCATTCTGCTGGAAGTCGGCGTTCGAGAACGAGATCGCGCCGCCGTTGTAGTTGCCAGCGGAGGCAGTCGTGGCCGAGGTGACGACCACGAGGAGGACTGCGAGCTTGGAGGGACCGATCATCGTGCGGGTGTGCGACTACTGCTGCGGCTGCTGCGGTGGAGAGAGGCCGCCAATCTGCTCGAGAGACGGGAAAACGGATTGTAATGTGCCTCGGAGTGCGGCGGCGACGGCCGAGCCTGAGGCATCGAGTGCGCACGTTGCGACCAGCCAGAGCGAGCGAGTGAGCGTGTCGATCGATCTTCCTTTCCCAGCACCACCACCGCAGTCGAGCGAGCGAGTTGACCAGCTGGAACTGCTCCTGCCTTTGCTGAGCACGCTGGCTTTCTCGCTCACTTGCATCAGCGACCGCATCGCAATCTGTGGTAAGCACGTGGTTCTCAGGCGCGAACGAGAGCGCGAACGTGCGCGAGTGTCCTCCGCGTAGAGGACCACAAGAGTAGCCACCAGCTGGGCGGATGGATGCAAAAGGCGCGACAGCGATCTTGAACAGCTGGTTTCCGGACGTCGGAGCATTGAGCGTGTCAACCACAACAAGAGATCGATTCGGTTTGACGAGTGCTGCTCAAGCGCTCGTAGTGAAGCAGCAAAGGACGCTGATGCTCGCTCACCCAACCATACACTTTGCTCTTTGTCATTGCACCGCTCGGCATCCAACACACGACCCATTGCGTGTGTGTTGGCGCGCTGAATACTGTCAAGCGCACTGTGAATCACAGCGTAAAGGACTGTGATCAGTAGAGTGAACAAGAGCACCGCGTGGGCATCAGCAACCATCTCGACGTCGCTCTGCATCGAGCGAGCGCGACGCGAGCTCTACGCGCTCTCTCGACACCAGCACTAGCGTTGTTTCTTCATCAGCTGCAACAGTAGCAACCAGCAGCCGCACCGTTAGAACGCTTGCGTTGCAGGAACACACCAAGATGCTTGCACCAAGACGCTCAACATCGTTGTTGCCTCGTCAATCGGTCATCGTATTGTTGTGATCAAGTCAGAGCAAAATGGTGGGTTTATTTTGGGCATTTACGCCCAAATCAATGCTGAACTTTTAGCTTCGGTGATCATGTTGATCAAGTTTGGGCGCCGATATTGCCACAAACATTGCCGCTTATCAAGTTATTGTGTGCAATTTCTTCGGCTATTTTTGACACTGAAGCCATTTCGCTTGAGCAGGTCGTGCTGCTGCTCAACGACGACCAAGACGACGACAACATCACCGCGGACAGCACGACTGCACGCGAGCGAGACGACGTGAATGGGGCCGAAGCGGTGCGTACTCTGTGCATCGAGTGCTTGATGCGAGAGCGAGTCATTTGCTGACAATGTGCACGTTCGTGTGCGTGTATGAGACCACAGAAGCATCAAGAAGAGCAAGGAGCCTGCCGCCGACAAGGATGCGTCGATCGCAACGAATGAATATCCACCCACTCGTGTTGCTCCCTTTGTGTGTGCGATTGCATGACCTCGAGTTGCAAGACGTGGTCTCCTTGACGGTCGCGCTCGTGTTGTTCGTGATCGACCGCGGCGTTTGCTGTCAACACAGACGAGCTTCGCAAGCGCGTCGAAGAGGCCGAAGCGCAGCTCCGTGAAGAGGCAAAGATCATCGAGCGCATGACGCGCGACAACAAGAGCAAGCAGGAGCAGATCGTGTCGATGGAGCTGATGCTCCAGCGCGAGATCGAGAAGCACCGGGCGAGCGTGCACATGCTCGAAGACGAGCACGTGACACAGAAGCTCCAGGCAGAGCACGAAATCGCAGTGCTTAACCGCAAAGTGACCGAGCTCGAACTCCACGTCGAAGCGTACGACGTGATCGAGAGCGCAAACGTCGCGCTGCGCGACCGCGTCGACAAGCTCATGCTGCAGCTCGAGCAGGACACGAAGAACCACGCAGAAGAGATCCACAAAGTGCGCCTCGACATGTTCAACCACAAGATGGCGCTGGAGAAGGTGCGATGCTCGTGTGTGCTTAGGCTACGCTTCGCAGCGCGTACTCACTCATCTGCTACCGTGGTTTCGTATAACAACTGCACATTTGACAGACGTTCCGCAAGTCGCTCCAAGAGATGGACGCCGACTACCTCAAGAAGGCGTTCAACGCCATGTCGGAAGAGAGCAAAGTGCGCACATTGCGCCATTGGCTCGTTTTATTTGCTTGTGTGTGCGTCTCGATAGCTGATGGAGTCGTGATGCTTGACAGAACGCGCTCGTCGCGAACGCTAAGCTCAAGGACGAGCTCCAGCTCCAGAGCATTGGCGTCGACAACCTCATGCAACGCTTCAACCAGCAAGCCAAGCACTACCAGCGCATGGTAAGCGCTTTGCTGTGCTATCGCACACTCTCGCATCTCACTGACTCACTCTTTGATATTGACTATGACGACCTGATTATCGATTTAGAAAGTCGAGAATGAGATCTTGGAGCAAGAGAGCCACTTGCGGCTCCAGGAGGTGTCGTCGATGAAAAAGTCGCAGCTCGTGGCTTCGCGGACGATCGAGAAGCTCAAGGACGACGTCGAGCGCGAGGAGCACGAGTGGAAGAGCCACGCGAACAAAGTCATCGAAGACTTGCGCCACGAAAACATCCACTTGCTCAAGCTCTACGAAGCAGCGCAGGTGCGTCTTTGCGGCTGTGTCGCGGCTATAGAGACGATGAGGATCTGATCACCACGCACCTCGTATACTACGCTCGAATGCAAAGCAGAAGCGGTGCGCCAAGTGGAAAGCGCGCTGTCTCGACCTCACAGAGCGCGATGCCCAGCGAAGGTATGGACGTCGGTTGCGTTGTGCTCTGTTGATGATCGACTATATCTCTCACACACTCATGTGCGTGTTTCCAAACAGATTGGAGGAGCAGCGCGTGCAGACTGCGCCAATGACAACGCGGCCGTCGTGGCACCCGATCGCACGTGTGCAGAGTCAGCCAACTCTTGGTGCCGAGACTGCGCCTGCAACAGCGCGCGTAGCTGCTATCAACTACGACGAGATGTGGAGTGCAAGTCTCTCGAGCAGCAGCAACAACAACAACAGCGCAAAGCAACTGCAAGAGCAGTCGCTCGAGCCAAGCAAGAGCCGCGATCCACTCGGTACAAACGTGCTTGCCGACACGCGCGCACTGACGCCGAGTGCGAATGCGCTCGAGCGGATAGCAGTCGCGAGCCTCGAGATTCGTCCACGCACTGCAGTGGCGTCGAGGTGCGTAATGAGCCGAATGTAGTCGGCTCGAATCGCTATCGGCATCTCACACACACATACGACTGTGTGACGCTTGTGCGCATGACAGCGCTGGAGACGTACGAAAGCCACGGCGTCTTGCGCCGTCGATTCTGCCGCGACCTGGGACGCACGCATCGACAGACTTCAACTTCACACGATAACAATTGACACAGTTGCACTCGATTTCGTCACTATCGCGATGCACATACGATGCTGTAAAGTATACTGAGACCAAGACATTCGGTGTCTGCTCTGCTTCAACCGCTCCAGCATTCGTCAGCTCCAGCGCTTGCTCATGCGGTCGCCCGACGCAGCGCTCATCCGCGCGCGCGCAAAGGCACCGCTGCGGGACCTCCAAGTGCTGCACCTCTCGAGTGCCAGCATCGAGCGCATTGCGCACCTCGAGCTCTGTCGCGACGCTCTGCGCTCATTGTATGCAGACGACAACCGACTCAAAGACATCGCCGGTGTCTTGTCACTGCGCAAGCTCTGGCACATCGATCTCAGCGGCAACAAGCTCCATGCAACTCGCCACGGAGGCAACAATAAGGCGCAGCGCCATGTCCGCGAAGAGCAACTACTGGCGCCGCTCGCATCGTTTGCTGCGCTCGGCTTCCTCTCGCTCGAGCGCAACCAGCTCGCGTTTCCTGACCTCGTGTGTCTGCGCGACGTGCACATCATGGAGCTGCGCTTACGCGGTAACCCCGTGCTGCTCCAACCGAGTAGCGACATCATCGAGTACCGCATGAAAGTCGTTGCACTGCTGCCGAACGTCTGGATCCTCGATGGTCACTACGTCTCGACGCTGGAGCGCGAGCGCGCAGTCGACGAGTGTGACGCGTTCGTCCAGCGTCTGCTGATTGAGACAGCGAGCAGCGCCAGCCACAGCTGCGTCGACAAGTTCGGCTCGACTGCAGAGCTCTGGGGCGGCGTCGTCTCAACGAGCGACAGCCCTCGCGCCTCAACGATCGAGCAGCACGCGAACGCGTCGCGGCTCATCGAGTTCATTGACACGCAGCGCGTCCAAAGCGCAGAAGCGAGCGACCGCCATCGCTTGCTCACGATCGCCACGCTGCACGACGACGAGTGCGCAGTGCACAACGCGCACTGCCGCTTCGCGTCGTCCAAGTTTGCGCCGAACGCTCGCGCGATGCCGCGTACGCACCTCACAGAGCTCCTCGCGCTCGACCGCGAGCCGCGGCTCCAGGTCGCCGTGACGCTCGCGGCGTACCTCGAGTTTGGCTTTGCGCAGAGTCTGCTGGCAGAGGCGCTGACGATCGAGCTGCTCGAGAGCGCGAGCCTCACGGCAAGTGCAGTCGAAGAGCTCGCAGCGCTTCCGCCGTACGCACTCGCAGCGATTCTCTGCGTCTTGCGCCACCACGCACTACGTGACAAGCCACACGAGGTCTCGCTCAGTCCTAGCTCTACTGCTTCCGTATCGTCCTCGTCGTTGGCGGAGCGAGCGCTTGAGCGCGCGATGTGGACGAGTATGCCGCCGCTCTTCACGACGCTCCTGAGTCTCGACAGAGACGCTCGACACTCGCTCGAGCACACAGAGCAGGCGTTTGCATCGCGCTGTGCGTTCGCTGTCGCGTTGCTCTCGCGCGCTGCGTCGTTCCCTGACGATGCGGTGCTCGATGCTCGGAGCAAGCGACGCGCAGCAGGCGACGCAAGTTCAAAAGGCGTCGCGGAGCTCCTGACGCTCGTCGTGATCGCCAAGACCGCAGCGCTACAGGACGCAGAGGCGAGTTACGAAGCAGAAGTAGCAGCAGCAGCGACAGTCGTCGTCCGGACGCCGTGGGTCGATGCGCTCGGTGGTGCTGAGAGCACGAGCCCACAAGTCGCGAGTCGCGTATTGCGGAAAGCAAAGGCGGCGCCAGCACAAGAGCACTCGCGGTCGTGGGAGAGCGCTGCAGCAGACACCGCAGGACGAGAGACACCACCACAGCTACTGAACGGCAAACGCAAGCCTCGGACGGGCGAGTGGCTCGAGATCCAACCGAAGCAGTTCCTCCAGATCCGTCAGCTCTCAGACGACAGTGCGTTCATTGTCGCAAGTGCGCCGACCGTGAGCTCTGGGGCGTTCGTCGCGCCTATTGATCTCCTGGCTCGCGTATCGGGTCGGCTGTGGCGACTCGTTGAGAGCGACGCGAGTCAGCGCCTCGTCGACGCGTTCGTGCAGTCGAATGCAGCGCAGAGCGTGAGCAGGAAGCTCGGGAAGCTCCATCGCGACAGCGACGCGTTCCATCGCCACGGCGCAGCGCGGCGTCAGGGCTTCCCGAACCACGCCGTGACGCCCGACGACGTCTGCGAGATGGAGCGGCGAAGCGAGCGCACCGAGCCGAGTCTCCAGCCGCAGCCAGTCGCGCTCTTCAGCTCGAACGACACGCTCGACGCGAACTTTGTACTCGCGCCGCCGCAGCTCGTCTCGGCGCAGAACTACTGCGCTGCTCGGGCTTTTCGAGAGCGCGGACAAGCGCCAGCAGGTCTCTGGAGCCCGATCAAACACGCGCCGTTTGCTGTCCTCGCTGCGTCGTCTCCGACACAAGCGCCAACAAGTGTGCTGTCACAGAGCCTCAAAGGCGCTGGCAGTGGCCTCGCAGCTGTGAAAGCGCCCAAGCACCGCGAGTCGCTCGCACGACGAGAGGACGCAGCGTCTTCGGCACCGTCGATAGCACCAGAGAGCAGCGAGTGGACGCTCTTGCAGCGCGAGATGGAGAGCGTCTTGCGGATCAAACCGCGACGGAGCAACGACGCGCCACGAAGCGCGAGCCGAGACGACGTCTTGTGCTTCCTCACTGCAGTTCCGTCGACTGGACGGCAAGATAGTAACAGCAGCAGCAGCGCCGGTGAAGCCCTGAGCGATGAGCGCAGTGTCGAGAACCAAGAGTGCGACTCGACAGCAGCAGCAGCAGCTGATGACGATGAAGACTATCAGAGTGCTGACACGCTGGCAAAGCCGCCAGCGCACACTCCAGTGATAGTGTCTGCAAGCGCATCGCAGAGCAAGCTCCGTAGCGGACACGACGCAGTATCGTGGCACCGCGTGGCGACAAAGCCGCCGCTGCTCGTGTCGTCGAGCTCTGCGCCGCTGCTGCTTCGGCAGAGCTCTGTGCCATCGCTGGAGATGCAGACTGCATCAACTGCTGCTCCTGCTAATGCTCCTGCTCCTGCGTCGATCAGTCAGCCGACAGAGAGCGCTGGTCGCGTGCCCTCGGCGTCGCGCGCACCGCTTCGACTGCCGCAGTGCCACATCCTGCTGCCGACGATAGGTCTTGGACCAAGCAAAGTGTCTCGCTGAGGTGGTCAATCAATCAAGTAGAAGCCACTGTACTTGGTTGTTGTATTGACAAGAGTAGAATCAAATCACTTGATAGAAGTAAAGAACGATACAGCCTGTCAGTTGTCATTGCATACTCTGAAACAGCATTTTGAATGCAAACTCTGCATGGTCTTTACAGCGACCTTTGATCTGTCATGCATCGAGTCGACATTTCGCAATTTGAAGTATAAATACGATCTTAATACTACACTCAAGCTTTTAAAAATGTGTAGACCACACACAAACTACAAAACAGCTTGCTCAGACATTTTAACGCACAGCCAATCAGCGACGCCGAAACAACTTCAACATTGTCTCGCCACCTTGTCTTTGCCGACACTATGAGCATACTCAAACCAAGTGGTTTGCTCGCGCAAGCTCTTGTCCGGGATGTGCCGCTGCTCCATCGAGCTCATTCCGCATTCCTCCAAGCAACGAACAAGCTCGCGCCTGCTTGCACCACCACTGCCAAGCTCTACCAAGCTCCGCAAGCAGCTCGCGCCATCTCCACTTCTTCTGGTTGCCTACTATCAGCGCAACCTCACCAGCGTCCCAGCACCAGCTCTCGACCACTCTGTCGCTCAAGATGACGGCCATGATGTCGACCATGTCGATCAACGTGAACGCCGCGATGATGGACTCGATCCCACGTCTGCGCTGGAGTCCGGCGAACAACCGCTTCCACTACAACCTCCCAGTCGCCTCGGAGCCTGGCGACCGCGGCTTCGTGCTGCTGCAAGAGTTTGAGCACGCCGACAGGTGCGCGACTACAGTGCGGATGCATGTGGAGCTGCCGATGGATCAGTGACAAGCGCTGCTGACACGATGCACTGCTGTCTCTGGCTGTGTATGTATGCGTCCTCCGACGCTCAGCTTTGGCACGTGGGCGCTGCCTGCGTCCGAGCGCCACCAGCTCGAAGAGATGGAGCGCGTGAACGCGATGATCGCCGACGTCGAGCACGCGGTGCATCTCCACCAGTCGGTCAAATTCCTCGAAAACAGTGCGTTGCGTAGCGTCGCTCATGCTGCTGCTGCTGTGGTAGCGTTCCTCCTCTCACAAGTGTCTGACGTCCTGCGCCTTTGCTGCTTCTACTGCTCCATTTGCCCAACAGAGCGCACGCACCACGACGAAGAGTTCCACGAGCGCGACGTCACGGACGAAGACGCGCGCGAGCGCGTGACGAAGAAGAAGGAGCTGTACCGCCACAAGCAAGCGCCGAAGCGCTCGTACGAGCACCGGCGCCAGAAGCCCACGCGCGTCGGCCGCGTGCACCAACCAAAGTAAACGACCGACTGCGCGCTCGGTCGCTCGCTCGCACGACTTCCCATGTCATTCGACGACTCCTGTACACTATTGCTCTACTATGAAGGCCGCGCAGCACACGAGTGAGCGTTGCGAGACGCTCGCGCTGCAGTCGCCACGCGCTGCGCCGTAGTGTCTGAACCACTAGCGCATCAGCACTCGACGACACCACTCACCACACAATGTACTCTCTCAATCACCATCGCTCGAGTGTCCCGTAGCAAGTCTCTTGACATTCGTACTGCTGTCATAGCACTCTCCTTCCCATTGCACAGCTTGCCGTCATCGTGATGCACGACAGCGCCATGAGCTCCTCCTCGCTCCTTTGCTCTACTTGCTGTGGCTGGTGAGCACGAGCGACGCCTCGTTCAGCACTGCAGATCGGACGGATCGTGCTGGCCAATGCTCACGCACACGCTCGTTCGACGCCGTCGGCTGTACAGAGTAGCACAAGCAAGTGAGCAAGTGAGCGATCGAGTCGAGTGCACAAGTCGCTCTATTACTTGGATACACAGACATCATGAGATGATCACGACGATGAACGCGGTGGATCAGGTAGAAGTCGATTTGTTGTTCTTGTTGCTGTTGTTCGCAGATATGTTGTTGCGCTCGCGTTGACTTGGTGTATGTATGAAAGCGGCTCCGATCGACTCATCTATACAAGTTGCCTTCGATCGGATCGGTAACACGAACGAGCTCCTGTTGGTGCTCACGACGATCATGTTGTTGTGCATGTTGTTCGCGAGCACAAAAGGAGACAAGCAGTCGAGCAAGTGGCTAGAGCAACACACACGCACGTGCATGCACACCCGTATCTACACAATGGACCAAGACTCAAGAGCACGGCAAACGTCGTTGAGTGATGCAGCTCCTACCTGCTGCACTTTGCAACCTCCTGTGCACACACATGCACAGGACAACAAGCACTTGTATTGTCTGTAGTCGAAGGGATGGCTGTACGCTGCTTTGTGACTCGTCCGATCGACAAGAGCAAGCACCGGGGCGTCGGGAAAACCCGCCGCGCATCGTCGCGGTGGGACATTGGCTGCACCAGACCCTGTCGTCTCGACAGAGTCGCGACCGATTCACTACCTACGGCGCCGCGCACTCCGCGGCGCCACCGCAGCGCGAAGACATCCAAGCCACTTGCGCGCTGCGCACCGAAATCCGGTATGAGCACGTTTGTGCGTCTTCACGCTCGATGCACGCGTTTGCTCTAGCGCTCGTGAGAAGAGAGCGAGATAGCGAGAGAGAAGCAGTAGTTGACTCGAGCAGCTTTGTTCCAACCGTGCGGTCAATAGCTGTCAGCTCTATACAAAGTGCTTGCGTAGCGAGCTACTCTCTTCATGTTTGTATCGAGGTCTCTCACGACCACCCGTTGCTACAGCAAGCACTCGTTGCTTGCTCTTGTCTACACTGGACGAGTTGCGAAGCAGACCACGAGGTCGATCGCCATTCTCCGAGTCAGAGTCTGGTGCGCACGCTGACTCGAGCGTCGCTACGTTGCTAGCACGACCACGATGAAACACATCGCGCCTCGTGCACATCTGCAAATGTCAGATTGAATGTCTCACTAGGAGGCAGCGCAGTTGCTTGGACACCGTCGCCGGCGCATTGTGCGTGAGATGACGGCACCTCGAAAGCAACTCGCAGCCAGCTCTTCCACCTGATCATCGTCATGGTCATGTCATGTGTGCGTACCCAAGTAATAGAGCGACGTTGTGCACTTGGTCCATGTCGTGTCACGTCGTTCGCTCATTTGCTCGGTTGCTTGCGCCGCTTCATTCAAGTCGACGGTGTTGACAGCCAGCTGCACGAGCACCGAGCGTCACTACCGGATCCGAAGTGCTGACTGAACGAGGTGTCACTTGTGTTCACTAGGCACATCGAGCAGAGCAAGTGAGTGAGTGAATACTCTCGAAGACGTAGCTCATGGCGCTGTCGTGGATGCGGCCCGTGAGGCAATGCCGGCAAGCAATGCACACTTGTGCTGCTGCACGAAGCATTCCAGACAACTTCAACAACATTTGTCTCGCCAGTGTGTCTTTTTGGCAGTCTTGCTACAAAACCACACACAGTCAAAGTATGGACATACTTTGACAGTTGTGGAGTCTTGTACTAGTACATTGTAAAGACTCCACAATTGTTTTCTCCTTGCAAAAAATAACACAAAGAAGACTATTTTGAGTTGATACAGAAGTGTGTGTGTGTGTGTGACAAAATTAGTGTGAGAGACTGGTCGATCAGCCGGCTGCTGCTGTGGTTTGCTCTCGATCGATAGAGCAGAGCACACACAGCACACACACAGCACACACACAGTGAAGCGCAAAGCACGCTATCAAAGTGTGCATGCAGAGCGCGCAGATGATGTTGCTTGAGGTGTGTTGAGATCGGATAGTCTGTATCAACTCATGACCGTACTTTTACAGGATCTTTTCTATAGTACCTTCTTTTCTACTTGGTTTTCCAATGTAGACAATCGCAACAACTTTGATGATCGTATCGGACCCTGCTCATTGACTCGGGATGTCGAGCGCGCGGCGTGTCCTGCTGCTCTTTCGAGTGGTTAGACTCGCCGCCGCTTCTTGATGAACGTCCGCTGTCGCTATTCCAAGGCAGCGTGAGTGAGCACGGGTGGTATGAGAAGTTGGCGATACCCACACATTCATTGCATCATCTACACTACACACGCATCTATTCATCTATCTATCTATCTATCTATCTATCTATCTATCCACCTCCATGCATCTCTACATCTACACCGTCGCCATTCGCTCTACACGTCACACGCTCATGTCAGTCAGTCTCAACCACTTTGTCACACTCGCGTTGATCTCCATTCTATCGCATCAATGCGTCTCCACCACAGCACGTACACAGACCTATCTCATCTCTACTCACTCCGCCGCCATCTCTCGCTTCCACTTCACCCACTCCACCTTAGCAACACGGTCCATGACTTCGCATTTACTTCTCTTCAGTCGAGTCTCCTGGCTGACACGTACTAGTATCGCACTCTTGTCTTCGTCTACGCTCTTGACTTCTTCTGTCTGCTATCGCTCACTTGCCGCGCACTCGTCAATCCCGAAGCGTCGATGCTTTTGGTAACACAGCATGGGCTCCAAGAGCACTGGCGCAACCACTGCGAGCGTCGGTGCGATCATCAGTGGACTATTCGGTGCCAGCAAGACGCTGCTCGCAGATACTGCGGTGTCGTCGATGCGCACGTGACGCTTCCTCACGCTGCCGTGAATTGCGCAGTACTGTGAGCGCATCGAGTCGCTAGAGCTGCGCGAGCGCCTCAAGATCTTAACGCCGTACTGATGTGTGAGAGCACCAAGTCGGTCAAACGCATGCTCGAGCGCTTCAGCAACGATACGAGCGTTTGCGTTGGCGCAAACCTACCGAGTCTCTGTCAGAAGACACTCTAGCTCGTGCAGCAGTGGTCACACAGGACAAGCAAGACGACCGACGATGTGTGCACTACGACACTCGCCACGTTAAAGCTCGCAGTCGCAATCGTATCGTCGTCGCTGTCCAAGGCGCTCGAGCTTCTTCTGGACGACGCCATCGCTTGTACATCGTCGCTCAGTCGCAGCCACCTCACTCGACACTCGACGCCAGCGGAAACGCGCGCTCAAAGCCCTTGCCGACGCTCTGGAGCACGTCTGGCGCAGTCATCGACCGTCCGTGGATCGCAAACGCCTCGAGCGCACTACAGGCATCATCGTCACCACAAAGCATCAGTCACTGCTGCGCTAGCTGCCGTCCTTTGTGCAAAGTCATCAAGTGAGAGACGCACCTCGCGCGTGTGACGAGCGAGCCGCCGAGCGCTGCGAGCAGCAGCGGGTTCCCACGGAACGCGTCGTCACGAGGCGCTGTCGTTGACCACGCGGCGAACGTTGCGATGGCGCCTGTGAGCACCTGAAGCGAGTCACAGAGTGTTTACATCCGTCAGCAGCATGTCCAAGTACAAGACACAGTAGAGTACGAGAGAGAGAGCAGCAGTAGGACGTACATCGCCTTGACCGCCGCAGCGTCGTGGACAACCAAACTCGTTGCTCTCGATCGCTTTAGTCCATCATCACACAGAACAGTGAGGGAGCGAGTGTGACCATCACTTGCGGTCTACACGAGACCATCACTCACTGGTCGTGCCGTCTGAAAGCGTGTCAACTCGTCCTTTCTGCACGACGACAGGACCGAGACTGCGCACAAGAGAGAGAGAGAGCGTCTTGTGAGTCGAGTCATTGTCCAAAGCCCACGAGCGTCAGTCGCTCGCACTCACGTACGCTTGGCTCAGTGCGTCCGGACGAACCGCAACTGCTCGCACGGGATCCGCTTCGTCGAGGAGACCGACAGCAGCGCACAGACGCGCGTACTCAATCTGCAGAGCGCACGATGGCGTCACGATCACTTGCCTTCGCTCACGACTCAACAGGTGATGCTACGCACCGCATTCGGCGTCAGGATCGCGTTCGTGTTGCCGCGGATGATCGCAGGGTCGACGCTCGCGAGGAAGAGCGCGTCGCCGTCGAGAATGAGTGGCAAGTGCGCATTGCGCGCACGGTCGATGAGTCCTCGTGCGATCGTCTGGACGCTCGCGTCGCGACCGAGTCCAGGGCCGATCACGAGCGCATCGAGGCGAGGAAACACTGCAGTGATGCGCTCGACTGCAGTCTCAAGAGCGCTCGAGCGCTCATCAGCTGGCAGCTTTGCCAGCGCGCTGTCAGAGCGCAGCAGCGGATGCACAATGAGCTCAGGACTGTAGCTCTTGATCGGAATCGCGGCCTCTTCAGTGCAGAAGATGTGGCACAAGTCGGCGCCCTGCAGCACAGTCACAGGCGACGTAAGCGAGTATCTGTGCTACTAGATGCAAGCTATGAGGAGAAGCGCATGCTCGCACGGTCTTGAGACTCGAGATGCCGGCGTAGTACGGCGCGCCAGTGTACTCGAACGAGCCGCCAACGACACCGACGCGACCTGCAGACACAAGCAATAACGCAAACGATCACACCGACGCTCGCAGTGGTTGCGCCAGTGCTCTTGGAGCCCATGCTGTGTTACCAAAAGCATCGACGCTTCGGGATTGACGAGTGCGCGGCAAGTGAGCGATAGCAGACAGAAGAAGTCAAGAGCGTAGACGAAGACAAGAGTGCGATACTAGTACGTGTCAGCCAGGAGACTCGACTGAAGAGAAGTAAATGCGAAGTCATGGACCGTGTTGCTAAGGTGGAGTGGGTGAAGTGGAAGCGAGAGATGGCGGCGGAGTGAGTAGAGATGAGATAGGTCTGTGTACGTGCTGTGGTGGAGACGCATTGATGCGATAGAATGGAGATCAACGCGAGTGTGACAAAGTGGTTGAGACTGACTGACATGAGCGTGTGACGTGTAGAGCGAATGGCGACGGTGTAGATGTAGAGATGCATGGAGGTGGATAGATAGATAGATAGATAGATAGATAGATGATAGATGCGTGTGTAGTGTAGATGATGCAATGAATGTGTGGGTATCGCCAACTTCTCATACCACCCGTGCTCACTCACGCTGCCTTGGAATAGCGACAGCGGACGTTCATCAAGAAGCGGCGGCGAGTCTAACCACTCGAAAGAGCAGCAGGACACGCCGCGCGCTCGACATCCCGAGTCAATGAGCAGGGTCCGATACGATCATCAAAGTTGTTGCGATTGTCTACATTGGAAAACCAAGTAGAAAAGAAGGTACTATAGAAAAGATCCTGTAAAAGTACGGTCATGAGTTGATACAGACTATCCGATCTCAACACACCTCAAGCAACATCATCTGCGCGCTCTGCATGCACACTTTGATAGCGTGCTTTGCGCTTCACTGTGTGTGTGCTGTGTGTGTGCTGTGTGTGCTCTGCTCTATCGATCGAGAGCAAACCACAGCAGCAGCCGGCTGATCGACCAGTCTCTCACACTAATTTTGTCACACACACACACACACTTCTGTATCAACTCAAAATAGTCTTCTTTGTGTTATTTTTTGCAAGGAGAAAACAATTGTGGAGTCTTTACAATGTACTAGTACAAGACTCCACAACTGTCAAAGTATGTCCATACTTTGACTGTGTGTGGTTTTGTAGCAAGACTGCCAAAAAGACACACTGGCGAGACAAATGTTGTTGAAGTTGTCTGGAATGCTTCGTGCAGCAGCACAAGTGTGCATTGCTTGCCGGCATTGCCTCACGGGCCGCATCCACGACAGCGCCATGAGCTACGTCTTCGAGAGTATTCACTCACTCACTTGCTCTGCTCGATGTGCCTAGTGAACACAAGTGACACCTCGTTCAGTCAGCACTTCGGATCCGGTAGTGACGCTCGGTGCTCGTGCAGCTGGCTGTCAACACCGTCGACTTGAATGAAGCGGCGCAAGCAACCGAGCAAATGAGCGAACGACGTGACACGACATGGACCAAGTGCACAACGTCGCTCTATTACTTGGGTACGCACACATGACATGACCATGACGATGATCAGGTGGAAGAGCTGGCTGCGAGTTGCTTTCGAGGTGCCGTCATCTCACGCACAATGCGCCGGCGACGGTGTCCAAGCAACTGCGCTGCCTCCTAGTGAGACATTCAATCTGACATTTGCAGATGTGCACGAGGCGCGATGTGTTTCATCGTGGTCGTGCTAGCAACGTAGCGACGCTCGAGTCAGCGTGCGCACCAGACTCTGACTCGGAGAATGGCGATCGACCTCGTGGTCTGCTTCGCAACTCGTCCAGTGTAGACAAGAGCAAGCAACGAGTGCTTGCTGTAGCAACGGGTGGTCGTGAGAGACCTCGATACAAACATGAAGAGAGTAGCTCGCTACGCAAGCACTTTGTATAGAGCTGACAGCTATTGACCGCACGGTTGGAACAAAGCTGCTCGAGTCAACTACTGCTTCTCTCTCGCTATCTCGCTCTCTTCTCACGAGCGCTAGAGCAAACGCGTGCATCGAGCGTGAAGACGCACAAACGTGCTCATACCGGATTTCGGTGCGCAGCGCGCAAGTGGCTTGGATGTCTTCGCGCTGCGGTGGCGCCGCGGAGTGCGCGGCGCCGTAGGTAGTGAATCGGTCGCGACTCTGTCGAGACGACAGGGTCTGGTGCAGCCAATGTCCCACCGCGACGATGCGCGGCGGGTTTTCCCGACGCCCCGGTGCTTGCTCTTGTCGATCGGACGAGTCACAAAGCAGCGTACAGCCATCCCTTCGACTACAGACAATACAAGTGCTTGTTGTCCTGTGCATGTGTGTGCACAGGAGGTTGCAAAGTGCAGCAGGTAGGAGCTGCATCACTCAACGACGTTTGCCGTGCTCTTGAGTCTTGGTCCATTGTGTAGATACGGGTGTGCATGCACGTGCGTGTGTGTTGCTCTAGCCACTTGCTCGACTGCTTGTCTCCTTTTGTGCTCGCGAACAACATGCACAACAACATGATCGTCGTGAGCACCAACAGGAGCTCGTTCGTGTTACCGATCCGATCGAAGGCAACTTGTATAGATGAGTCGATCGGAGCCGCTTTCATACATACACCAAGTCAACGCGAGCGCAACAACATATCTGCGAACAACAGCAACAAGAACAACAAATCGACTTCTACCTGATCCACCGCGTTCATCGTCGTGATCATCTCATGATGTCTGTGTATCCAAGTAATAGAGCGACTTGTGCACTCGACTCGATCGCTCACTTGCTCACTTGCTTGTGCTACTCTGTACAGCCGACGGCGTCGAACGAGCGTGTGCGTGAGCATTGGCCAGCACGATCCGTCCGATCTGCAGTGCTGAACGAGGCGTCGCTCGTGCTCACCAGCCACAGCAAGTAGAGCAAAGGAGCGAGGAGGAGCTCATGGCGCTGTCGTGCATCACGATGACGGCAAGCTGTGCAATGGGAAGGAGAGTGCTATGACAGCAGTACGAATGTCAAGAGACTTGCTACGGGACACTCGAGCGATGGTGATTGAGAGAGTACATTGTGTGGTGAGTGGTGTCGTCGAGTGCTGATGCGCTAGTGGTTCAGACACTACGGCGCAGCGCGTGGCGACTGCAGCGCGAGCGTCTCGCAACGCTCACTCGTGTGCTGCGCGGCCTTCATAGTAGAGCAATAGTGTACAGGAGTCGTCGAATGACATGGGAAGTCGTGCGAGCGAGCGACCGAGCGCGCAGTCGGTCGTTTACTTTGGTTGGTGCACGCGGCCGACGCGCGTGGGCTTCTGGCGCCGGTGCTCGTACGAGCGCTTCGGCGCTTGCTTGTGGCGGTACAGCTCCTTCTTCTTCGTCACGCGCTCGCGCGCGTCTTCGTCCGTGACGTCGCGCTCGTGGAACTCTTCGTCGTGGTGCGTGCGC
This sequence comes from Pythium guiyangense, assembly GCA_003730235.1. Classification (NCBI taxonomy): domain Eukaryota; phylum Oomycota; class Peronosporomycetes; order Pythiales; family Pythiaceae; genus Pythium; species Pythium guiyangense. The sequence continues at coordinate 218,139 of QXDM01000039.1, forward strand.
TCTGTTGGGCAAATGGAGCAGTAGAAGCAGCAAAGGCGCAGGACGTCAGACACTTGTGAGAGGAGGAACGCTACCACAGCAGCAGCAGCATGAGCGACGCTACGCAACGCACTGTTGTTCAACGGAGGAGCTCATGTGCGACGACGACGAGACGATCGAGACGATGAACTTCAACGTGACAAGTGCCGTGTTGTGCTGTTGCACACTTTACGCACTAGAAGCGGTTTTAATGAGAAAGAGGCTATAGTGAGGTATATGACGCTAACTATCACATACAATTTTCAAGTGAATGTTCGAGCGTCACAAGATACACGCGCAACAGCTCAAGAAGAAGCAGCACGAGCAACATGAGCGACAACGACCGCGAGGAGCTCATCGCAGCGAACGAGCGCGAGCTCGCAGGTGCGTCATTACGTGTGTGTCTAGCGCGTCTTGTTGCTCGCTGCTTGTTGTGCGCTGTGCATGCACGGCAATGCGCTCGCAGCGCTGCCGCAAGCGATCGACTGACGGGACGCAACCACGTGCGACTGTCACGACAGCGTTTGCGTCTGGCGCGAGCACAGCGATCTCGCCAGTGCTCGAGCGCGTGCTCGAGGAGATCCGCGCAACCGGCGTGCCGCGGTACCCGTGGACGCACTTGAAGAAGCTCCTGGGCGCAAAGCTCGAGGTCGCGATGGACCAAGTCGCAGCTGCCGACACATCGAGCGCGACGGTCGGCATTGGCTGGAGCCCGACGAGCAAGAACCGCGCGAGCGAGCGCCGCAACACGATCACGGAGCTCCTCAACACGTTCGAAGGGTGCGCTTGCGTGAGGGAACGTGTATGTGTGCGCTAGGCAAGAGGACTGACGCTGCGCTGTCGATCGCACAGACCGCCGTTCACGCTCCAGCGCCTGACGGAAGTGCTCATGGAGCCGACCAAGTCGTACAAGACGCTCAACAAGCTCATCAACGCGCTCGAGAAGCTCCTCGCAGTGAGCACGACGATCCAAGTCGCGGATCCGTGTGGCGCCGTAGCGCCAAGTCCAGTGGCGCAAGAGCCCGAGCCGCTGCAAGCGCCACTCGCCGTGCACGTCGTGCCGAACAACACGGACAGTGACGTCGTGGCGCGCGCGCCGTGGAGCAGCGCAGACAGCGCGTCGCCGTCGTTGTGACGCTCCAGTCGGTAGAGCGTCGTCTTCTTGACGGACCTTCACTCTCTGTCTATCGTTTGAATCTACCATCATTCTGTCTCCTCAGCGCTTTATACTGTCGCTACTAGCCGACTCGTAGCTCACTGCGAGCATCGCCCAGACGACCACGACGCTCTCTGGGTACGCGAAGCACCGCACGGCGACGCCGAACTGCGCGCCGCGCGCATGGAGCGCGAGGATCTGCGCTGCGAGCTCGTTGCGCTCAAGTGCGTCGAACGCACTCGTGCGGCTTCCAAGCGCCTCGGACGCGCCAGTCGTGGTCGTGACCATCACGGGAACGCCCTGGAACGTGTAGCCGTCGGGCACGAAGCGCGTGATGCTCTGCTGGAAGAGCGCGTTGTCGACCTGCGCGACGCCGTAGAGCCGCTCGAGCTCGTACGCGTTGAGCGCCGGCAAGAGGAAGAAGCTCAGAGCGTCGCTCCAGCGCGTCGTGTAGCCGTCTGCGCGTCGCTGCGAGCTGATGTGGCGCCGCAGCGCGAGCGTCCAGTCGTGCTCGAGTGCCGGCAGCGCTGCGACGTCTGGCGGTGCGAGCGGGAACGGCGGCTGCGCGAGTGGGAGGTCGGCGATCATGGCCTCGTCCATCGCTTTCCATGCGCTCGCGTCCTCAAAGCGGAACGACGAGTCGCGGAGGCGCCACGCGCGCGGCTGGAGGTTCGCGAAGAACTGCGCGTGGCTGAAGACGCAGTCGATCGAGCAGTAGACGTGGCGACGGCTTGAGGCGCTCGACTCGCGGAGCGAAGTGCGCTCGCCAGTCGTGGCTTCCCAGAACACAATGCCGTCACTAGCAGCAGTCAAATGCGTGCGTGAGTTGGCGCTTTGAGACGAGAGACCAAGTCTGCGAAGGCACGAACCTGCTGCTGTCTGCGCTCGCGCCTCTCGTGAGGACCCAGATGTGTCCGATCTCAGTTGCGCCTCCGGTGGAACTGCGGCGGTCACCTGTGTTGATCTTGTCCGATGCGATCGTCCCGATGCACACGAACGCGTCCAAGCCGCAGCCCAAGAGCAGCGACGCCAGCAAGAGCTGCACACGTAGAGAGAGAGAGAGCGAAGGAGAGTCAACGACACAGCACAGGAGTGAGCACGACGCTGTAGTGATGTCACAAGAGCAAGACGCACCGCGTGGTCCTGCGCGTCACCTTTGCCGAGCGAGAGGAACGCCGGCGAGGAGCGTCACGTCTCGTCGCGCGCGCCACCGACAACCGGATCGGCTTCGAACGGCAGGAGCCCAACGAACCGCGCTGCTTCGCTCGGGCTCTTGATCGCAGCAGGCGCGCGCAGTGGCGTGAGGAACTTGCAGACCATGCGCACGCGTCCGTCGTCGTCTTCCGCAAAGAGCTTCACGAGTCGCGGCTGCTGTCGCGCGCGTGTTGCTGCGCGCTCTGCTGCTTTCGCTTCGCTCCGACTGCTGCTCTCGTGGCCTGCGTCGTAGACTGCTGCGTCGTTGCGGTACTCGTCCCACCAGTGCTTGGCGTACTGATAGAACGCGTGGTTGAGCGTGTTGCGCTGGAGCGTCTCCTTGTTCAGGAACGCCGAGACGTCGCGCGCGATCCCTGCCGTGCGCTTGAAGTGGAGCACGTCGGTGCGCAAGTCGAGCGAGCCGATCGGGACCTTCATCTTCCCCACAAGCGCCACGGGCAAGTGCACGAGCTGCAGAGTGGAGCACAGGACGCGGCGCCAGTCGAGGCGATGGACAGCGAGGAGCTCGCGCGAGACCTCTTGTCAGCGAGGGCCGTCGGCGTGGCTCCAGTGCACGAGGCGCTTCGACACTTTGATCAAGTCGATCTGCACGGCTTCGTCGACGAGGCAGAGCGCTTCCCACGGCGACACGACCTCGACTTCGTACGGCATGTGGCGCGCGCTGCCGCTTGCTCCAGCGCGGACTGTGCGCATGGAGCTGCGCGTCTTGCGCTTCTCGATGCGGAAGCGAAAGTACTCGTCAAAGAGCGGGTCGACGCAGCACGGCGTGTCCTTTGACGTCAGGCGCTGGTTCTGGAACGTCACGACCACGCGGAAGAACGAGCGCACTTGGCCGAGGTGCGTCTCGAGACCCATTGCGTCGACTGCGACCTCTCCACGCTCCTCTTCGTCTGCGAGCAGCTGGTCGACGAACGCTTTGCCGCCTGCCAAGCGCAGAAAGAGGTACACGTCGCGCTCATTCAATGTGTCGCTAGCGCTCTGTGCCATTGTGTCTGCGCCATGGATCACTTCGTCGTCGTTGTCGTTGTCTAGCACAGCCGCGTCCTCACGGTCACTGGCGTTTGGCTCGCCTAGCTTCATGCTCTTGACTGCTTGGAGCAGCTGCTGCACGACTTCGCTCTCGAGCACGTCGCGCACCAACTGCTCTTCGTCTTTGCTTTGTTTGTCGGTCGTAGCGTCTTCTGTTGCTTCCGGCGCAAGTGCATCAGCCGAGGCACTTGCATGCGACTCGCGCTGAGTCACGGCTTTTGCGTGCACGAGCTGCCGAATCTGCTCGTAGACGCCGTTTTGCCGGAGCTTGGCGTCGATCGCTGCGCGCATGGCGCTGAGCGCTTGCTGCGACGTCGTGTCTGCAGCATCTGCGGCGCTGCGATCTATGCATGCGCTCGTGCTCATGCTGGTCGTCGTCTTGAGTCTCGAGTTGGATTCGGATCATTGCGACCTTTCGTCAGAGAAATCAAAAATATATCATATTTAAAATATTCTCGACTTCCTTTTTGCCTACCATACCTCACATTTGATCTATGTTGGTCTTTGTATGCTTAACGTAAGCTAATATTTGCAAACCATACTCAAAATGTCAGTTAGTTGAGTAGACATGGCTACATTTCGAACAGCTGAAACACCCGAAAGTGCTCTCGAGTGCACTTCGATCACCACCACCGCCGTTGTTGAGCACGCGTGTTGTTGTTCATCGGGCGCTATGGACCGGTTCGCATCTGTCGCGACAGCTGCAGCGCTGCTCTCGCAACCTGCTCCAGCGGCGCACGAGACACCAACACACGCGTCCAAGACTGCGGCAGCAGAACAGCAGGCGCAGGTCCAGCGTGAGCACTTTCAGCGCCTCGAAGAGCGCATGGACGACATGCAAAACAACATCCTCCGCACGCAGCAGATGATCCGCGACCTCAACACACTCATGCACCGCCAGCTCAAGGTGCGCACGTCGTCGGCATTGTGGAGTGCGCGCTGCTCTGCTCACTCACGCTCATGCACTCACATCGCTTCTCTTACCTGTAGCTCACGACTGCGCGAAACAAGACGCGGAGCTCGAGCGAGTCGTTCCAAATGTACGCGACTGGCCCGCCTGTGACGTCCCTGCCACTCATTGCCACTAGCTACGGCGCTGGCGAGGCGCTCGACGACATCGACACCCATCACGACCTCGCATCGATCGAGACACGACCAACGAGCGAAGTCGCACAGCAAATCCAAGATGGAGCTGCCACTGCGCTCGATGGTACAGAAGCAAACCTCGCGCTCCAGAGGGCGACTGGCGGCAACGCGGATGAGGATGCAGCGGTGCAGCAAAACACAAACGAGACTGAGAACGGCGTGCGGCGCCACAGTCTCAACACGCGCACGCTCAGCAAGACCAAGTCGGCGATCAAAGCCGTGTCGTTTGTCTCGAACCTGCACCAAGCGTCTGTGCTGCAAGCGAAGCGCGACCACGAGCAACCGCTCACGCGCCGCGTCTCGACCGCGTCGATCGTCCTGGACAAGAGCTTCACGCGGCGCACGAGCCACCTCGCGCGCTGGTCCCGGTCGCTCTTTGTGAATCCGTTCCAGCACAAAGTGAACCCGCTCTTGTCGACGACGCCGCTGCCTGCGAACGTGAACCTCCTGCGCGACATCAACCAGATCCACCCGCTGACGATCCGGCACGACTCGCCACGCCGTGGCTTCTGGGACGTCTTCATTCTGCTCATGATTTGCATCGACATGGCGCTCACGCCGCTGCTCCTCGGCTTTGAGTTCAATCCACCGTACGCCGAGCCGCTCAACTTGATCGGCATCTGCGTCTTCTTCGTCGACTTTGTCGTCAACGCGCTCTCTTCGTACCAGAACGCGCGTGGCGAGGTCGTGTCGGGGCCAGTGAACACTGCGCGGCACTACCTCTTGAGCTTCTGGGCGCTCCCAGACTTCCTCAGCTGGTTCCCGTTCGAGTACTTGGCCGTCGCAGGCAAAGGGCGGTTCCTGAGCTTCGCAAAGGTCATTCGCCTCGCGAAAGTGAGCCAGCTCGCGCGGCGCATGCACTCGGCCAAGAAGGTCGGCTTCATTCGCTTCACGCGGCTCCTCGGCACGGTCTTCCTCGTGAGTCACGTGCTCACGTGCTACTGGCACTGGGTCGCCGTCGAGTGGAAGCGGAACGAAGTCGACGTGATGCGCCGGACGCTGAGCGAGCGCTACGCGCACATCTGGTCGCTCGTCGTCGGGTGCCTGAACGCGAGTCCGCCGTCGATGTACACGCCAGTCGAGGAGGTCTCGGTCGCAGTCTTCATGCTCATTGGGAACGTGCTCCAAGCGAGCGTGTTTGGGTCCGTCGCGGCCGTGATCACGTCGTTCGACGAAGCCGAAGTCGCGTACAACAAGAAGCTCGTGAGCACGTACGAGCGATGCAAGTTCCTCGGGATCCCCGAGCCGCTCAGTCGGCGCATCCAGGGCTTCTACGAGAACCTCTACCGCGAGACCAAGAGTGTGAGTCCGGACGCCGACGCGTTCATCCACGAGCTCTCGCCTGCGATGATCTGCGAAGTCAAGTTCCAGCTCTACCGCGACATGCTCAAGCAGATCCCGTTCCTCTCGGCGCAGAAGATCGACCCGACAGTGATCGAGCTCCTCATCCTGCACCTCCGCACGGTCATCTACATGCAGGACGACGTGCTCATTCGCAAAGGCGAGTTCGGCGACTGGATGGGCTTCATCGGCTCCAAGGGCCTCGTCGGCGTCCTCGACCCGCGCGCGCTCACGCGCAAGATCATCCGCGTGCTGCGCAAGGGCGAGTACTTTGGCGAGATGGCGCTGCTGCAGCGCGCCAAGCGCTCGACCACGGCCGTGGCGCTCACGTGGGTCCAGATCCACGTCCTCTGTCGCGCCGACCTCGACGACGTCAAGGAGCAGTACCCGAGCCAGGCGCAGATCCTCGAAGACGAGATCAACAAGTACATGAAGTCCAAGGTCACGTACAAGTAGGAGCACGACGCGTCGAGGCAATCGACATCGTCGTCCTCTTGCCATGGTCGTCCTAGACACACACCTCTCTCTCGCTCTCTCTCTCTCTCTCTCTCTTGTCCGTCGTCTCTCTATCCTAGTGCGGCACCTCGACGTTGTAGAGACGCACCGAGTAGTCGCGACTCGCAGCAGCGAGCACGTACGTCACACGCTGGGCGTCACCACTCGCTGCCGCTGTTGCTGTCGTAACTCGCGGCGACCACGCCAGACGCGTGACAGTCGCGGACGGCGAGAGCGCAGCGTCCACGTCTGCGAGGCGCGTGGTCTCGGTCTCTCCGTTGGCACCAACTCCGACGCGCACGATCTGGATCGCGCCGCTCTCCAAGCCGATTGCCAGCACGTACGCGCCGTCACGCAGCACCACTGGCGCAAACGCGACTGCAGTGGCGGCGCTGTCGAACATCGTCGGCTTGCCAGCGGCGCGCCAGGTGGGGGCTGACTCAGCTGTCCGGCTCCACACTTGGACGCTCTGATCGCGCGACGCCGTGGCGAAGAAGTGTGAGTCCGGCGACCACGCACAACTCCAGATGATGCGCTTGTGTGCCTTGATGCGATCCGCGAGCGCAAACGCGCCGTCGCTGCGTCGCTCGTACACGCACACGTGGCGGTCGCGCGAGACCGAGACTAGGAGCGCGTCACTCGGCGCGAACGCGAGCTGCACGACCGAGCTCTTGTGGCCGTCGAGCGGCGTCTGCGCGGCGCTCCAGTCGCGCGTGTCCCAGAGCCAGACGCTCGCGAAGCGCTCTTCGCGCGCCTTGCACGCCGACGCGAGGAGTGACCCGTCGTGGCTCGACGCCACGCACAGGAGCTCGTTGCCGTGGCCGTACAGCTTGCGCTGCTCGGGCCAGAGAGTCTTCTTTCCGAGCGTCTCGCCCACGGGCACGCGCACTGACGTCGACTCAGTGCTGGCGTCTTCAGTAGCAGCACTGCCGCTGAGCACTGCGTAGCCATCACTGTGGTCGCTCGTCGCCTCACTCTCGGACGCGCTCGTTTTGTTCGTGAGACTCAGCTCTGGCAAGTACGCGTGCTGCACGCGCGCGGTGTCGCTTGTGCCAGTCGACGCATACGCAGCGCTTGCGCTTTCGCCGCTGAGCTGCTGTACGAGCGTCTGCATCGCATGCGGCGCCTCGAACACACGCAGGATCTTCTCGTCTGCGCCGCTCACGAACCGATCCGTGCGACTGCGAGCATCGCCGCCCTGGAGCAGGAACGCCGCGCAATTGAGGTCGTAGCCGTGCACTTGTGCGCGCGAAACCTCGATCCACGCCGAGCCGAGACGCGCGACGGGCGCGAGCACGCGCGCAGTCTGGTCGAGCGAGACCGAGAGGACGTAGTCGCCGGTCGGGGACCACGACAAGTCGGTCACGCTGGCGCAGTGGCCCGTGAGCGAGAGCGCCGGGAGGAAGAGCGTCGACGGCGCGGGCTCCTGCGTCCAGCGCTCGAGCTGACCGGCGAAGCTGAGCGCGAGGAGATCGAGGCGGTCACTCGCGCTCGGCAAGACCACGCCGCGCAGGAGGCCGTTGCCGCCTATTTCGCCCACGCGGAGCGACGGGAACCAGGCGCTCGCGCCGCTCTGGAGCGTTCGCTTCTTCCACACGACGAGCGCGTTGTCCATCGACGCCGAGACCAAGACGGACTCGTGCTCGGCGTTGTCGCCGCTCGTCTGCGGCACGAGCGTCCACTGGACCGACGTGACCCAGTCCTCGTGCCCAATGAGCAGCGCGTCGAAGCTCACAGTGTACGCGCACCACGCGCCAGTCGCTTGGAAGCCGTCGCGCGTCGCTTGCGTCACACTCGCAGCAGACGACGAAGGCTCGCCTGCGGCTGTCGCCGTCACGTGCCAGAGCCGCGTGCGCTGGTCCTGCGACGCTGATGCGAGCAAGAGTGAGTGCTGCGCGCGACCGTCGCTCGACGATCTTGTTGTCTGCTGCAGCTCGAACGCGAGGCTCCGGATCCAGCCGCGATGGCCCTCGAGCGCCAGCAGTGGCGTCAGCGCCGTCACGCCGCCTGCGACCTCGAACAGATGCACTTTGCTGTCGACGCCGCCCGCTGCAAGCAGCACGCTCGACTCGATCGAGTGGTCAATCGTGAGCACTGTTGCTGCGAGCGTCTCCATGATCTGCCGCACGCCGAGCGCGAGTCGAGCGACCACACGCACTGGCGCATCCGGCGCCTTCTGCTGCTCAAACGCCACGAGCGTTCCGTCTGAGAACGACGCAAAGTAGAGCCACCGCTCGTGCGTCTGCGCGATTGTGACTGCTGCGACGGACGCAGTCGAGAGCTCTTCATTGTGCGAGATCGTCGTGAGATGCCACGGCTCCTGTGCGCTCGTGCGCTGCCAGAGCAACACGTTGCCCTCCGAGTCGCCTGCGAGCACGCGGTCGTCGCCACTTGTTTGCTGTGTCGATGTTGCGTGGAGCGCAGCGCTCGTGATGCGCGTCGCATCCGACGTTGTGCCGCGGTGCTGCAGCGTCTCGCGAATGCACAAGAACGCTGGGTTTGTGGCGTCGCGCACAACAAGCGCGACCGCGTTCTTGGCTGCGAACGCTGCGACCGGCACGTCTGCACTCAGCGACTCGCGCAGCGCGATCGAGTGCGCGCTGTTTGCACACAGAGCGTTCGAGATCGCATTTGTCCCGATGAACGCGTGCGCGAGTGCGACGTGGCACGAGTTGCTCATGCTCATGCTCTTGCGTTGGATGTTGCGAGTCAAGCGCATTCGCAGCCATTCCGCTTCAAATAGCGATGTTGTATAGTGATATAAGTGAGGAAACACTCGGATCGACTTGCACATTCACTCTCTGACATGCTCTGGTCGCTCGACGAGACGGCGCTCGATCTCTTCGCGCGCCGACCGGCCAAGGGCTTCCGCACGGGCCTGCGGTTCGTCGACGACGCCGCCAGCGACTCGGGCTTCCAGCCACGACATGTCGTCGAGATCAGCGGCAGCAGCGCGACGCCCAAGCTGCTCGTGCTGCTGCACGCCATCGCTGCGTTCTTGCTCCAGAGTCTTGACAGCGACAGCGATCGCACGAGCGCACCACGCACGGCACACGACGTCGTAGCTACACTTGCGCAAGCGAACGAGCGCGTGTTTCTCTTTGATCACGAGAGCGAAGCGGACGCACATGAGCTGCTCGCGATCGTCAGCGACCGACTCCAGACGCACATTGCAGACCCAGTGCAGTGCCACGTACGTCGTCTATTCATTGTGTGTTTGTACGCATCCATGCGAGAGCTTGGGCTCACTTAGGACGCCACTGCAGGCGCTCGCACGCGCGGCGATGGACCGCGTGATCGTGTACAACTGCCGCGACACGTTCCAGTGCCTCGCGACGCTCCATCAGCTCCACTTTGAGGTGCTCGACGCTCCCACGACCCGTACGTCCATCTGTCTGGTCATGTGTTCCAGTGCTCTCACCTTCGCATCTGCTGACGCTATGGCGTCTGTAGCGCTGCTGCTTGCGTTCCACTGCATCAGCTCGTTCCACGCAATCGACAAGGTGCGTCGCTCTCTCAATCTGAAGCTCGACGCCTGTGCGTCTGCCGCCTGTCCTGAGCAGCGCGCCGTCGTCTCGTGTCTGTAGATGACAGCGAAAAGCGTCGGCGACGGCCTCGCGCTGTCCGAGCAGCTCTTTGCGCTGCTCAAGCAGTTCAGTCGCCACCACTCGCCTGTGATCTTCGCCGTCAAGGAGACACCAGGTCGCTCTCTCCTTCTCTCTGTCTCCATTCACCCTACGCGAGCTCATGTGACGTCCTTGTCTCTCTCTCTCTCTGAGACTTCAGCACTAGCACGCAGCGGCTGGGAGACGCCCGAGTTCCTGCCGTCGTCCTGGAGCAGTCAGGTCTCGAAGCGCGTCCTCCTTCGCCCAGCAGCAGCACGCTCCATTAGGTGCGTCTGTCAAAAGGACTCAAGCGCCTGTGAGAGCTCAAGAGACTGACGAGAAGCGCCATGTCCGCAGTCACTCGCGAGACGCTCGCGTCAAAGACGAAGCGCCACTTGACACAGCAGCAGAGCGGCGCTTTGACGCCAAGTGCGTCGTCCGAGGCGAGAGGTGTGTCGCTGTGCGTGTGAGAGAACGTCTGTTTCTGCAGCAGGTCACGTGCAAAGGACTCACTTGATGGATCCGACAGTCGCGAGTACGCGTGTCGCCTGCGCATGTGTGCGATCGACGTGCTCGAGCAGCAGAGCCATCCGCAGGCGCTCAAGCGAGGGCGGTGAGCAACGTCTAGAGCATCCAGCTTGCACGAGTGACTGTCTGGTCTTCGTTAAGACACCTCTACGCGGTTCTGTTGGCCCGTGGTCGCCCTAGTATGAGTCTCTAGAGTATGAGTCATGACAGCGTCTCTGTCCCAACTGCTTCGCTTGCTTGATCAACTTTGAGAACCATTCGCCAACAGCGAGGCTTCCGAGTATTCCTAGCACTTCTCGTCGATGATGGAGCCTCTAGGAGCTGGCGGTGGTCATGGGTGTCTGTCGGAGCCGAAGAACGGAGCGATGCTCTCGATGGAGCAGGTCGCAGCGCTCATGCAGGTGCGTTGCGGTTGCTTCAGTCACTCGCTCGCGTCTGGTGCAAAGTGCCTTCTCACTGCGGCCCCATTGACGTGACACTATCAGCGCATGAAGGACGAACAAGCGGCACTCCTGGCGCAGCAGCGAGACGCCATCGTGCAGCAAGTGATGCAGAGTCTGCGTGCATCTGGCGTTGCTGTCGCTTCAGATGCTGCAGACGGACGTGAGCGACAACGACGGACGAAAGACGCGACGTCGCCACCGCACCATCGGCTCGAGCAGAACTTGCACGCGCTCGTGCGCCACTCGCTCGACGAGAGCGGACTCGACTTCCCGCACGTCCAGCGACGCGAGTACGCAGGTATGAGCAGCAGCAGTAGCTATCACCAGGCAAACGAAGGTGAGAGCTCGACGTCTCCAGCCAAAGTCGCGTCTCAGCGCCAGCCGATCATCGTCGTACGGCGCGAAGGAGCTGCGTCTGCGTCCTCGGGCACTGCGAGAGACTACAGTGATGATGCAGGAGGTGCGCTTCCAGCAGGTGGTAGCGGTGACTGGAACGAACCTGAGGCGTTGAGTCAGAAGTGTTCGCGTCAGCCGCAGCACGCGATTGGGAAGCGCTCGAGCAAGCGATCGGAGCCTTGCGCTGCGATCACGCGGTCGCCACTCGGACACGCACAGCACACTTGCAAAGGCGACTCACGTCGGCAGAGTCGCTCAACGACCACTGCGCAGAAGCATCGGAGTCGAGTTGCAGAGGCTCGAGAGCGAGACGGCAGCGAGAGCGACGACACGTACGCGCAGGCAGTCGATCCAATCGACGCAGTATTCAACAGCATGCGCAGCAAAGTCGGGCAGAAGACGCTCGCGATCCTCGCCAAGTCCCAGGCGCTGCTGCGCGAGACGAAGGACATGAAGCGCTCGTCTGGCACCAGGCGCAACTCGTTCGTTGCGCGCATGCGCGAGATGCAGGCGCTCGATGCGCACGGAGCGATAGAGAGTGCAGGCAACGACGAGAGACCCAGCGATGGGCTGGAGCCTCGAGCGGTGGAGCGAGCAAACGAGGCAGCAGAGATCGATGATGGTGTCACTACAGTCACTGCCGTCGAAGATGACGAGACTGCAGACGTCGCTAGTCCTGACGAGACCCAAGAGCGACGGACCTCCCTCCAGAAGACAGAGCAAACACCGTCACCGACTCACGAGCCAGTCGCAGCACTCGCAGCGCCTCGGTGCGACATTGACTTGCTCCGTCCACCAGAACGCTCGCCTGTGAACGAGGACGAGTGGGAGAACGAGCTCGCGCGGCAGATCCTCACGATCTACGCCACGTCCGTGAAAGCGAAGGCTGCTGGCGTCAACAGCGGCGTCCAGAGCAGTGGCGCAAGTTCGCTCGAGCCTCGCCAGACTGGATCGAGTCGACTGCGTCCAGCCTCACGAGGACGAGGCGTCGTTGTGACGGACACCAATGGCACAGCACCGGATGCTCGACCGCTCGCGTCCTCGTGCTCGCTTCCAGCGCTCAACACTCGGAGCAAGTCGCCAGTCCCAGGCGCGCGCACACACTCTCGCACGACTGCGAGCATCCACTACTCATGGGAGCCGTCGCAGCGCCTCGACGACGGTCGCGTCGTGATCAACATGCCGCGTGTGCCGCGACCGATCTGGTTCGCCGGCACAGGCGCTGTCAAAGCCGTCTGGTGCGCACTTGCGCAAGGCTTTGCAGACGTCGAGTCGCGCGAGAGCGGCAGTGATGCACGCGAGCCACGCGCAGTCGTGGCGATGTGCGAGCACCGGCTGTGCGAACAAGTGCGGCGCATGGAGGCGAAGCGGCAGTTCAGCGAGAGCATCACGATGCTCGAGTCGCTGCTCATTGCGCTCGTGCGCGCACGAGGCGTCGAACCGCTTGACGCGAAGCTCTGGAAGCAGCTCGTAGTCACGTGCAATGCGTTCGCGAGTCGGTGCATCGACTACCGCGCATTCCCACGCGCGCTTCAGCTCATGCAGCAGGCCGAGGCGCTCGTCCACAACTCGGTGCTAGTGACTGACGCCGCGCGCCTCGAGCTCCTCGCGTACCTCTACGACACGTACGCGCACTACTACTACCGCAAGCGCAAGGCGCACGCCGGACTCGAGTACGTCCGCAAGGCGCACGAGATCCACGCCAAGCAGCGCCAGTTCGCGCACCTCGCCAAGTGCCGCCTCCACCTCGCGACGCTCCTGTCGCTCCAGCGCAAGCACGCGGACGCCATGGCGCACATGGCGAGCATCCTCGACCTCATTGACCAGAACAAGCTCGAAGATGGCGAGAGTGACGGCGCTGCGTCGGCGCAGAAGATCTGCCTCGCGGCCGTCTGTTACAATAACCTGGCGGTCGAGCAGCTCCACCTGCGCGCGTTCGAGGCCGCGAGCGTCTCGACCGCCAACGCCAAGCGCCTCGCGCGCCTCTGTCTCAGCTACAGCAACCGCTGGCTCGCGCACTTTGAAGCTACGAGCCACTGCGCCGCGCTCGCGATCGCGACGCTCATGGAGGACGCGAACGCCGACCAAACGCCTGGCCGAGTCTCTGGAGTAAGTCGTGTCGGCCCGCACCAGACGTCGTGACCGGCCGCGTCAGTGCGCTGGCGTCGCGTCTGGATGTGTCGAGAGTAGCGCTGGCGTTGTAGACGCTCGCGAGGCGCAGAGCTCGAGTGCGCCGCCTTCTTCGTGGAACAAGAGCGCGACCTGGTCGGTCCACAGCAGTCGAAGGTGTCAACGCACGATACCAAGTGTCAGTCAGCGCGACGAAGAGGCAGACGCTCGCTCTCGCGAGTCGCACGACGCACCTCGTGCTCGAGACGCGCTCGGATCGGATCAGCACGGGCGACGACGTCCGCTTGGCTGCGAGTGCGAGTGAGTGAGCGAGTGATGTCAAGTCAGAGAGAGGACGTGTCATGTACAAGCACCACTCACGCACACTCTGCGTACGACAGAGCGCACCTCTTGCGCATCGCGCGCTCAGTCGCGAGGATCTGCGCACGCAAGTCGCTCCGTCGCTGCGACGCCGAGCGGAACGCAGCGCTGCTCTCGACGAGCTGCAGACAGACAGAGGCACATTGTATGTCAGGTATAACATATATGCGCGTCATACCACACCATCGGTTCTAAGCGCACACACGACTCAAGACGCACCTCGTGCGCGCGCTTCTTGTCGCGCCAGTCGCTCACGTACGCGCTGAAGAGCTCTTCGTCCAGCGCTTCGCGGAACTGGAGCTTGAGCGCCGTCGAGCAGACTGCGAATGCGTCCTACAGACACATCCGCGGTTCGTACGGCCAAAATGTTGGTCGCTTACAAGAGCACCACGCGTCGCCTGCTTCTATACGAACCTGGCTCGCTGCGCGCTCAAAGCGCTGGAGGTCGCGCACGAACGCACGCGCGTCGCTCAAGACGCTAGCTCATAGAGACGCATATGCATGTGAGTGTGAGAGTGTAAGAGGCACTGCTGGCTCACTCGTCCGTCCTGTTTGCTCCAGTGCTGGCGAGTGGCAATGCCGTCGATGCACCTGCTAAAGCCGACGCTCTGCTCCTTCAGTCGCTTCGCCGTCTGCACGAACGCGTCGATCGCCTCGCGCTCGTCGCTCGTGAAGCCCGCAGCCGCTGCCACGCGCGCATTGCTGCTCCGTCACATCCACAGCGCCACGCCACACAAGAGAGACAGACAGACGCACATACGTGGGACGGCGTCAGTCGACGAGTCAGCAGCAGACGCAGATCCACAGGCCGCAGTTCGCAAGCGCAGAGACGCACGCAGTCGTGAGCGTCCGGCAAATCTCAAAGTGCGGCAGCAGCAGCATCGCCATCGACGTCTCGAGCGACGCGAGCTCACTCGCGAGCTGCTGGGCGTCGATCAGTGCACGTGCTAGTCCGACACGTGTGTATGCAAGAGCAGCGCAGCGTCAGTCGCTGCATCACCACGAGACGTCCATTCATTCATTCATCTGCGGACACACAGACACAAAGACAGACAGAGACGCTGCAGTACCTCGCACTGCGATCTTGAATGCGTCGATGAGCGCCGCTTGCTCTGTCGCAAGCTGCTGCTGTCGCCGCGCGTGCGCGTTCACGAGGAGGTCCGTCGCGTCCGTCAGCAGCGTCGCCAAGTGCTGCGAGGCGCATGCACAGACAGAGAGACACAGAGCGAGGCGAGAGGCATGAGTCTCTGTCATTCAGTCACTTGATACTGCCAGACGCTCGTACGAGCGAAAGCACGCACGTACGTCGCGCTTCTGGCCAATGCGCTTCGCAACGGACGCAGTCGACGCGATCGCAGTGCCCAGCGCTTCGCCGTGCACCCCCAAGTGCCGCAGCACGATCGCGAGCATGTCGGCTGCAAACTTCTCGCTCTCGCCCAGCTCCAAGTCCCAGAACGTCTCGATCTCGGGCGTCTGCACGAGCTCCGCGAGCGCATTCGCAAACGCACAGAGCTCCTGGTGCACGAAGCGAGTGCAGTGAGCGATCTGTCAGTAGGCGATAGCTACACATATATGCATACGTTCATATGCACACATGCATGCCGCTGATCAAGCACGCACGTTGTAGCCGAAAAAGACTGGAACGAGTGCTTCTGTGTGCACAGCGCGGCGTGCAACGGCGTCCATGACATCCTGGAACGTGAGTCGCTCGCCGGTGAGCGCGTGGTGCGCATGCTGGTGACGTCCTGTGGTCGTGGTGGTGGCCGTTGTCTTGTTGTTGTTGCTGCTGCTGTTGTTGTTGTTGTTGTTGTAGTTGTTGTTGCCAAATGGAGCACCTGTGCTGCTGGTCTGTTGTTTGTTGCTGCTCGCCTGCATTCGCACGAGCGACTGCACAAGCGACAGCGCCTGCGCCGAGTCGCTCACAACGCGCACGGCGTCTGCAAGGGCAAAGCGCTCGCGGTGCACCAGCAGACGCTCGTACGCTTGCAGCACATCTGCGTGCGCATGCTCCATTTCGCAGTCGATTTGTTGTTCTTGTTGCTGTTGTTCGCAGATATGTTGTTGCGCTCGCGTTGACTTGGTGTATGTATGAAAGCGGCTCCGATCGACTCATCTATACAAGTTGCCTTCGATCGGATCGGTAACACGAACGAGCTCCTGTTGGTGCTCACGACGATCATGTTGTTGTGCATGTTGTTCGCGAGCACAAAAGGAGACAAGCAGTCGAGCAAGTGGCTAGAGCAACACACACGCACGTGCATGCACACCCGTATCTACACAATGGACCAAGACTCAAGAGCACGGCAAACGTCGTTGAGTGATGCAGCTCCTACCTGCTGCACTTTGCAACCTCCTGTGCACACACATGCACAGGACAACAAGCACTTGTATTGTCTGTAGTCGAAGGGATGGCTGTACGCTGCTTTGTGACTCGTCCGATCGACAAGAGCAAGCACCGGGGCGTCGGGAAAACCCGCCGCGCATCGTCGCGGTGGGACATTGGCTGCACCAGACCCTGTCGTCTCGACAGAGTCGCGACCGATTCACTACCTACGGCGCCGCGCACTCCGCGGCGCCACCGCAGTGCGAAGACATCCAAGCCACTTGCGCGCTGCGCACCGAAATCCGGTATGAGCACGTTTGTGCGTCTTCACGCTCGATGCACGCGTTTGCTCTAGCGCTCGTGAGAAGAGAGCGAGATAGCGAGAGAGAAGCAGTAGTTGACTCGAGCAGCTTTGTTCCAACCGTGCGGTCAATAGCTGTCAGCTCTATACAAAGTGCTTGCGTAGCGAGCTACTCTCTTCATGTTTGTATCGAGGTCTCTCACGACCACCCGTTGCTACAGCAAGCACTCGTTGCTTGCTCTTGTCTACACTGGACGAGTTGCGAAGCAGACCACGAGGTCGATCGCCATTCTCCGAGTCAGAGTCTGGTGCGCACGCTGACTCGAGCGTCGCTACGTTGCTAGCACGACCACGATGAAACACATCGCGCCTCGTGCACATCTGCAAATGTCAGATTGAATGTCTCACTAGGAGGCAGCGCAGTTGCTTGGACACCGTCGCCGGCGCATTGTGCGTGAGATGACGGCACCTCGAAAGCAACTCGCAGCCAGCTCTTCCACCTGATCATCGTCATGGTCATGTCATGTGTGCGTACCCAAGTAATAGAGCGACGTTGTGCACTTGGTCCATGTCGTGTCACGTCGTTCGCTCATTTGCTCGGTTGCTTGCGCCGCTTCATTCAAGTCGACGGTGTTGACAGCCAGCTGCACGAGCACCGAGCGTCACTACCGGATCCGAAGTGCTGACTGAACGAGGTGTCACTTGTGTTCACTAGGCACATCGAGCAGAGCAAGTGAGTGAGTGAATACTCTCGAAGACGTAGCTCATGGCGCTGTCGTGGATGCGGCCCGTGAGGCAATGCCGGCAAGCAATGCACACTTGTGCTGCTGCACGAAGCATTCCAGACAACTTCAACAACATTTGTCTCGCCAGTGTGTCTTTTTGGCAGTCTTGCTACAAAACCACACACAGTCAAAGTATGGACATACTTTGACAGTTGTGGAGTCTTGTACTAGTACATTGTAAAGACTCCACAATTGTTTTCTCCTTGCAAAAAATAACACAAAGAAGACTATTTTGAGTTGATACAGAAGTGTGTGTGTGTGTGTGACAAAATTAGTGTGAGAGACTGGTCGATCAGCCGGCTGCTGCTGTGGTTTGCTCTCGATCGATAGAGCAGAGCACACACAGCACACACACAGCACACACACAGTGAAGCGCAAAGCACGCTATCAAAGTGTGCATGCAGAGCGCGCAGATGATGTTGCTTGAGGTGTGTTGAGATCGGATAGTCTGTATCAACTCATGACCGTACTTTTACAGGATCTTTTCTATAGTACCTTCTTTTCTACTTGGTTTTCCAATGTAGACAATCGCAACAACTTTGATGATCGTATCGGACCCTGCTCATTGACTCGGGATGTCGAGCGCGCGGCGTGTCCTGCTGCTCTTTCGAGTGGTTAGACTCGCCGCCGCTTCTTGATGAACGTCCGCTGTCGCTATTCCAAGGCAGCGTGAGTGAGCACGGGTGGTATGAGAAGTTGGCGATACCCACACATTCATTGCATCATCTACACTACACACGCATCTATTCATCTATCTATCTATCTATCTATCTATCTATCTATCTATCCACCTCCATGCATCTCTACATCTACACCGTCGCCATTCGCTCTACACGTCACACGCTCATGTCAGTCAGTCTCAACCACTTTGTCACACTCGCGTTGATCTCCATTCTATCGCATCAATGCGTCTCCACCACAGCACGTACACAGACCTATCTCATCTCTACTCACTCCGCCGCCATCTCTCGCTTCCACTTCACCCACTCCACCTTAGCAACACGGTCCATGACTTCGCATTTACTTCTCTTCAGTCGAGTCTCCTGGCTGACACGTACTAGTATCGCACTCTTGTCTTCGTCTACGCTCTTGACTTCTTCTGTCTGCTATCGCTCACTTGCCGCGCACTCGTCAATCCCGAAGCGTCGATGCTTTTGGTAACACAGCATGGGCTCCAAGAGCACTGGCGCAACCACTGCGAGCGTCGGTGCGATCATCAGTGGACTATTCGGTGCCAGCAAGACGCTGCTCGCAGATACTGCGGTGTCGTCGATGCGCACGTGACGCTTCCTCACGCTGCCGTGAATTGCGCAGTACTGTGAGCGCATCGAGTCGCTAGAGCTGCGCGAGCGCCTCAAGATCTTAACGCCGTACTGATGTGTGAGAGCACCAAGTCGGTCAAACGCATGCTCGAGCGCTTCAGCAACGATACGAGCGTTTGCGTTGGCGCAAACCTACCGAGTCTCTGTCAGAAGACACTCTAGCTCGTGCAGCAGTGGTCACACAGGACAAGCAAGACGACCGACGATGTGTGCACTACGACACTCGCCACGTTAAAGCTCGCAGTCGCAATCGTATCGTCGTCGCTGTCCAAGGCGCTCGAGCTTCTTCTGGACGACGCCATCGCTTGTACATCGTCGCTCAGTCGCAGCCACCTCACTCGACACTCGACGCCAGCGGAAACGCGCGCTCAAAGCCCTTGCCGACGCTCTGGAGCACGTCTGGCGCAGTCATCGACCGTCCGTGGATCGCAAACGCCTCGAGCGCACTACAGGCATCATCGTCACCACAAAGCATCAGTCACTGCTGCGCTAGCTGCCGTCCTTTGTGCAAAGTCATCAAGTGAGAGACGCACCTCGCGCGTGTGACGAGCGAGCCGCCGAGCGCTGCGAGCAGCAGCGGGTTCCCACGGAACGCGTCGTCACGAGGCGCTGTCGTTGACCACGCGGCGAACGTTGCGATGGCGCCTGTGAGCACCTGAAGCGAGTCACAGAGTGTTTACATCCGTCAGCAGCATGTCCAAGTACAAGACACAGTAGAGTACGAGAGAGAGAGCAGCAGTAGGACGTACATCGCCTTGACCGCCGCAGCGTCGTGGACAACCAAACTCGTTGCTCTCGATCGCTTTAGTCCATCATCACACAGAACAGTGAGGGAGCGAGTGTGACCATCACTTGCGGTCTACACGAGACCATCACTCACTGGTCGTGCCGTCTGAAAGCGTGTCAACTCGTCCTTTCTGCACGACGACAGGACCGAGACTGCGCACAAGAGAGAGAGAGAGCGTCTTGTGAGTCGAGTCATTGTCCAAAGCCCACGAGCGTCAGTCGCTCGCACTCACGTACGCTTGGCTCAGTGCGTCCGGACGAACCGCAACTGCTCGCACGGGATCCGCTTCGTCGAGGAGACCGACAGCAGCGCACAGACGCGCGTACTCAATCTGCAGAGCGCACGATGGCGTCACGATCACTTGCCTTCGCTCACGACTCAACAGGTGATGCTACGCACCGCATTCGGCGTCAGGATCGCGTTCGTGTTGCCGCGGATGATCGCAGGGTCGACGCTCGCGAGGAAGAGCGCGTCGCCGTCGAGAATGAGTGGCAAGTGCGCATTGCGCGCACGGTCGATGAGTCCTCGTGCGATCGTCTGGACGCTCGCGTCGCGACCGAGTCCAGGGCCGATCACGAGCGCATCGAGGCGAGGAAACACTGCAGTGATGCGCTCGACTGCAGTCTCAAGAGCGCTCGAGCGCTCATCAGCTGGCAGCTTTGCCAGCGCGCTGTCAGAGCGCAGCAGCGGATGCACAATGAGCTCAGGACTGTAGCTCTTGATCGGAATCGCGGCCTCTTCAGTGCAGAAGATGTGGCACAAGTCGGCGCCCTGCAGCACAGTCACAGGCGACGTAAGCGAGTATCTGTGCTACTAGATGCAAGCTATGAGGAGAAGCGCATGCTCGCACGGTCTTGAGACTCGAGATGCCGGCGTAGTACGGCGCGCCAGTGTACTCGAACGAGCCGCCAACGACACCGACGCGACCTGCAGACACGAGCATTAACGCAAACGTCAGCGTTCGCGCCGCGCTGTACAGCCGCGCATCAACTAACAAAGGCAAAGACAGAGCTGCAACACACCGTGTTGTCCCTTGCGCCATTCGTTCGAGAGCGGCGGAATGAGCGTCCGCGCGAGCTGTCGCGCTGCTGTCACCGCCATTTTCGCTGTTGATGGTCGCCGCAATTGCGTGTCAGCCCGATACTTTAGATACGAGACGAAGTGGCAGTACTAGCAATGGCGAGAAGCGCTCTCGTGCGCTCTCAGGACGGCGCAGCATCGCCTCCGTGATACACAGTCGCTGACACAAACGCACTCCAGCCACTCAAAGATCCGCCTCTTCAGCGCGAGCAGACGCGTCACAGTGAGAGCATCAAGAAGCGCTTGAGATGCCAGGACGGCGCTACAGCGGCTATGACGAGTACGAAGGCGTCTTTGGACCGCTGGGCGTCTACGGCGCTGCTGAGCGTCATGCTCGCGGTGCAGGCGGCGCAGGCTTTCCTAGCGCGAGTCGCAAGAGCAGTCGGCGCCACGCTATGCCGCTGTCGACGCACAGCAGCACGCACAGCACAGTCGAGTCGCGCGAGCGGTACTTGGCTGCGCGCCACGCAAAGCGGAGGCTCCAGTCGTTTGACATCGACGGTGGTGACGGCAGTGCGAGCGACGACAGCGAGCGCGAATGCGATGTCGCTGCCACACACGCGCCAGCTGCACCAGTGCCACCATCGCTTACGTCACAGCGCCAGGTCTGGCTGCCAGCACACAACTTTTCGTTCCGCCAGCGCGCTGGGAAGCTCGACATGCGCGCGATCGCGCGGCTCGACCTCGACCGCGTGGTCGCAACGACCGACATCGACGCGATCCAGCGCCACCTCGAGAACCTCGCGTTTGCAGACGTGACGCTCGAAGACGTGCAGCACTACTCGGACGCCTACTTCCTCAAGCTCTTCCAGATCGCACAGGTGAGTGAGAGGAGCTACGATCGCATAAAGAGTGATGATCTCGTGGCACTGAGTGATGGTCTCGTTGAACTTGTCGTAGTTGACGCTCGAGTACCTCCTCAACGTCCAAGACTCGCTCGTGACGCACTCTGAGAGCGTCGAGACGCAGTGCGACGCGCTCTTGACCGAGTGTCAGCAGCTCGAGCGCGAGAACAGCGCGTTCGCGACCGAGATCGCGAGTCTCAAGACCGACATCCGACAGAAGCAGCGCACGCTCGCGACGTTCGAAGTCATGCTCCTGAACGCCTCAGTCGCGCAGCGCCGCAGTGGGCGAGCACCTGGCGCCATAGACAAAGAGAACGCCGCAGCAGAAGCGAATGCGATCGTCGACTCGCTCTTGGGCGGCGGAGCAACGAATGGCGACGAGCGAGAGGAAGGCGTCGTATCCGACAAACGTACGTTGCGGGCTCGTCTCTCTCTCTCTCTTGAGCGACCGATTCGTCGCCGACACACTGACGCTCGGTTGTGTGTACTCGACAGCCGTGGACTGCGTTGTGTGTGGGAAGAAGTTCCTCTCGCCTGCGTACCTCGTGCGTCACCAGCAGCGCAAGCACCAGCGCAGCAAACGGTCGCCAGAGTCACACAGCGACAGTAGCAGCAGCGACCGCAGCACCAGAAGCAAGCGCTCGAGCAAGCGCAGTCGATCCAAGACCGCGCCGCTTCCGCCTGAAGTGGTCCGTGCGCTCGATGAGAAGACTGCGCTCACGCAGCAACTCGCGCAGCTCCAGGAGCAACTACGGGCTGAAAAGGTGGCGCGCGACGCACAGGCAGCGCTCTTGGAGCAGCAGCAGAGCCAGTTGGCGTTGCAGGTCGTCGGGAACATGAGCCAGCTCCAGGACCTGCTGCTCGCGATCGAGAAGAAGCAGGAGACGACCAAGCAGGACGTCATGCAGTACACGCAGGCGACGATCGTGCGGCTCCAGAACGAAGCAGCGAACGCGCAGACGCTCAAACGCAGTGCACTCGTAGCGTCGCGCGTAGGAGGCATCGAGAGCGACGACGACAGCGATGCGCGCGCCGACTGCCAAGCGCGAGCAAAGGCGTCGAGTGCAGAGCGCGAGGCGAGCGAGCGGCACGAGAAGCAGCTCGAGACGATGCTCCAAGTGCTCATGAAAGCGCAGACGCAGCAGCAGCAGGCGCTCGACGCCCTCGCGCAGGAGAATAGCAAGCTCTGGAGCCAAGCAGCCGAGCAGCGCAAGAAGCCAAAGAGCAAGACGCGGCATCGCCATGACGACGCAGCACCGTCGCTCTCTGCGCTCTTGCAGATGGCGGCGCTCGACGCTCAGCGCTTTGGCGTCGACGCTGGCGACGCTCTCGACCAGGTGTCTGCACCGCCAACAGGAGCAGCGGCAGTTGTGCGGCCAGTCGAGCGCGTCGTGATGCACGAAGACAAGCTCGTGCAGACCGACGACGAAGGCGATGACGCCTCAAAGCGTCCAGCGGCGCCACCCAAGGCGAGCGTGACGCAAGAGGTGCAGACTGACGCGGTCGCAGACGCAAAGCCAGCGCCAGCGGTCGTCGTTGACACGACCGCCAAGGCAGTCGCGAAGGAGCGGCCACCGCCGAAAGCAGTTGCAGAGTCTAAGGCGTCTGCGCCAGCGGCAAAAGAAACAGAACTCAAAGCTACAGCGCCGCCACCGCCAGTGCTTGCAAGCACCATCGAGACCACGCCCACGCCGGACCCAAGCAAGCGCTTGCAGCACGCGGCGCAAGTCGTCGGCAAAGTCGCGCGCGGCTTCTTGGTCCGTCGCGAGCTGCAGAACCCTGCGAACTGGCTCGTGTGTCTCCCGCTTGCAGCGCTCGAGCCCGCGCTCTCTGAGGACGAACGGCGTCGGCTCCACGAGTGCTCGAGTGGCGCCTCTGCTCGTGAGATCGTGGTCGAAGTCGACGTCGAGATGACTGCGAACGAGCTGCGATTGCACGTCGCACGCGCGCTCTCTGGTCGCACTGACGACGATGCACTTGACGACTCGGACGCCGACATCCCGATCGACTACCACCGCGTGCTGCTGCACCACACGGAGACGCGCGAAGAACTCGTGGGCGACCGCCTGATCCACGGACTGAAGAACCGCATCGAGGTCGAGATCGTCCCGCTCTTCCAAGCAGCCGAGGAGCACGTCGACAGCGTCTTTGCGTTCCACAGCGACACGACGGAGCGCCTTCGACTCATTCGACAAGCGTCTGCCGAGCGTGCGGACGGCAGTGTCGACGCATCGAAGCTCCGACGACTCGTGCAGCTCCAAGCGCGCGTCCGCAGCTTCCTCGCCAAGCGCACTGTTGCGATGATGCGCATCGACCGACTCGTGGACGAGCGACTGCGCAACATGCGCGAAGCTGCGACCAAGAGCCGACAGCGATCGCAGTCGAGCGACCGGCGCGGCAGCAGCAGACTGGAGCTCGCAGACCCTGTCGTCGCCCAGGCGTGTCGGCAAGTCCACGAACGTCTCGCTGCTGCAGTACACGCGCGACTTGGCGGTTCGTCACTCCGTGTCTCACCGGAAGCGCTTGTAGAGCAGCTCGAGACGTTCGAGCAAGCGCGAAGCAAGCTCCCGCAGAGCGTCCAAGCGCGCATCGAGAGTCTCCAGAGCCGCCTCGAGCACCTCGTGCAGACCGAGTACGACCCAGAGCTCGCAAAGGCGTGCGAGCGCGAGAGTGACGCAGTGCGGACGATCCAGAGCGCAGTGCACGTCGCGATTGCGCGTCGTAGACTGCAGACGCTGCTCGGCCGAGCGCGAGAGAGTCGAGCGCAAGCGATCGGATCCGAGACGCTTGCGACTGGTGTAGTCGTTGACAGCCACTCACCGGCGATGTCGCCTCCACTCTCGCCGCTCTCGCTCGACGCATCGGCCGAGAGCAAAGCGCTGGACGAGCCGCTCGCGTCGTTCGACGATGCAGAGATCAAGCGACTCGCGAACGCGTACGAGGACGGCGACGTGCGGCAGTCGATGGCGATCGCGTCGTCTGTAGCGCTCGACGAGAAGCCTCGTAGCAGCAGCAGCAGTAGCGACCTCAAAGCAACTGAGGGCGTTCTTGACCGAGACGCTGCTGCTCACGTGTCATCAAGCGGCAGCGAGCGACCAGCGACGCCAGCGCTCGAAGACCTCGAGGTCGCAGAGGCGAAGCCAAAGACGATCGCGCCAGTCATGCGCCGCACGAAAGCGCCACCGCCGCTCACGCCAGTCGCACGAGGCACTGAGCCACAAGCGCGCGCATCGACACCGACGCGCCACATGTCGGACACAGTGGAGCCAGGACGGTCGCCTCGGCCAAAGCTGGAGGACAAAGAGGTCATCTCGCCGTTCTCGAAGACGCCGCTGCTGTCGCGTCGAGGCGGCGGCGCAGGCTCGCGACGCGGCTCTGGCTACGACAATGCGCGGTAGCGAACGAGAGGAGGACGAGCAGTGGCGCGCGTGCATTCAGATGGCGTCTCTCTCACGCACTTGTCTGCTCTATCGCGCGTGCGAACAGCGCTCGCTGGTACTCTCTAGTCGATGTGTCGGACCAACACTCATAGTCGCCGCCGACAATCACTCTCGCTCGCTCTACTTCTGGCTGTTCTTCGCTCTCCGGTCGCGCACTGCGGCTGCGAGGTCTTCGAGCACTTGGACCGTCGTCTCCCAGCCCATGCACGCGTCCGTGACGCTCTTGCCGTACTCGAGCGGCTGGCCTGGGATGAGCGACTGGTTCCCCTCCTTGATGTTCGACTCGAGCATGACGCCAATGATGCGGTCGTCGCCAGCGCGGAGCTGCTCGGCGATGTTCGCGGCCACGACCGCCTGGTTCTTGTGGTCCTTGCTCGAGTTGCCGTGCGAGCAGTCGACCATGACGTTGTCCGCGACGTTCGCCTTGAGCATCATCTTGGACACGGCGTCGATGTGCGTCTTCTCAAAGTTCGGGCCGGTCTTGCCGCCGCGGAGGATCGTGTGGCACGTGTCATTGCCCGCCGTGTTGACGATCGCAGCGAGACCTTGCGAGCTCACGCTCAGGAAGCAGTGCGGGTGGCGCGCAGCCACGACAGCGTCGACTGCGAGCTGGAGCGACCCGCCCGTGCCGTTCTTGAAGCCAATGGGCATCGACAGACCGGACGTGAGCTCGCGGTGGAGCTGGCACTCGGTCGTGCGCGCGCCAATAGCGCCCCAGCTCACGAGGTCCGAGATGAACTGCGGCGACATCGTGTCGAGGAACTCGCAGCCAGCTGGGAGTCCCATCTCGTTGATGCGCGCAAGGAGCTCGCGCGCGACGCGCAGGCCCTTGTTGATGTTGAACGAGCCGTTGAGGTCCGGGTCGTTGATCAAGCCCTTCCAGCCCACGGTCGTGCGCGGCTTCTCAAAGTACACGCGCATGACAATGAGCAGGTCCTTTGCGAGCTTGTCCTTGACCACGAGCAGGCGCTTGGCGTAGTCGAGCGCCGCTGCGACGTCGTGGATCGAGCACGGACCGACGATCACAACGAGGCGGTCGTCCACGCGGCGGAGCACGTTCGCAACGCCTTGGCGGCCGCGGTTGATCTACAAGCGCACGAGAAGCATCCAATGAGTCTCCTGTCTGTCTGTGGCAACAATACGACCAACACTCATTGACCAATGTGAGGACGTACAGTCTGCGCCATCTTGGTCGTGAGCGGGATCTCTTCGAGCAGACACGCAGGCGGAATGAGCGGACGAATGCCCGTGATGCGCACGTCGACGATCGCCTGCTTGTCCGAGATCTTGACGTCTTCCATCGCAGTGCCGCTCGGGATGCGCAGACGGCGCGGGCTGCCCTTGGTCGGTGCGCGGAACGGGTCCTCGCCGTCGTCACTGCTGTCATCGTCCGCGTTGTTGCGCTTCTTGCTCGCTGGCTGCTGCTGCTGCTTGCCGAGGACAAAGCCGAGCACGCCGACGCTGCCGGCAGTGAGCAGCGTCATCGTCGCGGCGAGGAGGCCGAGGCCGAGCGTCAGAGACGTCGAGAGCTGCTGCGCGTCTTGACCGCGTCCGCTCATCGTTCTGTCGGTTCGATCTGCTGCTGCTGGCGCTGCCGGTGCTGCTTGTGCGTCGAAGGGAGATTCGCGAATGGAGGCGCTCGTCGCCAGCCGCGAGGAGCAACACCAAGATCCAAGGATTTGCGCAATCTCAGGTGACGAGCCGTTGCGACCAAGCGACCTGGCATCATACAAAAACCAAGTAAAATGCACTTGCCCGCCGAAATGGACCACAGGAAAATGCGTGTGGCAGCCAGCAACAACCTGCAAGTCAAGCAAGCAAGGCAAGGCAACAACTTGCAAGGCAACAACTTGCCAACAGCGACTTGCGCTGGAATTGATTGATTCGTTGTTGTTGGTAGAGCCGACGCGCGGGCGTCTCGCTCGTCAAAACTGCCTACGCGAGCACCTCGAAGCGCTCCGAGTCGCTCAGGTCCGACGACTCGCTGATGCGCACGCCGCCAGATTCGGGACCGTTGTTCTCCATGTACACACGCCCGGTGCTCACAAAGCCAATGACGTTGAGCAAGTCGGCTTGCTCGGCGATCGACTGGTCGAGGTGCTGGAACGCCAGCAGCTCGGACGTCCGCGGCGCGCTGCTCGTGTCGCTCATCATGCACGAGTTGCGCCGCGTGACGTCGAGCGCCTCTTGTGCTTTCGCAGAGATCTCGCGCAGCCGCGAGGCGAGGTCGCGATCGCGGTTCTCATACGACGACCGCCGCGAGTCGCCAAATGGCGGGCCGTTGTGGTGCGCACTGTTGTTGTTGCTCGTGTCGACCGGCTCGGCGTCCATCACGTCGTCGTCCATGCCGTCGTCATAGTCGTACACGTCGTAGCACTCCATCGGATCGGTCTCGAGTCGTGCACGGCCCTTCTCGCGGTGCGTGCGGATCGAGAGCGGACTGAACGGGACTTGGCTGCTCGAGAAGTCACCTGCGTAGTCTGCAGGGAGCGACTGTGGCGCTTGAGACGCTGCGCTCTTGGACGCACGGTGCTCTGTCGCGAGCGACAGCATCGAGCGCTCAGACAGGATCTTCTGGAGCGACTTGATGCTGCTCGAGCTGCTCAGCGCCGACAGCCGCTCGTACGAGTCTTCCTCGGTCGCTTCCGACTGCTCAAGGTCGAGGAAAAGGTTCTGCGTGGTCGAGAAGAACGACGGCGCGGCGCTCGGTTGGTTCTGCAGCTCTTTGCGCGCCGACTGGACGCAGCGCTTGCAAAAGTGCGTGCCATTCGACTCGGCGCGGTTCGCGCGCGGCGTCACAGCTGTGCTCTTGTCGCAGTCGAACGACTTGACGCGACTTGCGCTCCCGCAGTCCTTGCACACGTCCTGGAGCATGATGCGCAGTACGATCGTACCGTGAGCACCACAGCACAACGAGCGAGTCGAGCAAAGACCGTCTCGCAGTAGACGCACCTCTGCGCAAATGCCGCACGAGTGGCGCGGCCGAATGAGCGTGAAGCGCTTGTTGCACATGTAGCAGTACTTGCGCACACTGGAGAGCGAGCGCACGCGTCAGTGCGTGCAGTGGACATCCAACCGTGGTCAGCGAGACGCAGGACGCACCCTTTCACGAGCTGCGCGCGCTTCGTCTCCATCTGGTGCGCCATGAACTTGGCTTCCATGAACTTGTTCAGGTTCGTCACGTACGACGTGAACGTGTCGTGCACGAGCGCCACGAGCTTCCCGGTCCCAGTTGCGCCGACCGACGGCGACGAGCCTTGCCACATCACGTCAGTCGCGCGGCCATCGGCGCTCGCTTTAAATAAGAGCACGCCCGACATCTTCGTGCGCACGACGCCGTCGAACGCTGGACACTCGAGCGCGTCCATCGAGTGCATCACGACGTAGCCGATCTCGTGCTTTGCGGCGTCGAGCACTGTGCCTGTGCTCTAGAGAAGCAGCGCAGCGATTGTGAGCTCACTGCACACTCAAGCGCAAGCAAGGAGCAACGACATTCGGACACGCACCCGTAAGAAGCAGACGTCTCGCGTCTTGCCAAACAGCCCAGAGCTGCGCATCGCGAGCCAGTTGATGCCAACGTAGTTGTGTGGCTCGATCTCGTCTCGCCGCGCGAGGACGTGCAGCACAGCGGCGTCGAGGCAGTTCTCCATGAGGAACATCGAGTTGCTCCGGAAGTCGAGCGTGTTGTCGGCGTACAGCGCGTCCATGGTGCGCGCGAGCGTCATGCCGACCTTGCCCATGCACTTGAACTCGGCGAGGCGCGAGGCGTCGTGGCGCTTGCAGTACGTCCGGATGCCAGTGTCGCGAAAGTGCTTCTTTGAGCTCGAGAGCTTCCAACCCGACGAGCCGTCTTCGTATGACATGGACCACTTGGCGGCGCGCACAGCGGCGTCGCGGAGATCCTCTGCTTGTTGTTCTAGGCGGCTGGTCTGCTCCGGCGAGAGCTCGATCGGCGCGAAAAAGTCGGTCGAGAGCGGGAAGCGCACGCTCGCGGTTGACGAGCCGCGCATGCGGCCCATGAGCGACGGTCGCGTGCCGCCATCGCGCGAGTTGTCCATGCTTGTCAGTCTGTCTATAGGTGCGTGTGCGTGTTCGCGTATACGAGTGTGCGTGTGCGTACGTGCGCGCGTGCTGGTGCTGGTGCTCGGATAGCAACAACAGCAGCTCGTGTCGTACGTGTGGACGACGCGCAAGAGAGAGTGGGCGACGCGCGAGTCGCGCAAGCGGAGCTCTTCGCGGCGACGACGAAGCCGGTTTGCCCGCCTGGTTTTGTGCGGCGCTGCTGTTTGCAAGAATGAGAACGGTGCGCGCATACATTTTCCAAGTCTAAACGCAGTGTGTACACTTGACGACAACTTGCTTGTCGTCTGCACTTGCTGCGTGTGTCGCGAGCGAGCGAGCGCTAAGAGGCGGCGCCGTTGCCTCTTGCGCCGTCGCCAACATCTCGACGCAATCGCTAGCGAGAGACGCGCGACTCGCTCGCCACTCGATCGATGTGGGTTGAGCATGAGTCGTGTGTGTATTTCGTGCGCGCAGCCACACAGCAGTCGACTGACACACAGACCGACAGCTGGGCTTGACCACATGCTGCTGTTGGGAGCCTGCTGCACCACATGCGAGCAGCGCATTTGCTTTGCCTGGTGCGTCCTAGTTCCTGCGCCTGTTGGCAATGCTCTCACCGCCACCTGCTGTGCGATGGCTGCGCCGGGTGTTGCTGCTGCAGGTGTGACTTGGATGAAGTCGCAGGCGAGCCACATGGCGGCGCTCGCTCTCTTTTGGACGCGTTACAACTCGCTCTTGTCGTGTGCAACAACACGCCGGTGCTCCGGACATCACACTCACACCGCGTGCGAGCCAGGAAGTGCAGGTAGCCAGGTCCGTCCGTTGTTTGACAGACATGCGCGTGAGTAAGAGAAGAGAGAGTGGATGAACAAGCCTCGTGGTATACTCAACTCGTGGAGCGCACTGCGTGGAAGCTCGCTGCGCGGGTCGGCGGTGGCGCGAGCACCGTCTCATTCGTGCTAAGCGCCATAGCAGGCACCTGGTGCTCCGGGAGGAACGCGCCCCGCTTGCCTGCTGCCAAGTGGCGCGCCATCTCGGCGAAGAACGACTCGGGCGTGAGTCCCATAAAGTGGCCCCTCGGTCTCGTGGCCGTCGATGTGCTCGCTGGAGCACTTGCGCTGTCGACGCCGCCGACAACGCGGTCCACGCTCGGACGCCGAAGCGCGCTCCATGTCTCTGCGAGCCGGTGCAGCGTCGCTGCTTTAACGTGCTTGTACACAAACACGTGCCCGACGTCTGCGAGCACGGCCGGCAAGAGCGCCGTCATAGACTCGCCGCTCAGGACACCGCAGTGCGGACACGCGAGGACAGCATCTGCGGCTTTCTGAGTCCCTGCTGCGGAACTGATGCGTCGACCTTGTGCGCGGCGGCAGCTCGTGCACATCCCGCTCGCGAACTGAATGTCCACGAGCGGAGAGGACACGACGACGCACACGACGCTCTCGGACGGCTTCGACTTGTCCTTGTGCCGCACGAACCGGTCGATCGAGCGCACCTCAAAGTCGTCGAGCTGCATGCACACAGTCATGTCGTGACATCATGTGAGAGAGAGCGAGACTCGAGCATGAATGCATGCGTACGCACCGAGTCGCTGAGCATCACAATGCCGTAGCTCGGTGTCGTCGGTGCGCTGCTGCTCACGCGTGGGAGCTGCGTGAAGTACGACACTGCCTGCTCGCCGTGGTTCGCAAGGTCCCACTGGAACGCCTCTTTCTTCAGGACCTTCTCGATCGCGAGCTGCTGCTTCGCGCTCTTCTCAACGAGCAGCACGCGTGGGAGCTGGTCCATTTGGTTCGACAAGTGCGCGTTCGTCGTTGCTGGCACGACGCGCCGAGCTGCGCCGCCGAGACTCGTCACGTGCACGAGACGCGCGCCGTAGAACCTGCTCGGCATGTAGCGTCAGGTGTGAGCACCATTGTGTCCTCGCACATCGGAATGAGGTGTAGCGGCGTACATGAGGAACGTCGGTGTTGCGTGGACCCGGTACCGCTCCGCGAGCAGCGAGGACTCGCCAAGGTCGCACTTGACAATGCAGCACTTGTGGCTAGTTGCGCGGCGCATGAACTCGTCAGTCGCTACGCAAGGACTCGCATCGCAAACGGTAAGAGCACATTGTGAAGACGCATGTCGTACCGGATCCCTTGGTCCTTTGGTATCGATGCTGCACTGTTCGTTGCCTCGGAGATCTGCAGCTGGATCTGCTCGAGCATACCCTCGACGACTCGCGACTGACAGTCATCCGTCCGCAAGCACGCGACAACGACAAGCTGGTCGCTCGAGCTCGCGGCTTTCAAGAACGCGTCCAACTTGTGCGCTGACAGCAGCCTTAGGTGTTCTCCATTCGGCTGCGTACCGCCGCCGACCACGGAGAGCTCGCGAGAGTACCGTCCACTTGCGCTCGATAGCGGGCCGTCGCGAATGAGCACTGGGTTCTCGCGCGCGATCTTGTGGTGGATCTCGACTGAACCGAGCCACTTGCCAGTCTCTTCGTGCTTGAGGCGCTTGAGTGCCGCTGTATTGTCGTTCTCCTTGATAGCAGCGCCAAAGAGCGTCGGCTCTTGACCAACTTCAGTGCCTGTCTTGGGCAAGACTGGGATCTCGAGGAGACACTGCTGGTGAGCGTTCTCGCGCCAGTTGCCGTCCGCAGCAGGACTGACTTTGCAGCCTTCGTAGCCGTCGAACTTGCTCTCGAGATCCGAGACAACAGCTTTGATCCGGTCGTGCGAGAGGTCGACGCTTCGAGGCTTCTGCTTGCACCGCTTCTCGATCGAGTCGAGCTCAATGCGCTTCTGACGCTGCTGTAGTGTGGGCGTGACTTGGTCGATGAGCAGCTTCCCTCGCTGCGGTCCCTCTGTCGCTCGCCGCGCATGATCCAAGTATGTGTCGGTTCGACGGAGTTGCTCGCCGCACGCGAACGTGACTGAGATCCCTGGACATGGCGTGAACGTGGCTGTGATCGACGCGCGATCTCGGTACGTGAAGAGGAGCGAGTCGTTGAGTCGAATCTCGATCGGCTCTGTCGGTGGACTGCCGGCGTGCTGGGCTTTGGTATCCCACTTCCAGCTCTGCACAGACCGAGAGTCATTTGTGAGACGACGAGCTGCTGCTGGAGCGTGGCGAGAGTTCCGCACCTTGATGATCACTTTCTCAGAGTTCATGAGGATGCCCGAGTCTTTCGAGAGAATGAGCTTCTTGCCGCGTGGATGTCCAGCTGATCCGACCTAGTCGTGAGAGCACACAGGTTCCACTGAGGAGTGAGTTCTTGTACAACACGCTCGTCGGTGCGTGGAGCGAGGTCAAGACGCACTGCGTGCTCGTCTATTGTCCCGAGCAGCGTCTTCTTTGCATTGTCTTCGTAGAACTGGAAGCTCCGCTGGTAGTCGCTCACTCGATTCGCACACGCGGCGACACGACCTGACGCGTAGCTGTGCACGGGGTGGTGTGAGTGTGCTTGTGCGAGGACACACCTCGGAGTCCATGACACATCCAAAGAGGAGCAAACACTGAACGCACTAGCAGAAGCCGCATCCAAAGTCGTCAAGCCGAAGTGCTGGCTCTCCTGTCGAGTAGTTCACTTCTTGTGCCAGGCTTGTGCGCGGTGCGGTCGTCGTCGCGCTCTTTGTTGTCGGAGCCACCATCTCTCGCGTGCTTCAAGTGCTTGTCAATGCGTGATTGCACACTCCTTCGACGACGACGACGCCGAAGACTCGCAGAACCAGCTAGTCTCGAGATCGTGAACGTGAACGTGCTTGTCGTCAAGGCTAGCCTCAATCGTTGTTGACGACGACGACGACGACAAGCCTCAATTAGAAGTAAAAAATACGGCTTGACAACGGCCCAGACAAACATCCGTGATAAAGTGCACGACAAAAGTCTTGGAAATTTTTTGTTTCATTTCAAATATTTTTGATTTTCATCAGACAGAGCTGCAATGAAGCTGGATTAATAGCGCAATTAAATACGGTTCGAATGCTATATGTCGATCATCGAAATACACAGTGTAGCCAGCACAATGGCAGAAAATGTCATTTTCGAAATATTTCAACGATGCGAGAATAAATGGAGAGGCGTGGTAAGATTGGTATCAAAATTGTAATTGTGGTCAAACGAGCTCGAAAACACGTAATTTAGATAGAACACATTGCGTACACCAAGCGAACAAATTTCCAGTGCCTCCGAAGCTGTTTTGCGATGACGGCGTGGCAAGAGATGACGGCGAGCGACGTCGCAACTATCCTCGACCTTCGAGGCCAAGGCGAGAGGCTGCAGGCGATTGCAACGCGTGTGCAGCGCAGCGTATCGACTGTGTCACGCGTCATCAACGGCGAGAGAGCCTCGAAGACCAAACAGCGCACGGGAAGGCCTCGAAAAGTGTCTGAGCGTGAGGGCCGGCGGCTGGTGCGCGCGGTCACGACGCGAAATGAGAGCGCCTCTCAAGCCCGAGCGAGTGTCGGTGTTGACGCATCGGTGCGCACCGTGCAGCGCGTCCTCCATGCACACCCTGACGTGTCTTGGAAGAAGAAGAAGCGGACGACGGTGATGACCAAGATGCACCAAAAAGGACGAGTCGCATGGGCGAGCGAGAGAGCAGCTTGGGGCGCGAGTGAGTGGTCGCGTGTCGTGTTTAGCGACGAGAAGAAGTGGAACATGGATGGGCCGGATGGCTTGCAGTTTTACTGGCATCGCGCGGGGCAGCCAGAGCGATGCGCCGTGAAGCGTCACAGCGGTGGAGGATCGGTCATGGTCTGGGGCGCATTCTCTGCAGCCGGCAAGTCGGAGCTCAAGTTCATTGAGGGCGGCCAAGACGCGCAACGCTACACAGAGACGCTTGCCACGCACTTGCTGCCGTTCTTACGCGCGCACCACGAAGAAGGGCACGTGTTTCAGCATGACAACGCGCCGTGTCATCGCGCTCGACTTACTCAAGCATGGCTGCAGACGAGCAACGTGACGACGATGAGCTGGCCAGCGATGTCCCCGGATCTCAATCCGATCGAGCACCTCTGGGGCATCCTGACGAGAACCGTGTACGCGCACGGTCGCCAGTTCTCATCGCAGCAAGAGCTCAAGTCCGCCATCACCCAAGCGTGGCGCGATCTCGACCACTCAGTCATTGCCAACTTGGTTGCATCGATGCCCAAGCGCTGTGCAGCTGTCCTCGAGCGCAAGGGAGCGTTTATTACTAGTTCGTAAGCTTCAAACGCAGCGTCCTCACGTTCAATACCAATCTTACCACGCCTCTCCATTTATTCTCGCATCGTTGAAATATTTCGAAAATGACATTTTCTGCCATTGTGCTGGCTACACTGTGTATTTCGATGATCGACATATAGCATTCGAACCGTATTTAATTGCGCTATTAATCCAGCTTCATTGCAGCTCTGTCCGATGAAAATCAAAAATATTTGAAATGAAACAAAAAATTTCCAAGACTTTTGTCGTGCACTTTATACACCAGGTATATTTTCGTGAACAATTCCAGGTATATTTTTGTTTTTCTTTCCCTCGGGACGAAGTTCGGAACCAAATTTGCGGGACCGAAAAATACGAGGCAAAACTTGAGTGGCTGACAGCTCACTTTTGATTCTCCCCCGTCGAGCGCACCCAGATTCACGCCAGACGCGCGCCACGCCACGCCGCACGCACACTGCCACTCAATCGGTACGAGACGCTACTCGTCGTTTGCTGCTACGTGTTGCGAGAACGATGGACTCATGTGCGCACGGAATGCTCGCTAGGTGTACACGCTCGCCGACTCGCACGGACTCGGACTCGGACGCCGTAGACGCACGGCGCAGAAGTTCACTTTGTCGTCATGGCGAGGACACGCAGCATCCGCAAAAGCGAGGTCTCCGTTATGCAGTTCATGCGCGAACAGTCGCGAGCCGCTTTACCCATCGACGACGCCACCGTCTACGCTGCTGTTGAAGACTCCGACGCGGGATCGGTCAGCAGTGCGTCGCACGGCGAGGTGTTAAGCGTAGACGATGTGCAACCACAGAAGCGCAAGCGTGACGATTGTAGCGAGTCGGACGGCGGCGACTCCGACGGTAGCGACTCTGACAAAGATGGAGACGTGCAACAAAACGGCAGCACCTACGAGACCGCGCCTCCTTTGATCAAGTCGCACGACTCGTGGTCGGCGTTTCGCGACTACCTGACGCAGTACGAGCGCGACACGCATGCCAAGATTGTCGTGAAGGAGACGATCAGCGTGGCGAAGCGGAACAAGACGCTGTCTGCATCAGTCGCGGCGAAGTGCTATCAAGGTGTCAAGCTCGTGCCCACGGAATTCGAGGCATACCAGCGTACATACATATGTACGCATGGTTGGCGGCCAAGGTCCGGTCGAGGTGACGGCGTCCGACCGAAGCGGCACCTCCGTCGCACCGACTGCCCGTTCTACTTCCTCGCGCAAGCAGAGTGCCACGACGACAGCAAGTGGCGCATCAAGGTCAAGAGAGAAAGACTCGTTCACAACCACGAACGATCGGAGCGCGTGGCAAGCAACTACCCATCGAATCGCCTGGTGCCACTCGACCCGCCACTTATCCGCGACATCAAGCTCATGATCGAAACAGACGCGAGACGCAGCAAGATCGCGCGATTCATTCGTGCAAACTCGACGCACATGATCGAGAACAAGGACGTACACAACCTCTGTAGACGCGTACAGACGAACGGTAGGTAGCAGATTGAATGCAATGGATGCAGATTGGCTTCTTAGTGTTCTCTCGCGTCTTCATGCAGGCATGCTGCAGTCTGATGATGACATGGTCGAGGAGCTTCTTGTCCGGTTCAACCTCGCGAAGGAAGGCAACATCGCAACCGTGACCGAGACGGCGGCAAAGAAGACCGGCGTGATCTCGTTCAGCACACAGCACATGCAACGGCTCGCGCATCGCTTTCCCGAGGTTGTGTTGCTTGACTGCACACACAAGACCAATCGGTGCGTATTTTGCCTGGTCAAACCTGGTACAACCAGGTTTGTCCAGGCACGATCACATGTCAGGTCGATCGTCACTAACGTGTTGCGTTCACCACAGCTACGACTACCAGCTCTGTACTCTCATGGTCATGGACGAAGAAGGACACGGTCAGCCAGTGCAGCACTCTCTCGTCGAGTCCAACTCGGAGTGGCACATGCAGATGGTGCTTGAAGACTTCCAGGCAGCGGTCGCAACATGGCGTGAGACCAAGATCGCCATGGTCGGCAAGGACATGCACGAGATCAAGACCATCGTGGACATGATGTCTCAAGCGCGTGTGTTGCTTTGCCACTTCCATGTCCTGAAGTACCTCATGACGGTCGTGCGAGAGCCGAAGTACGGAACGTACACCGCGAGCGAGCTCATGCAGATGGAGCACTTGTTCTACAACATGACATACGCCGTCAGCGCTGAAGTCTACACAGTCCAGAAGAGCGAGCTCTGTCGCGTGGCAATCAAGCACGGCAACACAGCGTTCATCGACTACTTTGAGCAGTGTTGGGACCAGTGCAAGGGCATGTGGGTGCGCTACAAGCGCATGGAGTTTCCCCATTTTCGCAACAACACGAACAACCGACTGGAGAGCTACTTCGGGAAGGTGAAGACGCACGTGAACCGCAATATGTCCATGCGCGACTGCCTCGCGGCGCTGATCGAGCTCTCCAACACCATGGAAGACACGTACATGACCAAGACGTACAAGGTCGGAACGCACTGGCACGCCACGTACGACGACGAGATGAACGCAGGGTTCATGGTGATCACCGACTGGGTGCGGAGCAGCTCGAACCAGAGTACAAGTCATCGCAGCAAGCAAGTGAGTACGTATTCGCCGAGACAGTCGGTGGCTGTATTGTTGCACAGCGCCGCCATGGAGCCGAGGAGTTCACGACCAACCCGCTATGCTGGCTCTGCACGTGCGAGTTCTCGGCGACGATGTCGCTGCCATGCCGACACGCACTCGCGTTCCGACGAAACAAGCGCATGACGCCGGTCATTCCAGTTGCGCAGATCGCAAAGCGGTATGAGCGACTGCGCGCGATTCCCTCACAGCGCGCTCGCTAACATGTGTGCTGTGTTGTCATGCAGGTGGATTCGTGTGCAACCTCAGCGCGACAACGATAGCGACGACAGTGCTCACGTGCGCGAGTTGCGAGTGCGTCCGTATTCTGACAACAACAGCAAGACAAAACG
This sequence comes from Pythium guiyangense, assembly GCA_003730235.1. Classification (NCBI taxonomy): domain Eukaryota; phylum Oomycota; class Peronosporomycetes; order Pythiales; family Pythiaceae; genus Pythium; species Pythium guiyangense. The sequence goes on from QXDM01000039.1 coordinate 255,129, forward strand.
TCGTCTGAGCGAGCGCGAGCGCTACAGCGAAGCTCTCAAGGTGTCCATGCAGCTTTGCAACCTGGTCGCCGACCTTCCGCAACAACTGTACAGCAACGCCATCGCGGATCTGCAGACGTGGGTAGCTGACATCAGACGTGGCGTCTACTCGAATAACGGCGAGCGTTGTGCCGACTCAAGTGCGCAATCCAGTCCAACCCAGGCCAACAAAGAGCGAGACACATACCAGCGCGCCGTCTCGAACCAGCAGCCCAGGCAGCGCCACATCGCCTTCTCAACAAGCACCGCGACAAGCCGACAAGCACTCGCTAACTCAAAGTGACTGCTTCGACAAGACCGGTCTGTCCGCCGAGAAAGCCGTATCGCGCGTCGACGTCAGCACCAGCACATGTCGCTGACGCAAACACCAACACGAGCACAACGACGTTTGACACTGTCGCTCAAGCCGCCGGCTGTACGCCGACGCCAGATGCTGCACAAGCTGCACACACACCACTCGAGCCGACTACAGCAGCAATCAGATACGACCCAGACATCGGCTTGTTGTACGAGCAGCCGCTCATCGCTTTGAACAAGAAAGTCCGCGCACCTGGCAGACCAAAGAAGGACCTCAAGCAAGCGATGTCAAAAGCGCGCAAGATGCGCGTGAGCTACAACGCTGGTCAAGCAGTGCGCGTCGCACTGGCAGGAAACGATTTGAGCGAGATACACCAGCACATCAAGATACGAACTCCCGACCTGGCGAGTGTCCACGCCTACCTCAAGATCGTCATCAGGAACATGCCGGTGAACCAGACGACAACAACTGTGTCGTGCTTAGAGATACATGCCAGTCCGGACTTCCCAGAGATCGTCCTCGGTCTACTGCCAGAAGCTGTTGTGACGCGCGCGCCGGGAGATCACGCGCATAGAGGGCGACCAAGTCGATTGGATGAGCTCCTCGTCTACAAGATTGATCGCGGTCGCAGTCGAAGGCGTTGGTCGGTACTCGGTCGATCAGATTGACGCAATGCAGTACCTTCACAGCATGAAGAAGTTCTGTGAGGAAGGCACCGAGTTCTGTCGGTGGATCGAGAGCGACGTTCGACTCGGGCTCGTCGACAAAAGCGACGTCGACGCCTTGGAAGAGGTCTTGGCTCTGCTGCGCAGCTGCAATCCTGAAGAGACACTGCTCGGGCCGGTCGTGTACCGAGATCTGTATCGACTCCGACCGCGCGCACTCCTGAACGACAACGTGCTGTGCGCATTGGGCTCCTTCTTTGAGCATCAGTGCCCGAGCTGCCGGTTCGTGTTGCTGCCTGGCATGGATGTGCCACCGCTACTATCCACTGTCACGAAAAACAGGTTCCAGCTGCCAGTACCGATCATCTCGCAAATCAACTCTTGCGACAGCGACGTGATCCTTCTCGCAGTCAATCTCAACAGCGTGCATTGGGCATGCCTCGTCGTTCATCGAGCGCGGTGCGAGATCCATACGTACGACAGCCTCGGCAGGACCAAGACGAAGAAGTTCCTCGCCAAGATCGCGGACGACATCGCGACCCGGTGCGACGCGAGCGACTACACTCGTTGTATCTACGACCATCCGATCCAGAAGGACGGCACCTCATGCGGGTTCTTCGTCGCACTCCACTTTTGGAGGACACAAGATAAGTCTACGACAACCGACATGACCATGCGCGGACAGGATCTCCTTCGATGGAGGCTAGTTCAAGGCGTGCTAGACGCTATAGGATCGTTCTCGTAGCTCCTATGAGTACAACAGCATGTCCTTGTCGACCTTCTGTCAATCAGTCAATCGGTCTTGCGTAGATGCACCTGGTTGCGACCTGCGTCGCGATGTTGTTGTGCGATCTACGCCAAGGCATGGCATCTTGCGATCGCCATCTCAAATACGCTAAGTGCTCAAGCAGGTTTGTCCAGGTACGAAAATGGACTCGGATCGATATGTCACACGGAACACGTACCCTATTAATAGAAACAATTCGGAATATATCCCCAATCGAAAGCAGACTTGCCCAGAACAGGTTCCGAATTTAACAACTGCAAGTTGGGGAAATGATCCCGATACACGTAGTTCATTAGGGGATTCGTCCCTCGTTGGTAGTTTATTGTCCCGTGCGCCGTCACAAATTCGACGTCATTTGCTCTTTTTCCATGAAGTGTCAGCAGGTTTCGCCAGGTAAAACGCTTCCCGCCGAAATCTAAAAACGAATATTCGGTGGTTATATAACGACAAAACTGGCTATTTTATGCACGCAAAAATTTGCCAGGCAAAACCTGGACATACGTAGACACACAATTACGTATGTTTCCCTGGGACGTCGGCTTGTCCTAAAAAATACGAAACTGTATTACATTTATAGCCGAACGTATTTGAAATAGGGCAAATGACAAAATCAGCCTATTAAAGTGCACGACAAAAGTCTTGGAAATTTTTTGTTTCATTTCAAATATTTTTGATTTTCATCGGACAGAGCTGCAATGAAGCTGGATTAATAGCGCAATTAAATACGGTTCGAATGCTATATGTCGATCATCGAAATACACAGTGTAGCCAGCACAATGGCAGAAAATGTCATTTTCGAAATATTTCAACGATGCGAGAATAAATGGAGAGGCGTGGTAAGATTGGTATTGAACGTGAGGACGCTGCGTTTGAAGCTTACGAACTAGTAATAAACGCTCCCTTGCGCTCGAGGACAGCTGCACAGCGCTTGGGCATCGATGCAACCAAGTTGGCAATGACTGAGTGGTCGAGATCGCGCCACGCTTGGGTGATGGCGGACTTGAGCTCTTGCTGCGATGAGAACTGGCGACCGTGCGCGTACACGGTTCTCGTCAGGATGCCCCAGAGGTGCTCGATCGGATTGAGATCCGGGGACATCGCTGGCCAGCTCATCGTCGTCACGTTGCTCGTCTGCAGCCATGCTTGAGTAAGTCGAGCGCGATGACACGGCGCGTTGTCATGCTGAAACACGTGCCCTTCTTCGTGGTGCGCGCGTAAGAACGGCAGCAAGTGCGTGGCAAGCGTCTCTGTGTAGCGTTGCGCGTCTTGGCCGCCCTCAATGAACTTGAGCTCCGACTTGCCGGCTGCAGAGAATGCGCCCCAGACCATGACCGATCCTCCACCGCTGTGACGCTTCACGGCGCATCGCTCTGGCTGCCCCGCGCGATGCCAGTAAAACTGCAAGCCATCCGGCCCATCCATGTTCCACTTCTTCTCGTCGCTAAACACGACACGCGACCACTCACTCGCGCCCCAAGCTGCTCTCTCGCTCGCCCATGCGACTCGTCCTTTTTGGTGCATCTTGGTCATCACCGTCGTCCGCTTCTTCTTCTTCCAAGACACGTCAGGGTGTGCATGGAGGACGCGCTGCACGGTGCGCACCGATGCGTCAACACCGACACTCGCTCGGGCTTGAGAGGCGCTCTCATTTCGCGTCGTGACCGCGCGCACCAGCCGCCGGCCCTCACGCTCAGACACTTTTCGAGGCCTTCCCGTGCGCTGTTTGGTCTTCGAGGCTCTCTCGCCGTTGATGACGCGTGACACAGTCGATACGCTGCGCTGCACACGCGTTGCAATCGCCTGCAGCCTCTCGCCTTGGCCTCGAAGGTCGAGGATAGTTGCGACGTCGCTCGCCGTCATCTCTTGCCACGCCGTCATCGCAAAACAGCTTCGGAGGCACTGGAAATTTGTTCGCTTGGTGTACGCAATGTGTTCTATCTAAATTACGTGTTTTCGAGCTCGTTTGACCACAATTACAATTTTGATACCAATCTTACCACGCCTCTCCATTTATTCTCGCATCGTTGAAATATTTCGAAAATGACATTTTCTGCCATTGTGCTGGCTACACTGTGTATTTCGATGATCGACATATAGCATTCGAACCGTATTTAATTGCGCTATTAATCCAGCTTCATTGCAGCTCTGTCTGATGAAAATCAAAAATATTTGAAATGAAACAAAAAATTTCCAAGACTTTTGTCGTGCACTTTAGTTACAAGAAATTGACTTTTCCAGCTGAAAAACCTCTTCAAGTCCAATATCTCAGGTCTTGTCTTTATCGACACCAGTAGGCAGGTCCGGTCAAATGCGACGCACTAGCATACAGGTATTGACATTTGCCAACCATCCATCCTCAGCCCATCACGCGAGCTCCAAAAACAACCAAGAGGAGCCCACAAACAGAGCGCCACTCAAGCAAGCAATAAACAATGAAGCCCGGCGTGGAGTTCGCGACGTCGACGGAAGCGCTGCAAGCTGTGCAGGACAACGCACTGAAGCAGATGGAGAGCGTGCGCGTCAAGAGCCAAGGCGGATCGCACAAGTTTGTCGGCTGCACTGGCCCTGAATGCGGCTTCGTCGTGCGGTTCTACTACAGCCGAACGTATTTGTAATAACCATTCATTACAGCCGAATCAACTGCAGTAATTACCTCTTTTTGTACTCAATCTATTATACAAAATCGAGTCATTATGAGAAACCTCAAAACCTCAATTCCGATTCAGTTTTTCACTCTCACATTTACAACATCAGCGAAACCTACTTGAAAAACCTCAAACCTGAAAATGGGAATTAGAATCGTATTTAGAAATATATACTTCACAAACATATTTTTATCATGCCTATTACAGTATTTGAACTTAGATCAATATTTGAGGTTTTTGATCAAGAGGGCAAATTATAGTCGAATCCATATTATATTCGAATCCTTTTTCGACCTGTGTCAAAACCAAATGGACGACTTGATATGCATGCAATTGTGGAAACTTTTTCCATACTAAAGACAAGATGCGACCAAGACCTTGTCGAATTCGCCGCTGATTTGGCTTTTGTATATTTTTGTGTATAGGTGATCCTGATTCGACTATCTTGATAACGATATCGACACTACGAACGTTAACTCGCCACATCTTGATTATATATGCAGCGTCTCCAAAAATCTCCACCCATCTAAAAACCTATTTTTGAATTAGCCTTCCAAGTTTTTGATTAGATATGACCACTTCTTGCAAACAATTGTGGTAGAACGCGGTCAGAAAAATCCGGCTAGACCCACGACTGTGCAGCGGCGATCGAGAACCGGAAACAGCGATCACATCAGCGATCAGATCGGCATGTGCAAGTGTGCGACAGCGTTAGACGCTCCACCCAGGCAACACGCTACGCGAGGGAGATAGTCGATCGTCCAAGACAACGTGCGATCATCCAAGCCAACGCGGATCGCGAAGCAAGACGGCATACTGGCGATCGAGTGTGGCAACCGACAATCCTGTCAGCACGAGCTAGCGCGTGACGACGACACGTACGCCGTGAGAGGGACGCGCAACGCGACAACAGTGTCCAGTGGACAGTGACGACAGGCGATCGTCCAAGTAACCCGAGGTCGTGGAGAGCAGAAGCAGTTCGACAATCGAGCACGCCAGCAGCGATCGCGACGACTCAGCATGATGCAGTTCAAGCTGTGAGACATCGGCGTTGTTGCGCACGAGCCACGAAGTCTCCATGATTGTCGTTCGATCACAATCGCCGTCGATCATCGCGCACGGCTGCCATCGGCGATCCTGTGCGGTTACATCGGCGATCCCGTGCGGTCCGGAGTCGAGCAGGGCATCGAACGTGAAGGTGTATGCTGACACCATCGTCAGCGACTGCACCAAGTGACTCAGCAAGCGCGATCGACTCGCAGCGAGCGTGCTCGTCCCATCAGCATGATTGGAAGATCGCGGAGCGACAGGGGATCGACCCATCTCCCGACGATCTGGTGAAGTGCAAGGTGAGCAGAGGTCCGCGATAGTGCAAGCTAGTCAAGCATAGTGAGATCAAGTCAAAGCGGTAGATAGTTAAGCGAAGTAATTCAGTCCGGAATTCTCCTTGTCCAGCACACGTCCGATCCAGTCGATAGGGGATCGTAAGTGACCAGCCTCGCAGGGCCCGTTCTCACCCTCACGCCCAGCACCTGCGACGCGCAGGTCCGGAATTGAAAGCTCCGAAGAACCGCTCCAATCGACCGACGTGGGGTCATCGGATCGGCATTTGCATTGGCGATCGTCTGACGATCTTGGCGATCATCGACGATCAAGAGCACGCGACGAGCCTGGAAGCTTTGGCCAGATCGTCCCCTGCTACTGTCTGCAGCGTCTATGCTTGCAGATCTTTGTGCGCCGTTTGGGATCGCGACTGCGATCTTCGAACACCGCCGGCTTTGTGCGACGGTCATCCGCACGCACCAGCGAACCCCCAGCAGAGCATCAAGGAGGCCTCACAACCCGTCCGCTAAAGAAGCTCTGCGCCCCGCACGGCTCATTTGATCGCGCCTTGCGTCCGTGATCATGCCTCACAACCACGATCACGACCCGCGATCGTTGAAGACCCCTCGACGATCGCGCAGTGCATCTCGCCGGAACAGCGAGATCGCACGACCCCAAGTCCCTCTCTCCCTCCGAGGACCGTCTTCTCCACCTCCGCGGTCGACACTACACGCTGGTAAAGCGGATCGCGCCCTGCGATCCGGTATACGACGGAGCGGCAAGGGTCTGACACTGAGGGCAAGAATTTGCTGTGGTCGTTCCACCACACTCGCAGCAGCCAGCTCCGCGCTGCTGACACAAAAATCGAGGTGTGCCAGTAGGGGCGGGGCACCCTACTGGCGCGATCTCACACGCCGACATCAGGCATGTGAGCCTCGCAGCCCCTGGTGAGAGAAAAGTCCCTCACCACGCGCAGAGTGATGTGAACAAGCTCATCACTCTGAAGCTCCGTTCGGGCGGTCCGAACGGAGCGGTGTTGCGCGCGCTCGTAGATACGGGCACGTCTTCAAATTTTGTGAGGGCACAGAGTTTGTCGAGGATCTCGCACGAGGAGCGCAAGCTACCTTGTGCGCAGTTGTCGGTCCGCCTTGCCACAGGCGCGACCGTGAAGGTGTAGAAGCGCGAGGTAACACTCTGTTACCACGCGGGAGGCGGACGATGTCGCTCAGACTTCATCGTCTTGGACCTGGATGACAAGTACGATGTCATCCTGGGCATCCCGTGGATGCAACAGTACCGGCCCACGATCGACTGGATGAACCTGTCGATCGGCTGGCCATCGGTCGCGGCGGCGACTGATGCGAAGCACTCGGAGAGCGATGGCCCTGAGATGCTTTCAAGCGCACTCACCAGTGCGCTTGCCACTCGCCCGAGCTCGGCAAGCAAGGCTACCAAGCTCGCTGGCGATCGCGCATCGACCGCCCGCGACCATCGTCAAGATGGACGCGCCACTGTCTCCCCGACAACACGGTCAGGCGGGACAAAGTCCGACGCTCAGAAGGTGAGCGTCGCGAAAGCAAGCGCGCTTGGCAACAAGGGTCATGCGCGAACGCGCGCGAGCACAAGAGCTCGCCGCGCCAAGTCTGCAGGCGGATCCGTCCGCCGCACAAGTTCCGACACGACTGAATCTGGTCGTCGTGTCGAAGGCGAGAGCAAATCTGGTTGCTCTGCACCAAACCGCCTCACTCCTTCGAGTGAGGATCTCCTCCGAAGACACCCCACCTCTGGCTGCGCCGATGGCGAGCCCCCAGCCGACTCGGCGGCTGGAGGTGCCGCAGCCATGCGCGATCGTGAGACTGGCTCCGATCGCGTGCGTCAGTGGTCCTCCCCTGAGGCTGACGCGAACGTCGAGACGCTCAGCGTCATGACGCAGTCAGAGACTGGCATGGTCATGCAGTCTCTGAGCGTCGACAACCCCCCCCCCCCCCCGCCGAGGGATGTCGACGAACTCCTCAATCTCCCACGCTTGGGCTGGTCCAAGTTCCTTCGGAACTTGAAGAGTGAGCAGATCGAGCAGATCTACTTCATCACCTCCGACGACGAGGTCCTGGACATCCGCGAGAAGGTGTCCACGTAGGGCATCGAGCACGCGAGCTTCTGCTCATCGTCAACGATGGACGACAGCGTGCTCGACCAGACCAAAGCGGAGCGCTTTGGTCTGCAGAGCTGGGCGACGTTAGAGGCAACGTCGCAGTTCTACAAGCTCCTCAGGGAATACGAGGATGTATTCCCTGAGCACGTGCCGAACAAGTTGTCCGTGGACAAGGGTGTTCGGCACGAGATCGACCTCGTGCCAGGCACGAAGTACTGCGTCACGCGACAGTGGCCACTGTCGCGTGATCAGGTACAGGGGATCGACGACTTCTTCGCCGATCGCCTCACGGCCGGACATGTGCGCGAGTCCACCTCGCCGCACTCAAGCCCCACCTTCTGTGTCAAGAAAGCCACATGAGGTTGGCGCATCATCCGCGCGTTCAACAAGTTGAACGCGGCCACGGTACCGGCACAGACGCCGATACCGCGCAAAGGTGTCATCATCGATGGCATGTGCGGAAGCACCGTCTTCAGCACAATGGATCTGATGGATGGGTTCTATCAGATCCTGATGCGTGAGAGGGACATCCCTCTCACGGCAGTGAGCACTCCCAGTGGCATGCTCTGGGAGTGGTTGGTGATGCCACAGGGACTCAAGAACGCCCCTGTGACCTTCGACAGATGCGTCACGAATCTGTTGCGCTCGGTGCGCGAGTTCGCACCGAGCTGCTTCGATGACGTCTACATCCATAGTAAGGCTGTGGATGGCAAGACGGACATCGAGATGCACCACGTGCATCTCCGTCGTGTCTTAGAGCTTATGCGCAAGCACAAGCTCTACGCGAATCTGAAGAAGTGCATCTTCGGTTCGAGCGAGATCCCCGTTCTTGGCGACATTGTCGGCAAGAACGGCGTACGCCCTGATCCCGAGAAGATCAGAGCGATCGTTGAGTGGCCAACGCCGCTTAACGTTAAGGACCTTCGCAAGTTCCTCGTACATGCGACGTAGTTGCACAATTTCTCGCGTGACTACGCGAGCGCTTCGAGACCCCTCTCCCAGCTCCTAAAGAAGGACGCAGAGTGGGTCTGGGCGAACGAGCAGCAACGTTCGTTCGAAGCGGTCAAGTGGAGCTTGACCGAGGCACCAGTGCTGGCAATAGCCGAACACGATCGCCCGTTCCACGTCGTGTGTGACGCGAGCGATTCGCGATCGGCTGCGCACTGATGCAGCGCGATCACGAGGGGCGTGACCGCGTGGTGTACTACCAGTCGCGCCAGTTGCGCGCGGCTGAGCGGAACTACCCGGCCCATGACAAGGAGCTCCTTGCCATAAAGTTTGCCTTGGCAAAGTTCCGCGTCTATCTCCTCGGAGATAAACCGTTCGTGGTCTACACAGACCACGCGTCACTGCGTACGGCGATCAACTCGCCGCACATTTCCTAAAGAATGGCCAGGTGGCTGGCATTCTTTGCCGAGTACAACTTCCGGGTCGAGTTCCAACCCAGGAGTCAGAATGTGGTCGCGGACGCGCTCTCATGCCGTCCAGACCACGAGACCAAGAAGCCGCAGGCCAAGCCTGCGACTGTCGCCGCGCTACATGCAAGTAGCGTGTACGAACAAGACGACGAGTGTAAGGCACTCGTCGCCTACCTGTCTCGTCTCTCGGACGAGGCAGAGCGCAAGCTGCCTTCGCGCTTGCGCGCAAAGATTCACCGGTACAGCATCGCCAATGGCTTGCTGTACTACATGGCTGTCGACGACGACAGCCGCCGCGTCGTCGCCCCAGATGACGACGACCTCAAACGGCGCGTCATGCATGAGAACCATGACGCGCCGATCGCCGGCCACCTCGGCCGCGAGAAGACCTTCTTGGCCCTCTCGCGCGACTTCTACTGGCCGCACCAGTACAAGTGGGTGCACAAGTACGTCCGTACTTGCGAGGTGTGCAAGCGCGTAAAGCCCTCACAGGCTTCACAGGCCCCGCTACAGTCGCTACCAGTAGCGACTGACTGTTGGAAGTCCGTCTCGATGGACTCCATCTTTGGCCTGCCGCCAGACAGCGGCAGTCGCACAGGTGTGCTGGTCTTCATCGACCGCTTCTGCAAGATGGTACATCTTGCTGCTGTGTCGGCGAACAAAACAGCCGCACAGACCGCGCGGCTGTTCGTCGATACGGTATTCCGCTTGCACGGAATGCTGGAGGAGATCGTCAGTGACCGCGACCCGCGGTTCACTGCACGCTTCTGGCAAGCAACTTTCGCGTTGCTTGAAACGCGGTTGACCATGTCAACCGCGGACCATCCCGAGACGGACGGTGAAACCGAGCGCGTCAATCGCGTGCTCGGCGACGTGCTGCGCAGCTATGAGCATGTGTTTACGCAGTGGAGCGAGATGCTTCCACTTGCGGAGTTCGCAATGAACAATACGGTTCATGCCTCGACGGGCATGAGCCCGTTCTACGTGAATGCCTTGCGGCATCCACGCGTGCCAGCAATCATTGGCGGAGCCGGTGATCGAGAAGCCCTCGCCGCGCACGACCAGGCGCGCGCGATGGACGGCAGCGTCGACGACGCTGCCGATTCGGAAATGAGCTCTGAAGAAGGCAACGCGCTCACGCGAAACCGTGAGCGCGATCTGAGAGAGGGAGAGACTGTGTCGGCATCCACTATGCCAGCACCCACCTCTGCGAAGTGTCACACGCACAGACTTCGACGAGTTTCTTCTACGGCGTCAGGCCATTGTGCGATACGGACGCGACTCCATCGCAGACGCGGTGGACGAGCAAAGCACAACGCAGACGCGAGAGGAAGAAGAAACTTTGACGTGTATGAAGTGGGTGACCTAGTGTTTCTCTCAACGAGCAACCTACCTACACATGCAATCAGCAACTTCACGATCGCGAAGTTGCTGCCAAGGTTCGTAGGACCGTTCAAGGTCCTACGCAAGACAGGTAACGCCTACACGCTCGACATCTCGAGCGCGATGAAGCTGCACCCCACATTCTACGCGGGGCGCCTCAAGGGGTATCGCGACTTGCTCACCACTTGTACGCGTTCCATTGACGTTCCCACTGTGCGAGAGCGTCTTCTGCGTGAGCAACACGCGCTGACTCTCCACGTCAGCGCGATTTTCCGCCACGTCCAAGCGATGGCGGAGAGCATCAACCTCTGCACGCAGGCTACAAGAGTCTGCGTGCTCTGGCGCAGCCAGAGCACGCTGGGTCGTGCAGGAGATCCTCGATCACCGCCCTCGCGGTGATCGTAGTATCCTTGGTACTCAAGGCCTTGAGTACCAAGTTCGCTGGATAGATTACCCTCTCTCGTCCTCCACATGGGAGTCGCGCGAGCAGCTTGTGGAGGACGTGCCGGACTTTGTGGAGGAGTATGACCGCCTCCACGTTTTGCCACGCCGTCAGTAGGACGAGCGTGTCAGAGAATGAGCCGGTTCACTGCCAGCATGAGCAGGTGGGCGCACTGACGTTTGGTCGCCGGTGCGAGTCGAAGAGCATGCTGACCTTGAGAGGTCAGCACGAAGCGATGTCGGGTCACGCACGACATCGGCCGGTAAGTAGCTTTGCTGTCGAGCAAAAACTTCCTCAGTCATGCGCCGATCGCCCGGCGCGCAAAAGCCGCAGTGCATCGCGAAAGGCACTGCGCAGTCGGCGCGCACGCGCGCCGGGAGTATTCGCGTCGCTCGCGCGAGCGCTAAAGACGCTGCGCGAACGCGCGTGCGTCACTATTGTAGTGACGCACGAAGTTGTTCCACGAGGCAACGATGCCCTCGCTGAACTTCATGTCTCTCTTCTTTCGAGAGACACGCCATTGGAAGAAGAGGTTCACGTAGAAACTCTTCCGCTCCTCCGCACTCAGGTGCTGCGAGCGAGTGAGTTGCGTGTCCACCTTGGTGGACACGTCGAAGTGACCGAGCACTGCGTTCGCTGCGCGGCGCCCATCATACTCCGCGCGGTAGGCCCAGCGCGGAGTATCGACACCGCCCACAGATGGTGGTGGCGGTGGCGCTTGTACCTGCGCGCTCACTTGCCGAGCCGGCGCCAAGTTCAGTACGCGCACGGGAGGCGTGCAAGCTCGACTGGTAGCGCGCACTTCACGGGAGCGAGTGCGCGAGCGAGATCGCGATTGAGAGCGCGATCTCGATCTTCTTGGTGAAGGCGATCGAGAGCAGCGAGCATGAGCTCGAGCTCCAGATCTCGCTTCGATGACGCCGAGCGTACCGAGGGTTGCCACGACGACTTCGCTTGGATGAGTGCGAAGTCGTCGAGCGCGCCGACTGTCGTGCGGCGCCCATTCCGCGACGAACTGTGTTCGTCGACGCGACGGAGAGCGGCGGGCTCGCCGGCGTGGCTGACTGCTCGCTCGTGGAGCGAACCGATCTGCCGTCGCTCCCCTCCCCTTCACAAAGGACTGGGGGCTCTCGTCGTCCTCGTAAGAGGACGGCGATTCGTCACGGTCGCCGAGCCACCGTGGTGACTCGGCGTCGCAGTGCCAGCTGCAGCAGGCACTGGCGCTGGAGGCTTCTCCTCCAGATCAGCGCTCACCTCAGCAGCAGCTTGGGTGCTGCTGCTGTCAGCAGCGACGTTGGCGTCGCTGATGCTCGCCAAAGACTGCTTGGCTTTCGCAGCAGTCTTCCCAGCAGCAGCACTCGCGCTGTTGCTGCTTTTTGCAGTTTTGACAGCAGCGACCTTGGTGTCGCTGCTGGTGTTCGTCTTACCAGCAGCAGCTTTGGTACTGCTGCTGGTTCCCGCGACAGCAGCCTTTGTGGTGCCGATGTCGATCACGGAAGACGTGGCGACGTCTCCCACGCCACTGCCTCTCTTGCGCGCCGCAGTGCTCGCAACAACAGCCTTGTCTCGGCTGTAGTCGACAATGTAAGGCGCTTGAGCGTCTTCCATCTCAGCGACGCTTGTCGGCGACGCTACACTCGCATCTGCTTGCGCTCCTGCGACAGCAGCGCTGTTGTTGCTGCTGCCGATCGTGGACGACGACTCAGCGCGTCCATAACAGCGTCGCGCTTTAGCGACGCTGTCACGGCGCTCACTTGAGCTTTCGCGCTCTTGCTCGCAGCGCTGCTAGGTTGCAGCGCTGCGTCTCTCGCTGGTTGTTTGCCAGCGTCGCTCGTAGGCGACGCTGACTTAGCATCTTGCGCGGCGAGCTTGGTCTTGCTCGCCGCGGTCTTCATCATGGCGGTCTGCGGCTGTGCGCTGCTCTCGTCGGTTCTCGCAATGAACGAGAACCGAAGTCGTGCGCACGTGACAGTTGTGCGCACGCTCGCACGCTATTGTTGGTGAGCGCGCGCCTCTCGTCTCTTGTTCTGCGTCTCGCGCAGAACAAGCTGATGTGTCGCGATCAAGCTCGCGCATGATCGTACGTGACCAAGCTTGAATGCTTGGTCGCAAATGTTCTTCGCCCCTCCCATTAACGATAGTATCGTCTTGAGGGGGGGTGTATCGGGGTGTTACACAATGTGGTCTACCGCAGTCTTTGTGGACCACATGATTTAGGGTGTTTCACTAATTGGAGTGTGGCACTCCAAGTAGGTGTGGTCTACACCACACCGTATCTTCAAGCACAGCGACACGAAAGGTCGCTGTGACGCATGAGCTTAAAGACCGCTCATTGGTTAGGAGGCACTCAGTGGATAGCCAATCAGAGTAGGAGGTCTTAGGTTTTTAGGTTTTTCTTTTAAGTGCGAGCTGCTGGAAGCTCGCGCACCAATCTCACTCTTCTTTTACCTACGATTGTACCTTTTCCGTCTTCTTCGTCAGCGAGACATTCTCGCGGGCGCATACAAACATCAAGACAAGCTTAGTCATTGCACCGCAAAGACTACGAGACGCTTCCTCGCGCATTGCTGTGTTCACGGGAGGGCCCATGACAGTCGCCTACTTCGACGACGTTGATAACGTCCGCTGCTCTGACGCCGACATGATCCCTCTATAACGCAGAACTGAACTCGTCTCATTCCTTCAATAAGTGTGTGCATCGCACCTATACACATGGATATATTTTGCTATTCAAAAACTCGAACCAAATCCACATACATTTGGAACGAACGAATGTAGACGTTGGCGTTGTTCAGAGAAGCCATGTCGGCGCAAAAAAATGTTGAGGTAGACGAAAGAGCGACTCCGTTGCGCTCGCGCTCGTATTGTTAGCTATATAGTGCGAATATCATTGAGGAAAGTTCCTTCGAAGGAACGTGGTCTCTGTACTTGGACGGGGATGCACCAAAAGAGGTGTCAAGCGTGGGTCAAGTGTGTGTGCGAGCGATTCACGACTGCAATCCAAGCAGCGCGAGTGAATGGACTCACGTTCTCTCGCTGCGCGTCTTCAAAAATTGCATCAACTGAGTTGAGAATGAGATATCATCGGGCGTAATTGCTTTCAGTGATTGTCTTGTAGCTGAACCGCTAAAAGTCGAATCGCGTGTTCATTTATCAATTTTGTCTGCAGTCTCATAATTTGCATTTCAGGGTGTTGAACTGCAATGAGACGCTTGCGCGCTCGAACCTCGAAGCGCACTAAGCACTGCCGACGTTTTGAAGAGAGTGTCAGTGTGTTGCTGATGCATTGGATAGCGGCCCCAGTCGATCGTTTCCGTACATTCGTTTTTGCAAATTTACACTGCTGATACACACAGCCTGTCCTCTAAACCGGATGCTACGGCTCCGCTTCAACCCGACCAGTTGCAGCGGAGGCGATCGAGTCCCATCTGCAATAACCCAAAACGACCCAGGCGCACACTTTCTTGCGCATGTCTCAGCGACTGTTGTATCCAGCCTGACAGTTACAACCTGCAGACTTGGGTTGAACACGGTTTCGCATGTCCAGCCTAGCCCATACTTTACAGTTCCTGCCCAAGCTAGCGGCCCCGTTCGAATCAACCAACCAGTGCCATCGATCGATGCGCTGTCGCAAGTCACTCTTCTGCGCCTCGCTCTGATCCAGGGTCCAGACACGACCGCACACCTCAAGGTCGCGCCTGGTGCCAAGATCTTGCGCGCGAACGCAAATCCCAGACCTCGACTCTGTGCTCAGGTGTAGGATTTCGGAGTCAGTATTCGGACCCAGACTAGGTGGGCAGATCAGAAAGGGAGTTTGGAGACTGTGACATTGTGGGTTCGGATTTGATCTCAGGTGCATGCTAGGAGCATCTTATCCTCAACTACTCTACCTTTTTTAAGCTGCGTGAGTGTGTCTGTCTTCGAAACCGCGCAGTTAGGTGCCACGCTTTTGGTTAGTTGAGATCAGATTTGCGGCTGTAAATTTGTGTGACATGTGTCGACCTTTGAATGCGAAAACAAGAATGATCGAATTTTGCCTATATTCGGGACATTTCCGATGGCACATTGTGAGAGTAGTTATAGGCAGTTCGGGACTATCCCGGCTTTTAGCCGACAGCACCTCGCGCGGACCGAAGCAGTGCCATGCTGCTCGGGGCTTGCCACCGCAGCGCAGCGGAGGTCGGCAGCACCGCTCAGCATGGTGCGACTGATGTTTTGCGCGGTGGTGCTGAGGCGACTGTTGTGACTTTTATTATACAAACAACAACATCTAAGCATTGTTCTTCCGCCCGCGCAGCGGGCGGCACTCGGCTAGTTCTTACCTAAGCCAATCGTGTCGACCTGGGAACACTGTGTCGCTACTTGAGCGAACTTTGTAGACGTGTATAACTTAATAAGCTAGACTCGGTGTCTGAGCGCATGCATTCGTTCCTGCCTACCTGAATATACGTGTGTGCGCGCATTAGTGTGAACGTGTGAACAAGTGGTGAAGTGCCTCCGAGGAATTGACTGAGAACCTGGTAAGGCCACTGAACCGCTGGTTAAAACAATTTCTGGTCCTGAGAAGCGCGGATGGCGGTTTCATAGATGCACAAGCGTAAGACTGTGAATACAGTGTGAACTGATCAAGAAGTACGATCCAGCGTTTGATCCATATCGCTTGAGTTGTGTTGCCGTTTGGAATACGTACAGGTTCGTGACGCTCTCGTACACATATATTTTGTATAGTCACCAGTCCTGGGCTTGTCGTCTTCGAGAAAATCCAGGATGGGGAGCGTTCATTGGCGTTATTCACGATCTCGGTTGGAATCTCAGTTTGCTAGTGTTGTTAGCGCACTCTCACGTTGCTTCGATCTGCGAATAAAATAAACTCACTAAACGATAAACTCAAGGCGAGTGACTGACCTGAGCGGCCACGCTTGTATTGAGTGATTACATTTGAGTGTACGAGTATGTCTGCACCCCAGATCGATCCTGTCTCTTGGTAGATTCATTTTTGAAGGTGTAGTGCAAGATCTAAGTGTCAGTATTTCACAATCGCATATTCCGCTGGGAAAATCGAGCGCGCTTCGCCAGCGTTAGAGCGTGTGTGCGTATGTTGTGCGTGTAGAAGGTTTAATCGTGTCGCAGGTTTGGTTTATCGTATCGATTGGTTAGTTGTGTCTTGTGCATTGTGTGTTTGTAGATGTCTATACTCATCATATCAGTTGTATTGTGCTGTCAGGAGTGTCGAGTAGTGTCTTGCGTTGTGTTTGTACATGTTTGTGTAGGTCGTGTGTGTAGCGTTGTGTTTGTGTTTGCGTGTAGTTGTTTTGTTTTGTGTTTTGTGTTGTTTTGTTGTTTTGTTTTGTGTTGTGTTGCATATGTGGTGATGTGCGTTTGTTGTGTGTGTATTGTTGTATGTTTGTGTGTTTGTGTGTTGTAGTGTTTGTGTGTGTATTGTGTTGGTGTATGTTGTGTGTGTGTGTTTGTGTTTTTGTCAATGGTCAATTGGCCGAGTGGTCTAAGGCGCCAGTTTAAGGCACTGGTCTGAAAGGGCGTGGGTTCGAATCCCACATTGGCCATCCTTTTGCTTTTGCTTTTGTTTTTGCGTTTCCTTTTGCGTTTGCTTTTGTCGTGAATTCTCGTGTGTGTTTGTGCTTTCGCTTTGCGTTTGCGCTTTGCGCTTTGCGTTTGTCTTTTGCATGTTGCTCGAGCTCGAGCTCGAACTCGAACTCGTTGCTTCCGTTGCGTTTTGTGTACGTTGCGCATACCTTGCGTTGTCTATGTCTGTGACTGTGTGTCTGCGTGTCTGCGTCCGTGTGCATTGTGTTTGGTCTGCGTGGTGTGCTTGTGTGTTCTCTTTTGACGTTTGTGTTGCGTTTTGATTGTCAATATCACGGCACTGCACTGTACCGCACTGCAAGGTTTGTTTGTTTGCTCGCCCATGCAGTCGCTAACTTTCACACTTACTTTCATGCGCCTACGTTCCGATGCGTCACTCCTGCATGGTGTGTGTGCGAGTGTGCGTTTGTGTGTGTTTGTGTTTGTGTTTGTGTGTGTGTGGTTGACGGTATGTGCGTGTGCGTGTGTGCGCGTGAGTATTGAGGTGCTGCTGCGTCGGCGTTTGTTTTGCACTCTTTCACTATGTTTGTTGGTGCGTGCAGTGATGTCGGTGTCACTGGCGTGTGCTGCATCGCGTTGGTCCACTCGCGTCCACTGCCGTCCACTGTTGTCCACTCGATGAGTATTGGTCGCACATTGGTCGGCTTGGCACTTATTGTGTGCTGCGTCGGGTGTAGAGTGTGTTGTGTGTGTTGTGTGTTTGGTCGTGTCGCTGGTTTGGTTTGTCGTATCGATTGGTAAGAATTGTGTTGTGTTGTGTGTTATGTTGTGTTTGTGCATGTTTGTGTAGGTCGTGTGTGTAGCGTTGTGTTTGTGTTTGCGTGTAGTTGTTTTGTTTTGTGTTTTGTGTTGTTTTGTTGTTTTGTTTTGTGTTGTGTTGCATATGTGGTGATGTGCGTTTGTTGTGTGTGTATTGTTGTATGTTTGTGTGTTGTAGTGTTTGTGTGTGTATTGTGTTGGTGTATGTTGTGTGTGTGTGTTTGTGTTTTTGTCAATGGTCAATTGGCCGAGTGGTCTAAGGCGCCAGTTTAAGGCACTGGTCTGAAAGGGCGTGGGTTCGAATCCCACATTGGCCATCCTTTTGCTTTTGCTTTTGTTTTTGCGTTTCCTTTTGCGTTTGCTTTTGTCGTGAATTCTCGTGTGTGTTTGTGCTTTCGCTTTGCGTTTGCGCTTTGCGCTTTGCGTTTGTCTTTTGCATGTTGCTCGAGCTCGAGCTCGAACTCGAACTCGTTGCTTCCGTTGCGTTTTGTGTACGTTGCGCATACCTTGCGTTGTCTATGTCTGTGACTGTGTGTCTGCGTGTCTGCGTCCGTGTGCATTGTGTTTGGTCTGCGTGGTGTGCTTGTGTGTTCTCTTTTGACGTTTGTGTTGCGTTTTGATTGTCAATATCACGGCACTGCACTGTACCGCACTGCAAGGTTTGTTTGTTTGCTCGCCCATGCAGTCGCTAACTTTCACACTTACTTTCATGCGCCTACGTTCCGATGCGTCACTCCTGCATGGTGTGTGTGCGAGTGTGCGTTTGTGTGTGTTTGTGTTTGTGTTTGTGTGTGTGTGGTTGACGGTATGTGTGTGTGCGTGTGTGCGCGTGAGTATTGAGGTGCTGCTGCGTCGGCGTTTGTTTTGCACTCTTTCACTATGTTTGTTGGTGCGTGCAGTGATGTCGGTGTCACTGGCGTGTGCTGCATCGCGTTGGTCCACTCGCGTCCACTGCCGTCCACTGTTGTCCACTCGATGAGTATTGGTCGCACATTGGTCGGCTTGGCACTTATTGTGTGCTGCGTCGGGTGTAGAGTGTGTTGTGTGTGTTGTGTGTTTGGTCGTGTCGCTGGTTTGGTTTGTCGTATCGATTGGTAAGAATTGTGTTGTGTTGTGTGTTATGTTGTGTTTGTGCATGTTTGTGTAGGTCGTGTGTGTAGCGTTGTGTTTGTGTTTGCGTGTAGTTGTTTTGTTTTGTGTTTTGTGTTGTTTTGTTGTTTTGTTTTGTGTTGTGTTGCATATGTGGTGATGTGCGTTTGTTGTGTGTGTATTGTTGTATGTTTGTGTGTTGTAGTGTTTGTGTGTGTATTGTGTTGGTGTATGTTGTGTGTGTGTGTTTGTGTTTTTGTCAATGGTCAATTGGCCGAGTGGTCTAAGGCGCCAGTTTAAGGCACTGGTCTGAAAGGGCGTGGGTTCGAATCCCACATTGGCCATCCTTTTGCTTTTGCTTTTGTTTTTGCGTTTCCTTTTGCGTTTGCTTTTGTCGTGAATTCTCGTGTGTGTTTGTGCTTTCGCTTTGCGTTTGCGCTTTGCGCTTTGCGTTTGTCTTTTGCATGTTGCTCGAGCTCGAGCTCGAACTCGAACTCGAACTCGTTGCTTCCGTTGCGTTTTGTGTACGTTGCGCATACCTTGCGTTGTCTATGTCTGTGACTGTGTGTCTGCGTGTCTGCGTCCGTGTGCATTGTGTTTGGTCTGCGTGGTGTGCTTGTGTGTTCTCTTTTGACGTTTGTGTTGCGTTTTGATTGTCAATATCACGGCACTGCACTGTACCGCACTGCAAGGTTTGTTTGTTTGCTCGCCCATGCAGTCGCTAACTTTCACACTTACTTTCATGCGCCTACGTTCCGATGCGTCACTCCTGCATGGTGTGTGTGCGAGTGTGCGTTTGTGTGTGTTTGTGTTTGTGTTTGTGTGTGTGTGGTTGACGGTATGTGCGTGTGCGTGTGTGCGCGTGAGTATTGAGGTGCTGCTGCGTCGGCGTTTGTTTTGCACTCTTTCACTATGTTTGTTGGTGCGTGCAGTGATGTCGGTGTCACTGGCGTGTGCTGCATCGCGTTGGTCCACTCGCGTCCACTGCCGTCCACTGTTGTCCACTCGATGAGTATTGGTCGCACATTGGTCGGCTTGGCACTTATTGTGTGCTGCGTCGGGTGTAGAGTGTGTTGTGTGTGTTGTGTGTTTGGTCGTGTCGCTGGTTTGGTTTGTCGTATCGATTGGTAAGAATTGTGTTGTGTTGTGTGTTATGTTGTGTTTGTGCATGTTTGTGTAGGTCGTGTGTGTAGCGTTGTGTTTGTGTTTGCGTGTAGTTGTTTTGTTTTGTGTTTTGTGTTGTTTTGTTGTTTTGTTGTTTTGTTTTGTGTTGTGTTGCATATGTGGTGATGTGCGTTTGTTGTGTGTGTATTGTTGTATGTTTGTGTGTTGTAGTGTTTGTGTGTGTATTGTGTTGGTGTATGTTGTGTGTGTGTGTTTGTGTTTTTGTCAATGGTCAATTGGCCGAGTGGTCTAAGGCGCCAGTTTAAGGCACTGGTCTGAAAGGGCGTGGGTTCGAATCCCACATTGGCCATCCTTTTGCTTTTGCTTTTGTTTTTGCGTTTCCTTTTGCGTTTGCTTTTGTCGTGAATTCTCGTGTGTGTTTGTGCTTTCGCTTTGCGTTTGCGCTTTGCGCTTTGCGTTTGTCTTTTGCATGTTGCTCGAGCTCGAGCTCGAACTCGAACTCGTTGCTTCCGTTGCGTTTTGTGTACGTTGCGCATACCTTGCGTTGTCTATGTCTGTGACTGTGTGTCTGCGTGTCTGCGTCCGTGTGCATTGTGTTTGGTCTGCGTGGTGTGCTTGTGTGTTCTCTTTTGACGTTTGTGTTGCGTTTTGATTGTCAATATCACTGCACTGCACTGTACCGCACTGCAAGGTTTGTTTGTTTGCTCGCCCATGCAGTCGCTAACTTTCACACTTACTTTCATGCGCCTACGTTCCGATGCGTCACTCCTGCATGGTGTGTGTGCGAGTGTGCGTTTGTGTGTGTTTGTGTTTGTGTTTGTGTGTGTGTGGTTGACGGTATGTGCGTGTGCGTGTGTGCGCGTGAGTATTGAGGTGCTGCTGCGTCGGCGTTTGTTTTGCACTCTTTCACTATGTTTGTTGGTGCGTGCAGTGATGTCGGTGTCACTGGCGTGTGCTGCATCGCGTTGGTCCACTCGCGTCCACTGCCGTCCACTGTTGTCCACTCGATGAGTATTGGTCGCACATTGGTCGGCTTGGCACTTATTGTGTGCTGCGTCGGGTGTAGAGTGTGTTGTGTGTGTTGTGTGTTTGGTCGTGTCGCTGGTTTGGTTTGTCGTATCGATTGGTAAGAATTGTGTTGTGTTGTGTGTTATGTTGTGTTTGTGCATGTTTGTGTAGGTCGTGTGTGTAGCGTTGTGTTTGTGTTTGCGTGTAGTTGTTTTGTTTTGTGTTTTTTGTGTTGTTTTGTTTTGTGTTGTGTTGCATATGTGGTGATGTGCGTTTGTTGTGTGTGTATTGTGTTGGTGTATGTTGTGTGTGTGTGTTTGTGTTTTTGTCAATGGTCAATTGGCCGAGTGGTCTAAGGCGCCAGTTTAAGGCACTGGTCTGAAAGGGCGTGGGTTCGAATCCCACATTGGCCATCCTTTTGCTTTTGCTTTTGTTTTTGCGTTTCCTTTTGCGTTTGCTTTTGTCGTGAATTCTCGTGTGTGTTTGTGCTTTCGCTTTGCGTTTGCGCTTTGCGCTTTGCGTTTGTCTTTTGCATGTTGCTCGAGCTCGAACTCGAACTCGAGCTCGAACTCGAACTCGTTGCTTCCGTTGCGTTTTGTGTACGTTGCGCATACCTTGCGTTGTCTATGTCTGTGACTGTGTGTCTGCGTGTCTGCGTCCGTGTGCATTGTGTTTGGTCTGCGTGGTGTGCTTGTGTGTTCTCTTTTGACGTTTGTGTTGCGTTTTGATTGTCAATATCACTGCACTGCACTGTACCGCACTGCAAGGTTTGTTTGTTTGCTCGCCCATGCAGTCGCTAACTTTCACACTTACTTTCATGCGCCTACGTTCCGATGCGTCACTCCTGCATGGTGTGTGTGCGAGTGTGCGTTTGTGTGTGTTTGTGTTTGTGTGTGTGTGTGGTTGACGGTATGTGTGTGTGCGTGTGTGCGCGTGAGTATTGAGGTGCTGCTGCGTCGGCGTTTGTTTTGCACTCTTTCACTATGTTTGTTGGTGCGTGCAGTGATGTCGGTGTCACTGGCGTGTGCTGCATCGCGTTGGTCCACTCGCGTCCACTGCCGTCCACTGTTGTCCACTCGATGAGTATTGGTCGCACATTGGTCGGCTTGGCACTTATTGTGTGCTGCGTCGGGTGTAGAGTGTGTTGTGTGTGTTGTGTGTTTGGTCGTGTCGCTGGTTTGGTTTGTCGTATCGATTGGTAAGAATTGTGTTGTGTTGTGTGTTATGTTGTGTTTGTGCATGTTTGTGTAGGTCGTGTGTGTAGCGTTGTGTTTGTGTTTGCGTGTAGTTGTTTTGTTTTGTGTTTTTTGTGTTGTTTTGTTTTGTGTTGTGTTGCATATGTGGTGATGTGCGTTTGTTGTGTGTGTATTGTGTTGGTGTATGTTGTGTGTGTGTGTTTGTGTTTTTGTCAATGGTCAATTGGCCGAGTGGTCTAAGGCGCCAGTTTAAGGCACTGGTCTGAAAGGGCGTGGGTTCGAATCCCACATTGGCCATCCTTTTGCTTTTGCTTTTGTTTTTGCGTTTCCTTTTGCGTTTGCTTTTGTCGTGAATTCTCGTGTGTGTTTGTGCTTTCGCTTTGCGTTTGCGCTTTGCGCTTTGCGTTTGTCTTTTGCATGTTGCTCGAGCTCGAGCTCGAACTCGAACTCGTTGCTTCCGTTGCGTTTTGTGTACGTTGCGCATACCTTGCGTTGTCTATGTCTGTGACTGTGTGTCTGCGTGTCTGCGTCCGTGTGCATTGTGTTTGGTCTGCGTGGTGTGCTTGTGTGTTCTCTTTTGACGTTTGTGTTGCGTTTTGATTGTCAATATCACTGCACTGCACTGTACCGCACTGCAAGGTTTGTTTGTTTGCTCGCCCATGCAGTCGCTAACTTTCACACTTACTTTCATGCGCCTACGTTCCGATGCGTCACTCCTGCATGGTGTGTGTGCGAGTGTGCGTTTGTGTGTGTTTGTGTTTGTGTGTGTGTGTGGTTGACGGTATGTGTGTGTGCGTGTGTGCGCGTGAGTATTGAGGTGCTGCTGCGTCGGCGTTTGTTTTGCACTCTTTCACTATGTTTGTTGGTGCGTGCAGTGATGTCGGTGTCACTGGCGTGTGCTGCATCGCGTTGGTCCACTCGCGTCCACTGCCGTCCACTGTTGTCCACTCGATGAGTATTGGTCGCACATTGGTCGGCTTGGCACTTATTGTGTGCTGCGTCGGGTGTAGAGTGTGTTGTGTGTGTTGTGTGTTTGGTCGTGTCGCTGGTTTGGTTTGTCGTATCGATTGGTAAGAATTGTGTTGTGTTGTGTGTTATGTTGTGTTTGTGCATGTTTGTGTTGGTCGTGTGTGTAGCGTTGTGTTTGTGTTTGCGTGTAGTTGTTTTGTTTTGTGTTTTTTGTGTTGTTTTGTTTTGTGTTGTGTTGCATATGTGGTGATGTGCGTTTGTTGTGTGTGTATTGTGTTGGTGTATGTTGTGTGTGTGTGTTTGTGTTTTTGTCAATGGTCAATTGGCCGAGTGGTCTAAGGCGCCAGTTTAAGGCACTGGTCTGAAAGGGCGTGGGTTCGAATCCCACATTGGCCATCCTTTTGCTTTTGCTTTTGTTTTTGCGTTTCCTTTTGCGTTTGCTTTTGTCGTGAATTCTCGTGTGTGTTTGTGCTTTCGCTTTGCGTTTGCGCTTTGCGCTTTGCGTTTGTCTTTTGCATGTTGCTCGAGCTCGAGCTCGAACTCGAACTCGTTGCTTCCGTTGCGTTTTGTGTACGTTGCGCATACCTTGCGTTGTCTATGTCTGTGACTGTGTGTCTGCGTGTCTGCGTCCGTGTGCATTGTGTTTGGTCTGCGTGGTGTGCTTGTGTGTTCTCTTTTGACGTTTGTGTTGCGTTTTGATTGTCAATATCACTGCACTGCACTGTACCGCACTGCAAGGTTTGTTTGTTTGCTCGCCCATGCAGTCGCTAACTTTCACACTTACTTTCATGCGCCTACGTTCCGATGCGTCACTCCTGCATGGTGTGTGTGCGAGTGTGCGTTTGTGTGTGTTTGTGTTTGTGTGTGTGTGTGGTTGACGGTATGTGTGTGTGCGTGTGTGCGCGTGAGTATTGAGGTGCTGCTGCGTCGGCGTTTGTTTTGCACTCTTTCACTATGTTTGTTGGTGCGTGCAGTGATGTCGGTGTCACTGGCGTGTGCTGCATCGCGTTGGTCCACTCGCGTCCACTGCCGTCCACTGTTGTCCACTCGATGAGTATTGGTCGCACATTGGTCGGCTTGGCACTTATTGTGTGCTGCGTCGGGTGTAGAGTGTGTTGTGTGTGTTGTGTGTTTGGTCGTGTCGCTGGTTTGGTTTGTCGTATCGATTGGTAAGAATTGTGTTGTGTTGTGTGTTATGTTGTGTTTGTGCATGTTTGTGTAGGTCGTGTGTGTAGCGTTGTGTTTGTGTTTGCGTGTAGTTGTTTTGTTTTGTGTTTTTTGTGTTGTTTTGTTTTGTGTTGTGTTGCATATGTGGTGATGTGCGTTTGTTGTGTGTGTATTGTGTTGGTGTATGTTGTGTGTGTGTGTTTGTGTTTTGTCAATGGTCAATTGGCCGAGTGGTCTAAGGCGCCAGTTTAAGGCACTGGTCTGAAAGGGCGTGGGTTCGAATCCCACATTGGCCATCCTTTTGCTTTTGCTTTTGTTTTTTGCGTTTCCTTTTGCGTTTGCTTTTGTCGTGAATTCTCGTGTGTGTTTGTGCTTTCGCTTTGCGTTTGCGCTTTGCGCTTTGCGTTTGTCTTTTGCATGTTGCTCGAGCTCGAGCTCGAACTCGAACTCGTTGCTTCCGTTGCGTTTTGTGTACGTTGCGCATACCTTGCGTTGTCTATGTCTGTGACTGTGTGTCTGCGTGTCTGCGTCCGTGTGCATTGTGTTTGGTCTGCGTGGTGTGCTTGTGTGTTCTCTTTTGACGTTTGTGTTGCGTTTTGATTGTCAATATCACTGCACTGCACTGTACCGCACTGCAAGGTTTGTTTGTTTGCTCGCCCATGCAGTCGCTAACTTTCACACTTACTTTCATGCGCCTACGTTCCGATGCGTCACTCCTGCATGGTGTGTGTGCGAGTGTGCGTTTGTGTGTGTTTGTGTTTGTGTGTGTGTGTGGTTGACGGTATGTGTGTGTGCGTGTGTGCGCGTGAGTATTGAGGTGCTGCTGCGTCGGCGTTTGTTTTGCACTCTTTCACTATGTTTGTTGGTGCGTGCAGTGATGTCGGTGTCACTGGCGTGTGCTGCATCGCGTTGGTCCACTCGCGTCCACTGCCGTCCACTGTTGTCCACTCGATGAGTATTGGTCGCACATTGGTCGGCTTGGCACTTATTGTGTGCTGCGTCGGGTGTAGAGTGTGTTGTGTGTGTTGTGTGTTTGGTCGTGTCGCTGGTTTGGTTTGTCGTATCGATTGGTAAGAATTGTGTTGTGTTGTGTGTTATGTTGTGTTTGTGCATGTTTGTGTAGGTCGTGTGTGTAGCGTTGTGTTTGTGTTTGCGTGTAGTTGTTTTGTTTTGTGTTTTTTGTGTTGTTTTGTTTTGTGTTGTGTTGCATATGTGGTGATGTGCGTTTGTTGTGTGTGTATTGTGTTGGTGTATGTTGTGTGTGTGTGTTTGTGTTTTTGTCAATGGTCAATTGGCCGAGTGGTCTAAGGCGCCAGTTTAAGGCACTGGTCTGAAAGGGCGTGGGTTCGAATCCCACATTGGCCATCCTTTTGCTTTTGCTTTTGTTTTTTTGCGTTTCCTTTTGCGTTTGCTTTTGTCGTGAATTCTCGTGTGTGTTTGTGCTTTCGCTTTGCGTTTGCGCTTTGCGCTTTGCGTTTGTCTTTTGCATGTTGCTCGAGCTCGAGCTCGAACTCGAACTCGTTGCTTCCGTTGCGTTTTGTGTACGTTGCGCATACCTTGCGTTGTCTATGTCTGTGACTGTGTGTCTGCGTGTCTGCGTCCGTGTGCATTGTGTTTGGTCTGCGTGGTGTGCTTGTGTGTTCTCTTTTGACGTTTGTGTTGCGTTTTGATTGTCAATATCACTGCACTGCACTGTACCGCACTGCAAGGTTTGTTTGTTTGCTCGCCCATGCAGTCGCTAACTTTCACACTTACTTTCATGCGCCTACGTTCCGATGCGTCACTCCTGCATGGTGTGTGTGCGAGTGTGCGTTTGTGTGTGTTTGTGTTTGTGTGTGTGTGTGGTTGACGGTATGTGTGTGTGCGTGTGTGCGCGTGAGTATTGAGGTGCTGCTGCGTCGGCGTTTGTTTTGCACTCTTTCACTATGTTTGTTGGTGCGTGCAGTGATGTCGGTGTCACTGGCGTGTGCTGCATCGCGTTGGTCCACTCGCGTCCACTGCCGTCCACTGTTGTCCACTCGATGAGTATTGGTCGCACATTGGTCGGCTTGGCACTTATTGTGTGCTGCGTCGGGTGTAGAGTGTGTTGTGTGTGTTGTGTGTTTGGTCGTGTCGCTGGTTTGGTTTGTCGTATCGATTGGTAAGAATTGTGTTGTGTTGTGTGTTATGTTGTGTTTGTGCATGTTTGTGTAGGTCGTGTGTGTAGCGTTGTGTTTGTGTTTGCGTGTAGTTGTTTTGTTTTTGTGTTTTTTGTGTTGTTTTGTTTTGTGTTGTGTTGCATATGTGGTGATGTGCGTTTGTTGTGTGTGTATTGTTGTATGTTTGTGTGTTTGTGTGTTGTAGTGTTTGTGTGTGTATTGTGTTGGTGTATGTTGTGTGTGTGTGTTTGTGTTTTTGTCAATGGTCAATTGGCCGAGTGGTCTAAGGCGCCAGTTTAAGGCACTGGTCTGAAAGGGCGTGGGTTCGAATCCCACATTGGCCATCCTTTTGCTTTTGCTTTTGTTTTTGCGTTTCCTTTTGCGTTTGCTTTTGTCGTGAATTCTCGTGTGTGTTTGTGCTTTCGCTTTGCGTTTGCGCTTTGCGCTTTGCGTTTGTCTTTTGCATGTTGCTCGAGCTCGAGCTCGAACTCGAACTCGTTGCTTCCGTTGCGTTTTGTGTACGTTGCGCATACCTTGCGTTGTCTATGTCTGTGACTGTGTGTCTGCGTGTCTGCGTCCGTGTGCATTGTGTTTGGTCTGCGTGGTGTGCTTGTGTGTTCTCTTTTGACGTTTGTGTTGCGTTTTGATTGTCAATATCACTGCACTGCACTGTACCGCACTGCAAGGTTTGTTTGTTTGCTCGCCCATGCAGTCGCTAACTTTCACACTTACTTTCATGCGCCTACGTTCCGATGCGTCACTCCTGCATGGTGTGTGTGCGAGTGTGCGTTTGTGTGTGTTTGTGTTTGTGTGTGTGTGTGGTTGACGGTATGTGTGTGTGCGTGTGTGCGCGTGAGTATTGAGGTGCTGCTGCGTCGGCGTTTGTTTTGCACTCTTTCACTATGTTTGTTGGTGCGTGCAGTGATGTCGGTGTCACTGGCGTGTGCTGCATCGCGTTGGTCCACTCGCGTCCACTGCCGTCCACTGTTGTCCACTCGATGAGTATTGGTCGCACATTGGTCGGCTTGGCACTTATTGTGTGCTGCGTCGGGTGTAGAGTGTGTTGTGTGTGTTGTGTGTTTGGTCGTGTCGCTGGTTTGGTTTGTCGTATCGATTGGTAAGAATTGTGTTGTGTTGTGTGTTATGTTGTGTTTGTGCATGTTTGTGTAGGTCGTGTGTGTAGCGTTGTGTTTGTGTTTGCGTGTAGTTGTTTTTGTTTTGTGTTTTTTGTGTTGTTTTGTTTTGTGTTGTGTTGCATATGTGGTGATGTGCGTTTGTTGTGTGTGTATTGTTGTATGTTTGTGTGTTTGTGTGTTGTAGTGTTGTGTGTGTATTGTGTTGGTGTATGTTGTGTGTGTGTGTTTGTGTTTTTGTCAATGGTCAATTGGCCGAGTGGTCTAAGGCGCCAGTTTAAGGCACTGGTCTGAAAGGGCGTGGGTTCGAATCCCACATTGGCCATCCTTTTGCTTTTGCTTTTGTTTTTGCGTTTCCTTTTGCGTTTGCTTTTGTCGTGAATTCTCGTGTGTGTTTGTGCTTTCGCTTTGCGTTTGCGCTTTGCGCTTTGCGTTTGTCTTTTGCATGTTGCTCGAGCTCGAGCTCGAACTCGAACTCGTTGCTTCCGTTGCGTTTTGTGTACGTTGCGCATACCTTGCGTTGTCTATGTCTGTGACTGTGTGTCTGCGTGTCTGCGTCCGTGTGCATTGTGTTTGGTCTGCGTGGTGTGCTTGTGTGTTCTCTTTTGACGTTTTGTGTTGCGTTTTGATTGTCAATATCACTGCACTGCACTGTACCGCACTGCAAGGTTTGTTTGTTTGCTCGCCCATGCAGTCGCTAACTTTCACACTTACTTTCAATGCGCCTACGTTCCGATGCGTCACTCCTGCATGGTGTGTGTGCGAGTGTGCGTTTGTGTGTGTTTGTGTTTGTTGTGTGTGTGTGGTTGACGGTATGTGTGTGTGCGTGTGTGCGCGTGAGTATTGAGGTGCTGCTGCGTCGGCGTTTGTTTTGCACTCTTTCACTATGTTTGTTGGTGCGTGCAGTGATGTCGGTGTCACTGGCGTGTGCTGCATCGCGTTGGTCCACTCGCGTCCACTGCCGTCCACTGTTGTCCACTCGATGAGTATTGGTCGCACATTGGTCGGCTTGGCACTTATTGTGTGCTGCGTCGGGTGTAGAGTGTGTTGTGTGTGTTGTGTGTTTGGTCGTGTCGCTGGTTTGGTTTGTCGTATCGATTGGTAAGAATTGTGTTGTGTTGTGTGTTATGTTGTGTTTGTGCATGTTTGTGTAGGTCGTGTGTGTAGCGTTGTGTTTGTGTTTGCGTGTAGTTGTTTTGTTTTGTGTTTTTTGTGTTGTTTTGTTTTGTGTTGTGTTGCATATGTGGTGATGTGCGTTTGTTGTGTGTGTATTGTTGTATGTTTGTGTGTTGTGTGTTGTAGTGTTTGTGTGTGTATTGTGTTGGTGTATGTTGTGTGTGTGTTTGTGTTTTTGTCAATGGTCAATTGGCCGAGTGGTCTAAGGCGCCAGTTTAAGGCACTGGTCTGAAAGGGCGTGGGTTCGAATCCCACATTGGCCATCCTTTTGCTTTTGCTTTTGTTTTTGCGTTTCCTTTTGCGTTTGCTTTTGTCGTGAATTCTCGTGTGTGTTTGTGCTTTCGCTTTGCGTTTGCGCTTTGCGCTTTGCGTTTGTCTTTTGCATGTTGCTCGAGCTCGAGCTCGAACTCGAACTCGTTGCTTCCGTTGCGTTTTGTGTACGTTTGCGCATACCTTGCGTTGTCTATGTCTGTGACTGTGTGTCTGCGTGTCTGCGTCCGTGTGCATTGTGTTTGGTCTGCGTGGTGTGCTTGTGTGTTCTCTTTTGACGTTTGTGTTGCGTTTTGATTGTCAATATCACTGCACTGCACTGTACCGCACTGCAAGGTTTGTTTGTTTGCTCGCCCATGCAGTCGCTAACTTTCACACTTACTTTCATGCGCCTACGTTCCGATGCGTCACTCCTGCATGGTGTGTGTGCGAGTGTGCGTTTGTGTGTGTTTGTGTTTGTGTGTGTGTGTGTGGTTGACGGTATGTGTGTGTGCGTGTGTGCGCGTGAGTATTGAGGTGCTGCTGCGTCGGCGTTTGTTTTGCACTCTTTCACTATGTTTGTTGGTGCGTGCAGTGATGTCGGTGTCACTGGCGTGTGCTGCATCGCGTTGGTCCACTCGCGTCCACTGCCGTCCACTGTTGTCCACTCGATGAGTATTGGTCGCACATTGGTCGGCTTGGCACTTATTGTGTGCTGCGTCGGGTGTAGAGTGTGTTGTGTGTGTTGTGTGTTTGGTCGTGTCGCTGGTTTGGTTTGTCGTATCGATTGGTAAGAATTGTGTTGTGTTGTGTGTTATGTTGTGTTTGTGCATGTTTGTGTTGGTCGTGTGTGTAGCGTTGTGTTTGTGTTTGCGTGTAGTTGTTTTGTTTTGTGTTTTTTTGTGTTGTTTTGTTTTGTGTTGTGTTGCATATGTGGTGATGTGCGTTTGTTGTGTGTGTATTGTTGTATGTTTGTGTGTTTGTGTGTTGTAGTGTTTGTGTGTGTATTGTGTTGGTGTATGTTGTGTGTGTGTGTTTTGTGTTTTTGTCAATGGTCAATTGGCCGAGTGGTCTAAGGCGCCAGTTTAAGGCACTGGTCTGAAAGGGCGTGGGTTCGAATCCCACATTGGCCATCCTTTTGCTTTTGCTTTTGTTTTTGCGTTTCCTTTTGCGTTTGCTTTTGTCGTGAATTCTCGTGTGTGTTTGTGCTTTCGCTTTGCGTTTGCGCTTTGCGCTTTGCGTTTGTCTTTTGCATGTTGCTCGAGCTCGAGCTCGAACTCGAACTCGTTGCTTCCGTTGCGTTTTGTGTACGTTGCGCATACCTTGCGTTGTCTATGTCTGTGACTGTGTGTCTGCGTGTCTGCGTCCGTGTGCATTGTGTTTGGTCTGCGTGGTGTGCTTGTGTGTTCTCTTTTGACGTTTGTGTTGCGTTTTGATTGTCAATATCACTGCACTGCACTGTACCGCACTGCAAGGTTTGTTTGTTTGCTCGCCCATGCAGTCGCTAACTTTCACACTTACTTTCATGCGCCTACGTTCCGATGCGTCACTCCTGCATGGTGTGTGTGCGAGTGTGCGTTTGTGTGTGTTTGTGTTTGTGTGTGTGTGTGGTTGACGGTATGTGTGTGTGCGTGTGTGCGCGTGAGTATTGAGGTGCTGCTGCGTCGGCGTTTGTTTTGCACTCTTTCACTATGTTTGTTGGTGCGTGCAGTGATGTCGGTGTCACTGGCGTGTGCTGCATCGCGTTGGTCCACTCGCGTCCACTGCCGTCCACTGTTGTCCACTCGATGAGTATTGGTCGCACATTGGTCGGCTTGGCACTTATTGTGTGCTGCGTCGGGTGTAGAGTGTGTTGATGTGTGTTGTGTGTTTGGTCGTGTCGCTGGTTTGGTTTGTCGTATCGATTGGTAAGAATTGTGTTGTGTTGTGTGTTATGTTGTGTTTGTGCATGTTTGTGTAGGTCGTGTGTGTAGCGTTGTGTTTGTGTTTGCGTGTAGTTGTTTTGTTTTGTGTTTTTTGTGTTGTTTTGTTTTGTGTTGTGTTGCATATGTGGTGATGTGCGTTTGTTGTGTGTGTATTGTTGTATGTTGTGTGTTGTGTGTTGTAGTGTTTGTGTGTGTATTGTGTTGGTGTATGTTGTGTGTGTGTTTGTGTTTTTGTCAATGGTCAATTGGCCGAGTGGTCTAAGGCGCCAGTTTAAGGCACTGGTCTGAAAGGGCGTGGGTTCGAATCCCACATTGGCCATCCTTTTGCTTTTGCTTTTGTTTTTGCGTTTCCTTTTGCGTTTGCTTTTGTCGTGAATTCTCGTGTGTGTTTGTGCTTTCGCTTTGCGTTTGCGCTTTGCGCTTTGCGTTTGTCTTTTGCATGTTGCTCGAGCTCGAGCTCGAACTCGAACCGACTCGTTGCTTCCGTTGCGTTTTGTGTACGTTGCGCATACCTTGCGTTGTCTATGTCTGTGACTGTGTGTCTGCGTGTCTGCGTCCGTGTGCATTGTGTTTGGTCTGCGTGGTGTGCTTGTGTGTTCTCTTTTGACGTTTGTGTTGCGTTTTGATTGTCAATATCACGGCACTGCACTGTACCGCACTGCAAGGTTTGTTTGTTTGCTCGCCCATGCAGTCGCTAACTTTCACACTTACTTTCATGCGCCTACGTTCCGATGCGTCACTCCTGCATGGTGTGTGTGCGAGTGTGCGTTTGTGTGTGTTTGTGTTTGTGTGTGTGTGTGGTTGACGGTATGTGTGTGTGCGTGTGTGCGCGTGAGTATTGAGGTGCTGCTGCGTCGGCGTTTGTTTTGCACTCTTTCACTATGTTTGTTGGTGCGTGCAGTGATGTCGGTGTCACTGGCGTGTGCTGCATCGCGTTGGTCCACTCGCGTCCACTGCCGTCCACTGTTGTCCACTCGATGAGTATTGGTCGCACATTGGTCGGCTTGGCACTTATTGTGTGCTGCGTCGGGTGTAGAGTGTGTTGTTGTGTGTTTGTGTGTGTTTGTCGTGTCGCTGGTTTGGTTTGTCGTATCGATTGGTAAGAATTGTGTTGTGTTGTGTGTTATGTTGTGTTTGTGCATGTTTGTGTTGGTCGTGTGTGTAGCGTGTGTTTGTGTTTGCGTGTAGTTGTTTTGTTTTGTGTTTTTTGTGTTTGTTTTGTTTTGTGTTGTGTTGCATATGTGGTGATGTGCGTTTGTTGTGTGTGTATTGTTGTATGTTTGTGTGTTGTGTGTTGTAGTGTTTGTGTGTGTATTGTGTTGGTGTATGTTGTGTGTGTGTGTTTGTGTTTTTGTCAATGGTCAATTGGCCGAGTGGTCTAAGGCGCCAGTTTAAGGCACTGGTCTGAAAGGGCGTGGGTTCGAATCCACATTGGCCATCCTTTTGCTTTTGCTTTTGTTTTTGCGTTTCCTTTGCGTTGCTTTTGTCGTGAATTCTCGTGTGTGTTTGTGCTTTCGCTTTGCGTTTGCGCTTGCGCTTTGCGTTTGTCTTTTGCATGTTGCTCGAGCTCGAGCTCGAACTCGAACTCGTTGCTTCCGTTGCGTTTTGTGTACGTTGCGCATACCTTGCGTTGTCTATGTCTGTGACTGTGTGTCTGCGTGTCTGCGTCCGTGTGCATGTGTTTGGTCTGCGTGGTGTGCTTGTGTGTTCTCTTTTGACGTTTGTGTTGCCGTTTTGATTGTCAATATCACGGCACTGCACTGTACCGCACTGCAAGGTTTGTTTGTTTGCGTCGCCCATGCAAGTCGCTAACTTCACACTTACTTTCATGCGCCTACGTTCCGATGCGTCACTCCTGCATGGTGTGTGTGCGAGTGTGCGTTTGTGTGTGTTTGTGTTTGTGTGTGTGTGTGGTTGACGGTATGTGGTGTGCGTGTGTGCGCGTGAGTATTGAGGTGCTGCTGCGTCGGCGTTTGTTTTGCACTCTTTCACTATGTTTGTTGGTGCGTGCAGTGATGTCGGTGTCACTGGCGTGTGCTGCATCGCGTTGGTCCACTCGCGTCCACTGCCGTCCACTGTTGTCCACTCGATGAGTATTGGTCGCACATTGGTCGGCTTGGCACTTATTGTGTGCTGCGTCGGGTGTAGAGTGTGTTGTGTGTGTTGTGTGTTTGGTCGTGTCGCTGGTTTGGTTTGTCGTATCGATTGGTAAGAATTGTGTTGTGTTGTGGTTATGTTGTGTTTGTGCATGTTTGTGTTGGTCGTGTGTGTAGCGTTGTGTTTGTGTTTGCGTGTAGTTGTTTTGTTTTGTGTTTTTGTGTTTGTTTTGTTTTGTGTTGTGTTGCATATGTGGTGATGTGCGTTTGTTGTGTGTGTATTGTTGTATGTTTGTGTGTTTGTGTGTTGTAGTGTTTGTGTGTGTATTGTGTTGGTGTATGTTGTGTGTGTGTGTTTGTGTTTTTGTCAATGGTCACTTGGCCGAGTGGTCTAAAGGCGCCAGTTTCCGGCACTGGTCTGCAAGGGCGTGGGTTCGAATCCCACAGTGGCCATCCTTTTGCTTTTGCTTTGTTTTGGCGTTTTGCTTTTGTCGTGAATTCTCGTGTGTGTTTGTGCTTTCGCTTTGCGTTTGCGGCTTGTGCGCTTTGCGTTTGTCTTTGTGCATGTTGCTCGAGCTCGAGCTCGAAGCTCGAACTCGAACTTTGACCTTCTCGGTGCGTTTTGTGTACCGTTGCGCAATTACCTAGTGCGTTGTCTAATGTCTGTGACGTGTGTCTGGCGTGTCGCGTTACCGTGTGCATTGGGTGTGGGGCTGGGCGTGGTTGCTTGTGTGTTCTCTTTGACGTTTGGTGTTGCGTTTTTGATTGTCATAATACGGCACTGCACTGTAAAACCGCACGGCAAGGTTTGTTTGTTTGCTCGCCCCAGCAAGTCGCTAACCTGTCATTCACCACCTTACGTTCAATGCGGCCTACGTTCCGATGGCGTCACTCCTGCCATGGTGTGTTGGGCGAGTGTGCGTTTTGTGTGTTTGTGTTTGTGTTGTGTGTGTGGTGACGTATGTGGTGTGCGGGGGCGCGTGAGTATTGAGGTGCTGGCTTGCGTCGGCGTTTGTTTTGCACTCTTTCACTATGTTTGTTGGTGCGTGCAGTGATGTCGGTGTCACTGGCGTGTGCTGCATCGCGTTGGTCCACTCGCGTCCACTGCCGTCCACTGTTGTCCACTCGATGAGTATTGGTCGCACATTGGTCGGCTTGGCACTTATTGTGTGCTGCGTCGGGTGTAGAGTGTGTTGTGTGTGTTGTGTGTTTGGTCGTGTCGCTGGTTTGGTTTGTCGTATCGATTGGTAAGAATTGTGTTGTGTTGTGTGTTATGTTGTGTTTGTGCATGTTTGTGTTGGTCGTGTGTGTAGCGTTGTGTTTGTGTTTGCGTGTAGTTGTTTTGTTTTGTGTTTTGTGTTGTTTTGTTGTTTTGTTTTGTGTTGTGTTGCATATGTGGTGATGTGCGTTTGTTGTGTGTGTATTGTTGTGTGTGTTGTGTGTTTTGTGTGTTTGTGTGTGGTGTTGGTGTTGTTGTGTGTGTGTTTGTGTTTTTGTCAATGGTCAATTGGCCGAGTGGTCTAAGGCGCCAGTTTAAGGCACTGGTCTGAAAGGGCGTGGGTTCGAATCCCACATTGGCCATCCTTTTGCTTTTGCTTTTGTTTTTGCGTTTTTTTGCGTTTGCTTTTGTCGTGAATTCTCGTGTGTGTTTGTGCTTTCGCTTTGCGTTTGCGCTTTGCGCTTTGCGTTTGTCTTTTGCATGTTGCTCGAGCTCGAGCTCGAACTCGAACTCGTTGCTTCCGTTGCGTTTTGTGTACGTTGCGCATACCTTGCGTTGTCTATGTCTGTGACTGTGTGTCTGCGTGTCTGCGTCCGTGTGCATTGTGTTTGGTCTGCGTGGTGTGCTTGTGTGTTCTCTTTTGACGTTTGTGTTGCGTTTTGATTGTCAATATCACTGCACTGCACTGTACCGCACTGCAAGGTTTGTTTGTTTGCTCGCCCATGCAGTCGCTAACTTTCACACTTACTTTCATGCGCCTACGTTCCGATGCGTCACTCCTGCATGGTGTGTGTGCGAGTGTGCGTTTGTGTGTGTTTGTGTTTGTGTGTGTGTGTGTGGTATGTGTGTGTGTGTGTGTGAGTGAGGTGCTGCTGCGTCGGCGTTTGTTTTGCACTCTTTCACTATGTTTGTTGGTGCGTGCAGTGATGTCGGTGTCACTGGCGTGTGCTGCATCGCGTTGGTCCACTCGCGTCCACTGCCGTCCACTGTTGTCCACTCGATGAGTATTGGTCGCACATTGGTCGGCTTGGCACTTATTGTGTGCTGCGTCGGGTGTACGTGTCGCTGGTTTGGTTTGTCGTATCGATTGGTAAGAATTGTGTTGTGTTGTGTGTTATGTTGTGTTTGTGCATGTGTGTTGGTCGTGTGTGTAGCGAATGTGGTGATGTGCCAATGGTCAATTGGCCGAGTGGTCTAAGGCGCCAGTTTAAGGCACTGGTCTGAAAGGGCGTGGGTTCGAATCCCACATTGGCCATCCTTTTGCTTTTGCTTTTGCGTTTTTTTGCGTTTGCTTTTGTCGTGAATTCTCGTGTGTGTTTGTGCTTTCGCTTTGCGTTTGCGCTTTGCGCTTTGCGTTTGTCTTTTGCATGTTGCTCGAGCTCGAGCTCGAACTCGAACTCGAACTCGTTGCTTCCGTTGCGTTTTGTGTACGTTGCGCATACCTTGCGTTGTCTATGTCTGTGACTGTGTGTCTGCGTGTCTGCGTCCGTGTGCATTGTGTTTGGTCTGCGTGGTGTGCTTGTGTGTTCTCTTTTGACGTTTGTGTTGCGTTTTGATTGTCAATATCACTGCACTGCACTGTACCGCACTGCAAGGTTTGTTTGTTTGCTCGCCCATGCAGTCGCTAACTTTCACACTTACTTTCATGCGCCTACGTTCCGATGCGTCACTCCTGCATGGTGTGTGTGCGAGTGTGCGTTTGTGTGTGTTTGTGTTTGTGTTTGTGTGTGTGTGTTTGACGGTATGTGTGTGTGCGTGTGTGCGCGTGAGTATTGAGGTGCTGCTGCGTCGGCGTTTGTTTTGCACTCTTTCACTATGTTTGTTGGTGCGTGCAGTGATGTCGGTGTCACTGGCGTGTGCTGCATCGCGTTGGTCCACTCGCGTCCACTGCCGTCCACTGTTGTCCACTCGATGAGTATTGGTCGCACATTGGTCGGCTTGGCACTTATTGTGTGCTGCGTCGGGTGTAGAGTGTGTTGTGTGTGTTGTGTGTTTGGTCGTGTCGCTGGTTTGGTTTGTCGTATCGATTGGTAAGAATTGTGTTGTGTTGTGTGTTATGTTGTGTTTGTGCATGTTTGTGTTGGTCGTGTGTGTAGCGTTGTGTTTGTGTTTGCGTGTAGTTGTTTTTTTTGTGTTTTTTGTGTTGTTTTTTTTGTGTTGTGTTGCATATGTGGTGATGTGCGTTTGTTGTGTGTGTATGTTGTATGTTTGTGTGTTTGTGTGTTGTGTGTTGTGTGTGTGTGTGGTGTATGTTGTGTGTGTGTTTGTGTTTTTGTCAATGGTCAATTGGCCGAGTGGTCTAAGGCGCCAGTTTAAGGCACTGGTCTGAAAGGGCGTGGGTTCGAATCCCACATTGGCCATCCTTTTGCTTTTGCTTTTGTTTTTGCGTTTGCGTTTGCTTTTGTCGTGAATTCTCGTGTGTGTTTGTGCTTTCGCTTTGCGTTTGCGCTTTGCGCTTTGCGTTTGTCTTTTGCATGTTGCTCGAGCTCGAGCTCGAACTCGAACTCGAACTCGAACTCGTTGCTTCCGTTGCGTTTTGTGTACGTTGCGCATACCTTGCGTTGTCTATGTCTGTGACTGTGTGTCTGCGTGTCTGCGTCCGTGTGCATTGTGTTTGGTCTGCGTGGTGTGCTTGTGTGTTCTCTTTTGACGTTTGTGTTGCGTTTTGATTGTCAATATCACTGCACTGCACTGTACCGCACTGCAAGGTTTGTTTGTTTGCTCGCCCATGCAGTCGCTAACTTTCACACTTACTTTCATGCGCCTACGTTCCGATGCGTCACTCCTGCATGGTGTGTGTGCGAGTGTGCGTTTGTGTGTGTTTGTGTTTGTGTGTGTGTGTGGTTGACGGTATGTGTGTGTGCGTGTGTGCGCGTGAGTATTGAGGTGCTGCTGCGTCGGCGTTTGTTTTGCACTCTTTCACTATGTTTGTTGGTGCGTGCAGTGATGTCGGTGTCACTGGCGTGTGCTGCATCGCGTTGGTCCACTCGCGTCCACTGCCGTCCACTGTTGTCCACTCGATGAGTATTGGTCGCACATTGGTCGGCTTGGCACTTATTGTGTGCTGCGTCGGGTGTAGAGTGTGTTGTGTGTGTTGTGTGTTTGGTCGTGTCGCTGGTTTGGTTTGTCGTATCGATTGGTAAGAATTGTGTTGTGTTGTGTGTTATGTTGTGTTTGTGCATGTTTGTGTTGGTCGTGTGTGTAGCGTTGTGTTTGTGTTTGCGTGTAGTTGTTTTGTTTTGTGTTTTTTGTGTTGTTTTGTTTTGTGTTGTGTTGCATATGTGGTGATGTGCGTTTGTTGTGTGTGTATTGTGTTGTGTGTGTTGTGTGTTTGTGTGTGTATGTTGTGTGTGTGTTTGTGTTTTTGTCAATGGTCAATTGGCCGAGTGGTCTAAGGCGCCAGTTTAAGGCACTGGTCTGAAAGGGCGTGGGTTCGAATCCCACATTGGCCATCCTTTTGCTTTTGCTTTTGTTTTTGCGTTTGCGTTTGCTTTTGTCGTGAATTCTCGTGTGTGTTTGTGCTTTCGCTTTGCGTTTGCGCTTTGCGCTTTGCGTTTGTCTTTTGCATGTTGCTCGAGCTCGAGCTCGAACTCGAACTCGAACTCGAACTCGTTGCTTCCGTTGCGTTTTGTGTACGTTGCGCATACCTTGCGTTGTCTATGTCTGTGACTGTGTGTCTGAAATTGGTGTGTGTGTACCGTTGAATTTTTGTTTGCTCGATGTCAAGCTCGAGCTCGAACTCGAACTCACACGTTGCGCATACCTTGCATGTCTGCAACGTGTGTTGCGTTTTGATTGTCAATATCACTGCACTGCACTGTACCGCACTGCAAGGTTTGTTTGTTTGCTCGCCCATGCAGTCGCTAACTTTCACACTTACTTTCATGCGCCTACGTTCCGATGCGTCACTCCTGCATGGTGTGTGTGCGAGTGTGCGTTTGTGTGTGTTTTGTGTTTGTGTGTGTGTGTGGTTGACGGTATGTGTGTGTGCGTGTGTGCGCGTGAGTATTGAGGTGCTGCTGCGTCGGCGTTTGTTTTGCACTCTTTCACTATGTTTGTTGGTGCGTGCAGTGATGTCGGTGTCACTGGCGTGTGCTGCATCGCGTTGGTCCACTCGCGTCCACTGCCGTCCACTGTTGTCCACTCGATGAGTATTGGTCGCACATTGGTCGGCTTGGCACTTATTGTGTGCTGCGTCGGGTGTAGAGTGTGTTGTGTGTGTTGTGTGTTTTGGTCGTGTCGCTGGTTTGGTTTGTCGTATCGATTGGTAAGAATTGTGTTGTGTTGTGTGTTATGTTGTGTTTGTGCATGTTTGTGTGGTCGTGTGTGTAGCGTTGTGTTTGTGTTTGCGTGTAGTTGTTTTGTTTTGTGTTTTTTTGTGTTGTTTTGTTTTGTGTTGTGTTGCATATGTGGTGATGTGCGTTTGTTGTGTGTGTATTGTGTTGTGTTGTTGTGTGTGTGTGTGTTTGTGTTTTTGTCAATGGTCAATTGGCCGAGTGGTCTAAGGCGCCAGTTTAAGGCACTGGTCTGAAAGGGCGTGGGTTCGAATCCCACATTGGCCATCCTTTTGCTTTTGCTTTTGTTTTTGCGTTTGCTTTTGTCGTGAATTCTCGTGTGTGTTTGTGCTTTCGCTTTGCGTTTGCGCTTTGCGCTTTGCGTTTGTCTTTTGCATGTTGCTCGAGCTCGAGCTCGAGCTCGAACTCGAACTCGAACTGTTTTCTGTTGTTTTGTGCACGTTGCGCATAGCTCTTGCTCGTTGCTTCCGTATTGTCTGTGACTGTGACTGTCTGCGTGTCTGCGTCCGTGTGCATTGTGTTTGGTCTGCGTGGTGTGCTTGTGTGTTCTCTTTTGACGTTTGTGTTGCGTTTTGATTGTCAATATCACTGCACTGCACTGTACCGCACTGCAAGGTTTGTTTGTTTGCTCGCCCATGCAGTCGCTAACTTTCACACTTACTTTCATGCGCCTACGTTCCGATGCGTCACTCCTGCATGGTGTGTGTGCGAGTGTGCGTTTGTGTGTGTTTGTGTTTGTGTGTGTGTGTGGTTGACGGTATGTGTGTGTGCGTGTGTGCGCGTGAGTATTGAGGTGCTGCTGCGTCGGCGTTTGTTTTGCACTCTTTCACTATGTTTGTTGGTGCGTGCAGTGATGTCGGTGTCACTGGCGTGTGCTGCATCGCGTTGGTCCACTCGCGTCCACTGCCGTCCACTGTTGTCCACTCGATGAGTATTGGTCGCACATTGGTCGGCTTGGCACTTATTGTGTGCTGCGTCGGGTGTAGAGTGTGTTGTGTGTGTTGTGTGTTTGGTCGTGTCGCTGGTTTGGTTTGTCGTATCGATTGGTAAGAATTGTGTTGTGTTGTGTGTTATGTTGTGTTTGTGCATGTTTGTGTTGGTCGTGTGTGTAGCGTTGTGTTTGTGTTTGCGTGTAGTTGTTTTGTTTTGTGTTTTTGTGTTGTTTTGTTTGTGTTGTGTGTTGCATATGTGGTGATGTGCGTTTGTTGTGTGTGTATTGTTGTGTGTTTGTGTGTGTTGTGTGTTGTGTTTTTGTCAATGGTCAATTGGCCGAGTGGTCTAAGGCGCCAGTTTAAGGCACTGGTCTGAAAGGGCGTGGGTTCGAATCCCACATTGGCCATCCTTTTGCTTTTGCTTTTGTTTTTTTTGCGTTTGCTTTTGTCGTGAATTCTCGTGTGTGTTTGTGCTTTCGCTTTGCGTTTGCGCTTTGCGCTTTGCGTTTGTCTTTTGCATGTTGCTCGAGCTCGAGCTCGAACTCGAACTCGAACTCGAACTCGTTGCTTCCGTTGCGTTTTGTGTACGTTGCGCATACCTTGCGTTGTCTATGTCTGTGACTGTGTGTCTGCGTGTCTGCGTCCGTGTGCATTGTGTTTGGTCTGCGTGGTGTGCTTGTGTGTTCTCTTTTGACGTTTGTGTTGCGTTTTGATTGTCAATATCACTGCACTGCACTGTACCGCACTGCAAGGTTTGTTTGTTTGCTCGCCCATGCAGTCGCTAACTTTCACACTTACTTTCATGCGCCTACGTTCCGATGCGTCACTCCTGCATGGTGTGTGTGCGAGTGTGCGTTTGTGTGTGTTGTGTTTGTGTGTGTGTGTGGTTGACGGTATGTGTGTGTGCGTGTGTGCGCGTGAGTATTGAGGTGCTGCTGCGTCGGCGTTTGTTTTGCACTCTTTCACTATGTTTGTTGGTGCGTGCAGTGATGTCGGTGTCACTGGCGTGTGCTGCATCGCGTTGGTCCACTCGCGTCCACTGCCGTCCACTGTTGTCCACTCGATGAGTATTGGTCGCACATTGGTCGGCTTGGCACTTATTGTGTGCTGCGTCGGGTGTAGAGTGTGTTGTGTGTGTTGTGTGTTTGGTCGTGTCGCTGGTTTGGTTTGTCGTATCGATTGGTAAGAATTGTGTTGTGTTGTGTGTTATGTTGTGTTTGTGCATGTTTGTGTTGGTCGTGTGTGTAGCGTTGTGTTTGTGTTTGCGTGTAGTTGTTTTGTTTTGTGTTTTTTGTGTTGTTTTGTTTTGTGTTGTGTTGCATATGTGGTGATGTGCGTTTGTTGTGTGTG
This sequence comes from Pythium guiyangense, assembly GCA_003730235.1. Taxonomy (NCBI): domain Eukaryota; phylum Oomycota; class Peronosporomycetes; order Pythiales; family Pythiaceae; genus Pythium; species Pythium guiyangense. The sequence continues at coordinate 295,711 of QXDM01000039.1, forward strand.
TATTGTTGGTATGTTTGTGTGTTTGTGTTTGTGTTTTTGTCAATGGTCAATTGGCCGAGTGGTCTAAGGCGCCAGTTTAAGGCACTGGTCTGAAAGGGCGTGGGTTCGAATCCCACATTGGCCATCCTTTTGCTTTTGCTTTTGTTTTTGCGTTTGCTTTTGTCGTGAATTCTCGTGTGTGTTTGTGCTTTCGCTTTGCGTTTGCGCTTTGCGCTTTGCGTTTGTCTTTTGCATGTTGCTCGAGCTCGAGCTCGAGCTCGAACTCGAACTCGAACTCGAACTCGTTGCTTCCGTTGCGTTTTGTGTACGTTGCGCATACCTTGCGTTGTCTATGTCTGTGACTGTGTGTCTGCGTGTCTGCGTCCGTGTGCATTGTGTTTGGTCTGCGTGGTGTGCTTGTGTGTTCTCTTTTGACGTTTGTGTTGCGTTTTGATTGTCAATATCACTGCACTGCACTGTACCGCACTGCAAGGTTTGTTTGTTTGCTCGCCCATGCAGTCGCTAACTTTCACACTTACTTTCATGCGCCTACGTTCCGATGCGTCACTCCTGCATGGTGTGTGTGCGAGTGTGCGTTTGTGTGTGTTTGTGTTTGTGTGTGTGTGTGGTTGACGGTATGTGTGTGTGCGTGTGTGCGCGTGAGTATTGAGGTGCTGCTGCGTCGGCGTTTGTTTTGCACTCTTTCACTATGTTTGTTGGTGCGTGCAGTGATGTCGGTGTCACTGGCGTGTGCTGCATCGCGTTGGTCCACTCGCGTCCACTGCCGTCCACTGTTGTCCACTCGATGAGTATTGGTCGCACATTGGTCGGCTTGGCACTTATTGTGTGCTGCGTCGGGTGTAGAGTGTGTTGTGTGTGTTGTGTGTTTGGTCGTGTCGCTGGTTTGGTTTGTCGTATCGATTGGTAAGAATTGTGTTGTGTTGTGTGTTATGTTGTGTTTGTGCATGTTTGTGTTGGTCGTGTGTGTAGCGTTGTGTTTGTGTTTGCGTGTAGTTGTATATGTGGTGATGTGCGTTTGTTGTGTGTGTACAATGGTCAATTGGCCGAGTGGTCTAAGGCGCCAGTTTAAGGCACTGGTCTGAAAGGGCGTGGGTTCGAATCCCACATTGGCCATCCTTTTGCTTTTGCTTTTGTTTTTTGCGTTTGCTTTTGTCGTGAATTCTCGTGTGTGTTTGTGCTTTCGCTTTGCGTTTGCGCTTTGCGCTTTGCGTTTGTCTTTTGCATGTTGCTCGAGCTCGAGCTCGAACTCGAACTCGAACTCGAACTCGAACTCGTTGCTTCCGTTGCGTTTTGTGTACGTTGCGCATACCTTGCGTTGTCTATGTCTGTGACTGTGTGTCTGCGTGTCTGCGTCCGTGTGCATTGTGTTTGGTCTGCGTGGTGTGCTTGTGTGTTCTCTTTTGACGTTTGTGTTGCGTTTTGATTGTCAATATCACTGCACTGCACTGTACCGCACTGCAAGGTTTGTTTGTTTGCTCGCCCATGCAGTCGCTAACTTTCACACTTACTTTCATGCGCCTACGTTCCGATGCGTCACTCCTGCATGGTGTGTGTGCGAGTGTGCGTTTGTGTGTGTTTGTGTTTGTGTGTGTGTGTGGTTGACGGTATGTGTGTGTGCGTGTGTGCGCGTGAGTATTGAGGTGCTGCTGCGTCGGCGTTTGTTTTGCACTCTTTCACTATGTTTGTTGGTGCGTGCAGTGATGTCGGTGTCACTGGCGTGTGCTGCATCGCGTTGGTCCACTCGCGTCCACTGCCGTCCACTGTTGTCCACTCGATGAGTATTGGTCGCACATTGGTCGGCTTGGCACTTATTGTGTGCTGCGTCGGGTGTAGAGTGTGTTGTGTGTGTTGTGTGTTTGGTCGTGTCGCTGGTTTGGTTTGTCGTATCGATTGGTAAGAATTGTGTTGTGTTGTGTGTTATGTTGTGTTTGTGCATGTTTGTGTAGGTCGTGTGTGTAGCGTTGTGTTTGTGTTTGCGTGTAGTTGTTTTGTTTTGTGTTTTGTTTTGTTGTTTTGTTTTTTGTTTTGTGTTGTGTTGCATATGTGGTGATGTGCGTTTGTTGTGTGTGTATTGTTGTATGTTTGTGTGTGTGTGTTTGTGTGTTTGTGTTGGTGTTGTTGTGTGTGTGTTTGTGTTTTTGTCAATGGTCAATTGGCCGAGTGGTCTAAGGCGCCAGTTTAAGGCACTGGTCTGAAAGGGCGTGGGTTCGAATCCCACATTGGCCATCCTTTTGCTTTTGCTTTTGTTTTTGCGTTTTTTTGCGTTTGCTTTTGTCGTGAATTCTCGTGTGTGTTTGTGCTTTCGCTTTGCGTTTGCGCTTTGCGCTTTGCGTTTGTCTTTTGCATGTTGCTCGAGCTCGAGCTCGAACTCGAACTCGTTGCTTCCGTTGCGTTTTGTGTACGTTGCGCATACCTTGCGTTGTCTATGTCTGTGACTGTGTGTCTGCGTGTCTGCGTCCGTGTGCATTGTGTTTGGTCTGCGTGGTGTGCTTGTGTGTTCTCTTTTGACGTTTGTGTTGCGTTTTGATTGTCAATATCACTGCACTGCACTGTACCGCACTGCAAGGTTTGTTTGTTTGCTCGCCCATGCAGTCGCTAACTTTCACACTTACTTTCATGCGCCTACGTTCCGATGCGTCACTCCTGCATGGTGTGTGTGCGAGTGTGCGTTTGTGTGTGTTTGTGTTTGTGTGTGTGTGTGTGGTTGACGGTATGTGTGTGTGCGTGTGTGCGCGTGAGTATTGAGGTGCTGCTGCGTCGGCGTTTGTTTTGCACTCTTTCACTATGTTTGTTGGTGCGTGCAGTGATGTCGGTGTCACTGGCGTGTGCTGCATCGCGTTGGTCCACTCGCGTCCACTGCCGTCCACTGTTGTCCACTCGATGAGTATTGGTCGCACATTGGTCGGCTTGGCACTTATTGTGTGCTGCGTCGGGTGTAGAGTGTGTTGTGTGTGTTGTGTGTTTGGTCGTGTCGCTGGTTTGGTTTGTCGTATCGATTGGTAAGAATTGTGTTGTGTTGTGTGTTATGTTGTGTTTGTGCATGTTTGTGTTGGTCGTGTGTGTAGCGTTGTGTTTGTGTTTGCGTGTAGTTGTTTTGTTTTGTGTTTTGTGTTGTTTTGTTGTTTTGTTTTTGTGTTGTGTTTGTTGTGTGCGTTTGTTGTGTGTGTATTGTGTTGGTGTATGTTGTGTGTGTGTGTTTGTGTTTTTGTCAATGGTCAATTGGCCGAGTGGTCTAAGGCGCCAGTTTAAGGCACTGGTCTGAAAGGGCGTGGGTTCGAATCCCACATTGGCCATCCTTTTGCTTTTGCTTTTGTTTTTGCGTTTGCTTTTGTCGTGAATTCTCGTGTGTGTTTGTGCTTTCGCTTTGCGTTTGCGCTTTGCGCTTTGCGTTTGTCTTTTGCATGTTGCTCGAGCTCGAGCTCGAACTCGAACTCGTTGCTTCCGTTGCGTTTTGTGTACGTTGCGCATACCTTGCGTTGTCTATGTCTGTGACTGTGTGTCTGCGTGTCTGCGTCCGTGTGCATTGTGTTTGGTCTGCGTGGTGTGCTTGTGTGTTCTCTTTTGACGTTTGTGTTGCGTTTTGATTGTCAATATCACTGCACTGCACTGTACCGCACTGCAAGGTTTGTTTGTTTGCTCGCCCATGCAGTCGCTAACTTTCACACTTACTTTCATGCGCCTACGTTCCGATGCGTCACTCCTGCATGGTGTGTGTGCGAGTGTGCGTTTGTGTGTTTTGTGTTTGTGTGTGTGTGTGGTTGACGGTATGTGTGTGTGCGTGTGTGCGCGTGAGTATTGAGGTGCTGCTGCGTCGGCGTTTGTTTTGCACTCTTTCACTATGTTTGTTGGTGCGTGCAGTGATGTCGGTGTCACTGGCGTGTGCTGCATCGCGTTGGTCCACTCGCGTCCACTGCCGTCCACTGTTGTCCACTCGATGAGTATTGGTCGCACATTGGTCGGCTTGGCACTTATTGTGTGCTGCGTCGGGTGTAGAGTGTGTTGTGTGTGTTGTGTTTTGGTCGTGTCGCTGGTTTGGTTTGTCGTATCGATTGGTAAGAATTGTGTTGTGTTGTGTGTTATGTTGTGTTTGTGCATGTTTGTGTTCGTGTGTGTAGCGTTGTGTTTGTGTTTGCGTGTAGTTGTTTTGTTTTGTGTTTTTTTGTGTTTTTGTTTTGTGTTGTGTTGCATATGTGGTGATGTGCGTTTGTTGTGTGTGTATTGTTGTATGTTTTGTTTGTGTGTGTGTTTGTGTTTGTTTGTCAATGGTCAATTGGCCGAGTGGTCTAAGGCGCCAGTTTAAGGCACTGGTCTGAAAGGGCGTGGGTTCGAATCCCACATTGGCCATCCTTTTGCTTTTGCTTTTGTTTTTGCGTTTGCTTTTGTCGTGAATTCTCGTGTGTGTTTGTGCTTTCGCTTTGCGTTTGCGCTTTGCGCTTTGCGTTTGTCTTTTGCATGTTGCTCGAGCTCGAGCTCGAACTCGAACTCGTTGCTTCCGTTGCGTTTTGTGTACGTTGCGCATACCTTGCGTTGTCTATGTCTGTGACTGTGTGTCTGCGTGTCTGCGTCCGTGTGCATTGTGTTTGGTCTGCGTGGTGTGCTTGTGTGTTCTCTTTTGACGTTTGTGTTGCGTTTTGATTGTCAATATCACTGCACTGCACTGTACCGCACTGCAAGGTTTGTTTGTTTGCTCGCCCATGCAGTCGCTAACTTTCACACTTACTTTCATGCGCCTACGTTCCGATGCGTCACTCCTGCATGGTGTGTGTGCGAGTGTGCGTTTGTGTGTGTTTGTGTTTGTGTGTGTGTGTGGTTGACGGTATGTGTGTGTGCGTGTGTGCGCGTGAGTATTGAGGTGCTGCTGCGTCGGCGTTTGTTTTGCACTCTTTCACTATGTTTGTTGGTGCGTGCAGTGATGTCGGTGTCACTGGCGTGTGCTGCATCGCGTTGGTCCACTCGCGTCCACTGCCGTCCACTGTTGTCCACTCGATGAGTATTGGTCGCACATTGGTCGGCTTGGCACTTATTGTGTGCTGCGTCGGGTGTAGAGTGTGTTGTGTGTGTTGTGTGTGTTGGTTGGTCGTATCGATTGGTCATGTTTGTGTTGGTCGTGTGTGTAGCGTTGTGTTTGTGTTTGCCAATGTGGTGATGTGCGTCAATGGTCAATTGGCCGAGTGGTCTAAGGCGCCAGTTTAAGGCACTGGTCTGAAAGGGCGTGGGTTCGAATCCCACATTGGCCATCCTTTTGCTTTTGCTTTTGTTTTTGCGTTTTTTTGCGTTTGCTTTTGTCGTGAATTCTCGTGTGTGTTTGTGCTTTCGCTTTGCGTTTGCGCTTTGCGCTTTGCGTTTGTCTTTTGCATGTTGCTCGAGCTCGAGCTCGAACTCGAACTCGTTGCTTCCGTTGCGTTTTGTGTACGTTGCGCATACCTTGCGTTGTCTATGTCTGTGACTGTGTGTCTGCGTGTCTGCGTCCGTGTGCATTGTGTTTGGTCTGCGTGGTGTGCTTGTGTGTTCTCTTTTGACGTTTGTGTTGCGTTTTGATTGTCAATATCACTGCACTGCACTGTACCGCACTGCAAGGTTTGTTTGTTTGCTCGCCCATGCAGTCGCTAACTTTCACACTTACTTTCATGCGCCTACGTTCCGATGCGTCACTCCTGCATGGTGTGTGTGCGAGTGTGCGTTTGTGTGTGTTTGTGTTTGTGTGTGTGTGTGGTTGACGGTATGTGTGTGTGCGTGTGTGCGCGTGAGTATTGAGGTGCTGCTGCGTCGGCGTTTGTTTTGCACTCTTTCACTATGTTTGTTGGTGCGTGCAGTGATGTCGGTGTCACTGGCGTGTGCTGCATCGCGTTGGTCCACTCGCGTCCACTGCCGTCCACTGTTGTCCACTCGATGAGTATTGGTCGCACATTGGTCGGCTTGGCACTTATTGTGTGCTGCGTCGGGTGTAGAGTGTGTTGTGTGTGTTGTGTGTTTGGTCGTGTCGCTGGTTTGGTTTGTCGTATCGATTGGTAAGAATTGTGTTGTGTTGTGTGTTATGTTGTGTTTGTGCATGTTTGTGTTGGTCGTGTGTGTAGCGTTGTGTTTGTGTTTGCGTGTAGTTGTTTTGTTTTGTTTTGTGTTGTTTTGTTTTGTTTTGTGTTGTTGCATATGTGGTGATGTGCGTTTGTTGTGTGTGTATTGTTGTATGTTTGTGTGTTGTGTGTTTGTGTGTGTATTGTGTTGGTGTATGTTGTGTGTGTGTGTTTGTGTTTTTGTCAATGGTCAATTGGCCGAGTGGTCTAAGGCGCCAGTTTAAGGCACTGGTCTGAAAGGGCGTGGGTTCGAATCCCACATTGGCCATCCTTTTGCTTTTGCTTTTGTTTTTGCGTTTTTTTGCGTTTGCTTTTGTCGTGAATTCTCGTGTGTGTTTGTGCTTTCGCTTTGCGTTTGCGCTTTGCGCTTTGCGTTTGTCTTTTGCATGTTGCTCGAGCTCGAGCTCTCGAACTCGAACTCGAACTCGTCGTTGCTTCCGTTGCGTTTTGTGTACGTTGCGCATACCTTGCGTTGTCTATGTCTGTGACTGTGTGTCTTGCGTGTCTTCGTCCGTGTGCATTGTGTTTGGTCTGCGTGGTGTGCTTGTGTGTTCTCTTTTGACGTTTGTGTTGCGTTTTGATTGTCAATATCACTGCACTGCACTGTACCGCACTGCAAGGTTTGTTTGTTTGCTCGCCCATGCAGTCGCTAACTTTCACACTTACTTTCATGCGCCTACGTTCCGATGCGTCACTCCTGCATGGTGTGTGTGCGAGTGTGCGTTTGTGTGTGTTTGTGTTTGTGTGTGTGTGTGGTTGACGGTATGTGTGTGTGCGTGTGTGCGCGTGAGTATTGAGGTGCTGCTGCGTCGGCGTTTGTTTTGCACTCTTTCACTATGTTTGTTGGTGCGTGCAGTGATGTCGGTGTCACTGGCGTGTGCTGCATCGCGTTGGTCCACTCGCGTCCACTGCCGTCCACTGTTGTCCACTCGATGAGTATTGGTCGCACATTGGTCGGCTTGGCACTTATTGTGTGCTGCGTCGGGTGTAGAGTGTGTTGTGTGTGTTGTGTGTTTGGTCGTGTCGCTGGTTTGGTTTGTCGTATCGATTGGTAAGAATTGTGTTGTGTTGTGTGTTATGTTGTGTTTGTGCATGTTTGTGTTGGTCGTGTGTGTAGCGTTGTGTTTGTGTTTGCGTGTAGTTGTTTTGTTTTGTGTTTTGTGTTGTTTTGTTTTTGTTTTTGTTGTGTTGCATATGTGGTGATGTGCGTTTGTGTGTGTATGTTGTATGTTGTGTGTTGTGTGTTTGTGTGTGTATTGTGTTGGTGTATGTTGTGTGTGTGTTTGTGTTTTTGTCAATGGTCAATTGGCCGAGTGGTCTAAGGCGCCAGTTTAAGGCACTGGTCTGAAAGGGCGTGGGTTCGAATCCCACATTGGCCATCCTTTTGCTTTTGCTTTTGTTTTTGCGTTTGCGTTTGCTTTTGTCGTGAATTCTCGTGTGTGTTTGTGCTTTCGCTTTGCGTTTGCGCTTTGCGCTTTGCGTTTGTCTTTTGCATGTTGCTCGAGCTCGAGCTCGAACTCGAACTCGTTGCTTCCGTTGCGTTTTGTGTACGTTTGCGCATACCTTGCGTTGTCTATGTCTGTGACTGTGTGTCTGCGTGTCTGCGTCCGTGTGCATTGTGTTTGGTCTGCGTGGTGTGCTTGTGTTTTTCTCTTTTGACGTTTGTGTTGCGTTTTTATTGTCAATATCACTGCACTGCACTGTACCGCACTGCAAGGTTTGTTTGTTTGCTCGCCCATGCAGTCGCTAACTTTCACACTTACGTTCATGCGCCTACGTTCCGATGCGTCACTCTGCATGGTGTGTGTGCGAGTGTGCGTTTGTGTGGTTTGTGTTTGTGTTTGTGTGTGTGTGGTTGACGGTATGTGCTGTGTGCGTGTGTGCGCGTTAGTATGAGGTGCTGCTGCGTCGGCGTTTGTTTTGCACTCTTTCACTATGTTTGTTGGTGCGTGCAGTGATGTCGGTGTCACTGGCGTGTGCTGCATCGCGTTTGGTCCACTCGCGTCCACTGCCGTCACTGTTGTCCACTCGATGAGTATTGGTCGCACATTGGTCGGCTTGGCACTTATTGTAGTGCTGCGTCGGGTGGTAGAGTAGGTGTGTTGTGTGTGTTGTGTGTTTGGTCGTGTCGCTGGTTTTGGTTGTCGTATCGATTGGTAAGAATTGTGTTGTGTTGTGTGTTATGTTGTGTTTGTGCATGTTTGTGTTGGTCGTGTGTGTAGCGTTGTGTTTGTGTTTTGCGTGTAGTTGTTTTGTTTGTGTTTTGTGTTGTTTTGTTGTTTTGTTTGTGTTGTGTTTGCATATGTGGTGATGTGCGTTTGTTGTGTGTGTATTGTTGTATGTTGTGTGTTTGTGTGTTGTAGTGTTTGTGTGTGTATTGTGTTGGTGTATGTTGTGTGTGTGTGTTTGTGTTTTTTGTCAATGGTCAATTGGCCGAGTGGTCTAAGGCGCCAGTTTAAGGCACTGGTCTGAAAGGGCGTGGGTTTCGGAATCCCACATTGGCCATCCTTTTTGCTTTTGCTTTTGTTTTTGTTCTTTGCGTTTGCTTTTTGTCGTGAATTCTCGTGTGTGTTGTGCTTTCGCTTGCGTTTGCGCTTTGCGCTTTGCGTTTGTCTTTTGCATGTTGCCTCGAGCTCGAGCCTCGAGCTCGAACTCGAACTCGAACTCGAACTCGTTGCTTCCGTTGCGTTTTGTGTACGTTGCGCATACCTTGCGTTGTCTATGTCTGTGACTGTGTGTCTGCGTGTCTGCGTCCGTGTGCATTGTGTTTGGTCTGCGTGGTGTGCTTGTGTGTTCTCTTTTGACGTTTGTGTTGCGTTTTGATTGTCAAATCACGGCACTGCACTGTACCGCACTGCAAGGTTTGTTTGTTTGCTCGCCCATGCAGTCGCTAACTTTCACACTTACTTTCATGCGCCTACGTTCCGATGCGTCACTCCTGCATGGTGTGTGTGCGAGTGGTGCGTTTGTGTGTGTTTGTGTTTGTGTGTGTGTGTGGTTGACGGTATGTGTGTGTGCGTGTGTGCGCGTGAGTATTGAGGTGCTGCTGCGTCGGCGTTTGTTTTTGCACTCTTTCACTATGTGTTGTTGGTGCGTGCAGTGATGTCGGTGGTCACTGGCGTTGCTGCATCGCGTTGGTCCACTCGCGTCCACTGCCGTCCACTGTTGTCCACTCGATGATATTGGTCGCACATTGGTCGGCTTGGCCTTATTGTGTGCTGCGTCGGGTGTAGAGTTGTTGTGTGTGTTGTGTGTTTGGTCGTGTCGCTGGTTTGTTTGTCGTATCGATTGGTAAGAATTGTGTTGTGTTGTTGTGTTTATGTATGTTGTTTGTGCATGTTTTGTGTGGTCGTGTGTGTAGCGTTGTGTTTGTGTTTGCGTGTAGTTGTTTGTTTTGGTGTTTGTGTTTGTTTGTTGGTTTGTTTTGTGTTGTGTTGCATATGTGGTGATGTGCGTTGTTGGGTTTATTGTTGTTGTTTTGTGTTGTGTTGTAGTGTTTGTGTGTGTTTGGTGTGGTTATTTGTGTGTGTGTGTTTGTGTTTTTGTCAATGGTCAATTGGCCGCGTGGTCTAAGGCGCCAGTTTAAGGCACTGGTCTGAAAGGGCGTGGGTTCGAATCCCACATTGGCCATCCTTTTGCTTTTGCTTTTGTTTTTGCGTTTGCGTTTGCTGTCGTGAATTCTCGTGTGTGTTTGTGCTTTCGCTTTGCGTTTGCGCTTTGCGCTTTGCGTTTGTCTTTTGCATGTTGCTCGAGCTCGAGCTCGAACTCGAACTCGAACTCGAACTCGTTGCTTCCGTTGCGTTTTGTGTACGTTGCGCATACCTTGCGTTGTCTATGTCTGTGACTGTGTGTCTGCGTGTCTGCGTCCGTGTGCATTGTGTTTGGTCTGCGTGGTGTGCTTGTGTGTTCTCTTTTGACGTTTGTGTTGCGTTTTGATTGTCAATATCACTGCACTGCACTGTACCGCACTGCAAGGTTTGTTTGTTTGCTCGCCCATGCAGTCGCTAACTTTCACACTTACTTTCATGCGCCTACGTTCCGATGCGTCAATCCTGCATGGTGTGTGGTGCGAGTGTGCGTTTGTGTGTGTTTGTGTTTGTGTGTGTGTGTGGTTGACGGTATGTGTGTGTGCGTGTGTGCGCGTGAGTATTGAGGTGCTGCTGCGTCGGCGTTTGTTTTGCACTCTTTCACTATGTTTGTTGGTGCGTGCAGTGATGTCGGTGTCACTGGCGTGTGCTGCATCGCGTTGGTCCACTCGCGTCCACTGCCGTCCACTGTTGTCCACTCGATGAGTATTGGTCGCACATTGGTCGGCTTGGCACTTATTGTGTGCTGCGTCGGGTGTAGAGTGTGTTGTGTGTGTTGTGTGTTTGGTCGTGTCGCTGGTTTGGTTTGTCGTATCGATTGGTAAGAATTGTGTTGTGTTGTGTGTTATGTTGTGTTTGTGCATGTTTGTGTTGGTCGTGTGTGTAGCGTTGTGTTTGTGTTTGCGTGTAGTTGTTTTGTTTTGTTGTTTTGTGTTGTGTTGTTGTGTGTTGCATATGTGGTGATGTGCGTTTGTTGTGTGTGTGTATGTTTGTTTGTGTGTTGTAGTGTGTGTGGGTATTGTGTTGGTGTATGTGTGTGTGTGTGTGTGTGTTTTGTCAATGGTCAATTGGCCGAGTGGTCTAAGGCGCCAGTTTTAAGGCCTGGTCTGAAAGGGCGTGGGTTTCGAATCCCACATTGGCCATCCTTTTGCTTTTGCTTTTGTTTTTGCGTTTGCTTTTGTCGTGAATTCTCGTGTGTGTTTGTGCTTTCGCTTTGCGTTTGCGCTTTGCGCTTTGCGTTTGTCTTTTGCATGTTGCTCGAGCTCGAGCTCGAACTCGAACTCGAACTCGAACTCGAACTTGCTTCCGTTGCGTTTTGTGTACGTTGCGCATACCTTGCGTTGTCTATGTCTGTGACTGTGTGTCTGCGTGTCTGCGTCCGTGTGCATTGTGTTTGGTCTGCGTGGTGTGCTTGTGTGTTCTCTTTTGACGTTTGTGTTGCGTTTTGATTGTCAATATCACTGCACTGCACTGTACCGCACTGCAAGGTTTGTTTGTTTGCTCGCCCATGCAGTCGCTAACTTTCACACTTACTTTCATGCGCCTACGTTCCGATGCGTCACTCCTGCATGGTGTGTGTGCGAGTGTGCGTTTGTGTGTGTTTGTGTTTGTGTGTGTGTGTGGTTGACGGTATGTGTGTGTGCGTGTGTGCGCGTGAGTATTGAGGTGCTGCTGCGTCGGCGTTTGTTTTGCACTCTTTCACTATGTTTGTTGGTGCGTGCAGTGATGTCGGTGTCACTGGCGTGTGCTGCATCGCGTTGGTCCACTCGCGTCCACTGCCGTCCACTGTTGTCCACTCGATGAGTATTGGTCGCACATTGGTCGGCTTGGCACTTATTGTGTGCTGCGTCGGGTGTAGAGTGTGTTGTGTGTGTTTGTGTTTGGTCGTGTCGCTGGTTTGGTTTGTCGTATCGATTGGTAAGAATTGTGTTGTGTTGTGTGTTATGTTGTGTTTGTGCATGTTTGTGTTGGTCGTGTGTGTAGCGTTGTGTTTGTGTTTGCGTGTAGTATGTGGTGATGTGCGTTTGTTTGTGTGTGTATGTTTGTGTTGTGTGTATGTTGTGTGTGTGTTGTGTTTTTGTCAATGGTCAATTGGCCGAGTGGTCTAAGGCGCCAGTTTAAGGCACTGGTCTGAAAGGGCGTGGGTTCGAATCCCACATTGGCCATCCTTTTGCTTTTGCTTTTGTTTTTGCGTTTGCTTTTGTCGTGAATTCTCGTGTGTGTTTGTGCTTTCGCTTTGCGTTTGCGCTTTGCGCTTTGCGTTTGTCTTTTGCATGTTGCTCGAGCTCGAGCTCGAACTCGAACTCGAACTCGAACTCGAACTCGTTGCTTCCGTTGCGCATTTTGTGTACGTTGCGCATACCTTGCGTTGTCTATGTCTGTGACTGTGTGTCTGCGTGTCTGCGTCCGTGTGCATTGTGTTTGGTCTGCGTGGTGTGCTTGTGTGTTCTCTTTTGACGTTTGTGTTGCGTTTTGATTGTCAATATCACTGCAACTGCACTGTACCGCACTGCAAGGTTTGTTTGTTTGCTCGCCCATGCAGTCGCTAACTTTCACACTTACTTTCATGCGCCTACGTTCCGATGCGTCACTCCTGCATGGTGTGTGTGCGAGTGTGCGTTTGTGTGTGTTTGTGTTTGTGTGTGTGTGTGGTTGACGGTATGTGTGTGTGCGTGTGTGCGCGTGAGTATTGAGGTGCTGCTGCGTCGGCGTTTGTTTTGCACTCTTTCACTATGTTTGTTGGTGCGTGCAGTGATGTCGGTGTCACTGGCGTGTGCTGCATCGCGTTGGTCCACTCGCGTCCACTGCCGTCCACTGTTGTCCACTCGATGAGTATTGGTCGCACATTGGTCGGCTTGGCACTTATTGTGTGCTGCGTCGGGTGTAGAGTGTGTTGTGTGTGTTGTGTGTTTGGTCGTGTCGCTGGTTTGGTTTGTCGTATCGATTGGTAAGAATTGTGTTGTGTTGTGTGTTATGTTGTGTTTGTGCATGTTTGTGTTGGTCGTGTGTGTAGCGTTGTGTTTTGTGTTTGCGGTAGTTGTTTTGTTTGTGTTTTTTGTGTTGTTTTGTGTTGTGTGTTGTGTTGCATATGTGGGTGATGTGCGTTTGTTGTGTGTGGTATTGTGTGGTGTATGTTGTGTGTGTGTGTTTGTGTTTTTGTCAATGGTCCATTGGCCGAGTTGTCTAAGGCGCCAGTTTAAGGCACTGGTCTGAAAGGGCGTGGGTTCGAATCCCACATTGGCCATCCTTTTTGCTTTTGCTTTGTTTTTTTGCGTTTGCTTTTTGTCGTGAATATCTCGGGTGTGTTTGTGCTTTTCGCTTTGCGTTTGCGCTTGCGCTTTTGCGTTTGTCTTTTGCATGTTGCTCGAGCTCGAGCTCGACTCGAACTCGAACTCGAACTCGAACTCGTTGCTTCCGTTGGCGTTTTGTGTACGTGCGCATACCTTGCGTTGTCTATGTCTGTGACTGTGTGTCCTGCGTGTCTGCGTCCGTGTGCATTGTGGTTTGGTCTGCGTGGTGTGCTTGTGTGTTCTCTTTTGACGTTTGTGTTGCGTTTGATTGTCAATATCACTGCACTGCACTGTACCGCACTGCAAGGTTTGTTTGTTTGCTCGCCCCATGCAGTCGCTAACTTTCACACTTACTTTCATGCGCCTACGTTCCGATGCGTCAACTCCTGCATGGTGTGTGTGCGAGTGTGCGTTTGTGTGTTTGTGTTTGTGGTGTGTGTGTGGTTGACGGTATGTGTGTGTGCGTGTGTGCGCGTGAGTATTGAGGTGCTGCTGCGTCGGCGTTTGTTTTGCACTCTTTCACTATGTTTGTTGGTGCGTGCAGTGATGTCGGTGTCACTGGCGTGTGCTGCATCGCGTTGGTCCACTCGCGTCCACTGCCGTCCACTGTTGTCCACTCGATGAGTATTGGTCGCACATTGGTCGGCTTGGCACTTATTGTGTGCTGCGTCGGGTGTAGAGTGTGTTGTGTGTGTTGTGTGTTTGGTCGTGTCGCTGGTTTGGTTTGTCGTATCGATTGGTAAGAATTGTGTGTGTTGTGTGTTATGTTGTGTTTGTGCATGTTTGTGTTGGTCGTGTGTGTAGCGTTGTGTTTGTGTTTGCGTGTAGTTGTTTGTTTTTTTGTGTTTTTTGTTGTTTTGTTTTGTGTTGTGTTTGCATATGTGGTGATGTGCGTTTGTTGTGTGTGTATTGTTGTGTGTGTTGTGTGTTTGTGTGTGTATTGTGTTGGTATGTTGTGTGTGTGTGTTTGTGTTTTTGTCAATGGTCAATTGGCCGAGTGGTCTAAGGCGCCAGTTTAAGGCACTGGTCTGAAAGGGCGTGGGTTCGAATCCCACATTGGCCATCCTTTTGCTTTTGCTTTTGTTTTTTGCGTTTGCTTTTGTCGTGAATTCTCGTGTGTGTTTGTGCTTTCGCTTTGCGTTTGCGCTTTGCGCTTTGCGTTTGTCTTTTGCATGTTGCTCGAGCTCGAGCTCGAGCTCGAACTCGAACTCGAACTCGAACTCGTTGCTTCCGTTGCGTTTTGTGTACGTTGCGCATACCTTGCGTTGTCTATGTCTGTGACTGTGTGTCTGCGTGTCTGCGTCCGTGTGCATTGTGTTTGGTCTGCGTGGTGTGCTTGTGTGTTCTCTTTTGACGTTTGTGTTGCGTTTTGATTGTCAATATCACTGCACTGCACTGTACCGCACTGCAAGGTTTGTTTGTTTGCTCGCCCATGCAGTCGCTAACTTTCACACTTACTTTCATGCGCCTACGTTCCGATGCGTCACTCCTGCATGGTGTGTGTGCGAGTGTGCGTTTGTGTGTGTTTGTGTTTGTGTGTGTGTGTGGTTGACGGTATGTGTGTGTGCGTGTGTGCGCGTGAGTATTGAGGTGCTGCTGCGTCGGCGTTTGTTTTGCACTCTTTCACTATGTTTGTTGGTGCGTGCAGTGATGTCGGTGTCACTGGCGTGTGCTGCATCGCGTTGGTCCACTCGCGTCCACTGCCGTCCACTGTTGTCCACTCGATGAGTATTGGTCGCACATTGGTCGGCTTGGCACTTATTGTGTGCTGCGTCGGGTGTAGAGTGTGTTGTGTGTGTTGTGTGTTTGGTCGTGTCGCTGGTTTGGTTTGTCGTATCGATTGGTAAGAATTGTGTTGTGTTGTGTGTTTATGTTGTGTTTGTGCATGTTTGTGTAGGTCGTGTGTGTAGCGTTGTGTTTGTGTTTGCGTGTAGTTTGTTTTGTTTTGTGTTTTTTGTGTTGTTTTGTTTTGTGTTGTGTTGCATATGTGGTGATGTGCGTTTGTGTGTGTGTATTGTGTTGGTGTATGTTTGTGTGTGTGTTTGTGTTTTTGTCAATGGTCAATTGGCCGAGTGGTCTAAGGCGCCAGTTTAAGGCACTGGTCTGAACAGGGCGTGGGTTCGAATCCCACATTGGCCATCCTTTTGCTTTTGCTTTGTTTTGCTTTTCTTTTGCGTTTGCTTTTGTCGTGAATTCTCGTGTGTGTTTTGTGCTTTCGCTTTGCGTTTGCGCTTTGCGCTTTGCGTTTGTCTTTTGCATGTTGCTCGAGCTCGAGCTCGAGCTCGAACCTCGAACTCGTTGCTTCCGTTGCGTTTTGTGTACGTTGCGCATACCTTGCGTTGTCTATGTCTGTGACTGTGTGTCTGCGTGTCTGCGTCCGTGTGCATTGTGTTTGGTCTGCGTGGTGTGCTTGTGTGTTCTCTTTGACGTTTGTGTTGCGTTTTGATTGTCAATATCACTGCACTGCACTGTACCGCACTGCAAGGTTTGTTTGTTTGCTCGCCCATGCAGTCGCTAACTTTCACACTTACTTTCATGCGCCTACGTTCCGATGCGTCACTCCTGCATGGTGTGTGTGCGAGTGTGCGTTTGTGTGTGGTTTGTGTTTGTGTGTGTGTGTGGTTGACGGTATGTGTGTGTGCGTGTGTGCGCGTGAGTATTGAGGTGCTGCTGCGTCGGCGTTGTTTTGCACTCTTTCACTATGTTTGTTGGTGCGTGCAGTGATGTCGGTGTCACTGGCGTGTGCTGCATCGCGTTGGTCCACTCGCGTCCACTGCCGTCCACTGTTGTCCACTCGATGAGTATTGGTCGCACATTGGTCGGCTTGGCACTTATTGTGTGCTGCGTCGGGTGTAGAGTGTGTGTGTGTGTTGTGTGTTTGGTCGTGTCGCTGGTTTGGGTTTGTCGTATCGATTGGTAAGAATTGTGTTTGTGTTGTGTGTTATTTGTGTTTGTGCATGTTGGTGTAGGTCGTGTGTGTAGCGTTGTGTTTGTGTTTGCGTGTAGTTGTTTTGTTTTGTGTTTTTTGTGTTGTTTTGTTTTGTGTTGTGTTGCATATTGGTGATGTGCGTTTGTTGTGTGTGTATTGTGTTGGTGTATGTTGTGTGTGTGTGTTTGTGTTTTTGTCAATGGTCAATTGGCCGAGTGGTCTAAGGCGCCAGTTTAAGGCACTGGTCTGAAAGGGCGTGGGTTCGAATCCCACATTGGCCATCCTTTTGCTTTTGCTTTGTTTTTGCGTTTCCTTTTGCGTTTGCTTTTGTCGTGAATTCTCGTGTGTGTTTGTGCTTTCGCTTTGCGTTTGCGCTTTGCGCTTTGCGTTTGTCTTTTGCATGTTGCTCGAGCTCGAGCTCGACTACTCGAACTCGACTTGCTTCCGTTGCGTTTTGTGTACGTTGCGCATACCTTGCGTTGTCTATGTCTGTGACTGTGTGTCTGCGTGTCTGCGTCCGTGTGCATTGTGTTTAGGTCTGCGTGGTGTGCTTGTGTGTTCTCTTTTGACGTTTGTGTTGCGTTTTGATTGTCAATATCACTGCACTGCAACTGTACCGCACTGCAAGGTTGTTTGTTTGCTCGCCCATGCAGTCGCTAAACTTTCACACTTACTTTCATGCGCCTACGTTCCGATGCGTCACTCCTGCATGGTGTGTGTGCGAGTGTGCGTTTGTGTGTGTTTGTTGTTTGTGTGTGTGTGTGGTTGACGGGATGTGTGTGTGCGTGGTGTGCGCGTGAGTATTGAGGTGCTGCTGCGTCGGCGTTTGTTTTGCACTCTTTCACTATGTTTGTTGGTGCGTGCAGTGATGTCGGTGTCACTGGCGTGTGCTGCATCGCGTTGGTCCACTCGCGTCCACTGCCGTCCACTGTTGTCCACTCGATGAGTATTGGTCGCACATTGGTCGGCTTGGCACTTATTGTGTGCTGCGTCGGGTTGTAGAGTGTGTTGCTGTGTGTTGTGTGTTTGGTCGTGTCGCTGGTTTGGTTTGTCGTATCGATTGGTAAGAATTGTGTTGTGTTGTGTGTTATGTTGTGTTTGTGCAATGTTTGTGTAGGTCGTGTGTGTAGCGGTTGTGTTTGTGTTTGCGTGTAGTTGTTTTGTTTTGTGTTTTTGTGTTGTTTGTGTTTTGTGTTGTGTTGCATATGTGTTGATGTGCGTTTGTGTGTGTGTATTGTTGTATGTTGTGTGTTGTTGTGTTGTAGTGTTTGTGTGTGTATTGTGTTGGTGTCTGTTGTGTGTGTGTGTTTGTGTTTTTGTCAATGGTCAATTGGCCGAGTGGTTCTAGGCGCCAGTTTAAGGCACTGGTCTGAAAGGGCGTGGGTTCGAATCCCACATTGGCCATCCTTTTGCTTTTGCTTTTGTTTTTTGCGTATTGCTTTGTTTGTCGTGATTCTCGTGTGTGTTTTGTGCTTTCGCTTTGCGTTTTGCGCTTTGCGCTTTGCGTTTGTCTTTTGCATGTTGCCTCGAGCTCGAGCTCGAACTCGACTCGAACTCGAACTCGTTGCTTCCGTTGCGTTTTGTGTACGTTGCGCATACCTTGCGTTGTCTATGTCTGTGACTGTGTGTCTGCGTGTCTGCGTCCGTGTGCATTGTGTTTGGTCTGCGTGGTGTGCTTGTGTGTTCTCTTTTGACGTTTGTGTTGCGTTTTGATTGTCAATATCACGGCACTGCACTGTACCGCACTGCAAGGTTTGTTTGTTTGCTCGCCCATGCAGTTCGCTAACTTCACACTTACTTTCATGCGCCTACGTTCCGATGCGTCACTCCTGCATGGTGTTGTGTGCGAGTGTGCGTTTGTGTGTGTTTGTGTTTTGTGTGTGTGTGTGGTTGACGGTATGTGTGTGTGCGTGTGTGCGCGTGAGTATTGAGGTGCTGCTGCGTCGGCGTTTGTTTTGCACTCTTTCACTATGTTGTTGGTGCGTGCAGTGATGTCGGTGTCACTGGCGTGTGCTGCATCGCGTTGGTCCACTCGCGTCCACTGCCGTCCACTGTTGTCCACTCGATGAGTATTGGTCGCACATTGGTCGGCTTGGCACTTATTGTGTGCTGCGTCGGGTGTAGAGTGTGTTGTGTGTGTTGTGTGTTTGGTCGTGTCGCTGGTTTGGTTTGTCGTATCGATTGGTAAGAATTGTGTTGTGTTGTGTGTTATGTTGTGTTTGTGCATGTTTGTGTTGGTCGTGTGTGTAGCGTTGTGTTTGTGTTTGCGTGTAGTTGTTTTGTTTTTGTGTTTTTTGTGTTTGTTTTGTTTTGTGTTGTGTTGCATATGTGGTGATGTGCGTTTGTTGTGTGTGTATTGTTGTATGTTTGTGTGTTTGTGTGTTGTAGTGTTTGTGTGTGTATTGTGTTGGTGTATGTTGTGTGTGTGTGTTTGTGTTTTTGTCAATGGTCAATTGGCCGAGTGGTCTAAGAGCGCCAGTTTAAGGCACTGGTCTGAAAGGGCGTGGGTTCGAATCCCACATTGGCCATCCTTTTGCTTTTGCTTTGTTTTGGTTTCTTTGCGTTTGCTTTTGTCGTGAATTCTCGTGTGTGTTTGTGCTTTCGCTTTGCGTTTGCGCTTTGCGCTTTGCGTTTGTCTTTTGCATGTTGCTCGAGCTCGACGACTCGAGCTCGAACTCGAACTCGTTGCTTCCGTTGCGTTTTGTGTACGTTGCGCATACCTTGCGTTGTCTATGTCTGTGACTGTGTGTCGCGTGTCTGCGTCCGTGTGCATTGTGTTTGGTCTGCGTGGTGTGCTTGTGTGTTCTCTTTTGACGTTTGTGTGTTGCGTTTTGATTGTCAATATCACTGCACTGCACTGTACCGCAACTGCAAGGTTTGTTTGTTTGCTCGCCCATGCAGTCGCTAACTTTCACACTTACTTTTCATGCGCCTACGTCCGATGCGTCACTCCTGCATGGTGTGTGTGCGAGTGTGCGTTTGTGTGTGTTTGTGTTTGTGTGGTGTGTGTGGTTGACGGTATGTGTGTGTGCGTGTGTGCGCGTGAGTATTGAGGTGCTGCTGCGTCGGCGTTTGTTTTGCACTCTTTCACTATGTTTGTTGTGCGTGCAGTGATGTCGGTGTCACTTGGCGTGTGCTGCATCGCGTTGGTCCACTCGCGTCCACTGCCGTCCACTGTTGTCACTCGATGAGTATTGGTCGCACATTGGTCGGCTTGGCACTTATTGTGTGCTGCGTCGGGTTGGGTGTAGAGTGTGTTGTGTTGTGTTTGTCGCTGTTTTTGGTCGTGTCGCTGGTTTGGTTTGTCGTATCGATTGGTAAGAATTGGTGTTGTGTTGTGTGTTATGTTGTGTTTGTGCATGTTTGTGTTGGTCGTGTGTGTAGCGTGGTGTGTTGGTGTTTGCGTGTAGTTGTTTGTGTTTTGTGTTGTTGTGTTGTTTTGTTTTGTGTTGTGTTGCATATGTGGTGATGTGCGTTTGTTGTGTGTTGTTGTATGTTGTTGTGTTTGTGTGTTGTAGTGTTTGTGTGTGTATTGTGTTGGGGTATGTTGTGTGTGTGTGTTGTGTTTTTTGTCAATGGTCAATTGGCCGAGTGGTCTAAGGCGCCCAGTTTAAGGCACTGGTCTGAAAGGGCGTGGTTCGAATCCCACATTGGCCATCCTTTGTGCTTTTGCTTTTGGTTTTGCGTTTGCTTTTGTCGTGAATTCTCGTGTGTGTTGTGCTTTCGCTTTGCGTTTGCGCGTTGCGCTTTTGCGTTTGTCTTATTGCATGGTTGCTCGAGCTCGAGACTCGAACTCGAGCTCGAACCTCAGAACTCTGGTGCTATTCCGTTGCGTGTTGTGTACGTTGCGCATACCTTGCGTTGTCTATGTCTGTGACTGTGTGTCTGCGTGTCTGCGTCCGTGTGCATTGTGTTTTGGTCTGCGTGGTGTGCTTGTGTGTTTCTCTTTTGACGTTTGTGTTGCGTTTGATTGTCAATATCACTGCACTGCACTGTACCGCACTGCAAGGTTTGTTTGTTTGCTCGCCCATGCAGTCGCTAACTTTCACACTTACTTTCAGGCGCCTACGTTCCGATGCGTCACTCCTGCATGGTGTGTGTGCGAGTGTGCGTTTGTGTGTGTTTGTGTTTGTGTGTGTGTGTGGTTGACGGTATGTGTGTGTGCGTGTGTGCGCGTGAGTATTGAGGTGCTGCTGCGTCGGCGTTTGTTTTGCACTCTTTCACTATGTTTTGTTGGTGCGTGCAGTGATGTCGGTGTCACTGGCGTGTGCTGCATCGCGTTGGTCCACTCGCGTCCACTGCCGTCCACTGTTGTCCACTCGATGAGTATTGGTCGCACATTGGTCGGCTTGGCACTTATTGTGTGCTGAGTCGGGTGTAGAGGTTGTTGAGTGTGTTGTGTGTTTGGTCGTGTCGCTGTTTGGTTTGTCGTGTCGCTGGTTTGGTTTGTCGTATCGATTGGTAAGAATTGTGTTGTGTTGTGTGTTATGTTGTGTTTGTGCATGTTTGTGTTTGGTCGTGTGTGTAGCGTTGTGTTTGTGTTTGCGTTTGTAGTTGTTTTGTTTTGTGTTTTTTGTGTTGTTTTTGTTTTGTGTTGTGTTGCATATGTGGTGATGTGCGTTTGTTGTGTGTGTATTGTTGTATGTTTGTGTGTTTGTGTGTTTGTAGTGTTTGTGTGTGTATTGTGTTGGTGTATGTTGTGTGTGTGTGTTTGTGTTTTTGTCAATGGTCAATTGGCCGAGTGGTCTAAGGCGCCAGTTTAAGGCACTGGTCTGAAAGGGCGTGGGTTCGAATCCCCCATTGGCCATCCTTTTGCTTTTGCTTTTGTTTTTGCGTTTGCTTTTGTCGTGAATTCTCGTGTGTGTTTGTGCTTTCGCTTTGCGTTTGCGCTTTGCGCTTTGCGTTTGTCTTTTGCATGTTGCTCGAGCTCGAACTCGAACTCGAGCTCGAACTCGAACTCGTTGCTTCCGTTGCGTTTTGTGTACGTTGCGCATACCTTGCGTTGTCTATGTCTGTGACTGTGTGTCTGCGTGTCTGCGTCCGTGTGCATTGTGTTTGGTCTGCGTGGTGTGCTTGTGTGTTCTCTTTTGACGTTTGTGTTGCGTTTTGATTGTCAATATCACGGCACTGCACTGTACCGCACTGCAAGGTTTGTTTGTTTGCTCGCCCATGCAGTCGCTAACTTTCACACTTACTTTCATGCGCCTACGTTCCGATGCGTCACTCCTGCATGGTGTGTGTGCGAGTGTGCGTTTGTGTGTGTTTGTGTTTGTGTTTGTGTGTGTGTGGTTGACGGTATGTGTGTGTGCGTGTGTGCGCGTGAGTATTGAGGTGCTGCTGCGTCGGCGTTTGTTTTGCACTCTTTCACTATGTTTGTTGGTGCGTGCAGTGATGTCGGTTGTCACTGGCGTGTGCTGCATCGCGTTGGTCCACTCGCGTCCACTGCCGTCCACTGTTGTCCACTCGATGAGTATTGGTCGCACATTGGTCGGCTTGGCACTTATTGTGTGCTGCGTCGGGTGTAGAGTGTGTTTGTGTGTGTTGTGTGTTTGGTCGTGTCGCTGGTTTGGTTTGTCGTATCGATTGGTAAGAATTGTGTTGTGTTGTGTGTTATGTTGTGTTTGTGCATGTTTGTGTAGGTCGTGTGTGTAGCGTTGTGTTTGTGTTTGCGTGTAGTTGTTTTGTTTTGTGTTGTTTTTTTGTGTTGTTTTGTTTTGTGTTGTGTTGCATATGTGGTGATGTGCGTTTGTTGTGTGTGTATTGTTGTTATGTTTGTGTGTTTGTGTTTGTGTTTTGTCAATGGTCAATTGGCCGAGTGGTCTAAGGCGCCCGTTTAAGGCACTGGTCTGAAAGGGCGTGGGTTCGAATCCCACATTGGCCATCCTTTTGCTTTTGCTTTGTTTTGCGTTTCCTTTGCGTTTGCTTTTGTCGTGAATTCTCGTGTGTGTTTGTGCTTTCGCTTTGCGTTTGCGCTTTGCGCTTTGCGTTTGTCTTTTGCATGTTGCTCGAGCTCGAACTCGAACTCGAGCTCGAACTCGAACTCGTTGCTTCCGTTGCGTTTTGTGTACGTTGCGCATACCTTGCGTTGTCTATGTCTGTGACTGTGTGTCTGCGTGTCTGCGTCCGTGTGCATTGTGTTTGGTCTGCGTGGTGTGCTTGTGTGTTCTCTTTTGACGTTTGTGTTGCGTTTTGATTGTCAATATCACTGCACTGCACTGTACCGCACTGCAAGGTTTGTTTGTTTGCTCGCCCATGCAGTCGCTAACTTTCACACTTACTTTCATGCGCCTACGTTCCGATGCGTCACTCCTGCATGGTGTGTGTGCGAGTGTGCGTTTGTGTGTGTTTGTGTTTGTGTGTGTGTGTGGTGACGGTATGTGTGTGTGCGTGTGTGCGCGTGAGTATTGAGGTGCTGCTGCGTCGGCGTTTGTTTTGCACTCTTTCACTATGTTTGTTGGTGCGTGCAGTGATGTCGGTGTCACTGGCGTGTGCTGCATCGCGTTGGTCCACTCGCGTCCACTGCCGTCCACTGTTGTCCACTCGATGAGTATTGGTCGCACATTGGTCGGCTTGGCACTTATTGTGTGCTGCGTCGGGTGTAGAGTGTGTTGTGTGTGTTGTGTGTTTGGTCGTGTCGCTGGTTTGGTTTGTCGTATCGATTGGTAAGAATTGTGTTGTGTTGTGTGTTATGTTGTGTTTGTGCATGTTTGTGTAGGTCGTGTGTGTAGCGTTGTGTTTGTGTTTGCGTGTAGTTGTTTTTGTGTTTTGTGTTTTTTGTTTGTTTTGTTTTGTGTTGTGTTGCATATGTGGTGATGGCGTTTGTTGTGTGTGTATTGTGTTGGTGTATGTTGTGTGTGTGTGTTTGTGTTTTTGTCAATGGTCAATTGGCCGAGTGGTCTAAGGCGCCAGTTTAAGGCACTGGTCTGAAAGGGCGTGGGTTCGAATCCCACATTGGCCATCCTTTTGCTTTTGCTTTTGTTTTTTTGCGTTTGCTTTTGTCGTGAATTCTCGTGTGTGTTTGTGCTTTCGCTTTGCGTTTGCGCTTTGCGCTTTGCGTTTGTCTTTTGCATGTTGCTCGAGCTCGAACTCGAACTCGAGCTCGAACTCGAACTCGTTGCTTCCGTTGCGTTTTGTGTACGTTGCGCATACCTTGCGTTGTCTATGTCTGTGACTGTGTGTCTGCGTGTCTGCGTCCGTGTGCATTGTGTTTGGTCTGCGTGGTGTGCTTGTGTGTTCTCTTTTGACGTTTGTGTTGCGTTTTGATTGTCAATATCACTGCACTGCACTGTACCGCACTGCAAGGTTTGTTTGTTTGCTCGCCCATGCAGTCGCTAACTTTCACACTTACTTTCATGCGCCTACGTTCCGATGCGTCACTCCTGCATGGTGTGTGTGCGAGTGTGCGTTTGTGTGTGTTTGTGTTTGTGTGTGTGTGTGGTTGACGGTATGTGTGTGTGCGTGTGTGCGCGTGAGTATTGAGGTGCTGCTGCGTCGGCGTTTGTTTTGCACTCTTTCACTATGTTTGTTGGTGCGTGCAGTGATGTCGGTGTCACTGGCGTGTGCTGCATCGCGTTGGTCCACTCGCGTCCACTGCCGTCCACTGTTGTCCACTCGATGAGTATTGGTCGCACATTGGTCGGCTTGGCACTTATTGTGTGCTGCGTCGGGTGTAGAGTGTGTTGTGTGTGTTGTGTGTTTGGTCGTGTCGCTGGTTTGGTTTGTCGTATCGATTGGTAAGAATTGTGTTGTGTTGTGTGTTATGTTGTGTTTGTGCATGTTTGTGTAGGTCGTGTGTGTAGCGTTGTGTTTGTGTTTGCGTGTAGTTGTTTTGTTTTGTGTTTTTTGTGTTGTTTTGTTTTGTGTTGTGTTGCATATGTGGTGATGTGCGTTTGTTGTGTGTGTATTGTGTTGGTGTATGTTGTGTGTGTGTGTTTGTGTTTTTGTCAATGGTCAATTGGCCGAGTGGTCTAAGGCGCCAGTTTAAGGCACTGGTCTGAAAGGGCGTGGGTTCGAATCCCACATTGGCCATCCTTTTGCTTTTGCTTTTGTTTTTGCGTTTCCTTTTGCGTTTGCTTTTGTCGTGAATTCTCGTGTGTGTTTGTGCTTTCGCTTTGCGTTTGCGCTTTGCGCTTTGCGTTTGTCTTTTGCATGTTGCTCGAGCTCGAACTCGAACTCGAGCTCGAACTCGAACTCGTTGCTTCCGTTGCGTTTTGTGTACGTTGCGCATACCTTGCGTTGTCTATGTCTGTGACTGTGTGTCTGCGTGTCTGCGTCCGTGTGCATTGTGTTTGGTCTGCGTGGTGTGCTTGTGTGTTCTCTTTTGACGTTTGTGTTGCGTTTTGATTGTCAATATCACTGCACTGCACTGTACCGCACTGCAAGGTTTGTTTGTTTGCTCGCCCATGCAGTCGCTAACTTTCACACTTACTTTCATGCGCCTACGTTCCGATGCGTCACTCCTGCATGGTGTGTGTGCGAGTGTGCGTTTGTGTGTGTTTGTGTTTGTGTGTGTGTGTGGTTGACGGTATGTGTGTGTGCGTGTGTGCGCGTGAGTATTGAGGTGCTGCTGCGTCGGCGTTTGTTTTGCACTCTTTCACTATGTTTGTTGGTGCGTGCAGTGATGTCGGTGTCACTGGCGTGTGCTGCATCGCGTTGGTCCACTCGCGTCCACTGCCGTCCACTGTTGTCCACTCGATGAGTATTGGTCGCACATTGGTCGGCTTGGCACTTATTGTGTGCTGCGTCGGGTGTAGAGTGTGTTGTGTGTGTTGTGTGTTTGGTCGTGTCGCTGGTTTGGTTTGTCGTATCGATTGGTAAGAATTGTGTTGTGTTGTGTGTTATGTTGTGTTTGTGCATGTTTGTGTAGGTCGTGTGTGTAGCGTTGTGTTTGTGTTTGCGTGTAGTTGTTTTGTTTTGTGTTTTTTGTGTTGTTTTGTTTTGTGTTGTGTTGCATATGTGGTGATGTGCGTTTGTTGTGTGTGTATTGTGTTGGTGTATGTTGTGTGTGTGTGTTTGTGTTTTTGTCAATGGTCAATTGGCCGAGTGGTCTAAGGCGCCAGTTTAAGGCACTGGTCTGAAAGGGCGTGGGTTCGAATCCCACATTGGCCATCCTTTTGCTTTTGCTTTTGTTTTGCGTTTCCTTTGCGTTTGCTTTTGTCGTGAATTCTCGTGTGTGTTTGTGCTTTCGCTTTGCGTTTGCGCTTTGCGCTTTGCGTTTGTCTTTTGCATGTTGCTCGAGCTCGAACTCGAACTCGAACTCGAACTCGAACTCGTTGCTTCCGTTGCGTTTTGTGTACGTTGCGCATACCTTGCGTTGTCTATGTCTGTGACTGTGTGTCTGCGTGTCTGCGTCCGTGTGCATTGTGTTTGGTCTGCGTGGTGTGCTTGTGTGTTCTCTTTTGACGTTTGTGTTGCGTTTTGATTGTCAATATCACTGCACTGCACTGTACCGCACTGCAAGGTTTGTTTGTTTGCTCGCCCATGCAGTCGCTAACTTTCACACTTACTTTCATGCGCCTACGTTCCGATGCGTCACTCCTGCATGGTGTGTGTGCGAGTGTGCGTTTGTGTGTGTTTGTGTTTGTGTGTGTGTGTGGTTGACGGTATGTGTGTGTGCGTGTGTGCGCGTGAGTATTGAGGTGCTGCTGCGTCGGCGTTTGTTTTGCACTCTTTCACTATGTTTGTTGGTGCGTGCAGTGATGTCGGTGTCACTGGCGTGTGCTGCATCGCGTTGGTCCACTCGCGTCCACTGCCGTCCACTGTTGTCCACTCGATGAGTATTGGTCGCACATTGGTCGGCTTGGCACTTATTGTGTGCTGCGTCGGGTGTAGAGTGTGTTGTGTGTGTTGTGTGTTTGGTCGTGTCGCTGGTTTGGTTTGTCGTATCGATTGGTAAGAATTGTGTTGTGTTGTGTGTTATGTTGTGTTTGTGCATGTTTGTGTAGGTCGTGTGTGTAGCGTTGTGTTTGTGTTTGCGTGTAGTTGTTTTGTTTTGTGTTTTTTGTGTTGTTTTGTTTTGTGTTGTGTTGCATATGTGGTGATGTGCGTTTGTTGTGTGTGTATTGTGTTGGTGTATGTTGTGTGTGTGTGTTTGTGTTTTTGTCAATGGTCAATTGGCCGAGTGGTCTAAGGCGCCAGTTTAAGGCACTGGTCTGAAAGGGCGTGGGTTCGAATCCCACATTGGCCATCCTTTTGCTTTTGCTTTTGTTTTTGCGTTTCCTTTTGCGTTTGCTTTTGTCGTGAATTCTCGTGTGTGTTTGTGCTTTCGCTTTGCGTTTGCGCTTTGCGCTTTGCGTTTGTCTTTTGCATGTTGCTCGAGCTCGAACTCGAACTCGAACTCGAACTCGAACTCGTTGCTTCCGTTGCGTTTTGTGTACGTTGCGCATACCTTGCGTTGTCTATGTCTGTGACTGTGTGTCTGCGTGTCTGCGTCCGTGTGCATTGTGTTTGGTCTGCGTGGTGTGCTTGTGTGTTCTCTTTTGACGTTTGTGTTGCGTTTTGATTGTCAATATCACTGCACTGCACTGTACCGCACTGCAAGGTTTGTTTGTTTGCTCGCCCATGCAGTCGCTAACTTTCACACTTACTTTCATGCGCCTACGTTCCGATGCGTCACTCCTGCATGGTGTGTGTGCGAGTGTGCGTTTGTGTGTGTTTGTGTTTGTGTGTGTGTGTGGTTGACGGTATGTGTGTGTGCGTGTGTGCGCGTGAGTATTGAGGTGCTGCTGCGTCGGCGTTTGTTTTGCACTCTTTCACTATGTTTGTTGGTGCGTGCAGTGATGTCGGTGTCACTGGCGTGTGCTGCATCGCGTTGGTCCACTCGCGTCCACTGCCGTCCACTGTTGTCCACTCGATGAGTATTGGTCGCACATTGGTCGGCTTGGCACTTATTGTGTGCTGCGTCGGGTGTAGAGTGTGTTGTGTGTGTTGTGTGTTTGGTCGTGTCGCTGGTTTGGTTTGTCGTATCGATTGGTAAGAATTGTGTTGTGTTGTGTGTTATGTTGTGTTTGTGCATGTTTGTGTAGGTCGTGTGTGTAGCGTTGTGTTTGTGTTTGCGTGTAGTTGTTTTGTTTTGTGTTTTTTGTGTTGTTTTGTTTTGTGTTGTGTTGCATATGTGGTGATGTGCGTTTGTTGTGTGTGTATTGTGTTGGTGTATGTTGTGTGTGTGTGTTTGTGTTTTTGTCAATGGTCAATTGGCCGAGTGGTCTAAGGCGCCAGTTTAAGGCACTGGTCTGAAAGGGCGTGGGTTCGAATCCCACATTGGCCATCCTTTTGCTTTTGCTTTTGTTTTTGCGTTTCTTTTGCGTTTGCTTTTGTCGTGAATTCTCGTGTGTGTTTGTGCTTTCGCTTTGCGTTTGCGCTTTGCGCTTTGCGTTTGTCTTTTGCATGTTGCTCGAGCTCGAACTCGAACTCGAACTCGAACTCGAACTCGTTGCTTCCGTTGCGTTTTGTGTACGTTGCGCATACCTTGCGTTGTCTATGTCTGTGACTGTGTGTCTGCGTGTCTGCGTCCGTGTGCATTGTGTTTGGTCTGCGTGGTGTGCTTGTGTGTTCTCTTTTGACGTTTGTGTTGCGTTTTGATTGTCAATATCACTGCACTGCACTGTACCGCACTGCAAGGTTTGTTTGTTTGCTCGCCCATGCAGTCGCTAACTTTCACACTTACTTTCATGCGCCTACGTTCCGATGCGTCACTCCTGCATGGTGTGTGTGCGAGTGTGCGTTTGTGTGTGTTTGTGTTTGTGTGTGTGTGTGGTTGACGGTATGTGTGTGTGCGTGTGTGCGCGTGAGTATTGAGGTGCTGCTGCGTCGGCGTTTGTTTTGCACTCTTTCACTATGTTTGTTGGTGCGTGCAGTGATGTCGGTGTCACTGGCGTGTGCTGCATCGCGTTGGTCCACTCGCGTCCACTGCCGTCCACTGTTGTCCACTCGATGAGTATTGGTCGCACATTGGTCGGCTTGGCACTTATTGTGTGCTGCGTCGGGTGTAGAGTGTGTTGTGTGTGTTGTGTGTTTGGTCGTGTCGCTGGTTTGGTTTGTCGTATCGATTGGTAAGAATTGTGTTGTGTTGTGTGTTATGTTGTGTTTGTGCATGTTTGTGTAGGTCGTGTGTGTAGCGTTGTGTTTGTGTTTGCGTGTAGTTGTTTTGTTTTGTGTTTTTTGTTGTTGTTTTGTTTTGTGTTGTGTTGCATATGTGGTGATGTGCGTTTGTTGTGTGTGTATTGTGTTGGTGTATGTTGTGTGTGTGTGTTTGTGTTTTTGTCAATGGTCAATTGGCCGAGTGGTCTAAGGCGCCAGTTTAAGGCACTGGTCTGAAAGGGCGTGGGTTCGAATCCCACATTGGCCATCCTTTTGCTTTTGCTTTTGTTTTTGTTTTTGCGTTTGCTTTTGTCGTGAATTCTCGTGTGTGTTTGTGCTTTCGCTTTGCGTTTGCGCTTTGCGCTTTGCGTTTGTCTTTTGCATGTTGCTCGAGCTCGAGCTCGAACTCGAACTCGAACTCGAACTCGAACTCGTTGCTTCCGTTGCGTTTTGTGTACGTTGCGCATACCTTGCGTTGTCTATGTCTGTGACTGTGTGTCTGCGTGTCTGCGTCCGTGTGCATTGTGTTTGGTCTGCGTGGTGTGCTTGTGTGTTCTCTTTTGACGTTTGTGTTGCGTTTTGATTGTCAATATCACTGCACTGCACTGTACCGCACTGCAAGGTTTGTTTGTTTGCTCGCCCATGCAGTCGCTAACTTTCACACTTACTTTCATGCGCCTACGTTCCGATGCGTCACTCCTGCATGGTGTGTGTGCGAGTGTGCGTTTGTGTGTGTTTGTGTTTGTGTGTGTGTGTGGTTGACGGTATGTGTGTGTGCGTGTGTGCGCGTGAGTATTGAGGTGCTGCTGCGTCGGCGTTTGTTTTGCACTCTTTCACTATGTTTGTTGGTGCGTGCAGTGATGTCGGTGTCACTGGCGTGTGCTGCATCGCGTTGGTCCACTCGCGTCCACTGCCGTCCACTGTTGTCCACTCGATGAGTATTGGTCGCACATTGGTCGGCTTGGCACTTATTGTGTGCTGCGTCGGGTGTAGAGTGTGTTGTGTGTGTTGTGTGTTTGGTCGTGTCGCTGGTTTGGTTTGTCGTATCGATTGGTAAGAATTGTGTTGTGTTGTGTGTTATGTTGTGTTTGTGCATGTTTGTGTAGGTCGTGTGTGTAGCGTTGTGTTTGTGTTTGCGTGTAGTTGTTTTGTTTTGTGTTTTTTGTGTTGTTTTGTTTTGTGTTGTGTTGCATATGTGGTGATGTGCGTTTGTTGTGTGTGTATTGTGTTGGTGTATGTTGTGTGTGTGTGTTTGTGTTTTTGTCAATGGTCAATTGGCCGAGTGGTCTAAGGCGCCAGTTTAAGGCACTGGTCTGAAAGGGCGTGGGTTCGAATCCCACATTGGCCATCCTTTTGCTTTTGCTTTTGTTTTTTGCGTTTGCTTTTGTCGTGAATTCTCGTGTGTGTTTGTGCTTTCGCTTTGCGTTTGCGCTTTGCGCTTTGCGTTTGTCTTTTGCATGTTGCTCGAGCTCGAACTCGAACTCGAGCTCGAACTCGAACTCGTTGCTTCCGTTGCGTTTTGTGTACGTTGCGCATACCTTGCGTTGTCTATGTCTGTGACTGTGTGTCTGCGTGTCTGCGTCCGTGTGCATTGTGTTTGGTCTGCGTGGTGTGCTTGTGTGTTCTCTTTTGACGTTTGTGTTGCGTTTTGATTGTCAATATCACTGCACTGCACTGTACCGCACTGCAAGGTTTGTTTGTTTGCTCGCCCATGCAGTCGCTAACTTTCACACTTACTTTCATGCGCCTACGTTCCGATGCGTCACTCCTGCATGGTGTGTGTGCGAGTGTGCGTTTGTGTGTGTTTGTGTTTGTGTGTGTGTGTGGTTGACGGTATGTGTGTGTGCGTGTGTGCGCGTGAGTATTGAGGTGCTGCTGCGTCGGCGTTTGTTTTGCACTCTTTCACTATGTTTGTTGGTGCGTGCAGTGATGTCGGTGTCACTGGCG
Organism: Pythium guiyangense; assembly: GCA_003730235.1. Taxonomy (NCBI): domain Eukaryota; phylum Oomycota; class Peronosporomycetes; order Pythiales; family Pythiaceae; genus Pythium; species Pythium guiyangense. The sequence goes on from QXDM01000039.1 coordinate 325,613, forward strand.
TGTGCTGCATCGCGTTGGTCCACTCGCGTCCACTGCCGTCCACTGTTGTCCACTCGATGAGTATTGGTCGCACATTGGTCGGCTTGGCACTTATTGTGTGCTGCGTCGGGTGTAGAGTGTGTTGTGTGTGTTGTGTGTTTGGTCGTGTCGCTGGTTTGGTTTGTCGTATCGATTGGTAAGAATTGTGTTGTGTTGTGTGTTATGTTGTGTTTGTGCATGTTTGTGTAGGTCGTGTGTGTAGCGTTGTGTTTGTGTTTGCGTGTAGTTGTTTTGTTTTGTGTTTTTTGTGTTGTTTTGTTTTGTGTTGTGTTGCATATGTGGTGATGTGCGTTTGTTGTGTGTGTATTGTTGTGTATGTTGTGTGTGTGTGTTTGTGTTTTTGTCAATGGTCAATTGGCCGAGTGGTCTAAGGCGCCAGTTTAAGGCACTGGTCTGAAAGGGCGTGGGTTCGAATCCCACATTGGCCATCCTTTTGCTTTTGCTTTTGTTTTTTGCGTTTGCTTTTGTCGTGAATTCTCGTGTGTGTTTGTGCTTTCGCTTTGCGTTTGCGCTTTGCGCTTTGCGTTTGTCTTTTGCATGTTGCTCGAGCTCGAACTCGAACTCGAGCTCGAACTCGAACTCGTTGCTTCCGTTGCGTTTTGTGTACGTTGCGCATACCTTGCGTTGTCTATGTCTGTGACTGTGTGTCTGCGTGTCTGCGTCCGTGTGCATTGTGTTTGGTCTGCGTGGTGTGCTTGTGTGTTCTCTTTTGACGTTTGTGTTGCGTTTTGATTGTCAATATCACTGCACTGCACTGTACCGCACTGCAAGGTTTGTTTGTTTGCTCGCCCATGCAGTCGCTAACTTTCACACTTACTTTCATGCGCCTACGTTCCGATGCGTCACTCCTGCATGGTGTGTGTGCGAGTGTGCGTTTGTGTGTGTTTGTGTTTGTGTGTGTGTGTGGTTGACGGTATGTGTGTGTGCGTGTGTGCGCGTGAGTATTGAGGTGCTGCTGCGTCGGCGTTTGTTTTGCACTCTTTCACTATGTTTGTTGGTGCGTGCAGTGATGTCGGTGTCACTGGCGTGTGCTGCATCGCGTTGGTCCACTCGCGTCCACTGCCGTCCACTGTTGTCCACTCGATGAGTATTGGTCGCACATTGGTCGGCTTGGCACTTATTGTGTGCTGCGTCGGGTGTAGAGTGTGTTGTGTGTGTTGTGTGTTTGGTCGTGTCGCTGGTTTGGTTTGTCGTATCGATTGGTAAGAATTGTGTTGTGTTGTGTGTTATGTTGTGTTTGTGCATGTTTGTGTAGGTCGTGTGTGTAGCGTTGTGTTTGTGTTTGCGTGTAGTTGTTTTGTTTTGTGTTTTTTGTGTTGTTTTGTTTTGTGTTGTGTTGCATATGTGGTGATGTGCGTTTGTTGTGTGTGTATTGTGTTGGTATGTTTGTGTGTTTGTGTTTGTGTTTTTGTCAATGGTCAATTGGCCGAGTGGTCTAAGGCGCCAGTTTAAGGCACTGGTCTGAAAGGGCGTGGGTTCGAATCCCACATTGGCCATCCTTTTGCTTTTGCTTTTGTTTTTTGCGTTTGCTTTTGTCGTGAATTCTCGTGTGTGTTTGTGCTTTCGCTTTGCGTTTGCGCTTTGCGCTTTGCGTTTGTCTTTTGCATGTTGCTCGAGCTCGAACTCGAACTCGAGCTCGAACTCGAACTCGTTGCTTCCGTTGCGTTTTGTGTACGTTGCGCATACCTTGCGTTGTCTATGTCTGTGACTGTGTGTCTGCGTGTCTGCGTCCGTGTGCATTGTGTTTGGTCTGCGTGGTGTGCTTGTGTGTTCTCTTTTGACGTTTGTGTTGCGTTTTGATTGTCAATATCACTGCACTGCACTGTACCGCACTGCAAGGTTTGTTTGTTTGCTCGCCCATGCAGTCGCTAACTTTCACACTTACTTTCATGCGCCTACGTTCCGATGCGTCACTCCTGCATGGTGTGTGTGCGAGTGTGCGTTTGTGTGTGTTTGTGTTTGTGTGTGTGTGTGGTTGACGGTATGTGTGTGTGCGTGTGTGCGCGTGAGTATTGAGGTGCTGCTGCGTCGGCGTTTGTTTTGCACTCTTTCACTATGTTTGTTGGTGCGTGCAGTGATGTCGGTGTCACTGGCGTGTGCTGCATCGCGTTGGTCCACTCGCGTCCACTGCCGTCCACTGTTGTCCACTCGATGAGTATTGGTCGCACATTGGTCGGCTTGGCACTTATTGTGTGCTGCGTCGGGTGTAGAGTGTGTTGTGTGTGTTGTGTGTTTTGGTCGTGTCGCTGGTTTGGTTTGTCGTATCGATTGGTAAGAATTGTGTTGTGTTGTGTGTTATGTTGTGTTTGTGCATGTTTGTGTAGGTCGTGTGTGTAGCGTTGTGTTTGTGTTTGCGTGTAGTTGTTTTGTTTTGTGTTTTTTGTGTTGTTTTGTTTTGTGTTGTGTTGCATATGTGGTGATGTGCGTTTGTTGTGTGTGTATTGTTGTATGTTTGTGTGTTTGTGTTTGTGTTTTTGTCAATGGTCAATTGGCCGAGTGGTCTAAGGCGCCAGTTTAAGGCACTGGTCTGAAAGGGCGTGGGTTCGAATCCCACATTGGCCATCCTTTTGCTTTTGCTTTTGTTTTTGCGTTTGCTTTTGTCGTGAATTCTCGTGTGTGTTTGTGCTTTCGCTTTGCGTTTGCGCTTTGCGCTTTGCGTTTGTCTTTTGCATGTTGCTCGAGCTCGAACTCGAACTCGAGCTCGAACTCGAACTCGTTGCTTCCGTTGCGTTTTGTGTACGTTGCGCATACCTTGCGTTGTCTATGTCTGTGACTGTGTGTCTGCGTGTCTGCGTCCGTGTGCATTGTGTTTGGTCTGCGTGGTGTGCTTGTGTGTTCTCTTTTGACGTTTGTGTTGCGTTTTGATTGTCAATATCACTGCACTGCACTGTACCGCACTGCAAGGTTTGTTTGTTTGCTCGCCCATGCAGTCGCTAACTTTCACACTTACTTTCATGCGCCTACGTTCCGATGCGTCACTCCTGCATGGTGTGTGTGCGAGTGTGCGTTTGTGTGTGTTTGTGTTTGTGTGTGTGTGTGGTTGACGGTATGTGTGTGTGCGTGTGTGCGCGTGAGTATTGAGGTGCTGCTGCGTCGGCGTTTGTTTTGCACTCTTTCACTATGTTTGTTGGTGCGTGCAGTGATGTCGGTGTCACTGGCGTGTGCTGCATCGCGTTGGTCCACTCGCGTCCACTGCCGTCCACTGTTGTCCACTCGATGAGTATTGGTCGCACATTGGTCGGCTTGGCACTTATTGTGTGCTGCGTCGGGTGTAGAGTGTGTTGTGTGTGTTGTGTGTTTGGTCGTGTCGCTGGTTTGGTTTGTCGTATCGATTGGTAAGAATTGTGTTGTGTTGTGTGTTATGTTGTGTTTGTGCATGTTTGTGTAGGTCGTGTGTGTAGCGTTGTGTTTGTGTTTGCGTGTAGTTGTTTTGTTTTGTGTTTTTTGTGTTGTTTTGTTTTGTGTTGTGTTGCATATGTGGTGATGTGCGTTTGTTGTGTGTGTATTGTGTTGGTGTATGTTGTGTGTGTGTGTTTGTGTTTTTGTCAATGGTCAATTGGCCGAGTGGTCTAAGGCGCCAGTTTAAGGCACTGGTCTGAAAGGGCGTGGGTTCGAATCCCACATTGGCCATCCTTTTGCTTTTGCTTTGTTTTGCGTTTCCTTTTGCGTTTGCTTTTGTCGTGAATTCTCGTGTGTGTTTGTGCTTTCGCTTTGCGTTTGCGCTTTGCGCTTTGCGTTTGTCTTTTGCATGTTGCTCGAGCTCGAACTCGAACTCGAGCTCGAACTCGAACTCGTTGCTTCCGTTGCGTTTTGTGTACGTTGCGCATACCTTGCGTTGTCTATGTCTGTGACTGTGTGTCTGCGTGTCTGCGTCCGTGTGCATTGTGTTTGGTCTGCGTGGTGTGCTTGTGTGTTCTCTTTTGACGTTTGTGTTGCGTTTTGATTGTCAATATCACTGCACTGCACTGTACCGCACTGCAAGGTTTGTTTGTTTGCTCGCCCATGCAGTCGCTAACTTTCACACTTACTTTCATGCGCCTACGTTCCGATGCGTCACTCCTGCATGGTGTGTGTGCGAGTGTGCGTTTGTGTGTGTTTGTGTTTGTGTGTGTGTGTGGTTGACGGTATGTGTGTGTGCGTGTGTGCGCGTGAGTATTGAGGTGCTGCTGCGTCGGCGTTTGTTTTGCACTCTTTCACTATGTTTGTTGGTGCGTGCAGTGATGTCGGTGTCACTGGCGTGTGCTGCATCGCGTTGGTCCACTCGCGTCCACTGCCGTCCACTGTTGTCCACTCGATGAGTATTGGTCGCACATTGGTCGGCTTGGCACTTATTGTGTGCTGCGTCGGGTGTAGAGTGTGTTGTGTGTGTTGTGTGTTTGGTCGTGTCGCTGGTTTGGTTTGTCGTATCGATTGGTAAGAATTGTGTTGTGTTGTGTGTTATGTTGTGTTTGTGCATGTTTGTGTAGGTCGTGTGTGTAGCGTTGTGTTTGTGTTTGCGTGTAGTTGTTTTGTTTTGTGTTTTTGTGTTGTTTTGTTTTGTGTTGTGTTGCATATGTGGTGATGTGCGTTTGTTGTGTGTGTATTGTGTTGGTGTATGTTGTGTGTGTGTGTTTGTGTTTTTGTCAATGGTCAATTGGCCGAGTGGTCTAAGGCGCCAGTTTAAGGCACTGGTCTGAAAGGGCGTGGGTTCGAATCCCACATTGGCCATCCTTTTGCTTTTGCTTTTGTTTTTGCGTTTTTTGCGTTGCTTTGTCGTGAATTCTCGTGTGTGTTTGTGCTTTCGCTTTGCGTTTGCGCTTTGCGCTTTGCGTTTGTCTTTTGCATGTTGCTCGAGCTCGAGCTCGAACTCGAACTCGAACTCGAACTCGTTGCTTCCGTTGCGTTTTGTGTACGTTGCGCATACCTTGCGTTGTCTATGTCTGTGACTGTGTGTCTGCGTGTCTGCGTCCGTGTGCATTGTGTTTGGTCTGCGTGGTGTGCTTGTGTGTTCTCTTTTGACGTTTGTGTTGCGTTTTGATTGTCAATATCACTGCACTGCACTGTACCGCACTGCAAGGTTTGTTTGTTTGCTCGCCCATGCAGTCGCTAACTTTCACACTTACTTTCATGCGCCTACGTTCCGATGCGTCACTCCTGCATGGTGTGTGTGCGAGTGTGCGTTTGTGTGTGTTTGTGTTTGTGTGTGTGTGTGGTTGACGGTATGTGTGTGTGCGTGTGTGCGCGTGAGTATTGAGGTGCTGCTGCGTCGGCGTTTGTTTTGCACTCTTTCACTATGTTTGTTGGTGCGTGCAGTGATGTCGGTGTCACTGGCGTGTGCTGCATCGCGTTGGTCCACTCGCGTCCACTGCCGTCCACTGTTGTCCACTCGATGAGTATTGGTCGCACATTGGTCGGCTTGGCACTTATTGTGTGCTGCGTCGGGTGTAGAGTGTGTTGTGTGTGTTGTGTGTTTGGTCGTGTCGCTGGTTTGGTTTGTCGTATCGATTGGTAAGAATTGTGTTGTGTTGTGTGTTATGTTGTGTTTGTGCATGTTTGTGTAGGTCGTGTGTGTAGCGTTGTGTTTGTGTTTGCGTGTAGTTGTTTTGTTTTGTGTTTTTTGTGTTGTTTTGTTTTGTGTTGTGTTGCATATGTGGTGATGTGCGTTTGTTGTGTGTGTATTGTGTTGGTGTATGTTGTGTGTGTGTGTTTGTGTTTTTGTCAATGGTCAATTGGCCGAGTGGTCTAAGGCGCCAGTTTAAGGCACTGGTCTGAAAGGGCGTGGGTTCGAATCCCACATTGGCCATCCTTTTGCTTTTGCTTTGTTTTGCGTTTCTTTTGCGTTTGCTTTTGTCGTGAATTCTCGTGTGTGTTTGTGCTTTCGCTTTGCGTTTGCGCTTTGCGCTTTGCGTTTGTCTTTTGCATGTTGCTCGAGCTCGAGCTCGAACTCGAACTCGAACTCGAACTCGTTGCTTCCGTTGCGTTTTGTGTACGTTGCGCATACCTTGCGTTGTCTATGTCTGTGACTGTGTGTCTGCGTGTCTGCGTCCGTGTGCATTGTGTTTGGTCTGCGTGGTGTGCTTGTGTGTTCTCTTTTGACGTTTGTGTTGCGTTTTGATTGTCAATATCACTGCACTGCACTGTACCGCACTGCAAGGTTTGTTTGTTTGCTCGCCCATGCAGTCGCTAACTTTCACACTTACTTTCATGCGCCTACGTTCCGATGCGTCACTCCTGCATGGTGTGTGTGCGAGTGTGCGTTTGTGTGTGTTTGTGTTTGTGTGTGTGTGTGGTTGACGGTATGTGTGTGTGCGTGTGTGCGCGTGAGTATTGAGGTGCTGCTGCGTCGGCGTTTGTTTTGCACTCTTTCACTATGTTTGTTGGTGCGTGCAGTGATGTCGGTGTCACTGGCGTGTGCTGCATCGCGTTGGTCCACTCGCGTCCACTGCCGTCCACTGTTGTCCACTCGATGAGTATTGGTCGCACATTGGTCGGCTTGGCACTTATTGTGTGCTGCGTCGGGTGTAGAGTGTGTTGTGTGTGTTGTGTGTTTTGGTCGTGTCGCTGGTTTGGTTTGTCGTATCGATTGGTAAGAATTGTGTTGTGTTGTGTGTTATGTTGTGTTTGTGCATGTTTGTGTAGGTCGTGTGTGTAGCGTTGTGTTTGTGTTTGCGTGTAGTTGTTTTGTTTTGTGTTTTTTGTGTTGTTTTGTTTTGTGTTGTGTTGCATATGTGGTGATGTGCGTTTGTTGTGTGTGTATTGTGTTGGTGTATGTTGTGTGTGTGTGTTTGTGTTTTTGTCAATGGTCAATTGGCCGAGTGGTCTAAGGCGCCAGTTTAAGGCACTGGTCTGAAAGGGCGTGGGTTCGAATCCCACATTGGCCATCCTTTTGCTTTTGCTTTGTTTTGCTTTTTTTTGCGTTTGCTTTTGTCGTGAATTCTCGTGTGTGTTTGTGCTTTCGCTTTGCGTTTGCGCTTTGCGCTTTGCGTTTGTCTTTTGCATGTTGCTCGAGCTCGAGCTCGAACTCGAACTCGAACTCGAACTCGTTGCTTCCGTTGCGTTTTGTGTACGTTGCGCATACCTTGCGTTGTCTATGTCTGTGACTGTGTGTCTGCGTGTCTGCGTCCGTGTGCATTGTGTTTGGTCTGCGTGGTGTGCTTGTGTGTTCTCTTTTGACGTTTGTGTTGCGTTTTGATTGTCAATATCACTGCACTGCACTGTACCGCACTGCAAGGTTTGTTTGTTTGCTCGCCCATGCAGTCGCTAACTTTCACACTTACTTTCATGCGCCTACGTTCCGATGCGTCACTCCTGCATGGTGTGTGTGCGAGTGTGCGTTTGTGTGTGTTTGTGTTTGTGTGTGTGTGTGGTTGACGGTATGTGTGTGTGCGTGTGTGCGCGTGAGTATTGAGGTGCTGCTGCGTCGGCGTTTGTTTTGCACTCTTTCACTATGTTTGTTGGTGCGTGCAGTGATGTCGGTGTCACTGGCGTGTGCTGCATCGCGTTGGTCCACTCGCGTCCACTGCCGTCCACTGTTGTCCACTCGATGAGTATTGGTCGCACATTGGTCGGCTTGGCACTTATTGTGTGCTGCGTCGGGTGTAGAGTGTGTTGTGTGTGTTGTGTGTTTGGTCGTGTCGCTGGTTTGGTTTGTCGTATCGATTGGTAAGAATTGTGTTGTGTTGTGTGTTATGTTGTGTTTGTGCATGTTTGTGTAGGTCGTGTGTGTAGCGTTGTGTTTGTGTTTGCGTGTAGTTGTTTTGTTTTGTGTTTTTTGTGTTGTTTTGTTTTGTGTTGTATTTTTGTGTGTGATGTGCGTTTGTTGTGTGTGTATTGTGTTGGTGTATGTTGTGTGTGTGTGTTTGTGTTTTTGTCAATGGTCAATTGGCCGAGTGGTCTAAGGCGCCAGTTTAAGGCACTGGTCTGAAAGGGCGTGGGTTCGAATCCCACATTGGCCATCCTTTTGCTTTTGCTTTTGTTTTTGCGTTCCTTTTGCGTTTGCTTTTGTCGTGAATTCTCGTGTGTGTTTGTGCTTTCGCTTTGCGTTTGCGCTTTGCGCTTTGCGTTTGTCTTTTGCATGTTGCTCGAGCTCGAACTCGAACTCGAACTCGAACTCGAACTCGAACTCGTTGCTTCCGTTGCGTTTTGTGTACGTTGCGCATACCTTGCGTTGTCTATGTCTGTGACTGTGTGTCTGCGTGTCTGCGTCCGTGTGCATTGTGTTTGGTCTGCGTGGTGTGCTTGTGTGTTCTCTTTTGACGTTTGTGTTGCGTTTTGATTGTCAATATCACTGCACTGCACTGTACCGCACTGCAAGGTTTGTTTGTTTGCTCGCCCATGCAGTCGCTAACTTTCACACTTACTTTCATGCGCCTACGTTCCGATGCGTCACTCCTGCATGGTGTGTGTGCGAGTGTGCGTTTGTGTGTGTTTGTGTTTGTGTGTGTGTGTGGTTGACGGTATGTGTGTGTGCGTGTGTGCGCGTGAGTATTGAGGTGCTGCTGCGTCGGCGTTTGTTTTGCACTCTTTCACTATGTTTGTTGGTGCGTGCAGTGATGTCGGTGTCACTGGCGTGTGCTGCATCGCGTTGGTCCACTCGCGTCCACTGCCGTCCACTGTTGTCCACTCGATGAGTATTGGTCGCACATTGGTCGGCTTGGCACTTATTGTGTGCTGCGTCGGGTGTAGAGTGTGTTGTGTGTGTTGTGTGTTTTGGTCGTGTCGCTGGTTTGGTTTGTCGTATCGATTGGTAAGAATTGTGTTGTGTTGTGTGTTATGTTGTGTTTGTGCATGTTTGTGTTGGTCGTGTGTGTAGCGTTGTGTTTGTGTTTGCGTGTAGTTGTTTTGTTTTGTGTTTTTGTGTTGTTTTGTTTTGTGTTGTGTTGCATTGTGTGAGTGCGTTTGTTGTGTGTATGTGTATGTTGTGTGTTGTAGTGTTTGTGTGTGTATTGTGTTGGTGTATGTTGTGTGTGTGTGTTTGTGTTTTTGTCAATGGTCAATTGGCCGAGTGGTCTAAGGCGCCAGTTTAAGGCACTGGTCTGAAAGGGCGTGGGTTCGAATCCCACATTGGCCATCCTTTTGCTTTTGCTTTTGTTTTTGCGTTCTTTGCGTTTGCTTTGTCGTGAATTCTCGTGTGTGTTTGTGCTTTCGCTTTGCGTTTGCGCTTTGCGCTTTGCGTTTGTCTTTTGCATGTTGCTCGAGCTCGACCGACTCGAACTCGAACTCGAACTCGAACTCGTTGCTTCCGTTGCGTTTTGTGTACGTTGCGCATACCTTGCGTTGTCTATGTCTGTGACTGTGTGTCTGCGTGTCTGCGTCCGTGTGCATTGTGTTTGGTCTGCGTGGTGTGCTTGTGTGTTCTCTTTTGACGTTTGTGTTGCGTTTTGATTGTCAATATCACTGCACTGCACTGTACCGCACTGCAAGGTTTGTTTGTTTGCTCGCCCATGCAGTCGCTAACTTTCACACTTACTTTCATGCGCCTACGTTCCGATGCGTCACTCCTGCATGGTGTGTGTGCGAGTGTGCGTTTGTGTGTGTTTGTGTTTGTGTGTGTGTGTGGTTGACGGTATGTGTGTGTGCGTGTGTGCGCGTGAGTATTGAGGTGCTGCTGCGTCGGCGTTTGTTTTGCACTCTTTCACTATGTTTGTTGGTGCGTGCAGTGATGTCGGTGTCACTGGCGTGTGCTGCATCGCGTTGGTCCACTCGCGTCCACTGCCGTCCACTGTTGTCCACTCGATGAGTATTGGTCGCACATTGGTCGGCTTGGCACTTATTGTGTGCTGCGTCGGGTGTAGAGTGTGGTGTGTGTGTGTTGTGTGTTTGGTCGTGTCGCTGGTTTGGTTTGTCGTATCGATGGTAAGAATTGTGTTGTGTTGTGTGTTATGTTGTGTTTGTGCATGTTTGTGTTGGTCGTGTGTGTAGCGTTGTGTTTGTGTTTGCGTGTAGTTGTTTTGTTTTGTGTTTTTTGTGTTGTTTTGTTTTGTGTTGTGTTGCATATGTGGTGATGTGCGTTTGTTGTGTGTGTATTGTTGTATGTTTGTGTGTTTGTGTGTTGTAGTGTTTGTGTGTGTATTGTGTTGGTGTATGTTGTGTGTGTGTGTTTGTGTTTTTGTCAATGGTCAATTGGCCGAGTGGTCTAAGGCGCCAGTTTAAGGCACTGGTCTGAAAGGGCGTGGGTTCGAATCCCACATTGGCCATCCTTTTTGCTTTTGCTTTTGTTTTTGCGTTTGCTTTTGTCGTGAATTCTCGTGTGTGTTTGTGCTTTCGCTTTGCGTTTGCGCTTTGCGCTTTGCGTTTGTCTTTTGCATGTTGCTCGAGCTCGAGCTCGAGCTCGAACTCGAACTCGAACTCGAACTCGAACTCGAACTCGTTGCTTCCGTTGCGTTTTGTGTACGTTGCGCATACCTTGCGTTGTCTATGTCTGTGACTGTGTGTCTGCGTGTCTGCGTCCGTGTGCATTGTGTTTGGTCTGCGTGGTGTGCTTGTGTGTTCTCTTTTGACGTTTGTGTTGCGTTTTGATTGTCAATATCACTGCACTGCACTGTACCGCACTGCAAGGTTTGTTTGTTTGCTCGCCCATGCAGTCGCTAACTTTCACACTTACTTTCATGCGCCTACGTTCCGATGCGTCACTCCTGCATGGTGTGTGTGCGAGTGTGCGTTTGTGTGTGTTTGTGTTTGTGTGTGTGTGTGGTTGACGGTATGTGTGTGTGCGTGTGTGCGCGTGAGTATTGAGGTGCTGCTGCGTCGGCGTTTGTTTTGCACTCTTTCACTATGTTTGTTGGTGCGTGCAGTGATGTCGGTGTCACTGGCGTGTGCTGCATCGCGTTGGTCCACTCGCGTCCACTGCCGTCCACTGTTGTCCACTCGATGAGTATTGGTCGCACATTGGTCGGCTTGGCACTTATTGTGTGCTGCGTCGGGTGTAGAGTGTGTTGAGTGTGTTGTGTGTTTGGTCGTGTCGCTGGTTTGGTTGTCGTGTCGCTGGTTTGGTTTGTCGTATCGATTGGTAAGAATTGTGTTGTGTTGTGTGTTATGTTGTGTTTGTGCATGTTTGTGTTGGTCGTGTGTGTAGCGTTGTGTTTGTGTTTGCGTGTAGTTGTTTTGTTTTGTGTTTTTTGTGTTGTTTGTTTTGTGTTGTGTTGCATATGTGGTGATGTGCGTTTGTTGTGTGTGTATTGTTGTATGTTTGTGTGTTTGTGTGTTGTAGTGTTTGTGTGTGTATTGTGTTGGTGTATGTTGTGTGTGTGTGTTTGTGTTTTTGTCAATGGTCAATTGGCCGAGTGGTCTAAGGCGCCAGTTTAAGGCACTGGTCTGAAAGGGCGTGGGTTCGAATCCCACATTGGCCATCCTTTTGCTTTTGCTTTTGTTTTTGCGCTTTTTTTTGCGTTTGCTTTTGTCGTGAATTCTCGTGTGTGTTTGTGCTTTCGCTTTGCGTTTGCGCTTTGCGCTTTGCGTTTGTCTTTTGCATGTTGCTCGAGCTCGAGCTCGACTCGAACTCGAACTCGAACTCGAACTCGAACTCGTTGCTTCCGTTGCGTTTTGTGTACGTTGCGCATACCTTGCGTTGTCTATGTCTGTGACTGTGTGTCTGCGTGTCTGCGTCCGTGTGCATTGTGTTTGGTCTGCGTGGTGTGCTTGTGTGTTCTCTTTTGACGTTTGTGTTGCGTTTTGATTGTCAATATCACTGCACTGCACTGTACCGCACTGCAAGGTTTGTTTGTTTGCTCGCCCATGCAGTCGCTAACTTTCACACTTACTTTCATGCGCCTACGTTCCGATGCGTCACTCCTGCATGGTGTGTGTGCGAGTGTGCGTTTGTGTGTGTTTGTGTTTGTGTGTGTGTGTGGTTGACGGTATGTGTGTGTGCGTGTGTGCGCGTGAGTATTGAGGTGCTGCTGCGTCGGCGTTTGTTTTGCACTCTTTCACTATGTTTGTTGGTGCGTGCAGTGATGTCGGTGTCACTGGCGTGTGCTGCATCGCGTTGGTCCACTCGCGTCCACTGCCGTCCACTGTTGTCCACTCGATGAGTATTGGTCGCACATTGGTCGGCTTGGCACTTATTGTGTGCTGCGTCGGGTGTAGAGTGTGTTGTGTGTGTTGTGTGTTTGGTCGTGTCGCTGGTTTGGTTTGTCGTATCGATTGGTAAGAATTGTGTTGTGTTGTGTGTTATGTTGTGTTTGTGCATGTTTGTGTTGGTCGTGTGTGTAGCGTTGTGTTTGTGTTTGCGTGTAGTTGTTTTGTTTTGTGTTTTGTGTTGTTTTGTTGTTTGTTTTGTGTTGTGTTGCATATGTGGTGATGTGCGTTTGTTGTGTGTGTATTGTTGTATGTTTGTGTGTTGTGTGTTGTAGTGTTTGTGTGTGTATTGTGTTGGTGTATGTTGTGTGTGTGTGTGTTTGTGTTTTTGTCAATGGTCAATTGGCCGAGTGGTCTAAGGCGCCAGTTTAAGGCACTGGTCTGAAAGGGCGTGGGTTCGAATCCCACATTGGCCATCCTTTTGCTTTTGCTTTTGTTTTTTGCGTTTGCTTTTGTCGTGAATTCTCGTGTGTGTTTGTGCTTTCGCTTTGCGTTTGCGCTTTGCGCTTTGCGTTTGTCTTTTGCATGTTGCTCGAGCTCGAGCTCGAGCTCGAACTCGAACTCGAACTCGAACTCGTTGCTTCCGTTGCGTTTTGTGTACGTTGCGCATACCTTGCGTTGTCTATGTCTGTGACTGTGTGTCTGCGTGTCTGCGTCCGTGTGCATTGTGTTTGGTCTGCGTGGTGTGCTTGTGTGTTCTCTTTTGACGTTTGTGTTGCGTTTTGATTGTCAATATCACTGCACTGCACTGTACCGCACTGCAAGGTTTGTTTGTTTGCTCGCCCATGCAGTCGCTAACTTTCACACTTACTTTCATGCGCCTACGTTCCGATGCGTCACTCCTGCATGGTGTGTGTGCGAGTGTGCGTTTGTGTGTGTTTGTGTTTGTGTGTGTGTGTGGTTGACGGTATGTGTGTGTGCGTGTGTGCGCGTGAGTATTGAGGTGCTGCTGCGTCGGCGTTTGTTTTGCACTCTTTCACTATGTTTGTTGGTGCGTGCAGTGATGTCGGTGTCACTGGCGTGTGCTGCATCGCGTTGGTCCACTCGCGTCCACTGCCGTCCACTGTTGTCCACTCGATGAGTATTGGTCGCACATTGGTCGGCTTGGCACTTATTGTGTGCTGCGTCGGGTGTAGAGTGTGTTGTGTGTGTTGTGTGTTTGGTCGTGTCGCTGGTTTGGTTTGTCGTATCGATTGGTAAGAATTGTGTTGTGTTGTGTGTTATGTTGTGTTTGTGCATGTTTGTGTTGGTCGTGTGTGTAGCGTTGTGTTTGTGTTTGCGTGTAGTTGTTTTGTTTTGTGTTTTTTGTGTTGTTTTGTTTTGTGTTGTGTTGCATATGTGGTGATGTGCGTTTGTTGTGTGTGTATTGTTGTATGTTGTGTGTTTGTGTGTTGTAGTGTTTGTGTGTGTATTGTGTTGGTGTATGTTGTGTGTGTGTGTTGTGTTTTGTCAATGGTCAATTGGCCGAGTGGTCTAAGGCGCCAGTTTAAGGCACTGGTCTGAAAGGGCGTGGGTTCGAATCCCACATTGGCCATCCTTTTGCTTTTGCTTTTGTTTTTGCGTTTGCTTTTGTCGTGAATTCTCGTGTGTGTTTGTGCTTTCGCTTGCGTTTGCGCTTTGCGCTTTGCGTTTGTCTTTTGCATGTTGCTCGAGCTCGAGCTCGAGCTCGAACTCGAACTCGAACTCGAACTCGTTGCTTCCGTTGCGTTTTGTGTACGTTGCGCATACCTTGCGTTGTCTATGTCTGTGACTGTGTGTCTGCGTGTCTGCGTCCGTGTGCATTGTGTTTGGTCTGCGTGGTGTGCTTGTGTGTTCTCTTTGACGTTTGTGTTGCGTTTTGATTGTCAATATCACTGCACTGCACTGTACCGCACTGCAAGGTTTGTTTGTTTGCTCGCCCATGCAGTCGCTAACTTTCACACTTACTTTCATGCGCCTACGTTCCGATGCGTCACTCCTGCATGGTGTGTGTGCGAGTGTGCGTTTGTGTGTGTTTGTGTTTGTGTGTGTGTGTGGTTGACGGTATGTGTGTGTGCGTGTGTGCGCGTGAGTATTGAGGTGCTGCTGCGTCGGCGTTTGTTTTGCACTCTTTCACTATGTTTGTTGGTGCGTGCAGTGATGTCGGTGTCACTGGCGTGTGCTGCATCGCGTTGGTCCACTCGCGTCCACTGCCGTCCACTGTTGTCCACTCGATGAGTATTGGTCGCACATTGGTCGGCTTGGCACTTATTGTGTGCTGCGTCGGGTGTAGAGTGTGTTGTGTGTGTTGTGTGTTTGGTCGTGTCGCTGGTTTGGTTTGTCGTATCGATTGGTAAGAATTGTGTTGTGTTGTGTGTTATGTTGTGTTTGTGCATGTTTGTGTTGGTCGTGTGTGTAGCGTTGTGTTTGTGTTTGCGTGTAGTTGTTTTGTTTTGTGTTTTTTGTGTTGTTTTGTTTTGTGTTGTGTTGCATATGTGGTGATGTGCGTTTGTTGTGTGTGTATTGTTGTATGTTTGTGTGTTTGTGTGTTGTAGTGTTTGTGTGTGTATTGTGTTGGTGTATGTTGTGTGTGTGTGTTTGTGTTTTTGTCAATGGTCAATTGGCCGAGTGGTCTAAGGCGCCAGTTTAAGGCACTGGTCTGAAAGGGCGTGGGTTCGAATCCCACATTGGCCATCCTTTTGCTTTTGCTTTTGTTTTTGCGTTTGCTTTTGTCGTGAATTCTCGTGTGTGTTTGTGCTTTCGCTTTGCGTTTGCGCTTTGCGCTTTGCGTTTGTCTTTTGCATGTTGCTCGAGCTCGACTCGACTCGACTCGAACTCGAACTCGTTGCTTCCGTTGCGTTTTGTGTACGTTGCGCATACCTTGCGTTGTCTATGTCTGTGACTGTGTGTCTGCGTGTCTGCGTCCGTGTGCATTGTGTTTGGTCTGCGTGGTGTGCTTGTGTGTTCTCTTTTGACGTTTGTGTTGCGTTTTGATTGTCAATATCACTGCACTGCACTGTACCGCACTGCAAGGTTTGTTTGTTTGCTCGCCCATGCAGTCGCTAACTTTCACACTTACTTTCATGCGCCTACGTTCCGATGCGTCACTCCTGCATGGTGTGTGTGCGAGTGTGCGTTTGTGTGTGTTTGTGTTTGTGTGTGTGTGTGGTTGACGGTATGTGTGTGTGCGTGTGTGCGCGTGAGTATTGAGGTGCTGCTGCGTCGGCGTTTGTTTTGCACTCTTTCACTATGTTTGTTGGTGCGTGCAGTGATGTCGGTGTCACTGGCGTGTGCTGCATCGCGTTGGTCCACTCGCGTCCACTGCCGTCCACTGTTGTCCACTCGATGAGTATTGGTCGCACATTGGTCGGCTTGGCACTTATTGTGTGCTGCGTCGGGTGTAGAGTGTGTTGTGTGTGGTTGTGTGTTTGGGTCGTGTCGCTGGTTTGGTTTGTCGTATCGATTGGTAAGAATTGTGTTGTGTTGTGTGTTATGTTGTGTTTGTGCATGTTTGTGTTGGTCGTGTGTGTAGCGTTGTGTTTGTGTTTGCGTGTAGTTGTTTTGTTTTGTGTTTTTGTGTTGTTTTGTTTTGTGTTGTGTTGCATATGTGGTGATGTGCGTTTGTTGTGTGTGTATTGTTGTATGTTTGTGTGTTTGTGTGTTGTAGTGTTTGTGTGTGTATTGTGTTGGTGTATGTTGTGTGTGTGTGTTTGTGTTTTTGTCAATGGTCAATTGGCCGAGTGGTCTAAGGCGCCAGTTTAAGGCACTGGTCTGAAAGGGCGTGGGTTCGAATCCCACATTGGCCATCCTTTTGCTTTTGCTTTTGTTTTTTGCGTTTGCTTTTGTCGTGAATTCTCGTGTGTGTTTGTGCTTTCGCTTTGCGTTTGCGCTTTGCGCTTTGCGTTTGTCTTTTGCATGTTGCTCGAGCTCGAGCTCGACTCGAACTCGAACTCGAACTCGAACTCGTTGCTTCCGTTGCGTTTTGTGTACGTTGCGCATACCTTGCGTTGTCTATGTCTGTGACTGTGTGTCTGCGTGTCTGCGTCCGTGTGCATTGTGTTTGGTCTGCGTGGTGTGCTTGTGTGTTCTCTTTTGACGTTTGTGTTGCGTTTTGATTGTCAATATCACTGCACTGCACTGTACCGCACTGCAAGGTTTGTTTGTTTGCTCGCCCATGCAGTCGCTAACTTTCACACTTACTTTCATGCGCCTACGTTCCGATGCGTCACTCCTGCATGGTGTGTGTGCGAGTGTGCGTTTGTGTGTGTTTGTGTTTGTGTGTGTGTGTGGTTGACGGTATGTGTGTGTGCGTGTGTGCGCGTGAGTATTGAGGTGCTGCTGCGTCGGCGTTTGTTTTGCACTCTTTCACTATGTTTGTTGGTGCGTGCAGTGATGTCGGTGTCACTGGCGTGTGCTGCATCGCGTTGGTCCACTCGCGTCCACTGCCGTCCACTGTTGTCCACTCGATGAGTATTGGTCGCACATTGGTCGGCTTGGCACTTATTGTGTGCTGCGTCGGGTGTAGAGTGTGTTGTGTGTGTTGTGTGTTTGGTCGTGTCGCTGGTTTGGTTTGTCGTATCGATTGGTAAGAATTGTGTTGTGTTGTGTGTTATGTTGTGTTTGTGCATGTTTGTGTAGGTCGTGTGTGTAGCGTTGTGTTTGTGTTTGCGTGTAGTTGTTTTGTTTTGTGTTTTTTGTGTTGTTTTGTTTTGTGTTGTGTTGCATATGTGGTGATGTGCGTTTGTTGTGTGTGTATTGTGTTGGTGTATGTTGTGTGTGTGTGTGTTTGTGTTTTTGTCAATGGTCAATTGGCCGAGTGGTCTAAGGCGCCAGTTTAAGGCACTGGTCTGAAAGGGCGTGGGTTCGAATCCCACATTGGCCATCCTTTTGCTTTTGCTTTTGTTTTTGCGTTTGCTTTTGTCGTGAATTCTCGTGTGTGTTTGTGCTTTCGCTTTGCGTTTGCGCTTTGCGCTTTGCGTTTGTCTTTTGCATGTTGCTCGAGCTCGAGCTCGAACTCGAACTCGAACTCGAACTCGTTGCTTCCGTTGCGTTTTGTGTACGTTGCGCATACCTTGCGTTGTCTATGTCTGTGACTGTGTGTCTGCGTGTCTGCGTCCGTGTGCATTGTGTTTGGTCTGCGTGGTGTGCTTGTGTGTTCTCTTTTGACGTTTGTGTTGCGTTTTGATTGTCAATATCACTGCACTGCACTGTACCGCACTGCAAGGTTTGTTTGTTTGCTCGCCCATGCAGTCGCTAACTTTCACACTTACTTTCATGCGCCTACGTTCCGATGCGTCACTCCTGCATGGTGTGTGTGCGAGTGTGCGTTTGTGTGTGTTTGTGTTTGTGTGTGTGTGTGGTTGACGGTATGTGTGTGTGCGTGTGTGCGCGTGAGTATTGAGGTGCTGCTGCGTCGGCGTTTGTTTTGCACTCTTTCACTATGTTTGTTGGTGCGTGCAGTGATGTCGGTGTCACTGGCGTGTGCTGCATCGCGTTGGTCCACTCGCGTCCACTGCCGTCCACTGTTGTCCACTCGATGAGTATTGGTCGCACATTGGTCGGCTTGGCACTTATTGTGTGCTGCGTCGGGTGTAGAGTGTGTTGTGTGTGTTGTGTGTTTGGTCGTGTCGCTGGTTTGGTTTGTCGTATCGATTGGTAAGAATTGTGTTGTGTTGTGTGTTATGTTGTGTTTGTGCATGTTTGTGTAGGTCGTGTGTGTAGCGTTGTGTTTGTGTTTGCGTGTAGTTGTTTTGTTTTGTGTTTTTTGTGTTGTTTTGTTTTGTGTTGTGTTGCATATGTGGTGATGTGCGTTTGTTGTGTGTGTATTGTGTTGGTGTATGTTGTGTGTGTGTGTTTGTGTTTTTGTCAATGGTCAATTGGCCGAGTGGTCTAAGGCGCCAG
Organism: Pythium guiyangense; assembly: GCA_003730235.1. Lineage (NCBI taxonomy): Eukaryota > Oomycota > Peronosporomycetes > Pythiales > Pythiaceae > Pythium > Pythium guiyangense. Next base: position 343,565 of record QXDM01000039.1, read on the forward strand.
TTTAAGGCACTGGTCTGAAAGGGCGTGGGTTCGAATCCCACATTGGCCATCCTTTTGCTTTTGCTTTTGTTTCTTTGCGTTTGCTTTTGTCGTGAATTCTCGTGTGTGTTTGTGCTTTCGCTTTGCGTTTGCGCTTTGCGCTTTGCGTTTGTCTTTTGCATGTTGCTCGAGCTCGACTCGACTCGAACTCGAACTCGAACTCGAACTCGAACTCGTTGCTTCCGTTGCGTTTTGTGTACGTTGCGCATACCTTGCGTTGTCTATGTCTGTGACTGTGTGTCTGCGTGTCTGCGTCCGTGTGCATTGTGTTTGGTCTGCGTGGTGTGCTTGTGTGTTCTCTTTTGACGTTTGTGTTGCGTTTTGATTGTCAATATCACTGCACTGCACTGTACCGCACTGCAAGGTTTGTTTGTTTGCTCGCCCATGCAGTCGCTAACTTTCACACTTACTTTCATGCGCCTACGTTCCGATGCGTCACTCCTGCATGGTGTGTGTGCGAGTGTGCGTTTGTGTGTGTTTGTGTTTGTGTGTGTGTGTGGTTGACGGTATGTGTGTGTGCGTGTGTGCGCGTGAGTATTGAGGTGCTGCTGCGTCGGCGTTTGTTTTGCACTCTTTCACTATGTTTGTTGGTGCGTGCAGTGATGTCGGTGTCACTGGCGTGTGCTGCATCGCGTTGGTCCACTCGCGTCCACTGCCGTCCACTGTTGTCCACTCGATGAGTATTGGTCGCACATTGGTCGGCTTGGCACTTATTGTGTGCTGCGTCGGGTGTAGAGTGTGTTGTGTGTGTTGTGTGTTTGGTCGTGTCGCTGGTTTGGTTTGTCGTATCGATTGGTAAGAATTGTGTTGTGTTGTGTGTTATGTTGTGTTTGTGCATGTTTGTGTAGGTCGTGTGTGTAGCGTTGTGTTTGTGTTTGCGTGTAGTTGTTTTGTTTTGTGTTTTTTGTGTTGTTTTGTTTTGTGTTGTGTTGCATATGTGGTGATGTGCGTTTGTTGTGTGTGTATTGTGTTGGTGTATGTTGTGTGTGTGTGTTTGTGTTTTTGTCAATGGTCAATTGGCCGAGTGGTCTAAGGCGCCAGTTTAAGGCACTGGTCTGAAAGGGCGTGGGTTCGAATCCCACATTGGCCATCCTTTTGCTTTTGCTTTTGTTTTTTGCGTTTGCTTTTGTCGTGAATTCTCGTGTGTGTTTGTGCTTTCGCTTTGCGTTTGCGCTTTGCGCTTTGCGTTTGTCTTTTGCATGTTGCTCGAGCTCGAACTCGAACTCGAACTCGAACTCGAACTCGTTGCTTCCGTTGCGTTTTGTGTACGTTGCGCATACCTTGCGTTGTCTATGTCTGTGACTGTGTGTCTGCGTGTCTGCGTCCGTGTGCATTGTGTTTGGTCTGCGTGGTGTGCTTGTGTGTTCTCTTTTGACGTTTGTGTTGCGTTTTGATTGTCAATATCACTGCACTGCACTGTACCGCACTGCAAGGTTTGTTTGTTTGCTCGCCCATGCAGTCGCTAACTTTCACACTTACTTTCATGCGCCTACGTTCCGATGCGTCACTCCTGCATGGTGTGTGTGCGAGTGTGCGTTTGTGTGTGTTTGTGTTTGTGTGTGTGTGTGGTTGACGGTATGTGTGTGTGCGTGTGTGCGCGTGAGTATTGAGGTGCTGCTGCGTCGGCGTTTGTTTTGCACTCTTTCACTATGTTTGTTGGTGCGTGCAGTGATGTCGGTGTCACTGGCGTGTGCTGCATCGCGTTGGTCCACTCGCGTCCACTGCCGTCCACTGTTGTCCACTCGATGAGTATTGGTCGCACATTGGTCGGCTTGGCACTTATTGTGTGCTGCGTCGGGTGTAGAGTGTGTTGTGTGTGTTGTGTGTTTGGTCGTGTCGCTGGTTTGGTTTGTCGTATCGATTGGTAAGAATTGTGTTGTGTTGTGTGTTATGTTGTGTTTGTGCATGTTTGTGTAGGTCGTGTGTGTAGCGTTGTGTTTGTGTTTGCGTGTAGTTGTTTTGTTTTGTGTTTTTTGTGTTGTTTTGTTTTGTGTTGTGTTGCATATGTGGTGATGTGCGTTTGTTGTGTGTGTATTGTGTTGGTGTATGTTGTGTGTGTGTGTTTGTGTTTTTGTCAATGGTCAATTGGCCGAGTGGTCTACGGCGCCAGTTTAAGGCACTGGTCTGAAAGGGCGTGGGTTTCGAATCCCACATTGGCCATCCTTTTGCTTTTGCTTTTGTTTTTGCGTTTGCTTTTGTCGTGAATTCTCGTGTGTGTTTGTGCTTTCGCTTTGCGTTTGCGCTTTGCGCTTTGCGTTTGTCTTTTGCATGTTGCTCGAGCTCGAACTCGAACTCGAGCTCGAACTCGAACTCGTTGCTTCCGTTGCGTTTTGTGTACGTTGCGCATACCTTGCGTTGTCTATGTCTGTGACTGTGTGTCTGCGTGTCTGCGTCCGTGTGCATTGTGTTTGGTCTGCGTGGTGTGCTTGTGTGTTCTCTTTTGACGTTTGTGTTGCGTTTTGATTGTCAATATCACTGCACTGCACTGTACCGCACTGCAAGGTTTGTTTGTTTGCTCGCCCATGCAGTCGCTAACTTTCACACTTACTTTCATGCGCCTACGTTCCGATGCGTCACTCCTGCATGGTGTGTGTGCGAGTGTGCGTTTGTGTGTGTTTGTGTTTGTGTGTGTGTGTGGTTGACGGTATGTGTGTGTGCGTGTGTGCGCGTGAGTATTGAGGTGCTGCTGCGTCGGCGTTTGTTTTGCACTCTTTCACTATGTTTGTTGGTGCGTGCAGTGATGTCGGTGTCACTGGCGTGTGCTGCATCGCGTTGGTCCACTCGCGTCCACTGCCGTCCACTGTTGTCCACTCGATGAGTATTGGTCGCACATTGGTCGGCTTGGCACTTATTGTGTGCTGCGTCGGGTGTAGAGTGTGTTGTGTGTGTTGTGTGTTTGGTCGTGTCGCTGGTTTGGTTTGTCGTATCGATTGGTAAGAATTGTGTTGTGTTGTGTGTTATGTTGTGTTTGTGCATGTTTGTGTAGGTCGTGTGTGTAGCGTTGTGTTTGTGTTTGCGTGTAGTTGTTTTGTGTTTTGTGTTTTTTGTGTTGTTTTTGTTTTGTGTTGTGTTGCATATGTGGTGATGTGCGTTTGTTGTGTGTGTATTTTGTGTTTGTGTGTATTGTTGGTAGTGTGTGTGTTTGTGTTTTTGTCAATGGTCAATTGGCCGAGTGGTCTAAGGCGCCAGTTTAAGGCACTGGTCTGAAAGGGCGTGGGTTCGAATCCCACATTGGCCATCCTTTGCTTTTGCTTTTGTTTTTGCGTTTCCTTTTGCGTTTGCTTTGTCGTGAATTCTCGTGTGTGTTTGTGCTTTCGCTTTGCGGTTTGCGCTTTGCGCTTTGCGTTTGTCTTTTGCATGTTGCTCGAGCTCGAACTCGAACTCGAACTCGAACTCGAACTCGTTGCTTCCGTTGCGTTTGTGTACGTTGCGCATACCTTGCGTTGTCTATGTCTGTGACTGTGTGGCTGCGTGTCTGCGTCCGTGTGCATTGTGTTTGGTCTGCGTGGTGTGCTTGTGTGTTCTCTTTTGACGTTTGTGTTGCGTTTTGATTGTCAATATCACTGCACTGCACTGTACCGCACTGCAAGGTTTGTTTGTTTGCTCGCCCATGCAGTCGCTAACTTTCACACTTACTTTCATGCGCCTACGTTCCGATGCGTCACTCCTGCATGGTGTGTGTGCGAGTGTGCGTTTGTGTGTGTTTGTGTTTGTGTGTGTGTGTGGTTGACGGTATGTGTGTGTGCGTGTGTGCGCGTGAGTATTGAGGTGCTGCTGCGTCGGCGTTTGTTTTGCACTCTTTCACTATGTTTGTTGGTGCGTGCAGTGATGTCGGTGTCACTGGCGTGTGCTGCATCGCGTTGGTCCACTCGCGTCCACTGCCGTCCACTGTTGTCCACTCGATGAGTATTGGTCGCACATTGGTCGGCTTGGCACTTATTGTGTGCTGCGTCGGGTGTAGAGTGTGTTGTGTGTGTTTGTGGTGTTTGGTCGTGTCGCTGGTTTGGTTTGTCGTATCGATTGGTAAGAATTGTGTTGTGTTGTGTGTTATGTTGTGTTTGTGCATGTTTGTGTAGGTCGTGTGTGTAGCGTTGTGTTTGTGTTTGCGTGTAGTTGTTTTGTTTTGTGTTTTTGGTGTTGGTTTTGTTTTGTGTTGTGTTGCATATGTGGTGATGTGCGTTTGTTGTGTGTGTATTGTGTTGGTGTATGTTGTGTGTGTGTGTTTGTGTTTTTTGTCAATGGTCAATTGGCCGAGTGGTCTAAGGCGCCAGTTTACGGCACTGGTCTGAAAGGGCGTGGGTTCGAATCCCACATTGGCCATCCTTTTGCTTTTGCTTTTGTTTTTTGCGTTTCTTTGCGTTTGCTTTTGTCGTGAATTCTCGTGTGTGTTTGTGCTTTCGCTTTGCGTTTGCGCTTTGCGCTTTGCGTTTGTCTTTTGCATGTTGCTCGAGTCGACTCGAACTCCGAGCTCGAACTCGAACTCGTGGCTTCCGTTGCGTTTTGTGTACGTTGCGCATACCTTGCGTTGTCTATGTCTGTGACTGTGTGTCTGCGTGTCTGCGTCCGTGTGCATTGTGTTTGGTCTGCGTGGTGTGCTTGTGTGTTCTCTTTTGACGTTTGTGTTGCGTTTTGATTGTCAATATCACTGCACTGCACTGTACCGCACTGCAAGGTTTGTTTGTTTGCTCGCCCATGCAGTCGCTAACTTTCACACTTACTTTCATGCGCCTACGTTCCGATGCGTCACTCCTGCATGGTGTGTGTGCGAGTGTGCGTTTGTGTGTGTTTGTGTTTGTGTGTGTGTGTGGTTGACGGTATGTGGTGTGTGCGTGTGTGCGCGTGAGTATTGAGGTGCTGCTGCGTCGGCGTTTGTTTTGCACTCTTTCACTATGTTTGTTGGTGCGTGCAGTGATGTCGGTGTCACTGGCGTGTGCTGCATCGCGTTGGTCCACTCGCGTCCACTGCCGTCCACTGTTGTCCACTCGATGAGTATTGGTCGCACATTGGTCGGCTTGGCACTTATTGTGTGCTGCGTCGGGTGTAGAGTGTGTTGTGTGTGTTGTGTGGTCGTGTCGCTGGTTTGGTTTGTCGTATCGATTGGTAAGAATTGTGTTGTGTTGTGTGTTATGTTGTGTTTGTGCATGTTTGTGTTGGTCGTGTGTGTAGCGTTGTGTTTGTGTTTGCGTGTAGTTGTTTTGTTTTGTGTTTTTTGTTGTTTTGTTTTGTGTTGTGTTGCATATGTGGTGATGTGCGTTTGTTGTGTGTGTATTGTTGTTGTGTGTTGTGTGTGTGTGTGTGTGTGTGTGTGTATTGTGTTGGTGTATGTGTGTGAATGTGTCAATTGGCCGAGTGGTCTAAGGCGCCAAAGGCACTGGTCTGAAAGGGCGTGGGTTCGAATCCCACATTGGCCATCCTTTTGCTTTTGCTTTTGTTTTTGCGTTTGCGTTTGCTTTTGTCGTGAATTCTCGTGTGTGTTTGTGCTTTCGCTTTGCGTTTGCGCTTTGCGCTTTGCGTTTGTCTTTTGCATGTTGCTCGAGCTCGAAGCTCGAACTCGAACTCGTTGCTTCCGTTGCGTTTTTGTGTACGTTGCGCATACCTTGCGTTGTCTATGTCTGTGACTGTGTGTCTGCGTGTCTGCGTCCGTGTGCATTGTGTTTGGTCTGCGTGGTGTGCTTGTGTGTTCTCTTTTGACGTTTGTGTTGCGTTTTGATTGTCAATATCACTGCACTGCACTGTACCGCACTGCAAGGTTTGTTTGTTTGCTCGCCCATGCAGTCGCTAACTTTCACACTTACTTTCATGCGCCTACGTTCCGATGCGTCACTCCTGCATGGTGTGTGTGCGAGTGTGCGTTTGTGTGTGTTTGTGTTTGTGTGTGTGTGTGGTTGACGGTATGTGTGTGTGCGTGTGTGCGCGTGAGTATTGAGGTGCTGCTGCGTCGGCGTTTGTTTTGCACTCTTTCACTATGTTTGTTGGTGCGTGCAGTGATGTCGGTGTCACTGGCGTGTGCTGCATCGCGTTGGTCCACTCGCGTCCACTGCCGTCCACTGTTGTCCACTCGATGAGTATTGGTCGCACATTGGTCGGCTTGGCACTTATTGTGTGCTGCGTCGGGTGTAGAGTGTGGTTGAGTGTGTTGTGTTGTTGTGGGGGTTTCGTGTCGCTGGTTTGGTTTGTCGTATCGATTGGTAAGAATTGTGTTGTGTTGTGTGTTATGTTGTGTTTGTGCATGTTTGTGTTGGTCGTGTGTGTAGCGTTGTGTTTGTGTTTGCGTGTAGTTGTTTTGTGTTTTTTGTGTTTTTGTGTTGTTTTGTTTTGTGTTGTGTTGCATATGTGGTGATGTGCGTTTGTTGTGTGTGTATTGTTGTATGTTTGTGTGTTTGTGTGTTGTATGTTTTGTGTGTGTATTGTGTTTGTGTATGTTGTGTGTGTGTTTGTGTTTTTGTCAATGGTCAATTGGCCGAGTGGTCTAAGGCGCCAGTTTAAGGCACTGGTCTGAAAGGGCGTGGGTTCGAATCCCACATTGGCCATCCTTTTGCTTTTGCTTTTGTTTTTTGCGTTTCCTTTGCGTTTGCTTTTGTCGTGAATTCTCGTGTGTGTTTGTGCTTTCGCTTTGCGTTTGCGCTTTGCGCTTTGCGTTTGTCTTTTGGCATGTTTGCTCGAGCTCGAGCTCGAACTCGAACTCGTTGCTTCCGTTGCGTTTTGTGTACGTTGCGCATACCTTGCGTTGTCTATGTCTGTGACTGTGTGTCTGCGTGTCTGCGTCCGTGTGCATTGTGTTTGGTCTGCGTGGTGTGCTTTGTGTGTTCTCTTTTGACGTTTGTGTTGCGTTTTGATTGTCAATATCACTGCACTGCACTGTACCGCACTGCAAGGTTTGTTTGTTTGCTCGCCCATGCAGTCGCTAACTTTCACACTTACTTTCATGCGCCTACGTTTCCGATGCGTCACTCCTGCATGGTGTGTGTGCGAGTGTGCGTTTGTGGTGTGTGTTTGTGTTTGTGTGTGTGTGTGGTTGACGGTATGTGTGTGTGCGTGTGTGCGCGTGAGTATTGAGGTGCTGCTGCGTCGGCGTTTGTTTTGCACTCTTTCACTATGTTTGTTGGTGCGTGCAGTGATGTCGGTGTCACTGGCGTGTGCTGCATCGCGTTGGTCCACTCGCGTCCACTGCCGTCCACTGTTGTCCACTCGATGAGTATTGGTCGCACATTGGTCGGCTTGGCACTTATTGTGTGCTGCGTCGGGTGTAAGAGTGTGTTGAGTGGTGTTGTGTGTTTGGTCGTGTCGCTGGTTTGGTTTGTCGTATCGATTGGTAAGAATTGTGTTGTGTTGTGTGTTATGTTGTGTTTGTGCATGTTTGTGTTGGTCGTGTGTGTAGCGTTGTGTTTGTGTTTGCGTGTAGTTGTTTTGTTTTGTGTTTTTTTGTGTTGTTTTTGTTTTGTGTTGTGTTGCATATGTGGTGATGTGCGTTTGTTGTGTGTGTATTGTTGTATGTTGTGTGTTTGTGTGTTGTAGTGTTTTGTGTGTGTATTGTGTTGGTGTATGTTGTGTGTGTGTGTTTGTGTTTTTTGTCAATGGTCAATTGGCCGAGTGGTCTAAGGCGCCAGTTTAAGGCACTGGTCTGAAAGGGCGTGGGTTCGAATCCCACATTGGCCATCCTTTTGCTTTTGCTTTTGTTTTTGCGTTTCCTTTTGCGTTTGCTTTTGTCGTGAATTCTCGTGTGTGTTTTGTGCTTTCGCTTTGCGTTTGCGCTTTGCGCTTTGCGTTTGTCTTTTGCATGTTGCTCGAGCTCTCGAGCTCGAACTCGAACTCGTTGCTTCCGTTGCGTTTTGTGTACGTTGCGCATACCTTGCGTTGTCTATGTCTGTGACTGTGTGTCTGCGTGTCTGCGTCCGTGTGCATTGTGTTTGGTCTGCGTGGTGTGCTTGTGTGTTCTCTTTGACGTTTGTGTTGCGTTTTGATTGTCAATATCACTGCACTGCACTGTACCGCACTGCAAGGTTTGTTTGTTTGCTCGCCCATGCAGTCGCTAACTTTCACACTTACTTTCATGCGCCTACGTTCCGATGCGTCACTCCTGCATGGTGTGTGTGCGAGTGTGCGTTTGTGTGTGTTTGTGTTTGTGTTTGTGTGTGTGTGGTTGACGGTATGTGTGTGTGCGTGTGTGCGCGTGAGTATTGAGGTGCTGCTGCGTCGGCGTTTGTTTTGCACTCTTTCACTATGTTTGTTGGTGCGTGCAGTGATGTCGGTGTCACTGGCGTGTGCTGCATCGCGTTGGTCCACTCGCGTCCACTGCCGTCCACTGTTGTCCACTCGATGAGTATTGGTCGCACATTGGTCGGCTTGGCACTTATTGTGTGCTGCGTCGGGTGTAGAGTGTGTTGTGTGTGTTGTGTGTTTGGTCGTGTCGCTGGTTTGGTTTGTCGTATCGATTGGTAAGAATTGTGTTGTGTTGTGTGTTATGTTGTGTTTGTGCATGTTTGTGTTGGTCGTGTGTGTAGCGTTGTGTTTGTGTTTGCGTGTAGTTGTTTTGTGTTTTGTGTTTTTTGTGTTGTTTTGTTTTGTGTTGTGTTGCATATGTGGTGATGTGCGTTTGTTGTGTGTGTATTGTTGTATGTTTGTGTGTTTGTGTGTTGTAGTGTTTGTGTGTGTATTGTGTTGGTGTATGTTGTGTGTGTGTGTTTGTGTTTTTGTCAATGGTCAATTGGCCGAGTGGTCTAAGGCGCCAGTTTAAGGCACTGGTCTGAAAGGGCGTGGGTTCGAATCCCACATTGGCCATCCTTTTGCTTTTGCTTTTGTTTTTGCGTTTCCTTTTGCGTTTGCTTTGTCGTGAATTCTCGTGTGTGTTTGTGCTTTCGCTTTGCGTTTGCGCTTTGCGCTTTGCGTTTGTCTTTTGCATGTTGCTCGAGCTCGAGCTCGAACTCGAACTCGTTGCTTCCGTTGCGTTTTGTGTACGTTGCGCATACCTTGCGTTGTCTATGTCTGTGACTGTGTGTCTGCGTGTCTGCGTCCGTGTGCATTGTGTTTGGTCTGCGTGGTGTGCTTGTGTGTTCTCTTTTGACGTTTGTGTTGCGTTTTGATTGTCAATATCACTGCACTGCACTGTACCGCACTGCAAGGTTTGTTTGTTTGCTCGCCCATGCAGTCGCTAACTTTCACACTTACTTTCATGCGCCTACGTTCCGATGCGTCACTCCTGCATGGTGTGTGTGCGAGTGTGCGTTTGTGTGTGTTTGTGTTTGTGTTGTGTGTGTGGTTGACGGTATGTGTGTGTGCGTGTGTGCGCGTGAGTATTGAGGTGCTGCTGCGTCGGCGTTTGTTTTGCACTCTTTCACTATGTTTGTTGGTGCGTGCAGTGATGTCGGTGTCACTGGCGTGTGCTGCATCGCGTTGGTCCACTCGCGTCCACTGCCGTCCACTGTTGTCCACTCGATGAGTATTGGTCGCACATTGGTCGGCTTGGCACTTATTGTGTGCTGCGTCGGGTGTAGAGTGTGTTGTGTGTGTTGTGTGTTTGGTCGTGTCGCTGGTTTGGTTTGTCGTATCGATTGGTAAGAATTGTGTTGTGTTGTGTGTTATGTTGTGTTTGTGCATGTTTGTGTTGGTCGTGTGTGTAGCGTTGTGTTTGTGTTTGCGTGTAGTTGTTTTGTTTTGTGTTTTTTGTGTTGTTTTGTTTTGTGTTGTGTTGCATATGTGGTGATGTGCGTTTGTTGTGTGTGTATTGTTGTATGTTTGTGTGTTTGTGTGTTGTAGTGTTTGTGTGTGTATTGTGTTGGTGTATGTTGTGTGTGTGTGTTTGTGTTTTTGTCAATGGTCAATTGGCCGAGTGGTCTAAGGCGCCAGTTTAAGGCACTGGTCTGAAAGGGCGTGGGTTCGAATCCCACATTGGCCATCCTTTTGCTTTTGCTTTTGTTTTTGCGTTTCCTTTTGCGTTTGCTTTTGTCGTGAATTCTCGTGTGTGTTTGTGCTTTCGCTTTGCGTTTGCGCTTTGCGCTTTGCGTTTGTCTTTTGCATGTTGCTCGAGCTCGAGCTCGAACTCGAACTCGAACTCGTTGCTTCCGTTGCGTTTTGTGTACGTTGCGCATACCTTGCGTTGTCTATGTCTGTGACTGTGTGTCTGCGTGTCTGCGTCCGTGTGCATTGTGTTTGGTCTGCGTGGTGTGCTTGTGTGTTCTCTTTTGACGTTTGTGTTGCGTTTTGATTGTCAATATCACTGCACTGCACTGTACCGCACTGCAAGGTTTGTTTGTTTGCTCGCCCATGCAGTCGCTAACTTTCACACTTACTTTCATGCGCCTACGTTCCGATGCGTCACTCCTGCATGGTGTGTGTGCGAGTGTGCGTTTGTGTGTGTTTGTGTTTGTGTGTGTGTGTGGTTGACGGTATGTGTGTGTGCGTGTGTGCGCGTGAGTATTGAGGTGCTGCTGCGTCGGCGTTTGTTTTGCACTCTTTCACTATGTTTGTTGGTGCGTGCAGTGATGTCGGTGTCACTGGCGTGTGCTGCATCGCGTTGGTCCACTCGCGTCCACTGCCGTCCACTGTTGTCCACTCGATGAGTATTGGTCGCACATTGGTCGGCTTGGCACTTATTGTGTGCTGCGTCGGGTGTAGAGTGTGTTGTGTGTGTTGTGTGTTTGGTCGTGTCGCTGGTTTGGTTTGTCGTATCGATTGGTAAGAATTGTGTTGTGTTGTGTGTTATGTTGTGTTTGTGCATGTTTGTGTTGGTCGTGTGTGTAGCGTTGTGTTTGTGTTTGCGTGTAGTTGTTTTGTTTTTGTGTTTTTTGTGTTGTTTTGTTTTGTGTTGTGTTGCATATGTGGTGATGTGCGTTTGTTGTGTGTGTATTGTTGTATGTTTGTGTGTTTGTGTGTTGTAGTGTTTGTGTGTGTATTGTGTTGGTGTATGTTGTGTGTGTGTGTTTGTGTTTTTGTCAATGGTCAATTGGCCGAGTGGTCTAAGGCGCCAGTTTAAGGCACTGGTCTGAAAGGGCGTGGGTTCGAATCCCACATTGGCCATCCTTTTGCTTTTGCTTTTGTTTTTGCGTTTCCTTTTGCGTTTGCTTTTGTCGTGAATTCTCGTGTGTGTTTGTGCTTTCGCTTTGCGTTTGCGCTTTGCGCTTTGCGTTTGTCTTTTGCATGTTGCTCGAGCTCGAGCTCGAGCTCGAACTCGAACTCGAACTCGAACTCGTTGCTTCCGTTGCGTTTTGTGTACGTTGCGCATACCTTGCGTTGTCTATGTCTGTGACTGTGTGTCTGCGTGTCTGCGTCCGTGTGCATTGTGTTTGGTCTGCGTGGTGTGCTTGTGTGTTCTCTTTTGACGTTTGTGTTGCGTTTTGATTGTCAATATCACTGCACTGCACTGTACCGCACTGCAAGGTTTGTTTGTTTGCTCGCCCATGCAGTCGCTAACTTTCACACTTACTTTCATGCGCCTACGTTCCGATGCGTCACTCCTGCATGGTGTGTGTGCGAGTGTGCGTTTGTGTGTGTTTGTGTTTGTGTGTGTGTGTGGTTGACGGTATGTGTGTGTGCGTGTGTGCGCGTGAGTATTGAGGTGCTGCTGCGTCGGCGTTTGTTTTGCACTCTTTCACTATGTTTGTTGGTGCGTGCAGTGATGTCGGTGTCACTGGCGTGTGCTGCATCGCGTTGGTCCACTCGCGTCCACTGCCGTCCACTGTTGTCCACTCGATGAGTATTGGTCGCACATTGGTCGGCTTGGCACTTATTGTGTGCTGCGTCGGGTGTAGAGTGTGTTGTGTGTGTTGTGTGTTTGGTCGTGTCGCTGGTTTGGTTTGTCGTATCGATTGGTAAGAATTGTGTTGTGTTGTGTGTTATGTTGTGTTTGTGCATGTTTGTGTTGGTCGTGTGTGTAGCGTTGTGTTTGTGTTTGCGTGTAGTTGTTTTGTTTTGTGTTTTGTGTTGTTTGTTGTTTTGTTTTGTGTTGTGTTGCATATGTGGTGATGTGCGTTTGTTGTGTGTGTATTGTTGTATGTTTGTGTGTTTGTGTGTTGTAGTGTTTGTGTGTGTATTGTGTTGGTGTATGTTGTGTGTGTGTGTTTGTGTTTTTGTCAATGGTCAATTGGCCGAGTGGTCTAAGGCGCCAGTTTAAGGCACTGGTCTGAAAGGGCGTGGGTTCGAATCCCACATTGGCCATCCTTTTGCTTTTGCTTTTGTTTTGCGTTTCTTTTGCGTTTGCTTTTGTCGTGAATTCTCGTGTGTGTTTGTGCTTTCGCTTTGCGTTTGCGCTTTGCGCTTTGCGTTTGTCTTTTGCATGTTGCTCGAGCTCGAGCTCGAACTCGAACTCGAACTCGAACTCGTTGCTTCCGTTGCGTTTTGTGTACGTTGCGCATACCTTGCGTTGTCTATGTCTGTGACTGTGTGTCTGCGTGTCTGCGTCCGTGTGCATTGTGTTTGGTCTGCGTGGTGTGCTTGTGTGTTCTCTTTTGACGTTTGTGTTGCGTTTTGATTGTCAATATCACTGCACTGCACTGTACCGCACTGCAAGGTTTGTTTGTTTGCTCGCCCATGCAGTCGCTAACTTTCACACTTACTTTCATGCGCCTACGTTCCGATGCGTCACTCCTGCATGGTGTGTGTGCGAGTGTGCGTTTGTGTGTGTTTGTGTTTGTGTGTGTGTGTGGTTGACGGTATGTGTGTGTGCGTGTGTGCGCGTGAGTATTGAGGTGCTGCTGCGTCGGCGTTTGTTTTGCACTCTTTCACTATGTTTGTTGGTGCGTGCAGTGATGTCGGTGTCACTGGCGTGTGCTGCATCGCGTTGGTCCACTCGCGTCCACTGCCGTCCACTGTTGTCCACTCGATGAGTATTGGTCGCACATTGGTCGGCTTGGCACTTATTGTGTGCTGCGTCGGGTGTAGAGTGTGTTGTGTGTGTTGTGTGTTTGGTCGTGTCGCTGGTTTGGTTTGTCGTATCGATTGGTAAGAATTGTGTTGTGTTGTGTGTTATGTTGTGTTTGTGCATGTTTGTGTTGGTCGTGTGTGTAGCGTTGTGTTTGTGTTTGCGTGTAGTTGTTTTGTTTTGTGTTTTTTGTGTTGTTTTTGTTTTGTGTTGTGTTGCATATGTGGTGATGTGCGTTTGTTGTGTGTGTATTGTTGTATGTTTGTGTGTTTGTGTGTTGTAGTGTTTGTGTGTGTATTGTGTTGGTGTATGTTGTGTGTGTGTGTTTGTGTTTTTGTCAATGGTCAATTGGCCGAGTGGTCTAAGGCGCCAGTTTAAGGCACTGGTCTGAAAGGGCGTGGGTTCGAATCCCACATTGGCCATCCTTTTGCTTTTGCTTTTTGTTTTTTTGCGTTTGCTTTTGTCGTGAATTCTCGTGTGTGTTTGTGCTTTCGCTTTGCGTTTGCGCTTTGCGCTTTGCGTTTGTCTTTTGCATGTTGCTCGAGCTCGAGCTCGAACTCGAACTCGAACTCGAACTCGAACTCGTTGCTTCCGTTGCGTTTTGTGTACGTTGCGCATACCTTGCGTTGTCTATGTCTGTGACTGTGTGTCTGCGTGTCTGCGTCCGTGTGCATTGTGTTTGGTCTGCGTGGTGTGCTTGTGTGTTCTCTTTTGACGTTTGTGTTGCGTTTTGATTGTCAATATCACTGCACTGCACTGTACCGCACTGCAAGGTTTGTTTGTTTGCTCGCCCATGCAGTCGCTAACTTTCACACTTACTTTCATGCGCCTACGTTCCGATGCGTCACTCCTGCATGGTGTGTGTGCGAGTGTGCGTTTGTGTGTGTTTGTGTTTGTGTGTGTGTGTGGTTGACGGTATGTGTGTGTGCGTGTGTGCGCGTGAGTATTGAGGTGCTGCTGCGTCGGCGTTTGTTTTGCACTCTTTCACTATGTTTGTTGGTGCGTGCAGTGATGTCGGTGTCACTGGCGTGTGCTGCATCGCGTTGGTCCACTCGCGTCCACTGCCGTCCACTGTTGTCCACTCGATGAGTATTGGTCGCACATTGGTCGGCTTGGCACTTATTGTGTGCTGCGTCGGGTGTAGAGTGTGTTGTGTGTGTTGTGTGTTTGGTCGTGTCGCTGGTTTGGTTTGTCGTATCGATTGGTAAGAATTGTGTTGTGTTGTGTGTTATGTTGTGTTTGTGCATGTTTGTGTTGGTCGTGTGTGTAGCGTTGTGTTTGTGTTTGCGTGTAGTTGTTTTGTTTTGTGTTTTTTGTGTTGTTTTGTTTTGTGTTGTGTTGCATATGTGGTGATGTGCGTTTGTTGTGTGTGTATTGTTGTATGTTTGTGTGTTTGTGTGTTGTAGTGTTTGTGTGTGTATTGTGTTGGTGTATGTTGTGTGTGTGTGTTTGTGTTTTTGTCAATGGTCAATTGGCCGAGTGGTCTAAGGCGCCAGTTTAAGGCACTGGTCTGAAAGGGCGTGGGTTCGAATCCCACATTGGCCATCCTTTTGCTTTTGCTTTTTGTTTTTTGCGTTTGCTTTTGTCGTGAATTCTCGTGTGTGTTTGTGCTTTCGCTTTGCGTTTGCGCTTTGCGCTTTGCGTTTGTCTTTTGCATGTTGCTCGAGCTCGAGCTCGACTCGAACTCGACTCGAACTCGAACTCGTTGCTTCCGTTGCGTTTTGTGTACGTTGCGCATACCTTGCGTTGTCTATGTCTGTGACTGTGTGTCTGCGTGTCTGCGTCCGTGTGCATTGTGTTTGGTCTGCGTGGTGTGCTTGTGTGTTCTCTTTTGACGTTTGTGTTGCGTTTTGATTGTCAATATCACTGCACTGCACTGTACCGCACTGCAAGGTTTGTTTGTTTGCTCGCCCATGCAGTCGCTAACTTTCACACTTACTTTCATGCGCCTACGTTCCGATGCGTCACTCCTGCATGGTGTGTGTGCGAGTGTGCGTTTGTGTGTGTTTGTGTTTGTGTGTGTGTGTGGTTGACGGTATGTGTGTGTGCGTGTGTGCGCGTGAGTATTGAGGTGCTGCTGCGTCGGCGTTTGTTTTGCACTCTTTCACTATGTTTGTTGGTGCGTGCAGTGATGTCGGTGTCACTGGCGTGTGCTGCATCGCGTTGGTCCACTCGCGTCCACTGCCGTCCACTGTTGTCCACTCGATGAGTATTGGTCGCACATTGGTCGGCTTGGCACTTATTGTGTGCTGCGTCGGGTGTAGAGTGTGTTGTGTGTGTTGTGTGTTTGGTCGTGTCGCTGGTTTGGTTTGTCGTATCGATTGGTAAGAATTGTGTTGTGTTGTGTGTTATGTTGTGTTTGTGCATGTTTGTGTTGGTCGTGTGTGTAGCGTTGTGTTTGTGTTTGCGTGTAGTTGTTTTGTTTTGTGTTTTTTGTGTTGTTTTGTTTTGTGTTGTGTTGCATATGTGGTGATGTGCGTTTGTTGTGTGTGTATTGTTGTATGTTTGTGTGTTTGTGTGTTGTAGTGTTTGTGTGTGTATTGTGTTGGTGTATGTTGTGTGTGTGTGTTTGTGTTTTTGTCAATGGTCAATTGGCCGAGTGGTCTAAGGCGCCAGTTTAAGGCACTGGTCTGAAAGGGCGTGGGTTCGAATCCCACATTGGCCATCCTTTTGCTTTTGCTTTTGTTTTTGCGTTTTTGCGTTTGCTTTTGTCGTGAATTCTCGTGTGTGTTTGTGCTTTCGCTTTGCGTTTGCGCTTTGCGCTTTGCGTTTGTCTTTTGCATGTTGCTCGAGCTCGAGCTCGAGCTCGAACTCGAACTCGAACTCGAACTCGACTTGCTTCCGTTGCGTTTTGTGTACGTTGCGCATACCTTGCGTTGTCTATGTCTGTGACTGTGTGTCTGCGTGTCTGCGTCCGTGTGCATTGTGTTTGGTCTGCGTGGTGTGCTTGTGTGTTCTCTTTTGACGTTTGTGTTGCGTTTTGATTGTCAATATCACTGCACTGCACTGTACCGCACTGCAAGGTTTGTTTGTTTGCTCGCCCATGCAGTCGCTAACTTTCACACTTACTTTCATGCGCCTACGTTCCGATGCGTCACTCCTGCATGGTGTGTGTGCGAGTGTGCGTTTGTGTGTGTTTGTGTTTGTGTGTGTGTGTGGTTGACGGTATGTGTGTGTGCGTGTGTGCGCGTGAGTATTGAGGTGCTGCTGCGTCGGCGTTTGTTTTGCACTCTTTCACTATGTTTGTTGGTGCGTGCAGTGATGTCGGTGTCACTGGCGTGTGCTGCATCGCGTTGGTCCACTCGCGTCCACTGCCGTCCACTGTTGTCCACTCGATGAGTATTGGTCGCACATTGGTCGGCTTGGCACTTATTGTGTGCTGCGTCGGGTGTAGAGTGTGTTGTGTGTGTTGTGTGTTTGGTCGTGTCGCTGGTTTGGTTTGTCGTATCGATTGGTAAGAATTGTGTTGTGTTGTGTGTTATGTTGTGTTTGTGCATGTTTGTGTTGGTCGTGTGTGTAGCGTTGTGTTTGTGTTTGCGTGTAGTTGTTTTGTTTTGTGTTTTTTGTGTTGTTTTGTTTTGTGTTGTGTTGCATATGTGGTGATGTGCGTTTGTTGTGTGTGTATTGTTGTATGTTTGTGTGTTTGTGTGTTGTAGTGTTTGTGTGTGTATTGTGTTGGTGTATGTTGTGTGTGTGTGTTTGTGTTTTTGTCAATGGTCAATTGGCCGAGTGGTCTAAGGCGCCAGTTTAAGGCACTGGTCTGAAAGGGCGTGGGTTCGAATCCCACATTGGCCATCCTTTTGCTTTTGCTTTTGTTTTTGCGTTTGCTTTTGTCGTGAATTCTCGTGTGTGTTTGTGCTTTCGCTTTGCGTTTGCGCTTTGCGCTTTGCGTTTGTCTTTTGCATGTTGCTCGAGCTCGAGCTCGAGCTCGAACTCGAACTCGACTCGAACTCGAACTCGACTCGTTGCTTCCGTTGCGTTTTGTGTACGTTGCGCATACCTTGCGTTGTCTATGTCTGTGACTGTGTGTCTGCGTGTCTGCGTCCGTGTGCATTGTGTTTGGTCTGCGTGGTGTGCTTGTGTGTTCTCTTTTGACGTTTGTGTTGCGTTTTGATTGTCAATATCACTGCACTGCACTGTACCGCACTGCAAGGTTTGTTTGTTTGCTCGCCCATGCAGTCGCTAACTTTCACACTTACTTTCATGCGCCTACGTTCCGATGCGTCACTCCTGCATGGTGTGTGTGCGAGTGTGCGTTTGTGTGTGTTTGTGTTTGTGTGTGTGTGTGGTTGACGGTATGTGTGTGTGCGTGTGTGCGCGTGAGTATTGAGGTGCTGCTGCGTCGGCGTTTGTTTTGCACTCTTTCACTATGTTTGTTGGTGCGTGCAGTGATGTCGGTGTCACTGGCGTGTGCTGCATCGCGTTGGTCCACTCGCGTCCACTGCCGTCCACTGTTGTCCACTCGATGAGTATTGGTCGCACATTGGTCGGCTTGGCACTTATTGTGTGCTGCGTCGGGTGTAGAGTGTGTTGTGTGTGTTGTGTGTTTGGTCGTGTCGCTGGTTTGGTTTGTCGTATCGATTGGTAAGAATTGTGTTGTGTTGTGTGTTATGTTGTGTTTGTGCATGTTTGTGTTGGTCGTGTGTGTAGCGTTGTGTTTGTGTTTGCGTGTAGTTGTTTTGTTTTGTGTTTTTTGTGTTGTTTTGTTTTGTGTTGTGTTGCATATGTGGTGATGTGCGTTTGTTGTGTGTGTATTGTTGTATGTTTGTGTGTTTGTGTGTTGTAGTGTTTGTGTGTGTATTGTGTTGGTGTATGTTGTGTGTGTGTGTTTGTGTTTTTGTCAATGGTCAATTGGCCGAGTGGTCTAAGGCGCCAGTTTAAGGCACTGGTCTGAAAGGGCGTGGGTTCGAATCCCACATTGGCCATCCTTTTGCTTTTGCTTTTGTTTTGTTTTTGCGTTTGCTTTTGTCGTGAATTCTCGTGTGTGTTTGTGCTTTCGCTTTGCGTTTGCGCTTTGCGCTTTGCGTTTGTCTTTTGCATGTTGCTCGAGCTCGAGCTCGAGCTCGAACTCGAACTCGAACTCGAACTCGTTGCTTCCGTTGCGTTTTGTGTACGTTGCGCATACCTTGCGTTGTCTATGTCTGTGACTGTGTGTCTGCGTGTCTGCGTCCGTGTGCATTGTGTTTGGTCTGCGTGGTGTGCTTGTGTGTTCTCTTTTGACGTTTGTGTTGCGTTTTGATTGTCAATATCACTGCACTGCACTGTACCGCACTGCAAGGTTTGTTTGTTTGCTCGCCCATGCAGTCGCTAACTTTCACACTTACTTTCATGCGCCTACGTTCCGATGCGTCACTCCTGCATGGTGTGTGTGCGAGTGTGCGTTTGTGTGTGTTTGTGTTTGTGTGTGTGTGTGGTTGACGGTATGTGTGTGTGCGTGTGTGCGCGTGAGTATTGAGGTGCTGCTGCGTCGGCGTTTGTTTTGCACTCTTTCACTATGTTTGTTGGTGCGTGCAGTGATGTCGGTGTCACTGGCGTGTGCTGCATCGCGTTGGTCCACTCGCGTCCACTGCCGTCCACTGTTGTCCACTCGATGAGTATTGGTCGCACATTGGTCGGCTTGGCACTTATTGTGTGCTGCGTCGGGTGTAGAGTGTGTTGTGTGTGTTGTGTGTTTGGTCGTGTCGCTGGTTTGGTTTGTCGTATCGATTGGTAAGAATTGTGTTGTGTTGTGTGTTATGTTGTGTTTGTGCATGTTTGTGTTGGTCGTGTGTGTAGCGTTGTGTTTGTGTTTGCGTGTAGTTGTTTTGTTTTGTGTTTTTTGTGTTGTTTTGTTTTGTGTTGTGTTGCATATGTGGTGATGTGCGTTTGTTGTGTGTGTATTGTTGTATGTTTGTGTGTTGTGTGTTGTAGTGTTTGTGTGTGTATTGTGTTGGTGTATGTTGTGTGTGTGTTTGTGTTTTTGTCAATGGTCAATTGGCCGAGTGGTCTAAGGCGCCAGTTTAAGGCACTGGTCTGAAAGGGCGTGGGTTCGAATCCCACATTGGCCATCCTTTTGCTTTTGCTTTTGTTTTTTGCGTTTGCTTTTGTCGTGAATTCTCGTGTGTGTTTGTGCTTTCGCTTTGCGTTTGCGCTTTGCGCTTTGCGTTTGTCTTTTGCATGTTGCTCGAGCTCGAGCTCGAACTCGAACTCGAACTCGAACTCGTTGCTTCCGTTGCGTTTTGTGTACGTTGCGCATACCTTGCGTTGTCTATGTCTGTGACTGTGTGTCTGCGTGTCTGCGTCCGTGTGCATTGTGTTTGGTCTGCGTGGTGTGCTTGTGTGTTCTCTTTTGACGTTTGTGTTGCGTTTTGATTGTCAATATCACTGCACTGCACTGTACCGCACTGCAAGGTTTGTTTGTTTGCTCGCCCATGCAGTCGCTAACTTTCACACTTACTTTCATGCGCCTACGTTCCGATGCGTCACTCCTGCATGGTGTGTGTGCGAGTGTGCGTTTGTGTGTGTTTGTGTTTGTGTTGTGTGT
The DNA here is from genome assembly GCA_003730235.1 of Pythium guiyangense. Lineage (NCBI taxonomy): Eukaryota > Oomycota > Peronosporomycetes > Pythiales > Pythiaceae > Pythium > Pythium guiyangense. Next base: position 362,980 of record QXDM01000039.1, read on the forward strand.
GTGTGGTTGACGGTATGTGCTGTGTGCGTGTGTGCGCGTGAGTATTGAGGTGCTGCTGCGTCGGCGTTTGTTTTGCACTCTTTCACTATGTTTGTTGGTGCGTGCAGTGATGTCGGTGTCACTGGCGTGTGCTGCATCGCGTTGGTCCACTCGCGTCCACTGCCGTCCACTGTTGTCCACTCGATGAGTATTGGTCGCACATTGGTCGGCTTGGCACTTATTGTGTGCTGCGTCGGGTGTAGAGTGTGTTGTGTGTGTTGTGTGTTTGGTCGTGTCGCTGGTTTGGTTTGTCGTATCGATTGGTAAGAATTGTGTTGTGTTGTGTGTTATGTTGTGTTTGTGCATGTTTGTGTTGGTCGTGTGTGTAGCGTTGTGTTTGTGTTTGCGTGTAGTTGTTTTGTTTTGTGTTTTTTGTGTTGTTTTGTTTTGTGTTGTGTTGCATATGTGGTGATGTGCGTTTGTTGTGTGTGTATTGTTGTATGTTTGTGTGTTGTAGTGTTTGTGTGTGTATTGTGTTGGTGTATGTTGTGTGTGTGTTTGTGTTTTTGTCAATGGTCAATTGGCCGAGTGGTCTAAGGCGCCAGTTTAAGGCACTGGTCTGAAAGGGCGTGGGTTCGAATCCCACATTGGCCATCCTTTTGCTTTTGCTTTTTGTTTTTTGCGTTTGCTTTTGTCGTGAATTCTCGTGTGTGTTTGTGCTTTCGCTTTGCGTTTGCGCTTTGCGCTTTGCGTTTGTCTTTTGCATGTTGCTCGAGCTCGAGCTCGAGCTCGAACTCGAACTCGAACTCGAACTCGTTGCTTCCGTTGCGTTTTGTGTACGTTGCGCATACCTTGCGTTGTCTATGTCTGTGACTGTGTGTCTGCGTGTCTGCGTCCGTGTGCATTGTGTTTGGTCTGCGTGGTGTGCTTGTGTGTTCTCTTTTGACGTTTGTGTTGCGTTTTGATTGTCAATATCACTGCACTGCACTGTACCGCACTGCAAGGTTTGTTTGTTTGCTCGCCCATGCAGTCGCTAACTTTCACACTTACTTTCATGCGCCTACGTTCCGATGCGTCACTCCTGCATGGTGTGTGTGCGAGTGTGCGTTTGTGTGTGTTTGTGTTTGTGTGTGTGTGTGGTTGACGGTATGTGCGTGTGCGTGTGTGCGCGTGAGTATTGAGGTGCTGCTGCGTCGGCGTTTGTTTTGCACTCTTTCACTATGTTTGTTGGTGCGTGCAGTGATGTCGGTGTCACTGGCGTGTGCTGCATCGCGTTGGTCCACTCGCGTCCACTGCCGTCCACTGTTGTCCACTCGATGAGTATTGGTCGCACATTGGTCGGCTTGGCACTTATTGTGTGCTGCGTCGGGTGTAGAGTGTGTTGTGTGTGTTGTGTGTTTGGTCGTGTCGCTGGTTTGGTTTGTCGTATCGATTGGTAAGAATTGTGTTGTGTTGTGTGTTATGTTGTGTTTGTGCATGTTTGTGTTGGTCGTGTGTGTAGCGTTGTGTTTGTGTTGCGTGTAGTTGTTTTGTTTGTGTTTTGTGTGTTTTGTTTTGTGTTGTGTTGCATATGTGGTGATGTGCGTTTGTTGTGTGTGTATTGTTGTATGTTTGTGTGTTTGTGTGTTGTAGTGTTTGTGTGTGTATTGTGTTGGTGTATGTTGTGTGTGTGTGTTTGTGTTTTTGTCAATGGTCAATTGGCCGAGTGGTCTAAGGCGCCAGTTTAAGGCACTGGTCTGAAAGGGCGTGGGTTCGAATCCCACATTGGCCATCCTTTTGCTTTTGCTTTTGTTTTTTGCGTTTGCTTTTGTCGTGAATTCTCGTGTGTGTTTGTGCTTTCGCTTTGCGTTTGCGCTTTGCGCTTTGCGTTTGTCTTTTGCATGTTGCTAGCTCGAGCTCGAGCTCGAACTCGAACTCGAACTCGAACTCGTTGCTTCCGTTGCGTTTTGTGTACGTTGCGCATACCTTGCGTTGTCTATGTCTGTGACTGTGTGTCTGCGTGTCTGCGTCCGTGTGCATTGTGTTTGGTCTGCGTGGTGTGCTTGTGTGTTCTCTTTTGACGTTTGTGTTGCGTTTTGATTGTCAATATCACTGCACTGCACTGTACCGCACTGCAAGGTTTGTTTGTTTGCTCGCCCATGCAGTCGCTAACTTTCACACTTACTTTCATGCGCCTACGTTCCGATGCGTCACTCCTGCATGGTGTGTGTGCGAGTGTGCGTTTGTGTGTGTTTGTGTTTGTGTGTGTGTGTGGTTGACGGTATGTGTGTGTGCGTGTGTGCGCGTGAGTATTGAGGTGCTGCTGCGTCGGCGTTTGTTTTGCACTCTTTCACTATGTTTGTTGGTGCGTGCAGTGATGTCGGTGTCACTGGCGTGTGCTGCATCGCGTTGGTCCACTCGCGTCCACTGCCGTCCACTGTTGTCCACTCGATGAGTATTGGTCGCACATTGGTCGGCTTGGCACTTATTGTGTGCTGCGTCGGGTGTAGAGTGTGTTGTGTGTGTTGTGTGTTTGGTCGTGTCGCTGGTTTGGTTTGTCGTATCGATTGGTAAGAATTGTGTTGTGTTGTGTGTTATGTTGTGTTTGTGCATGTTTGTGTTGGTCGTGTGTGTAGCGTTGTGTTTGTGTTTGCGTGTAGTTGTTGTTTTGTGTTTTGTGTTTTTTGTGTTGTTTTGTTTTGTGTTGTGTTGCATATGTGGTGATGTGCGTTTGTTGTGTGTGTATTGTTGTATGTTTGTGTGTTTGTGTGTTGTAGTGTTTGTGTGTGTATTGTGTTGGTGTATGTTGTGTGTGTGTGTTTGTGTTTTTGTCAATGGTCAATTGGCCGAGTGGTCTAAGGCGCCAGTTTAAGGCACTGGTCTGAAAGGGCGTGGGTTCGAATCCCACATTGGCCATCCTTTTGCTTTTGCTTTTGTTTTTGCGTTTGCTTTTGTCGTGAATTCTCGTGTGTGTTTGTGCTTTCGCTTTGCGTTTGCGCTTTGCGCTTTGCGTTTGTCTTTTGCATGTTGCTCGAGCTCGAACTCGAACTCGAACTCGAACTCGAACTCGAACTCGTTGCTTCCGTTGCGTTTTGTGTACGTTGCGCATACCTTGCGTTGTCTATGTCTGTGACTGTGTGTCTGCGTGTCTGCGTCCGTGTGCATTGTGTTTGGTCTGCGTGGTGTGCTTGTGTGTTCTCTTTTGACGTTTGTGTTGCGTTTTGATTGTCAATATCACGGCACTGCACTGTACCGCACTGCAAGGTTTGTTTGTTTGCTCGCCCATGCAGTCGCTAACTTTCACACTTACTTTCATGCGCCTACGTTCCGATGCGTCACTCCTGCATGGTGTGTGTGCGAGTGTGCGTTTGTGTGTGTTTGTGTTTGTGTGTGTGTGTGGTTGACGGTATGTGTGTGTGCGTGTGTGCGCGTGAGTATTGAGGTGCTGCTGCGTCGGCGTTTGTTTTGCACTCTTTCACTATGTTTGTTGGTGCGTGCAGTGATGTCGGTGTCACTGGCGTGTGCTGCATCGCGTTGGTCCACTCGCGTCCACTGCCGTCCACTGTTGTCCACTCGATGAGTATTGGTCGCACATTGGTCGGCTTGGCACTTATTGTGTGCTGCGTCGGGTGTAGAGTGTGTTGTGTGTGTTGTGTGTTTGGTCGTGTCGCTGGTTTGGTTTGTCGTATCGATTGGTAAGAATTGTGTTGTGTTGTGTGTTATGTTGTGTTTGTGCATGTTTGTGTTGGTCGTGTGTGTAGCGTTGTGTTTGTGTTGCGTGTAGTTGTTTTGTTTTGTGTTTTTTGTGTTGTTTTGTTTTGTGTTGTGTTGCATATGTGGTGATGTGCGTTTGTTGTGTGTGTATTGTTGTATGTTTGTGTGTTTGTGTGTTGTAGTGTTTGTGTGTGTATTGTGTTGGTGTATGTTGTGTGTGTGTGTTTGTGTTTTTGTCAATGGTCAATTGGCCGAGTGGTCTAAGGCGCCAGTTTAAGGCACTGGTCTGAAAGGGCGTGGGTTCGAATCCCACATTGGCCATCCTTTTGCTTTTGCTTTTGTTTTTGCGTTCTTGCGTTTGCTTTTGTCGTGAATTCTCGTGTGTGTTTGTGCTTTCGCTTTGCGTTTGCGCTTTGCGCTTTGCGTTTGTCTTTTGCATGTTGCTCGAGCTCGAACTCGAACTCGAGCTCGAACTCGAACTCGTTGCTTCCGTTGCGTTTTGTGTACGTTGCGCATACCTTGCGTTGTCTATGTCTGTGACTGTGTGTCTGCGTGTCTGCGTCCGTGTGCATTGTGTTTGGTCTGCGTGGTGTGCTTGTGTGTTCTCTTTTGACGTTTGTGTTGCGTTTTGATTGTCAATATCACTGCACTGCACTGTACCGCACTGCAAGGTTTGTTTGTTTGCTCGCCCATGCAGTCGCTAACTTTCACACTTACTTTCATGCGCCTACGTTCCGATGCGTCACTCCTGCATGGTGTGTGTGCGAGTGTGCGTTTGTGTGTGTTTGTGTTTGTGTGTGTGTGTGGTTGACGGTATGTGTGTGTGCGTGTGTGCGCGTGAGTATTGAGGTGCTGCTGCGTCGGCGTTTGTTTTGCACTCTTTCACTATGTTTGTTGGTGCGTGCAGTGATGTCGGTGTCACTGGCGTGTGCTGCATCGCGTTGGTCCACTCGCGTCCACTGCCGTCCACTGTTGTCCACTCGATGAGTATTGGTCGCACATTGGTCGGCTTGGCACTTATTGTGTGCTGCGTCGGGTGTAGAGTGTGTTGTGTGTGTTGTGTGTTTGGTCGTGTCGCTGGTTTGGTTTGTCGTATCGATTGGTAAGAATTGTGTTGTGTTGTGTGTTATGTTGTGTTTGTGCATGTTTGTGTTGGTCGTGTGTGTAGCGTTGTGTTTGTGTTTGCGTGTAGTTGTTGTTTTGTTTTGTGTTTTTTGTGTTGTTTTGTTTTGTGTTGTGTTGCATATGTGGTGATGTGCGTTTGTTGTGTGTGTATTGTTGTATGTTTGTGTGTTGTGTGTTGTAGTGTTTGTGTGTGTATTGTGTTGGTGTATGTGTGTGTGTGTGTTTGTGTTTTTGTCAATGGTCAATTGGCCGAGTGGTCTAAGGCGCCAGTTTAAGGCACTGGTCTGAAAGGGCGTGGGTTCGAATCCCACATTGGCCATCCTTTTGCTTTTGCTTTTGTTTTTGCGTTTGCTTTTGTCGTGAATTCTCGTGTGTGTTTGTGCTTTCGCTTTGCGTTTGCGCTTTGCGCTTTGCGTTTGTCTTTTGCATGTTGCTCGAGCTCGAACTCGAACTCGAGCTCGAACTCGAACTCGTTGCTTCCGTTGCGTTTTGTGTACGTTGCGCATACCTTGCGTTGTCTATGTCTGTGACTGTGTGTCTGCGTGTCTGCGTCCGTGTGCATTGTGTTTGGTCTGCGTGGTGTGCTTGTGTGTTCTCTTTTGACGTTTGTGTTGCGTTTTGATTGTCAATATCACTGCACTGCACTGTACCGCACTGCAAGGTTTGTTTGTTTGCTCGCCCATGCAGTCGCTAACTTTCACACTTACTTTCATGCGCCTACGTTCCGATGCGTCACTCCTGCATGGTGTGTGTGCGAGTGTGCGTTTGTGTGTGTTTGTGTTTGTGTGTGTGTGTGGTTGACGGTATGTGCGTGTGCGTGTGTGCGCGTGAGTATTGAGGTGCTGCTGCGTCGGCGTTTGTTTTGCACTCTTTCACTATGTTTGTTGGTGCGTGCAGTGATGTCGGTGTCACTGGCGTGTGCTGCATCGCGTTGGTCCACTCGCGTCCACTGCCGTCCACTGTTGTCCACTCGATGAGTATTGGTCGCACATTGGTCGGCTTGGCACTTATTGTGTGCTGCGTCGGGTGTAGAGTGTGTTGTGTGTGTTGTGTGTTTGGTCGTGTCGCTGGTTTGGTTTGTCGTATCGATTGGTAAGAATTGTGTTGTGTTGTGTGTTATGTTGTGTTTGTGCATGTTTGTGTTGGTCGTGTGTGTAGCGTTGTGTTTGTGTTTGCGTGTAGTTGTTTTGTTTTGTGTTTTTTGTGTTGTTTTGTTTTGTGTTGTGTTGCATATGTGGTGATGTGCGTTTGTTGTGTGTGTATTGTGTTGGTGTATGTTGTGTGTGTGTGTTTGTGTTTTTGTCAATGGTCAATTGGCCGAGTGGTCTAAGGCGCCAGTTTAAGGCACTGGTCTGAAAGGGCGTGGGTTCGAATCCCACATTGGCCATCCTTTTGCTTTTGCTTTTGTTTTTGCGTTTCCTTTTGCGTTTGCTTTTGTCGTGAATTCTCGTGTGTGTTTGTGCTTTCGCTTTGCGTTTGCGCTTTGCGCTTTGCGTTTGTCTTTTGCATGTTGCTCGAGCTCGAGCTCGAGCTCGAACTCGAACTCGAACTCGAACTCGAACTCGTTGCTTCCGTTGCGTTTTGTGTACGTTGCGCATACCTTGCGTTGTCTATGTCTGTGACTGTGTGTCTGCGTGTCTGCGTCCGTGTGCATTGTGTTTGGTCTGCGTGGTGTGCTTGTGTGTTCTCTTTTGACGTTTGTGTTGCGTTTTGATTGTCAATATCACTGCACTGCACTGTACCGCACTGCAAGGTTTGTTTGTTTGCTCGCCCATGCAGTCGCTAACTTTCACACTTACTTTCATGCGCCTACGTTCCGATGCGTCACTCCTGCATGGTGTGTGTGCGAGTGTGCGTTTGTGTGTGTTTGTGTTTGTGTTTGTGTGTGTGTGGTTGACGGTATGTGCGTGTGCGTGTGTGCGCGTGAGTATTGAGGTGCTGCTGCGTCGGCGTTTGTTTTGCACTCTTTCACTATGTTTGTTGGTGCGTGCAGTGATGTCGGTGTCACTGGCGTGTGCTGCATCGCGTTGGTCCACTCGCGTCCACTGCCGTCCACTGTTGTCCACTCGATGAGTATTGGTCGCACATTGGTCGGCTTGGCACTTATTGTGTGCTGCGTCGGGTGTAGAGTGTGTTGTGTGTGTTGTGTGTTTGGTCGTGTCGCTGGTTTGGTTTGTCGTATCGATTGGTAAGAATTGTGTTGTGTTGTGTGTTATGTTGTGTTTGTGCATGTTTGTGTTGGTCGTGTGTGTAGCGTTGTGTTTGTGTTTGCGTGTAGTTGTTTTGTTTTGTGTTTTGTGTTTTTTGTGTTGTTTTGTTTTGTGTTGTGTTGCATATGTGGTGATGTGCGTTTGTTGTGTGTGTATTGTTGTATGTTTGTGTGTTTGTGTGTTGTAGTGTTTGTGTGTGTATTGTGTTGGTGTATGTTGTGTGTGTGTGTTTGTGTTTTTGTCAATGGTCAATTGGCCGAGTGGTCTAAGGCGCCAGTTTAAGGCACTGGTCTGAAAGGGCGTGGGTTCGAATCCCACATTGGCCATCCTTTTGCTTTTGCTTTTGTTTTTGCGTTTGCTTTTGTCGTGAATTCTCGTGTGTGTTTGTGCTTTCGCTTTGCGTTTGCGCTTTGCGCTTTGCGTTTGTCTTTTGCATGTTGCTCGAGCTCGAACTCGAACTCGAGCTCGAACTCGAACTCGAACTCGAACTCGTTGCTTCCGTTGCGTTTTGTGTACGTTGCGCATACCTTGCGTTGTCTATGTCTGTGACTGTGTGTCTGCGTGTCTGCGTCCGTGTGCATTGTGTTTGGTCTGCGTGGTGTGCTTGTGTGTTCTCTTTTGACGTTTGTGTTGCGTTTTGATTGTCAATATCACTGCACTGCACTGTACCGCACTGCAAGGTTTGTTTGTTTGCTCGCCCATGCAGTCGCTAACTTTCACACTTACTTTCATGCGCCTACGTTCCGATGCGTCACTCCTGCATGGTGTGTGTGCGAGTGTGCGTTTGTGTGTGTTTGTGTTTGTGTGTGTGTGTGGTTGACGGTATGTGTGTGTGCGTGTGTGCGCGTGAGTATTGAGGTGCTGCTGCGTCGGCGTTTGTTTTGCACTCTTTCACTATGTTTGTTGGTGCGTGCAGTGATGTCGGTGTCACTGGCGTGTGCTGCATCGCGTTGGTCCACTCGCGTCCACTGCCGTCCACTGTTGTCCACTCGATGAGTATTGGTCGCACATTGGTCGGCTTGGCACTTATTGTGTGCTGCGTCGGGTGTAGAGTGTGTTGAGTGTGTTGTGTGTTTGGTCGTGTCGCTGGTTTGGTTTGTTGTATGTTTGTTTGTTAGTAGTGGAATATATGGTGATTGTGTTATAGGCTTGTATTGTCTAAACGCAATGTGTTGGAGTGTTTGCTTTTTTCATATGTGGAACAACCTTCACAAAGTTTATGTTATCGTTTGTTTATCAGTTTGTATTTTCTCAATTTGATCCATGTTATAATAGATAATAGTCGTTTAAACCACATTACATCTGGGGTCGTGTTGGTATTTGAGCTCATTTATGTACTAGAAATCATTCTATGTGACCTTTCTACAAACTGCGCAGACGACGCTCTTCTATACGCCAATGCGCACTACAGTATGCTTTCATTGAGGTACCAACGAAATCTCATAAATTGATCTTTTCTCGACTAGTGTTGGAGAAAACAAGAACACGCGCCGACTATTCGTCTTTGATCTATCCGTCACGTTGGTGCCGGCTAGCAAGCGCTCAACAAAGATGAAACGAAACTCAACCTGTGGCTTGCTCCCCCTTCGGATGGAGCAAGGTCGGTGAGAGCGCGGTCGAGATTAACATTACAGAAAAGGCAAGGACGTCCACGCCACCGCCAGCATCAGCAAGGAAAAGCTCAAATGCTCTGAGCACTTGCGCCTTTCCTTGCGCGCTTTTGCTCGTTCAGAGACGCCGACAGGGACGACTTCATGCGCCGAATGCTAGGCGTAACGATCATCTCTGCGGTCTTAAACAGCTTACCCTCGTTGTGGCCAACGCGCCATGTCACACCGACGTCAACTCAGTAATTAGCGAGCACGAGTTCGAAACAGTCTCGTTTGTTCGTCATTGGTCAATCTCGCCAATGTCCAACCCTATCGAATCTGTTCTCGGAGTACAAGAGCGCAGTGAAGTGCTTTCTTACGCAGGGCAGATAGGGTATTGCGCAGATGCCCAGCAATATGACGATGGAGGATCACTGGCCGCATTACCTATAGCTCGCTTCAGGAGAGTTTGCGATTGAGGTGTCAGATTTGAACGCTGTTTTGTGTGTTTTTATACCATAATTCGAGGGAATCACGTACACAATCAGCGTCTTTGAATTTGCTACAGATCAAACGCTATCAGCAAAATTTATAGTTGTATCAATATGTCCAGGAGTGTATGCCTGTGGGAAATGAAGTAAAACGTTTTAATTGTTGCAGGTATGGCTGAAGGGTGGTGTTTGTTTGAATTTTGCACATTCATGTGATCCACAGAAAGAAGGGAATGTGTTATTGAATGAGGAAAAGATGTACTATACATCACGTTTAGCCAAGTGTTTCTGTGCCTTCAAACCGAGCGCAAAAAGCCTAAGAACTTCAAGGCCGTCACCGCTGTTAAACGCGACAATATTGTGAAGCAACTGGCCGACCAGCACCCGTCCAACTCGGCTCTGTTTGACAACCTTCCGGACTATCATGAGCGCCGCCGCAACTTCTTCTGCGCACCCACAACTGTACACACCCTGTGGCCCAGCTACACCAACACAGCCCTGGTCGTGTCAAGCGGCGTCATCAACGTCATCCGACGTCTACTCTCAAATCAACCCGATGGCCACACACCGGATTCTGGCTTTGTTTGTGTCGACGATGAGCTCCAACCGACCGTAGTCTCTGACGACGTTGTCGAGCTTGTCAGCGGCGACTACTCCATCTGTGTCGCGAATCGCAAGCAGTTCAACAAATTTGTGCGGTGCATCAATGCGGCAGTCAGCTTCCGCGCCATTGCGCGGCTATTTGTGGTCTTTGGCTAGGCAATCAGCAGTGTCAAGATTGACAAGCTGAACGAGCGCGACGTAGCACGGTGTGTACGCCACGTGGTCTCTATCAACTGGACCTCACTGCACAAGTTCTCGAACACGTTTGGGCCTTCTCGATCCTCGTCGACGGCACCACACACTTCGCAAGCGGCTACCTCGACGTAAGTCTCTCGTTCGAGCTCGAAGGCACAATCGTCAACGCCACTTGCTCTCAATTATGATGGACGGAAAGGCACACACTTAGCATCGAACTACGCGGATCTCGTTCGTGACGTTATGAACTGCGTGGGAGGCATCGACATTCTCACCATCATTTAACGCTCTCGTTGAGGTTTGCAAGGCACTTTCGTTGGAGAGCACGTTCACGAGGTGTTTCGGTACAATGTGCGCAGTGGTGTGGGTGAGTGTCCGACGTACCCAACCATTCGCTGGGACTCTATCCACGACTCCTGCCACTTTTTTGCTGCCAACTACGACTCGCTGGTATCATCTCAAGACGAGAAGGAGCCCGAGCGATCGTGTCACTCGTGGTGGCTCTGCGTATTTCTCGTCTCTGATCTGACAGATTCTCTGCGCTGGTGCTTCAAGGCTCTGCAATATGAGACCGTCACTGTAAAGTGGCCACGGTCCACACTCTGTTAGTTACGACTAGCAGACCTTCACTCATTTGTATTCACTTTAAGAGGTGTTCTATTCGCTAGGGATCATATTTTAGGGGGACTCAAATTTGAAGCGCCCTACATTGGAGTGGCTCTCAGCTCTGTCGTACTTGAGTGGATAACACTCTTTTACCAAATAAAAAAACTCATAGTTGAAAAACACATATCACACTCAAACTTCCTCTGCTATAGTGTATTCAAGTCACTTCCGTGCAAGATTTGGCCACACAACGCTCAGTAAGATATGTACCGAGCGCAACACGCTTGTGGCTCGCTACTCGGATGGCTGCGCGTTCAGGCGTCGACTTGACAGCACAGACAAGCTTCACTTTGACGATGCCTGGAATAAGTTCGACGGCGCGCTATCTTCTACTCGCATCAAGTCCTTCATGGCAGAACGCCAGGCAAGCACACAGTCGAGAGCAACTTCAGCTACCTGGAGCAAGTCAAGAGCTCTCACCGCGTTCTCGCTGGGCGACTACGTGATGGAAGGCCAGGCGAAGTCGAAGCAGCTCTTCGAGCTATGGAGCTAGCGAATAAAGTCGAACGACTTGTTTGACTTGGAAAAGTGTGTACGTATGCACATTCTTACTTTTAGGTTTGAGGCCGTCTCGCGCTACCCAACGCTGCATGCCTACGTGTGAGGTCTCAAAATTCCTACTTGACCTTCAACTAGGACGATCGTCGCAAGTACCGACTTTGCACAGGCCTGAAGATAACGCAGGGCTCACAAGGTCGCATTCGGAGGAGCGGTTGTGAAGACGTGCAACGTGGGAGGATGGACGATCAAGTGCGTGAACCAGCGTCCTGAACCCTGACTTCTGTATCCTAGAACTCGTTTGTTTCGCTCTATGCAGTAACCGCAACATCACACTCAAGACCACTACACTGACGCTTATCGCTGCTGTTGAGGCGGTGTTCAAGGCGATGAGCAGCATCACAAGCAGTGCTTTGAGACTGTGCAAAGCGCCTTGTATAGCGCGACGCGCGATCACGGTGGCAACAGCTACGCGATTCCACACATTGACAAAGTGACGCTGATCAGACGTGACGGCGTGTTGCCAAAACAGATAGAGTATATTGACGAAGCATACCAAGTCGCGTCGCATGCGCTGTACTTTGAAGGTGTTGTTTGAATGAAGAGCCGTAACGATTTCTGACTATTGTTTGGCTGAACTTAATCAATTCGTACATATTGGCATCTTAATTCGGATGTTAAAACGTTCTTCATTATTATTGGCCAAACTTCAGCGATCCATTCACCTTACTCTAAAATTATGCGATTTTGTGTCACGGGAGTGACTCACTTACACAAGCTTGAGTGTAATACGTGTTTTTCACCTCTGGGGTTATGATTTGGTTTTAATGGTGCTGTCCGCTAAAGCACGGAAGTACTGACAGTCATTCTAATGCAGGTTGGTTTCTAATAGGAGTGTCTTCCTAAAGAGACCCTTCGCTAATAGAACACTTTCCAAAATGAATACAAATGAGTGAAGGTCCGCTAGTCATATCTAGGTGTAAGTGTAAGGTGACCGGAACATATATATTCTAACAACGCTTCATTCTGTGTGGGTGCGAACGTTGAGAGGTTCAACGAGTCTTCACTCCGTCCAAGTCAATCGCAAGCGCAAACTCAACCTGCGCTCAACTACGCGTCATACACCAACCAACACGAACCATCAGTGTGAGGTTTGTGCTCGTTCGCTCGTACTCGACGACAAGCAGTCATAGGTATATGATGCCTAAAACACTATTTTGGGACAGAGTAGTACCACTTTCGCCACTGCACACATTACTATGCTTTCATCAAGGTACCCACGAGATACTTATCGAGTAGATCTTGTTCTGCACGAACGTTAGACTACAAAGCAAATCTGCATATTAGAGAGATTTCTGAAAAGTCTCACACTGTCCACACCATATTGTATGGAAAAGGGACGGCCAAACTACGAAGTGATATCTACAGACAGCTGGTTCCACACAATATCATCGAGCAGTCAACAGGCAAAGAGAGCGAGCGAGTCGCCACGTGCGCGACCGCTGTCGTTGACTCACGACCAATGCGGCTGCAGTGAGACCCACGCCACGTGCTGTTGTGTCTCTGTTGGATATTTCGTTTGTGCGTGAGTTTACGGAACAGGATGGACAATGCACTTGTTGCTGTCTTAGAAAGGAAAAATAAGCGCTCTGTCCTCAAAGTCGTTTTGGCCACCATGATCATCGAGCGGCCACTCGTTCCACAGACACGCTTCGACCTAGCGGCACAGTCTGACGGCAATGCGGTCGTCGACTATCGATTCGACACGCACGGCGTGCGTCTGCTGTCAGCACTCTGCTCCTGCCATCTGTTGTCATCACACCGACGGGCGATCTCGTACTCGCCGAAGAAGCACGTTGCGTCGTGCTTCACCGAATCGCCTACCGACGTGCTACCACTCTTAATCGCGGATGTTCGGCAGGAGCGCATCGTCGCTGTGCCGCATTGTCGTCGTAACCATCGACCTCATCCACGACCGATGGCATGAGCGATTGCACCATTGCACAGACATCGTTGGGAAAAAATGACCGCATACTGCGACGCCATCGCGAACAAGGGGGCTGCGATCCAGCGGGTGTTTGGCTTTGTCGACGGCACCAAGGTGCCTACCTGCCGTATCGTCGGTAACGACAGCTTGCAAAAGCAGCAGTACAGCGGACACAAGCGTGCATTGCCTGTGCTTCCATGCGCTCACTCTTCCAGACGGACTCTGCGCACACTTCAATTTCTGGGGTCCAGTCGAAGGCAAAACTCACGACTCAACGATGATGCAACGCAGCGGTCTGCGTGAGTACCTCGTGCAACGTCCCTCCGTCTTTCGAGACCGGTTCATCTACGGCGATTCAGGGTACGGCGAGCCGGAGCACATTGTCTCTCCACACAAAGGTGGCGCATTGAGCATCTCACAGCAGCAAGTGAATCGGTCAATAAGCGCAGTGAGAGAGTCTGTGGAGTGGTCGTTCGGCGTATGAAGACACTCTGGGCGTTTGCCGACTTCGTAAAAAGCACGTGGTGATTTTGTCGCTGGTTGGCAAAGTAGTCAAGGTGGCGATGCTCCTGACTGATGCGCACACATGTTACTACAAAGGGAACCAGATCAGTGCGTTCTTCGCAATGGCCCCGCCGCCATTGCAAGAGTACATTGCTTAGTGTTAGTCATCCACTTGGGTATACTCGTTAGCCTTCTTCACAAGTGCGTGCAATAGAGTCATCGTCTTCTTGAGCTCCATCTTGCCGATTTCAATCCGTTCTGCGCTGCCGGCTGCACGTTCGGTACGCTGGTGCTACCGCTCCTTTTCGTGGTCTACGAGTTCATGGCGAAAATGCTCAGCGCGCAACTCGTGATCTGCGCGCGCGACCTCGAGTTCCTGACGTCGAACCTGCAGCTCCTATCTCTTGTACTCGACCTCTTTGTCTGTGTCCTTCACGAGGAGCGACAACATCTCGCCATACTTGCGTTGCCTCTCTCTGCTTTCGTGGTCGTCGTTGCGCGCGCGCTTTCCGAGTGACCTCATCGCAGCGTCGCGCACAGCAGCCCCTTTCGCTTCGTCTTCCTCTCGGCGCTTCCTCTCGCGCTCCGCATGTGTTGCTCTTTGTTGTTCCATGTCATCGACCATCGCAAGTAGCTCGTCAAGCAGATCGTGCCGCTCCTCCAACCTGACGCACGCGTGGAGTCTGCGTTACTATTGCGGTGGCGACCTAGGACAGAGAGGAATTGATTCTGCGCTTTCTTGCCGTCTATTCCGTGACGTGCGAACGCGCCGTCTCGTAAACGGCGTGTCTGCGCGCACTTGCCGCAGGAGGAGCAAGTCCTCTTGCTCGCTCCAGTTTCGCCTTTTGCTTGGCGTCCATCTCCTAAGTGCAGACTGTGCGCCGTATGCGTTGTGTGTGGGTGTGGTGGAGATCCGCACATTTGACGATTTCTGCGGATAAATCTCACATATATATTCGTTCTCAAGGGTTTCGTACTTTTTAGTTCATTTTATGGTGTGGGAATGGGAAATGAGCTTTAGAAATCTCTCTATTATGCTTTTTCCTATCCGTATATGAATAGTTTTCTTTTAATTAGTTATATTTAGTCGCTAAGCTGAGTTCTTTTTGATCGATATTTTCGATTTCATACAATGCTCAAGTGTTACGATAAAAATATTGTAAACGCTATGTTGATAGATATATACAAAATCAACACGAAAGTGTTACAACAAGACAGCTGGTATTGTGAGCACGAGGTTTGTATGCTTGTTTCGCAGAAGTCTGCTCGTTGCGGTTGTCCCAGCTCAGCATCTGGAGTGACTTGCATGCAGCGAGCAGGAGGTATGTAGCAATGGCGCTGCTGCTGTCAGAGGCGTCACGAGTCGTGACTCAAGAACGTGGTCGCCACCGAACTATGAGTGGCATCAGCGAGCGAGCGATGTCGGTGCTGTCGCCTGCGTCATGAGCTGCTATTCGGTGCGCTGTTCTTTTTCGTGGACGAGCGAGCCAAGTATGTCGGCGTCCATTTACGGTTTTGATAGTGACAAAAGCAAATAATTGCTGCGATGACGGTGCGGTGTCGGCGCGCGCGGTTTGCGACTTCAAGCGCGGGACTTTCCTCGCAAAGCATACAAATCGCAAGTGCAGCGTGCGCGCTTTTCGGGTAGGCTCGGCACGTTTCTCGCTGCATGCATGTGTCCGAGTCGAGGGCATTGGCGAGCAGCAGCAGGCTGGCGGCTCTCGCTGGATTCATTCGTTCATGCGCAGCACTTCTTCAGCGTGGAGCACCGGGAGACGCGCGCGTGTGTGTGCAAGTCACTCGCTCCATCACTCCATCCGTCCGACGTCAAAGCGCGCGCGAACGACACGCCTGACTGCGATCGCTACTTTACAATTGGTCGCGTCGTCGCCACATTGATCGATCGACCCCACCGCTTCGACTACCATCAACATGGTCCCGCCGCCGCCGTCTTCGCGCCCCGCTACAGACGCGCGCAGCTGGCTCAGCGCCCGCGCCGACGACCTCGTGCGCGCGCTCTTTCCGCGCGTCATGGAGTACAAAGTCATCTCGCGCGAGCGGGAGAAGCACGAGTTCATGCCGGTCGTGTACGTCATTGACCGGTCCGCAAACTGGAAGCAGCGCGTGCCGAGCTTCCTCGAGCGTGCGATCGTCCAGGCGTACATCACGCCGCTCGTGCTCGGTGATGACTCGACCGCCACATCCTCGACACACAAACTCGCGCGCTTGGCTGCAGAGCTCGACCAGCGCACGCGGCTTATGGACGTCGCAACGGCCGGTGTGTGCACTGACGAGCCAAAGTACAAGCTCGGTGTGTTTGTCGACTACTCGAGCGCAGCGCACGCGCGCGAGCACTCGGACCTGTACCAAGTCGTGCGCACGATCGCGACGACGCTGCGGGACGCGACGCACCAGCGCGCGCTCGTCGTGCCTGTGACGATGCACTACTGCTCGAGCGGGAGCTTTGTGAACGTGAACCGGTTCGCTGGCATTCGGTACGGCGCGCCCGTGCTGCTCGAGGCGCGCGACGTCGCGACGTTCTCGCAGGACCCAGTCGAGTTCATCCAGCACATCAGCGCGCGGCTGAGCGCGTCGCTCAAGATGCAGCCGCCAAGCACCGCGACGCAGATGGAGGTCCTGCGGCTCTCGCGCACGCTGCACGTCTACTGCGCCAAGGTCTTTCGCGACGACTGCTTCTCGCGGCGCCAGATCGCGTCGATGAACGAAGAGATCCTGCAGATCCACTTCCGCACGCGCAGTCACCCAGACATGCACGTGCTCAAGGACAAGATGACGACGTACTGCCGCATCCTGCGCAAGTGGCGCCTGCGCGACGAAGACATCAACTCGGCGGCGATCGAGAACCACGAGACGAGCGCCATGCACCTCGCGTGGGTCGTCGCGATCTTTCTCGAGCGCGTGCTCACAGCGCCCGGGCAGCTCCTGCTCTCAGGCGCGTGCGACCTCGTGTACCGCCCGCAGCTCCAGCGCAAGCAAGTTGCAACTGCCGCGATGCTCTCTGCGCTCGTCAAGTGCGCGCTCGCGCTCGTCGCAGTCGGCGTTGTCGTCCGCCTTGCGCAGTCGCCGCCCGTGTTCTGGTGTCTCGTCGCGCTTGGCGCGCTCGTGGCGCTGCTCCACGCGTTCAAAGACGCGCTCGGGTACCGCGACGTCGCGCAGCACTTGAAGAAGCTCCAGTTCTACTTGATGGACGCGTCGGAGCTCCAGGAGCTGAAAGAGACGCGCGCTGTGCTCGCGCGGCGCATCCACGCGCTCGTGGCGCACTACTTGAGCACGGACTTGCCGCAGCCAGTGCTCCAGGACCGGTCGAAAGCGTCGGCCGTCGACACGGTGCTCCCTGCGACCGACGAGTACGCGCTGAACCCGCACCACAAGATATTTATTAACGCGCCGCGGTCATACCCGCTCGCGTACACGCGCGCGCTCGCAGGCGACGACGCGCTCGTGCGCCGCGTCGTGTACGCGCCCAAGATGCTGCGCGACGAGGTGTGGCGCACTATTTATGAGACCCTCGCGCCGCCGCACTTGCGCCTGAGCGCGCTGCTCGCGACGAACAAGGGCGACAACTTGCCGATGGACGCGCTCCTGCGCACGCCGCTCTTCAGTGCCGTCCTCACTGCGTACGTGACGTACCAGACCCAGCAGCAGCAGACGTCCGATGACGAGACCGAGTCGAGCGACACGGGCGCAGTGCGACTACCTTCGTGTGCGACTGCAGACGACGACTGCAGTAGCAGAGACGCATTCACTGCGTACGGCGACTGCGGGTCAGCAGACGCAGTCGTTGCCGCTGCGCTGCAGCTCGCGCAAGAAGAGGACGAGCTGAGCAGCTAAGGAGGCAAAGACGAGAGCGCAAGTAGAGAGACATGGTCGTGTCGTGTGGCTGTAGTAAATAGCTGATGTGGAGCACCATCCTCGTTCACTGTGGTGTTGAGAGACTCGATCTGCTGCTAGCGGTGACTGACGCCTGCGATGCACGAGGCACGTGTGAGTGAGCTCGTGACCTTCTGACTGCATCTATCGGTCTCACAGCGGAGACGCACTGAACGAGCGGCCAGTTGGAGGTCCTGGTGCACTTGCGTACGGCCGCGCTTGAGTGTCGTCGTATCGGAGTGGCGTCGCACTCGAGGCTTTGCCTTCACCGAGGAGCTTGTCGATCGTGTCGCCTTTGCTAGAGTGGCACGAGTCGACAGTTCGTCCGTCCAACGCGTCAGTCGAGGCGCAGACACCACGGCACTGGACGCAAGCAAGAGAGAGAGAGAGAGAGAGTACTCCGCACCGAATGGCGCCTTGCGCTTTCGGTGACGGCGCCTTCGGGTTCCCAAAGATGTCGAGCTGGTCGCGGAACTTGGCTTCCTCGGCGTCAAACATGTTCTTGCGGTGGAAGCTCTCGCGCGCGACCTGTGTGCGTGTGAGCGAGCGAGAGGTTGAGATCAAGGCAGAGCATCGTGGATCAGCTCACTTCACAGGCTCTCAAGTGCCCCCCGCACCTGTCCTTCGTAGCTGCTCGAGAACCCTGCGAGCTCTTGGAACGCGCTCGAGCCGCAGATGAAGCCTTCATCGGGCTTTTGGTCGAGTACAGTCGGCTTCTTGATGCGCGGCGATACGACTGCGAGGTTCTGCGCCTGGAGCTGACGCGCGACCTGCGCGGCTTGGAAGCTCTGGAGCTTCTTCTGGATCAAGTCGCCGACACGGTCGGTGATCCCGAGGTCGGCGCAGCACTCGTAGATCAAGCTCACTTTCGAGTTCTGTGATGTGAACAGCGCACAGAGCGCACACAAGAGTGTGAGAGGTAGTGCATACACACACACACACGAGGTAGGACTCGATCAAACTTGCATGACGCACCAGCGCGTAGACGTCTCGCTGGAGCTTGTCGTTATGCGCTTTGAGCTCGTCAATGAGCTGTCGACCCTCCATCGCCTGCACGCACATCCATCCTTGTCAGCCTCACACACACTACCAAGCTCAACTATCAGCATCAGCAGCGAGTCGTACTTCGCGCATCCACTGGTTCGCATACGCGTCAAACTTCTTCGGGTCGCCGCCATTGCCTTGCGCTGGGAACATCGCAGCCTCTGTCTGCGAGTGCTCCGGTCGTCCTTCCGGTCGCTTGTGCTTTGACTCGCTATGTTTACCAGCGACGCGCGTCACATTGAAACGAACACGAGACAGACACTGGGAACTTGGGAACTCTGTGATGTTGATACTGGCAAGTGCTACTCGCGACGAACGATCCTTTCACTTGTTCTACACCTTGATCCACTTGTCCTCGCGCTGCACGGCGCGATCAATGACGACCGTCTGGCCGTACGGGTTGTAGCACGCGTGGAACGGCTTCTTGAGGTCTTCGCAGAACTCGCGCATCTTCTCGCGCGCGTCCGCGAGGCTCTCGGCCGCGTAGTACACTGGCTGGTACGTCGTGATCGGGTACTTCTGCTTGCACGCCGCGAACGGGTCCCACGGACGCACCTCTGGGAACTCGTCAACACCGCCGGCTGGACGCGTGGGCGAGCACGCGTACTCGAGCTCACCAAAGCTCGAGAGCAGACCCGCGCCGTACGCCTGTGTGTGTAGGAGGCAAGGAAGAAAGAGCAGGTGGGTCAGTGCCACCGAGTTCCTCAGTCTGTCTAGAGCTCTGAGCTGTCAAGGAGCGCGTACCTTGTACTCGCCGTTCTGCTTCGTGAGACCGTACTCGACCGAGAACCAGTAGCACTGGCGATCACAGACACCATCGAGTGTTACAATTGTCAGTCTCGTGGTCTGCGACCTCAACGGAGGAAGAGCTCCTCAATGCTACGCACCGTCGCCAAGCGCTCGATCTCTTCGTCCGACGCGCCGAGCGACGCAAGGCCGATCTCGTGCGAAAAGTCCGCAAAGTCTGGGTCCTGCGCTCGCAAAGAGAGACGTCGATCAGTCAGTCACTGCCACAGCAGCTCGTGGCTCCGACAGACAACACAACGAGGCTGTGGACGTACTGCGAACATCGGGGCGTGGCCCATGAGCTCGTGGCAAATGTCTGGCTCTGGCGTGTAGAGCGGCATCGAGTGGTGGCGAATGTACTGCGTGGAGAAGAAGACGCGGAAGGCGAGGCCGTTGAGGAAGTCGCGCGACGAGAGGAGGCCGCCGACTGGGCGGAGCGTGAAGCCCGTGCACTCTTTGAGGAAGTTGGAGATGTCCTGCTGCTGCGGGATGTTGTCAACTGCGTAGCCGCAGTTGCTCTCGAGCAGCGGCACGATGTAGTTGAACTCGTCGCACGCGTAGCGCTTCCAGAGGTCCTTCATACGCGTGTAGATCACGCCCCACGTCTTGATCTGCAGAGCAAGGCGTTGCATGAGCGTGAGTGTCAAGCGTGAGGTCGAAGACCCAGACAAGCACAGGACGCACCTCGTCTTCCGTGTACTCGAGACGCGGGATCGGGTCGCCCTGGCGGTAGTTCTCCGCCATTTGCGCAAACGTGTCGCGGCGCGAGCGGTACACTTTGTCCTGTGAAGGAGCACATGCGCGTCAGTCTAACGCTCTATCGATAGGCATCATGAGAGAGCTCGAGCGAGCGAACGACGTACATTGAAGCCTGGGTGGTCCGACTCGAGGTCCGTGCCAGCGTCGAGCACTTGCGAGACCGAGCGGTCGAGCTCGTTGATCTTGCGTGGGAACCACGGGACTAAAGACACAAGCAAGCAAGCGAGCGTTAGCGTCGGAAGCACACAGTGTGAGTGTATGTGCCAAAGCAGCAGCGCTGTAGCGCACCTTTCTTGTCGTGCAGCACCATGAGCATGAGGCTGTTCTTCTTGAGGTCGTCCATGAGGTTGTCGACCTCTTCGTCGCCGCGCTTGCCGTCAAAGTCGATGTAGAAGCTGTAGTTGCGGTTGTAGCCCTTCGACGGACGCGACTCGATGCGCGTCATGTTGACGTCATGCTTCCAGAAGAACTTGAGAATGTCCTGGAGCGAGCCTGCAAGGCGTCGCATGCGTGTGTATACGAGAGCAACTGGCCAATCAGTCACGTCGTCCGGACACACGCGTACGTACAGACAGAGACGCATGGACGCACCTGGTCCGTCCTCGACTTCGACGAGGATCGACGTCTTGTTGCTGTCGCCGACCGTGTAGAAGCGCTTCGTCGCGGCAGTGAGCGACGCAGCGTTGCGCAGTGCAGACTGCAAGTGTACACACACGTGAATGCATGTGAGCGACAGTTGGCACAGCATCTTGAGCGCAATCAAGCGAGACGTACGTGCTGCGTTGCGCGAGTCGCGGCAACGTGCGAGCGCTGCACGAGGTTGCGAAAGAGCATGGTCGGCCGTAGCAGGAGTGAGCGAGCGAGCGTTGCGTATGTGCGTGTGTGCGTGTGTGTTGCGAGGACGCGTCGAATCCAGGAATGAGTGAGCGAGCGAGTGTCTGGCGCTTGGTGCAGCAGCAGCTCTTGCTCGTCTTGCTCTTGCTCGTCTTGCTTGGTCGCGCTTGTACAGCAACTTGTGGCTTGTGATGTGATGACCCGCCGCGTGCTTGAACCTCAGTTGCCCTAGCCGCAGGTTGAGTGGAAAACTGAAAATTACACAAATAGCCTTATATGTGTCGCTTCGAGACGAGGCTTGAAGCAACAACATGGCTTGACCACCGAATCCATCGAATCGATTGTGACGGCGTTTGTATCTCTTGACACGAGGACTTCGCACTTGCTGCGCATTGTATTGCCTGTGCTAGTGCTTGTGCCCATGCAAGCACAGCAATAGTGCTGATAGCAGCAGCGAGAATCGTTGGTGCAGCGAGCGCCTTTCAAAGCGTCGTGAGGACGCTCAACAACAACAACAAGGTGAGCTTTTCAGTCGGTCGTCACATCTTCAGTTTGGACACTTGACCAGCACGAGTTAATTGTTGAAATAGCATTTCTCTATGTCAATATTCCTGGAATGTACTTACATGTAGTATAATTCACAGCCAAGCTATTCATACTTGCATATACTGCATAAAGAGATGCATACGTTTCATATACTACAAATACAAGCAGTTCGGACTTGACACGTTAGACACAGTACGCTTTTGATCACGCTAATCCGACCATCGGGTTCGAGAGGCGTTCAAGCGAACAAGCTCAGCGCTTTTCGCCCCATTCGACCGAGTGCTCGCACCAGCGCACGTCTCTCGCTCCTTCTCGCTCCCTCGCTCGCCATGAAGCTCACGGTCAAGACGCTCCAGGGCGTCGCGTTCTCCATCGATGCCGAGCCAACCGACACGGTGCGTTCAGTGTGTCTGTGCGAATGCGACTCGCTTGCTCGTGTGCATTGAGCGCAGTCACCATGCGTGAGCGCCATGACGCTGTATCTTTCTCACAAATGGATCTTCTCGAATCTTCTGCTGCTTGTGCGCAGGTCGCGAGCGTGAAGGCGACGATCGAGGCGCAGCAGAGCTTCCCTGTGGCGCAGCAGAAGCTCATCCACGCAGGCAAAGTGCTCAAGGATGACAGCCCCCTCGCCGAGTACAACGTCAAGGAGAACGACTTCCTCGTTGTCATGGTCACGAAGGTGCGTTCGCGCTCTTGCAAGCAAATGGGTTGAAAATGACACGAACGCTCACGCACGGTGTCGTCGTTCTACTTGCAGCCCAAGGCACCAAAGCCATCGGCAGCAGCAGCTCCGCCAGCAGCGGCAGCCACACCAGCACCAGCAGCACCTGCAGTCGCTGCGCCTGCTGCTGCTCCTGCAGCTGCACCAGCCGCTGTCCCAAGCACGTCGGCCGCCTCGAGCAGCAGCACGTCGACTGCGTCTGCCGTGTCGACGTCGTCGGCTGCACCAGCGACGAATGCTGCGCCTGCGAGCGGCATTGTTGTGGTACGTCTGCACTGCGCCAGTTGACGCGACTACCTCTGTGAGTGAGGACGAGCCAACTGACTGACGGACGTCTCTACGATGCAGGGCGAGCAAATGAACGCGACTGTGCAGCAGCTGTGCGAGATGGGCTTCCCAGAGGACCAAGTGCGCTCGGCGCTCCAAGCAGCGTTCAACAACCCGGACCGCGCAGTCGAGTACTTGATGAACGGCATCCCAGAGCAAGTGGCTGCGCCGCCCGCGACTGCGCCGGCTGCGACCAGCGGCGGCGCGGTCGCGAACTCGCTTGAAGCGCTGAGAAATCACCCGCAGTTCGACGCGCTGCGCCAGCTCATTCAGTCGAACCCAGCGGCGCTGCCAGCGGTGCTCCAGCAGATCGGCGGCCAGAACCCGGAGCTCCTGCGCTTGATCCACCAGAACCAGGACCAGTTTGTGCAGATGCTGAACGAGCCGATCACGGCGCCGGCTGGGCCTGCCGCGCCTGCCGGTGCGTCGCCGTTCGACCTCGGCGGTCTCGGCGGCGGCGCGATGCCAACGCCGCAGCAGATCCAGCAGCTCGTGGACTCGCTGAGCCCAGAGCAGCAGGCACAGATGGCGGCGCAAATGGGCATGACGCCCGAGCAACTGCGCGGGCTCTCGCAGATGCTGAGCAACCTCCCGCCAGGCGCGATGGAGCAGATGATGGCGTCTATGGGCGGCGACGGCGCGGGCGGCGCACCTGGCGGCGGCGGCCACCGCATCATGCTCACGGAAGAAGAGGCGGCGGCGATTGACCGCCTTTGCGACATGGGATTTGACCGCAACGAGGCCGTGCAGGCGTACTTGGCGTGCGACAAGAACGAGGCGCTCGCAGCAAACTTCCTCATGGACAGCATGTCGGACAGCTTTGGCGGCGGCGGTGGCGGCGGCGCAGGAGGCGACGACAACGACGACATTTACGGATAAGACACGCACGCGCCAGCAGCAGCTGCAGTCGGACTACTACTAATACGTACGATGCGTTCGCGAGCACCGCGTCGATCTGTGATGCTTTGGTCGTGCTCGTACTGTGTCGTGATCCCGCGCTTGATTACTTGCGTCCTACGCGTGTCCTCTCGCCTCCCTGTGCTGTAAGCGAAAGTGTCCGGTGCGCATACGGTCGTGCGGGTGCTAACTTTAGTCATCGAGCAGTTTCACGAGGCAATGAGCACGTGGAGTGTGCCCCGACCACACTCGACACAGACGCGAGCGTGTCGGACGCCAGTTGCAGCGACGAGGAGCGCGCGCGTGAGACCGAAGACGACGCACGCGAGATGGGCGAAGAGGTCGAGAAGCACATCCTGCGCAAGTACGAGCTGCTGCAGAAGCTCGGCAAAGGCGTGCGTTGAGTTCCAACTCGTCGAAGTGGTGATGTGGACAATCGTCATGGCTCAAACTGACAGTGGTAGTGTTACGACGACCTCCGACGGTGTGCATGTGCTCAGGCATACGGGATCGTCTGGAAAGCGATCGACAAGAACACGCGGCAGGTCGTGGCGCTCAAGAAGTGCTTCGACGCCTTCCGCAACGCCACGGATGCACAGCGCACGTTCCGCGAAGTCATGTATCTCCAGGAGCTCAACGGCCACGCCAACATCATTCGGCTCCTGAATGTGATCAAAGCCGACAACGACCGCGACATCTACCTCGTGTTTGACTTCATGGGTGCGTTCGTTCGTGCGCTTGTGTGAGCGCTCGACAGACTCTTGTGGCTTACACAGGCACTCGTGATGCACTCATGTGTCTAGAGACGGACCTGCACGCCGTCATACGAGCCAACATCCTCGAAGAGATACACAAGAAGTACATCATCTACCAGCTCCTCAAGTCGCTCAAGTACATGCACACGGCCGAGCTGCTGCACCGCGACATCAAACCGAGCAACTTGCTCCTCAACTCGGACTGCCACACGAAGCTCTGCGACTTCGGCCTCTGCCGCTCGGTCTCAGAGATGGGCGGTCCGAATCCTGTCCTGACAGACTACGTCGCGACGCGCTGGTACCGCGCGCCAGAGATCCTCTTGGGCTCGACGCGGTACGCCAAGTCGGTCGACATGTGGGCAGTCGGCTGCATCGTCGCCGAGATGGCAACAGGTCGCCCTGCGTTCCCAGGCACGTCGACAATGAACCAGCTCGAGCGCATCCTCGATGTCACGGGACCACCGACGCCAGAGGACATTGAGAGCATCAAGTCGCCGTTCGCAAACACGATGCTCGAGAGCCTGCCAACGCCCAAGCTCAAACCGCTCGAAGAGCTCTTCCCGAAAGCGTCGCCCGAGGCGCTTGACCTCATTCGCCAGTGCTTTTGGGTTCGTGCCGCTCTGCAGTTGCTACTTGTCGGGTTTTTGATCGAGCGTGCTGCAAGATCCACCAGTGTAGCTGACGACTGCTCGCTCTTGTGTTGCGTGTGTGACTGACGCAGTTCGACCCGAGCAAGCGCATCTCGTGCGACGAAGCGCTCAAGCACCCTTATGTAGCGCAGTTCCACAACGACAAGGACGAGCCGAGCGCGCCGGGACCGCTGCAGATTGTCGTGGACGACAACACCAAGTACTCGGCTGCGGACTACCGCGATCGCCTCTATCGCGAGATCATCAAGAAGAAGAAGGAAGTGCGTCGGCGCGTGCAAGGACAGGAAAGCGCAGCACCATCGACCAGCAGCTAGCAGACACGAAAGAGATGCTGTTTGTACTGAAGGACATAGCGACATTGACTCCACCGACCCTCTCTCTCGCTGCTGCGTTGTGTGCTCGATCTGCGCTTTATCACAACGATTGGACAAGAGGAAGCAAGCGCTACGGCTGTCGACAGAGCTAAAGGCTTTGACAGAAGCTAGGAACTCCAGCAGCAAGCACACACAGCACTCGTTGTCGATCCAACTATCGTAGTCAAGTCTAGCACAGTGTCAAGATCCAAGTCACCTAGCTTGTCCGTCGCTGCCTTTACATTGCACGAGACAGTCGCTGGCTCTAGCGCCGAGCGTAGGCTGCACAAGAAGTGCACCGAGCTGTCGTGTGAGCATGTCGATCGCCTGGAAGCTGCTCGCCAAGGACCAACGTCCAACCTCTCGATGAACTAGCCGTGACGACTTGTACTCCGACGTGTCTACCTATCGTGTGCTCTTTATTGGAATAAAACGATACCTTTTATACTTAATTGTTGTATGTAGTTGTCCTCCAAAAATGTGTGTTATGCGCACGTCGTAGGACGATTATCGATAGATGCACGTCGTGATCAAAGTGACATGTTGGGCACGCACTCACATTGATCCATCGAAGCGATCGACTCGATCGATACCTCTACGCTCTGCCATGACTGCGTCGTCCCGCTCTTCAGCTACAGTAGCGACACTCGCTGTGCTTGCGAGCAGCTTTAAGCTGCTGCAGCCAGCACACGCGCAGCGCATCCTTCCGAGCCACTCGCCGCGCACTCATCTGCTCGATGCAGACAACATCGAGCACATTGACTTGAACACTGCAAGCCGAGCGCTGCGCGCAGACGCTCAACAGCAAACAGACGACCTCGTGCGCGACTTGCCAGGACTCGATCCGAGCGTCAAGATCACGCACCATGCTGGTCGCATCGGTCTGCGCAGCGACGCGCGGAACAACATCTTCTACTGGCACTTCCCAGCGTCCAAGTCACCCGAGACTGCACCGCTTGTGATCTGGTGCGCTCGCGATGATAGCGAGCCTCTGCACATGCACCTGCTGAACTAACAGTCGACGTGTATGCTGGGATGACCAGGCTCAATGGCGGACCCGGTTGCTCGAGCATGCAAGGCTTGTTCCTGTACGCACTGCGCTCGTCATCTAGCGCTTGCTCTCTTTCTCTGGAGTCTTCCGCTGTTTGATAGACTCACGTGTGCACGCGTTTGTGTGGTGTGAGCAGCGGCATCTCGCCGTTCAAGCTCGTGAACGCGACGACGATCGAGCTGAACAAGCACAGCTGGCACCACAGCGCGAACGTGCTGTTCGTGGACCAGCCCGTGGGCACAGGCATGTCGCTCTCGCGCGGGAACAGCGTGCGCACGGACGAAGCCGGCGTCGCGGCGGACTTCTACGACTTCCTCACCAAGTTTCTCTTGAGCCACACCGAGTACCTGACGATCGACCCGTCAGACAACAAGCAGCTCTCGCGCGAGCTCTTCCTCTTTGGCGAGTCGCACGCCGGGCGGTACATCCCGCAGTTCACAAAGCACATCCTCGAGCAGAACAGCGCGGCGTTCAAAGACGTCGACATCACGATCCGCCTCGGCGGCGCTGGCATTGGCAACGGCTGGGTCCACCCGCCGATCCAATACGAGTACAGCGACTTTGCCCACGGCATCGGGCTCCTCACGTTCGGACAAGTGCGGTCGCTCCAGCACAAGTTCAGCGAGTGCGCCGACGCACTGGCGGCTGGGACGTTCAACACACCGGCGTGCTTTGCGAACATGAACGCGATTCTCCACGGCACCAAGAGCGCGCGCGGCAAGTCGCTCAACTTTTACGACGTGCGCGAGTACGTCCGGTCCGTGAACGACTACCCGCCTGGACAGGACGACATGGTCGCGTACTTGAACCAGCCGAGCGTGCGCAAGGCGCTCCACGCGAACGAAGACAGCGCGTTCCGGTTCGAGATCTGCAGTGACGCCGTGTACGACGGCCTCAAGCGCTATGACGGCGTGAGCTCGCTCGCAGACGTCGAGACGATGCTGCGCAGCGGCATGCGCGTGCTGTTCTACAACGGCCAGTGGGACATGATGTGCAACCACTTTGGCACGGAGAAGCTGCTGCTGCACCTCGACTGGCGCGGCGCGGCGGCGTACCAAGGCGCGACCAAGTACACGTGGGCGACAACTGGGCGGAGCGAGCCGGCTGGCTTTGCACAGCAGGGCGGGAACTTGACGTACTTGGTCGTCGCGAATGGCGGGCACATGGTGCCGTACGACGTCCCAGACGTCGCAGTGGATCTCATGCACAAGTTCGTCCATGGGTTGGAGTTCACGGACGCGAAGCAGCAGGTCGAGACTACGAAGGTGAACGGCACGGACCTCGATGCAGTGCAGTGCGCAGCCGATGCGTCGATCGAAGCGTCCGGTGCCTTTGTTGCGGCGGTGCAGCAGCTCGGACTGCCGTGGATCTGGGTCGCTGTGCTCATCTCAGCAGTTAGCAGCATCCTGGCGATCGCAGTGACGCTGTTGTTCCTGCGTGCGAAGAAGACGAAGCGCAGCGCTGGCACACACGCGCAGATCATACAAGAGAGCGACGACGAGAGTGACAGCGAGCTCGAAGAGAAGAAGGACGACGAGAGCCCAAAGCCCAGCAGCAGCAGTCGTCGAAGTGCTGCAGCGCATGTGTGAGCGCTATTGACCAATGGGTTCGTTTACGATAGAATCAATTTTGCTCGGTGGACATTTACCATACTGAAAACAAGTAATTGAGGTCACTCGTTTTCAGTATACACTCGCGATCCAAATCAAACGAGAAGGGCACAATCGCATTGAAGCTCAAGAGCGACGAGAGTGATGAAGATGCTGCGGTCGGTGGCGCTCGCTGCGGTGGCTGTGCTGGCCGGACTTGCGGGCGCACAACTTCCGATCCCGCAAGAGCCACCAGGGTTCACTGTCGGTGGCGGCAGCGCAGATGCAGGCGTGCAGCTTGAGACGTACATCGACTTGGTACGTTCGTGAGCATGGCTCTAGCGTCTCGATCTATCGATCGCTCTGTTGATCTTACGGTTTGTTCTTCTTGCTTTACCACATGCATGATGCAGATGTGCCCTGCGAGTAAAGCAGCGTACCCTGGACTGAGCAAGCTCGTGGCGCACTACAAACCGAGCGAGCTCCGTGTCAAGTTCGTCCTCTTTCCATTGCCATATCACCAGCACGCGGCCACTGCAGCCGAGTCTGCATTCACGATCACGAATGCGCTCGGCGACGACCGCTTTACGACGTGGCTTGAGACGATGTACGAGAACCAAGAGAGGTGCGTCACGCAGTTTGACAGTGGAGACAGCCGCGTGCGAGATAGCAAATGACTGACTTTGTGTGAACACATGGCATGATGGAGCAGCTACTGGAACAAGCAGACAAAGGACCTGACTGCAGTGCAAGTGACCGACAAGCTGCACAAGCTCGCAAAGAAGACGTTCCCGGACTTGACAGACGCGCAGTGGGCGAAGGGTATGACTGGCTTTGGCGGCACGGACGCAGACAGCGACGCGCGCATTGCGTGGAAGTACACGTGCACGCGCACAGTGTCTGGCACACCGATGTACACGCTTAATGGCGTGCCGCTCGATGCGGACTCGGAGTGGACATTTGATGACTGGTTCAAGGTCATCGACCCGCTCGTGCAGGCGCACAAGACGAAGACAGCAAAGAAGCATCGCGACGACGACGACACTGCTGCCATTGAGAGGAACTGAGTGCGAGAAGAGCTGGAAGTCAATGTGGAATGCTTGTGTGACTACCCTGATTCTTATTATTTGAGCAAGAATCTTGACATTTCAAGTAATTTTGACTTGGTTTTGAGTAGGAAATGATCGTAGCAAAGCACTGTACTTTAAGCATACAAACAAAGTACAGTGATTTGTTACGATCACTTCCTATTCAAAACCAAATCGCGGTTTGAGCTTCCACTCCAAGATCGCGCTTGCTTGTCAAAGCTCAACGACGACAACGAAGAAGACGACGACGATGGCAATCACGTTGCTCCGCGCTGCAGTGCTTGCGACTGCATTCTCGCTGTTCTGCCTCGTGTCTGCGCAGCTGCCAATCCCAGGGAAGCCGCCAGGGTTCACGGTCGGTCACGGCAGTGCAGATGCAGGCGTTCAACTCGAGACGTTCATCGACCTGGTACGACAGTGCTCTCGCTTCGCTACTGCAGCGCTCTTCTCGCGATGTGTTCATGCGCGTTGCTAATAGCAGCATACACTGACCTTCCTACCTACCTCCCGCACACATGTGTCTTTGTGACTGTTGCTCGTGCGTCTGCAGCTCTGTCCCGACAGCAAGTCGGCGTACCCGGGGCTGAAGAAGCTCATCGAGCACTACGACCCAAGCGAGCTCCGCGTCAAGTTCGTGCTCTTCCCGCTGCCGTACCACCAGTACGCGTTCGCAGCCGCTGAAGCCGCGTTCACAATCACGTCTGCGCTCGGCGACGACCAGTTCACGCCGTGGCTCGAGACGATGTATTCGAACCAGGACATGTACGTACACCATCGCACTCTCTCGCTCGGGCGTGTGATCCTCTCGATACCCACTTGCTGTGCTCCTCGCACGCTTGCTCACTCACTCACCTTTGATGGCTTGGCGGACGCAGCTTCTGGAACAAGCAGACGAAGGACCTGACGCCGATGCAAGTGACCGACAAGCTCCGCGTGCTTGCGCAGAAGACGTTCCCGGACTTGACAGACGCGCAGTGGGCGAAGGGCATGACTGGCTTTGGCGGCACAGACGCAGACGACCGCACGCGCGCAGAGTGGAAGTACGCGTGCTCGCGCGGCAAGTCGGGCACGCCGCTGTACAACCTCAACGGCGTCCCTATCGACGCAGGTGCAACGTGGAGCTTTGACGACTGGTTCAAGGTCATTGACCCGCTCGTGCAAGCGAACACGCCAGCGCTCAAGGCTGTGACGATGAACGCAGCAGCGAGTGTGCGCATGAGCGGTGTCCCACCGGCAGTGCCGGACCGCAAAGTCCTGCACTTTGCGGCCCACAAGACGCTCTCGGCCGCGCGTGTGTGCACTGGCGCTGCTGACGGCGCGCGTCCGTGCGAGTTTGCTCCTGGTCGTGCGATGTGCTGCGCAGCTCATGAAGCATGCGTCCTGCGCTCGGGCTGCGCCGCGCTCGCGTAACGCACCATGTGATGTGCCGTAGTGCCTACTATAGGCGACTGAGCAAGTCGCTTGCGTTGGAAATGTAAACGGTAAAAGCACCAAGCGATTCGAACCTTTTTTTGACGCGATGCATCTTTACCTCGACCCGACGTGCACAGTGCTGGAAATGACGACTTCGGTCATGCAACACGCTGCGCTCGGCGCAGTCGTGGCAGGCGGCGGCGTCGCGGCTGCGCAGTGCGTCCTCGCGCGCAAACTCCAGGCGCCAGGCTCGTTTGCACTCGCGCTCGGCAGCTTTGTCGGTGCGTTCTTCCGTGCCAGTAGACAATATCTTCATGACATGGAGAGCAGGCGCTCATGTGCTTGATGACAATGAACGCAGGTGTGTTTCGCCTTGTCGAGGCGTCTGGACGCGCGCAGCACGATGAAGCAGACAACGCAGCATGTGGAGACACAAACTCTGTGCGTGCTGCGGCTGTCGCTGCGGTGATTGCGCTTGCGCTGCTCGACAGCAAGCGCAAGAACGTCATGATCTCGTACGCAGCGATCGAAGCGCTGATCACTCTCGCGCGCGAGCACTCGACGCTCGCAGACATCAAGTACATCGGTGCGTCTGGGTCGTGCGGTTCTACCGCTTGCTATGCTGCTGTCACCTCTACCTGTACTCACGCTATCGCTCTCGCCTCGTGTCGCTCGGATGATAGAGATCCCACTCGGAGTGCCTGTGTACGCGCAGATCATCCACACGTGGGTCATGAAGAGCGAGCTCTTTGAGCGCTCGCACGTCGCAGCGCTCGACGGACTCTGCTCGCTCGATGCGTCGGTGCTCCAGCGTATGCGCGACGAGATCCCGACTGGCAAGCTCGTCTCGCGCTGCGACGTGTTCCACCGCGGCGAGACGTGCGCGCAGTTCCACTCGGGACTGTTCGCCAAGAGCATGCGCTTCGCTGCGCGTCTGTACATCCCGATCTACTTTGTCTCGACCGTGCTCACGAAGTACAAGCAGTGGCTCTGGGGACCGCGTCCCGACCTCTCGCGCCTCGCGCTCCAGTACGTCCGCACGTGCCTCTGCCTCACGCTCAACTACCAGATCCCGCTCTTCATCTCGTGCCATAGTCCGATCCAGAACCACTGCGTGGCAGTCACGATCGCTGGCGCTCTCGCTGCACTTGCGCTGCTCGCTGAGCACGAGCGCCGACGCGCAAGCGTGCTCAAAGCGGTCGCGGTCTACTCACTCTGCAGCTTTGGCGCTCTAGTCTCAAAGTCGTTGCGCGCGCCAAAGAGCGCAGTCACTGGCTTTCAGTACGCGCTCTTTGCTGCTGCGCTCGCGACAGTGTTCCAGCACCCAACGCACCAGAGCCGAACGCTCATGAAGCTGCTCTACGGCCGTGACATTGCTGTGCCAAAGCCACAGCCAGACGCTACAGCCGAGCCAACTGAAGCTGCTACTCGCCGCTCGCACGAGTGATTCGACTCGCACGCGTCAAGGCGCAAAGGCAACGTCGATCGCTCCTAGAGTCTGACTGAATCATCGACAGACGGCGTAGATCTCACAATCAACGCTGCGCTGTTGCTAACGGAGAGCCATAGCAGTTGCATCACACAACACTTGGTGCATTGCTGCGAACTCCATTTGAGCGATTGTTTGCCCTCGAGAGTCTGTGCTCTGCGCTGAGAACGACTCATTCCTTCACTGTGCTCAATCACACCTGTGCCTGTGACGTCCAAGTGCAGGACTAGAAGCGCGAGCGGCGAGAGATAGTAGAGGCCAGCGCCCTTGCTCGCGCTCGTTGCACCCTTGAAAACAGCGCTCACGCTGCGTGAGTGGGTTGCGAGTCGACTTCGCGAACTACGTGACCAAGAGAGACGCAATCTGTTCAAACACTTCAAGACAAGACGCACGTTTGCTGCACGATGGACACGACTCTGGACATCGTATCTCAACAAGCGTGTGCTCTTCTCTTTGAGCATGCATCGAGTGTGAGCGCAGGTGACTGAGATCGCGACGACCACATACGCTGCACTTGTGACTGCTCTTTGGTGTGCGCGAATGTGGCGGCAAGTACGGTACAGTGCTTGTCGAGCAAGTTGAAGCTGGATCCGAAATATGTGTTACAGACCTCATGTTAGGATCAAAGTCCTGTTTTGGTTTGCATCAACAAGGATTGATGGCTATATTTTAGGATCGGTCCTTGACTCAAGTCAGCCTGATCAAGCTCGAGCTCCACGAGCTGCTCGCGGCGTCGGCTTTGATGTCGTTCAAGATACCGTGTTCGCTATGCCATTCAGCACCAAGTACGCGAACTCAATCGCATCGAGACGTGCACTTGCGAGGCATTGAGAGAAAGGAGACAGACAGCGCTTGGTTGAGCAAGCATCGCGTCGTCGTCTCTGTTCTCACTGCTCACGGTTCACGTGTGCACTACTGAGCTTGCTTGGTCTGTGCAGCATTGTCGATTGCTTGCCTTGGCGGCCGTGCTCATGCACATGCGCGTGCACTTGGTGCGCCATAGCGACGAACCGATCGCACGGCCGTATCATCAGCAAGCAAAGCAACGCGAGCACACGAGGACGACTGCTACAGTCGGAAATGCGCGCGGGTTGCCATGCGCTCACAGAGGACGTCGTGCACGTCTGGCGTGGCGGAAGGCGAGGCGAGACCGACTGGGGATAGGACGCTGCAGCGTCGCGCACTCGAGTAGAAGAGGCGTTGCTCGACCGCGCTCATGTTGAGTGCGTCTTTGTTGAGTCCTCCGCGCGCCGTGATCTTGGTGTGATTGCGCGGACGAGTCGCTCGCAGCAAAGGTTGCATCGTCAGTCGTCATTAGCATTAGCGAGTGGCATTGAGTGGCATGTTCGAGCAGACTCGATATGTAAGAGAGCAGACCAAGAACCAAGAGCGAGCGGTGGCAACGAGCGCCTTGATCTAGCAATAAGAGTCGCCTTGGAGCTGGCGATGTGGAGCAGATCGTGTGTGTGTGTGTGAGCGCGAGGCAAGAGCGTTTGAGAAGCAACTTCAAGACCGCGTCGGCATGTGCCTGTCGAGGGCGGATGAAGTGTTGTTGTTGCTGGCGACGCGCGAGAGTATGGAAAAAGGACACCCAATGGTCTCACAGTGCCACGCACGCGGTCGACGTACTACGTCAGTCGGTCGAGCCTTTACGCTCTCTCGAGCAGCAGCACCCAAAGTCTGCCTGTCATTCGTCAATGCTCTCTATCGTTCTCGTCAATGCTCTCTCTCTGTCTCTCTCTCTTCCTTGTCAAGACCAACAAGAGACCAACAAGAAGACTCGAGAGCAAGACGACGACCAGCAGATCAACAGCGCTGAGCAAACGCAGGACGCAGGTGACGTGATAGCGGTCACAGCGCACGTCTGTTACTCACCACCACCTCCACGTTCATGCTCGGCGTTGCCTCTGGTCAAGCCTCCGGCCAAGACGCGCTCAAGCACAACAAGCACATTAGCAAGGGAGAGTGAGCGCTCTTGGAGACGCTTTCTGTTTCGGCGTGACCTCCACCTCTATGGTCCAAACCACAGCCACGAGTGACTCGGAGATTGTATGCCGCTCGAGAGAGAATCAAGATCTGTCCGCCACCGCAGCCAGCCTGGACTCGCTTTGCACACAAATCGTTCGCGTGCTCTATGGTCTTTCTCACATTGTATGTGATCATTATATGCCAATAAGAGAAAGCGAGCGAACCGGCCACTTGGCGATATCATGCGTGTGCAACACTTCTGTTCAGAAACGAGCCACCGTCAAAATGGACAAGCAGCGCGCGCATCTCGAGGTCGTCGTCGTCGGTGGCGTCGACGACAGCGCAGAGAGCGCTCACAACTGGAACCTCGACGAGAGAGAGAGAGAGAGAGCACGCGCGCGCGCGCCTCGAGATTCGCAGTTCGCACACACACACAGAGAGACGCTCGAACGCACGCACCGCTCGCATTTGCGCTCGCAGTCGGTCGATCTCAACACAGCACAGCACAGCACACGACGACATGGCAGTCGGCGACGCAGACATCGTGGCCAAGCAGCAGCAGCAACAGCAGGTCGTGGGCGAGAACAAGATGAACCACCACCACCACCACAGCAGCAGCAGTCATGACAAGCACCACACAGCGCCAGCGAAGCGCCGGCTGCGCGGCAACTTTTACGGCAAGCACTTGTGGGGACCCGACCCGAGCGCCTCTGGCGACCTCGAGTACGTGCAGCGCCACGGCGACGAGCTCATCCACAAGATGCTCACGGGCGACGAGAACTGGAAGTACGTCTCGCTCAAGCAAGTGCACGACGTGCGGCTGTACACGCCGATCGCGACGCCGGAAGACGACGCGCACGCGAACGAGAGCAGCAGCCGAGGCGCACCGGCACTCGACGCATCATCAGCCAGTCGCTCGCTCTCATCGACGTCTGCGTCGTCAGCAAAAGACCGACCGAGCGCGACGCGGATCTTGCCAGGACGGTGCGACTTCCGCGCCATGACGCGCGTCGCAGGCTCGATCGACACGGTCATGGAGATCCTCGCAGCGGACGAAGACCGCGAGGCGTACTGGACTGCGCTCAACACGCAGAAGGGTCTGCGCGCGCACAACATGTTTGGGAGCCGGCGCCTCGTGCCAGACGCGCCGTTCCCGCGCTGGAGCCAGCGGTACATGGCGACGCGGTTCACCAAGTACTCGACCAAGAGCGTCGACGTGTGCTTTGCCGAGTACGCGACGCTCACGCCCGTGACAAAAGCCGGCGAGCCGCGCCGCGGGTTCATCTACCGCCGGTCCGTGGACGAAGGGCTTTTTGAGATGGACGCGATCAAAGCGCGCTTGGCCAAGTACGACGACGAGTGCGAGCGCATGTATATCCAGGACTGGCTGTACGAGGTCTCGGAGACGCAGGAGCGCGACGTGTGCAAGGTCGTGCTCACGTGCTCGGTCTACTTCTCGGGCGACTACTCGCGCTCGCTGCGCACCGAGTTCCACGAGTTCACGACCGACATCCTCGTGCAGCTCCGCAAAGTGCTCTCAAAGCACTGGCAAGAGCAGCAGGGCGAGGCGCCCGAGGACGCGAGCGGCTTCTCGGCCACGAACCTGCTCAACAATGCATTCAAGATCGTCAAGCCCGGGCAGTCGCGCTACTGCAGCGTGTGCTCAGCCAAATTCTCGCTCCTGCGCAAGCGCCACACGTGCCGCACGTGCTGCGCCTCGGTCTGCTCCAAGTGCTCGCTCGTCGCCAAGCCCAAGGGCTCGAGCATCTTGGGCCAAGTCGTTGCGCCGGATGCGAGCAGCAATGGCTCGACGCGTGAGTGCACTTTGTGCCACCAGTTCAGCGACGAGACGACCGACTCGCGCTCGAGTGCGAGCGTCGCGCGCAACTTTGTCGCGCCGCTCTCGCCGTCGCTCTCGGCGACGCAGCACGAGGACGATGACGACAGCGACTCGATCGGCAGCGCGTCGCTCACGAGCAGTAGTCGGTCGATCCTGAGCGACCGCGACGCGCGCAAGCTCTTCTCGTCGAGCGCAAGCGCGACAATGAAGGCGCGGACACACGGTGCGCCAGCGCCGTCATCGACACCGTCGTCGAGAGGCACTGGCCCTCGCAAGGCGCGCCACGGCTCGTCGGATAGCACGACGAGCAGCAAGAGCGTGCCAGAGGCCGGCGTCGTGCTCTTCTCGGACCTCGACGCGCTCACGCTCTCGGGCCGTGTCGTCGGTCCTGCGAGCAGCAGCCGCACGAAGCGGCCGATCCGCACGGTCTCTGAGGACAACGTCCTCCATGCGCGCGACAGCGTGCGAGAGGATGATGACTTGGCAAACTTTAACCTCAAGCTGCTGTAGAGCGGTGTCGCAACACGCAGCGACAGGATTCACTATGAGCAATAGAGCAGTGTGTGTGTTTGTATGCTGCTGGACCACCTTGCAATATCGTCCATCTATTGTTAGCATGTGCGCGTGTGCTGCTCGCGAGTAGTGCACAGTCGTTTCACACACTGAAACAGGACATTCCACGCTAGTCGAGCTCGCACCATTGAGCTGCTGCTGTTGCGCCATCGCCGCTCGGTCACTCGCGCTGCGTGCACGATGCCGTCACCAGGAGATGCCGCGCAGTCCGACGTGGCGCTGAGCAGCCGAGCGTCCTCGGTCGCTGCTGATGGCAGCGCACGCGCGAACCGACGCGCGCTCAAGGTCCCGCGCATCTCTAACACGTCGCCGCAGGACGTGCGCCTTGAGCTCGATGCGCTCGAGCAGATGGAGCAGACGCAGCAGACGTGGTGGTCGCTGCGCTTTGTAAACAGTGCGCTCGAGCGCCGCTTCCAGCTGTACCACGAAGAGGTCTCGCTCCGCGCGAGTCGCGTCGGCTGCGCATGTACGCTCGCTGGACTCGCAGTGATGCAGAGCGGCGCGTTCTACGACTTGCTCGTCGTCGTGCACCGCGAGATTCGCGACGAGATGGACGCCACGCGCTGGTCGCTCGTGTACTTTGGCGTCGTGCTCACTGCGCTCGTCGCTGGCGCGTCGACGTGCTTCTACTGCCGCATGCGCGACGCTGCGAGTCGCCTGCAGGGCCGCTTCCAGTCCGTGCTCTTTGGGCTCGGGATCTGCGTCGTGCTCGTCGTGCTCGCGCAACCAGCGTACTCGCCGTCGCTGCCGCTCGACCCGACGTCCCACCTCGTCGAGCGCTCGCGCCGGTCGCACTTGCTCACAAAGACGATCTTGTTCCTGCTCATGACACTGAGCGCGATCGCGACGGTCTGGAACGTGCAATTCGTGCTCTTTGCCGCCACAGCGGCATTCGCAGTCCTCGGACTCTGCGCCTGGCTCGTGTCGTACGTGTTCTACATCGAGCAGAACTGGCACGTCGTGCTCCTCTTTGCGCTCAGCCTCGCAATGCTCGGACGCGCGCTGTACCGGAGCGAGCGCACGCAGCGGCTCAAGTTCGTGCGGCTGCGGCATCTCATGCTCGAGAACATCAAGCTCACGCAGCAGAACACGTTCATGCAGCAGCAGCTCAGCTCGCACGTCGATGCGATTGGGATCCACGACTACGACCGGCATCACCACGGCAGCGGTGAGCACCACCATCACTATCGCTCGTCGGATCCGT
Source organism: Pythium guiyangense (assembly GCA_003730235.1). NCBI lineage: Eukaryota > Oomycota > Peronosporomycetes > Pythiales > Pythiaceae > Pythium > Pythium guiyangense. The sequence goes on from QXDM01000039.1 coordinate 400,301, forward strand.
TCGATGGTTCGCTCACTGGCAGCGGTGGCAGCTTTGGCGCAGGCGAGAGCTGGATGGAGAACGTCCTCAAGGTGCTGTACCAGCTCAAGGTCCAGCTCGGCGGCAGCAGCGACGAGATGACTCGGGACCTGGACTTTGTCATGCAGACGCTCACGTCCGAGCAGGACCTGTTCCTCGAGCACCGCGTGAAGCGCACGCGCGCAACGACGCCGTCGCAAGTCGACGCCGAGACAGGGTGGCTCTCGCTCATTGCAGAGCAGCGCCATCGCCGGCGCAAGAGCTGCGACTTTGGCATGGTGCTCAACGTCCCTGTCGTGAAGACCATCCGACGCACAGACTCGGGACTGCGCCAGACAGTGCTCAAGCAAGTCGAGAACTACCTGCTCGCTGGCCAGCGCAATGGGTTGCCAGTGCAGTCGCGTACAGACAGCGCGCCGCCATCGCTGCTCTCGACTGGCAAGTGGACATCGAAGACGCTGCTCACGCGTGCTGCGCGCTCTGACGAGTTCGACCTGCTCGGGTTCGCGAAGGAGTGCATGTTCCCGCTCACGTCCGTCTTGCTCACGACGCTCGAGAGCCACAACTTGTTTGTCGAGCTGCCCGTGCGCATCGAGTGCGCCGCAGAGTACGGACTCGAGATCGAGTCGCGGTACCAGGCGAAGAATCCGTACCACAACGCAGTGTGCGTACTGCTCATGCGCTTGCTATCTACTTGTGTGTTTGTTGTGACTCGCTCACTGACACCGCCACCTCTTGCCATCTCCTGCTCGTGCAGCCACGCAGCGTCGGTCGTGTGGGACATCAACTTCTTCCTGCGGCGGCTCCAGCAGCCTGTGACACCGCTGCAGATCTTCTCGGCGCTCCTCGCTGGCGCAGTGCACGACGTGAACCACCCTGGCATGACCAACGCGTACCTCGTGACCACGAGCTCGCCGCTCGCGATCAAGTACTCGGACGACTCGGTTCTCGAGCGCATGCACCTCGCCGAGGCGTTCCAGGCCGCGACGAAAGACGGCTGCGACATCTTCGAGGGCTTTCCGACTGAAGTCAAGCGCCAGAGCCGGCAGATGATCATCAAGATGGTGCTCGCGACCGACTTGTCTGGGCACCTCAAGCACGTGAACCGGCTCAAGAGCAAGCGCTACGTCGTGCACTCGACGTCGTCGTCCGATCTCATGGTGCCGTCGCCGCCTGCTTCGTCTGCGTCGGGCTGTGCCGCCGGTGTAAGCGGCGTCATCCTCCCAGACGACCTCGTCTTCCACTCGATCATCATGATGGCCGATCTTGGTGCGTCTGCTTGGCGAGAGCGTGTGCAGTGTGTACATGACAGATCGGCGGCCTCATATCCTAATGATGTGGTGCGCGCACAACTATGAACAGGGCACGCGATCAAGTCGTTCGAGACGCACTTTGCGTGGTCCAAGCTCGTGACCGAGGAGTTCTTCAAGCAGGGCGACACGGAGCGGCAGTTTGGCATGCCGATCTCGCCGCTTTGTGACCGCCACAATAGCCGCTTTGAGCGTAGCCAGATCGGGTTCCTCGAGTTCGTCGTGCTGCCGCTCTACTCGGCCGTGCGCGAGGTCCTCGCGCTCGCAGACTTTGACACGGTGCTCGACCGCATCCAGCACAACATGGCGGTCTGGAAGCAACTCGCAGAGCAGGCAGAGCGTCCAGAGTCTGGACTGTCACAATCATCAACTGGCTCGGCGCCATCAATGGGAGCAAGCGCACCAACTGGCAGCGCTGCTGCTGCAGCAGCGGTGCATACGACTCGCTCGCCAGCGCCGACAAGCACAACACCGCCGTCGCCGCTGAAGATCGTTCGTGCGAGCGCGATCCAGGAGCAGAGCGAGGATGACGACGTCGATCTCAACAGTTGCACGAGTGCGCTTGAGAACGGAGGCGGAGCACCGCCGGACGTCGTCGTGAGCGACGCGGGACTCCCAGATGTGCTCCGCGTTGTCGTGACAAGCAAACTCGCGTCGTTTGGCTCGAGACGACAAGGTGGAGACCGATGAGATTCGAATACACTCGCAGTATTTATGCCGCTGAATCTTCAAATGCACAAAACGTGTCCATTTTGAACTATGTGTTTGACTCGAACAAGAGGAAAGCGTTGTGGACCAAGGCATCTATTGGTACCTCATATTCATCTCTATCGAGTGCGCCTCGCGTTGAGCGACGACTTGGAGCTCAAGATCATCGCGCGTATGCGTGCAACCAACTGTGCGTTTGTGCGTGTTGAGTGTCGCCTCGACACTGCGATCGGCGTTGTCGAGGCATCACATCTGTCACCAGCAGGTCCAGCAGCTGCTGCCTCATGTCAATCGGGACGATGGCGGCAGATCAGCCGAGGCGATCTCGTGAGGCATGAGGACGACGACGACGTCTTGTCCTTTGCGCATGGATCTTGCGTTCTTGTACACTCTGTCTGTCGACGAGCAGGCAGGTCATTGACCTGGTGGTCCTTCCAACTGGCCGCCATGCGCCGTTCCGCAGGCGCGAGCCTAGCCGACTAGCGTAGAGGCTCACAGGACGCAAACACACGTGAATACGCGCGCGCGAGCAAACATACGCGCGCACACACACGCACGGAGATGCAATGCATGACCTGATCGTCAGCATTGTCGTGGACCTGCGCTTCTGATCCGCTCTTCGCGACTGTGCTCGCTCTTCGCTACGGTGCTCGCTCGCATGTCAACTCACTCGAGCAAGACGATGGCAACTCAAGACGAGGAGTAACGATAACTACAGCTTCCAAGCGCATAAAAATGTGCTGTAATGCGATCCAAATCGCTCGTTTGGTTTGCGCACTTGCTTATTTTATGCGCATCAAAGATGCTGTTTATCATATCCTAGGAGTCAGCACCATGCATTAGCGCAAACCAATCTATGCGATTGAGGAGGTCGATTCAGCATCGAGAGCCAGACGCTGCCTCGCATGGACATCGATCGTTTAAAAAATCTGCGCGTTCACTGCGAGACGCTTCGTGCTGCTGCGAGGCGCGCTGCGATCGATCCACATGCGTGCGTGCGTGTGTGCGTGTTAGTGTGCGAATGGATCCGAGTCCATTGCGCGCCATTGCGCTCGCTCGCTCGCGGCTGCCGGACAGAAGCCTGCGTCGAGCCTGAGCGACTCAAGGTTTTAGGTCGGTCAGGTCAGCTCTGCGGTGGTGTGCACACTCGTGCGTCCAGCGCTGCTGTAGTACTAGGTTCTGCGAGGCGGTTCCGTCAGTATGCGCGCTATTGATGGTGTAGTGCAGTGACGGACAGCGCGCGCTCTACAGCTCGAACGACTCGAGCCTTCTTCTTGCTCCAGACTCCAAGGTCGAGTATTTGTTTGTTCACTGAGTATTTGTGTGGTCGATGGTTTGAATTGTTTCTATAGTCTTGACAGCATACAAAGCGCCATACAAAAAAACATCTCGGTGCTAAGAACGCTTGTTTTTGCTACAGCGGCTCTTTTACACTGTCGTGGGTCGAGTGTGCAAGAGCACGAGGGGCAAGGAGCAGAGTGCGCGGCGGCAAGTGGCGGCGTCCCATCCCGCGCGACGCCAGCTGGACGACGACCGACCGCACTCACACGCGCTTTCGCCAGCAAGCGCACGAGCGACTCCGAGCGACGACTGCGCGCGCGCGTCTGTGCAAGCGCAAGAGAGCGTGAGAGCGTACGATCGCTCCCCGTACTACTCGCGCGAGCCTCGCCATTGACACATCGACGACTGCGTGGACACGCTCCTGGGCTGGGCGGACCACGCTGCATTCGTCCACTTGTCGCGCGACCGACGCATCCATCGATCGACCGATTGATCCATTCATCATCCGCTTGCCACACTCTTGCAGCGCACACTGCACGCGCGCGCCTGCGTGGCACCACGACCACCTCCTGACCACGTAATAGACACACATCAGTCACGATGGACCGATTCAAGCTCGACGACATGGAGGACGAGTTCGACACGGTCGAGCCCATGCGCGCGAGCTCGTTCGACATGAGCTTCACGCTCAGCAACTCGCGCGTCGCGGCCGCGGCGGCAGACGACGACGACAGCGACAGCCACCAGCACAGCAGTAACCGGAGCAACCGGAGCCACCACGACAGCAGCGACAGCGGCGAGCACGACAGCGACGAGCGCTGGACCACGACGAACTGGCGCGCGGCGCATCGCACGATGCTCGACGACGCTGCGAGCGCTTCGACAGACGACCAGAGCTCGCTGCACGTCTCGCAGCGCCGCAAGCGCTCGTCGCCGCACGAGACGCAGGCGGCGCAGGACGGCGACGCGAGCGACAAGAGCGCGACGATCGCGCAAAAGCTCGAGGAGAAGGCGCACGAGACGATTGCGCTCGCGAGTCTGTGCGGCAAAGTGCCGTGGCGCTTGGCAAAGCGCAACCAGGACGTGCACATCTACCGCCCGGCGTCGCTGCCAGAGAGCGAGCAGAGCAAGCTCTACTTCCGCATCTCGTGCGAGGTCAAGGCGAACCTCCACACGATCCTCGAGTACCTCACGCCGCGCGACACGAAGAGCTACGTTGACATTGAGACGCAGGTCTTCCCAGGACTGCTCCACGCCTCGGTCATCAAGCGCATGGAGCTCCCAGAGCACAGCAGCAGTGCGTCGACTGCGCTGCCCGAGCCGCTCTACAAAGATACAACGAGCACCGACGACGCGTCGTCTGCGACTGCCGCTGGCGGCTCGGACGCGTTCCCGCGGCTCCAGGTCAAGTGGCACGCGAGTCGCTTCGCCGGCCGCTTTGTCAAGCCGGTCGACTTCTTCTTTGTCGAGTACGCGAACGTCGACACACTCGCCGACGGCCGGAAGCGCGGCTTTGGGTACGTGCGGTCGGTCGAGTCGTTCAAAGGCGACGAGCTCGCGACGCGGCTCCACAGCGACGACGTTGCGATCCCGCCGAGCGTCGCCAAGTGCAAGCGAGCGGTGATCAACAAGGGCGTGTACCTCGTGTCGCCGTCTGGCGACGCCCCCGGGACGTACGAAGTCACGTTCATGCTCGTGATCGACTTCCAGCAGCAGTTCCCCAGCAGCGTCGGCGCGAAGATCGTCCAGAGCTTCACAGATCGGCTCATGGGCATTCGCGAGCTCCTGTTCAACACGCTCTTCCAGCCCGTGGCGCTCGTGCCCAAGGACGCGTGGAAGCCCGCGCGCGGGAACAAGTGCGCTGTGTGCTACGCGAGCTTCTCGTTCGTCAAGCCGATGCACCACTGTCGAGCATGCGGCGAGGCTGTGTGCGGCCAGTGCAGTCGCAAGTGGGTCGTTCAGCCTGGGCAGCAGCAGAAAGAGACGCTCAAGCGCCTCTGCACGTCCTGCTCGCTCCAGGCGCGGAGCTACTTGATGGGCGGCGAAGCGAATGCGCCGACGCACCACTCGCCAGCAGCAGACGACGCACGACGGACGCTCTCGTCTGTGCGGTCAGTCGACTCGACGCTTCGCATGACGTCGAGCAGCGCGAGCGCGCGGCCGTCTGCGCGCATGCTCGTGCCCGAACCGATGCCGATGTGCGACGTCAAGATCGCGAGCGCCGTGTCGACAGACGTGAACCACTTCAATGCAGTGTCCACAGCGTTCTACGCGCTCTGCGAATCGCTCGGCGGGGTCGCGCCGCACTTTATGATGGTCGCGTACTCGAAAGAGTACGACGGCCACGCCGTGCACGAGGCGCTCGCACACTGCGCGCCAGACACGCTCTTTATGGGCGGCACGTCGAGCGCCGGCGTGTTTAGCGAGCGCGGGTCCGTGAGCAAAGGACCAGGACTCGCGCTCTGGGGCATTTACGACCCTGAAGGCTCGTACTCGGTCCTGAACGCCGACTTGGCGGTCGAGAACCCGCGCGACGCAGCGCGCCGGTGTGTGCTCGAGAGCATGGCGATGCTGTGCATGGAGCCCGAGGAGAGTCCGGACGTGGTCTGGATGAGCGTGCGCACAGGAAGCGAAGAGCTGCTCGTGAAAGGCGTGAACGACGCCGTGGACTGCTCCGTCGCAGTCGTTGGCGGCGGCTCGATGCGCAACCACATTGGCGCGTCGACGATCCCAGCGACGCAGATCTGCTCCGAGGGCTCGACCGTCGGGTGCGTGACGACGCACGGCGCGTGCTTTGCGATCTGCAGCCCGAGTGTCGAGGTCGCGCACGCGCTCTTCACGTGCTACGAGCCGAAAGACAAGGTCCTCGCCGTGACGAAAGCCACTGGTCGTGAACTCGCAGCACTCGGACACAAACCGGCGTTCTCGGCGCTCAACGATGCGTGCCACGGCATGCTCTACGAGTTCCTCAACCGCCCCGAGCGCTTCAATGCCGAGACGCACGCGCTGCCGCTGTTCTACCCCGTCGCGCGCGAGCGTCCGGCCCCAAAGCCGCCACTTCTCACGTCCAAGCTCCCGACGTACCAGCACCACGTGCTCCAGCCCGAACACGCTGGGAAAGACCTGGTCCTGCACCTCGGCGCGGACGTGCAGCTCGGCGAGCGCCTGCGCGTGATGGCGATCGAGCCCGAGCGCGTGCGAGAGAAGATCAGCGGCGGGTACCGCGAAGCGCTGCGCGCGACGCACTCGGCACTTGATGCGAGCGACGTCATCGGGTGCCTAACGTCCGTCGGTCTGTGCTACACCAAGATCGTCCAGGGCGAGCTCAAGTGCGTGTCCGAGGCGACGTCGCGCATGTTCCCAAACGCCGCGGTGCTCGGCTCGGTCTCGCACGGCCAGCAGGGCGTGTTCCACGGCACGAACGCTGCGATCCACGCGAACGGCATGGTCTCGTCATTGCTGCTTACGAACCGCAAGAAGGTTGCGCGCGGCGCCGCGCTGCCGCCGCTCGGGCTGCGTCGGATAAGCACGTTCTGAGTGTCTGTGTCGGTCAGTCATAGAGAGCGAGTCCCTCAAACGCATTGATAGAATTTGTTAGTCACTATCCTGCTCGCCGTTGGTGTTGCTTTGTCTATTCTGTTAGTGCTGTCATGATCATTCTTATCGCGCATGGGGTACTATTTTGTTTGCACTGTGTGTGAGCAGCACATGTCGATATTGCGTACCGCATACGAGCAGCAGACGCACACGCTCTCTCTCTCTATTTACAAGTCATCGACGTCACCTTCGTACCGCGCGACGTTCCGGTCCGAGAAGCGCGGCTCTGCACGCACAATGTACGCGCCGCGGTGCTCCGGGTTCGTGATGAAGAGCGAGCCCTCGACGCCAATGGACGCAGCGGTTTGGCGCATCGCGTCTGCGACCTTGTTCTCCTGGCGCTCCGCGAGCTGCTGCGTAAAGATGTCGCCCGAGCGGCCGCTCGTGATCGCAAGGACCGTCGGACCTGCGCCACTGAGGAAGCAGCCGTGCGCGCCGGCGTCGAGCGCGGCCTGGATGAGCGGGAAGAGGTGCGGGTACTGCGCTTCGCCGCGCTGCGGCTGGTGGAGCATGTCCTGCGTGGCGAAGCGGAGCTCGTCGAGGTTTCCCGACCGGAACGCGTTCACGAGGATCGCGGCGCGGCCGATGTTGAACACCGCGTCCTTGCGGTCGACCTTGGGCGGCAGAATCGCGCGCGCGACGCTCGTCGGACCGGTCGAGTCGGGGATGAACACGACACACTGCAGTCCGTCGGGGATCTGCACGCGCGACGAGTACCACCGGTCGTCCGCAAAGATCCCGAGCTGCAAGCCGCCGTAGATCGCAGGCGCGACGTTGTCCGGGTGTCCTTCGATCTGCGACGCCTGGCGATACGATCAGATGAGCGAGCGAGCGCATGCGAATGGCTGTCGTCAGCAGTGGCTCAAGAGCAGCTACGATGGACGCGTCCTCTATACAAATGCAAGCAGTACGTACGAACTGCAGGAGCTCCTCCTTGCCGCGCACTGGGAGGCGCATGCCCGAGAGCGCAAGACCTGCGATGATGCCGCCGACAATGCCGGCCGAGCTGCTGCCGAGACCGCGCGCGAACGGGATGCGGTTCTTGCAGTGGATCTTGAGGTTCGCAGGCATCGGCTCACCGGCAGCGCCGTACGCGGCCTTGAGTCCGACGATCACGAGGTTCGACTCGTCCGTCGGGAGCTCCTTTGCGCCTTCGCCCTCGTTCGTGAGCACGAGGCGACGCGCGCCGTCGGCTGTCGGCGGCAGGATCTCGACCGAGATCTCAGTCCAGATGTCGAGCGCCATGCCGATCGTGTCGAAGCCCGGACCCATGTTCGCAGTCGTCGCCGGCACGCGCACGACGACCTTTGTCAAGCGGTGCTTCTCGTTCTCCGGGAGGCTCGGGAGCACATTGCGCGCAGCTGCGAGCTTGCGCTGCTTGGCTTGCGCTGCTGCTTGCTTGGCGCTCTTGCTGCGCTGGCCGATGTAGTACGCAGCAGCCGACGCGGCCGCAGCGATTGCGAAGTGCTTGGCTGCCACAGCAGCAGTCGAGTCCGATGACATGGTCGCAAAGGAGCGTATGTGCGTGTGTGAGGTGTCGATGCCGACCGACGAACAAGACGAGTGAGTGAGCGCGCGTGCAGGTCGATGGCGCTTTGGCTTTGGATCGTCACGAGTGTGTAGGAAAAATCCTATGGTCGCTTGTGCTTGCTCAAACAAACGCAAGTGACTTGATTTCAGTATGTGTGCTTGACATACTTGTAATTGTATCTAAACGCGGCACTTTGACAAACCCTTTGTAAGATCAGTATGTAAAATAAAGAGAGAATGAAAATCTGTGTGGATTACATAGATTATCTACAAGTCGGTCACCGAGTAGTGGTCTCCAGCGACTCCCAACAAGCGACTCGATCCAACAGCTCGAGCAGCACACCAAGACGATCGCTCCACGACGAGCGAGCGATTGAGTGAGTGAGCGACTTGCACGAGCGCGAGCGGAAGCGTCGCCACCCGATCACACACACACACACACTCGAGAGAGAGACCAACGAGCGCCAGATCGTCACACACATATACGCAGCGATCGCCTTTCATCGGTCTCGATCGCAACGAATCCTCATCGACACTCGCCTCCCCCTCGACAGGATCCAAGCGCTTCCCGCGAACAAACGTACGTGTGCTACGACACTTTGCCTCTATCGCATGCACATGATCGGCTCTCTCACGCTGTCTCTATGGTCGCAGCACTTTGACACAATGAGCAGCAGCGACGACGATTTCGTACCGATCGCGATGCTGCGCAAGAAAGCGGCGACGAAGAAGCCGAGCGAGCGCGACGCCGCGGACTTTGAGCCAAAGCGGAGCGGGCGCGCGGCGAAGAAAGAGGTCAAGTACGCGCCTGCGTCCGACTCGGACTCGGACTCGATCCCGCTCGTGCAGCTCAAGAAGAAGGTGCAGGACGCCAAGAGCAGCAGGAGCAGCGTCAAGCGCGAGACAAAAGCCACTGCAGGCGTGAAGCGCAAGGCGCCGTCGCTGCCGCCCAAGAAGTCGGTCAAGAGCAGCAAGACCGCGAGCAAGACGAGCGCGCGCGACACGAGCAGCAAAGCGCGCGTGAAGAAAGAGGCGAGCGCTGCGTCTGTGCGCAAGCTCAAGGTCGCGAACAAGGGCGAGCGCCTCGACATGGCGATCAAAGCGTACCGGTGGTGGAACGCCGAGGAGCTCCCAGAGGGCATCCAGTGGCGCTCGCTCGAGCACAACGGCGTGCTGTTCCCGCCGGCGTACATCCCGCACCACGTCCCGCTCATCTACGACGGCGAGCGCGTGAAGCTCACGGCTGTGCAGGAGGAGATCGCGAGCTTCTACGCGGCGATCCCGAAGGACGGACCGCAGCTCGGGGTCCCAAAGATCGCGAAGAAGTTCAACGAGAACTTCTTTGCCGACTTCCGCAAGGCGCTCGGCAAGGCGCACGCGGTCAAGCGCTTTGACCTCTGCGACTTCTCGCTCATCGCCGCGCACTTGGAGGAGCAGCGCGAGGAGCGCAAGAACATGACCAAGGACGAGAAGCTCCCAGAGAAGGAGCGCAAAGAGGCCGAGCTCTTCACGAACGGCTTTGCGGTCGTTGACGGCCACCTCGAGAAGGTCGGGAACTTCCGCATCGAGCCGCCTGGGCTCTTCCGTGGCCGCGGTGAGCACCCAAAGACTGGGACGCTCAAAGAGCGCGTCTTGCCTGGCGACGTGACTGTGAACGTCGGGATCTCGGACCGCGTGCCGATCTGCAACGTCCCAGGCCACGCGTGGAAAGAGGTGATCCACCGCGACACGGTCTCGTGGCTCGCGTACTGGAACGAGAACGTCATGGGCGGGATCAAGTACATCTGGCTCGCTGCGAGCTCGAGCTTCAAGGGCAAGTCGGACATGGCCAAGTACGAGAAGGCGCGGCGGCTCAAGAAGTGCATCGACAAGATCCGGAAGGACTACGTCAAGGGCCTCAAGGCCAAGGACATGTTCACGCGGCAGCGGTCGACTGCGATGTGGGTCATCGACGTCCTCGCACTGCGTGTCGGGAACGAAAAGGGCGAGGACGAAGCCGACACCGTTGGCTGCTGCAGCCTCCGCGTCGAGCACGTGTCGTTCAGCGCGACGAACTACGCGCTCACGCTCTCGTTCCTCGGGAAGGACTCGATGCCGTACAACAACACGGTCGAGCTCGCGCAGTACGGCGACGTCGGGAAGCTCGTGTACACGAACCTCGAGCGGTTCTGCGCCAAGAAGAAGCCGCAGGAGGAGGTCTTCAACGAGCTCACGGTCACGGAGCTCAACAAGCACCTCAGTTCGCTCATGCCCGGGCTCTCGGCCAAGGTCTTTCGTACGTTCAACGCGTCCGTGACGCTCGAGAAGGAGCTGCCGCACGACGCTGACCCAGACGGCACGCGCGAAGCGGCGTCCAAGGTCATTGCGTACAACGACGCGAACCGCAAGGTCGCGATCCTGTGCAACCACCAGCGCACGGTGCCCAAGTCGTTCGACACGACGCTCGAGAAGATGGCGGCGCAGCTCGAGCAGCTCAAGTCGCAGCTCGCGGAGCTCAAGCACATGAGCGCGCTCTTGGCAAAAGGCAAAGGCAAGCAGATCAAGCTCAAGAGCGACGTCAAAGACGGCGATGACGGCGATGACGACGCCGCGGCGCGCAAGAAAGCCGAGGCGCACTTGTTCCCGCGCACGCCGACGCTCGACCAAGTGGCGAAGAAGGTCGACGCGTGGAAGAAGAAGGTCCAGACGCTCGCGCTCAAGCTCCAGGACAAGACCGACAACAAGGAGGTGGCGCTCGGGACGTCCAAGATCAACTACATGGACCCGCGCATCTCGGTCGCTTGGTGCAAGCGCGTACGTCTCGCTCTCTTTGTGTGTGTGGATGGATGGCGCCGTGTGACTCACACGCTCGCTCTCTTGGACAGAACGAAGTGCCGATCTCGTCGGTCTTCTCCAAGACGCTGCGCGAGAAGTTCGTGTGGGCGATGGACGTCGACCCCGAGTGGAAGTTCTGAGCCACGGGCTCCAGTTCTACTGACAGCGACTGACTGACTGACAGAGCGCGCGCGCTTGCATCCAATGCGCTGCATCCATAGACTCATGATCCTCACCATCGCCCCACTCGTGACTGTCTGCATCGTCCTACTCTTTCCACTCGTCTGCGCACTTCTTGAGCCGCTCCGTGAGCTCCAAGTGACCGCGGCGCTTGGCAAACGCCCACGCAGCGTCGCCGTTGCAGTCGGTCAAGCGCGGGTTCGCGCCGAGTGACAGGAGCTTGTTGACTGCGTCATCGCGGCCGTGGTGCGCCGCCGCCATGAGCGCGGTCGAGAGGTCCGACTCGACGCGCTGGAAGTTGACGTCCATGCCGTTCTGCACGAGGCTAAAGACCGCGTGGAAGTCCTCTTGGCGGAACGCCTTGTAGATCGCCTGGTCCATCGCCGAGCCGAGCACTTGGACGTTCCGGTCGCTGACCGAGAGGCTCCCAGCTGGCTTGGCTGCTGCTGCCGGTACGGGCGGCGCCGGTGGCGCAAGCGACGGGTTGCACCGACTCTTCTGCACGCACTTGACGCAGTACGAGCACCGCTCGCAGCGCTTCGCGTTCATGCGGCGACAGAGGCGGCAGTGCATGCGCTCGCCGTACTGCATCTCGTGGCCGAGGCCGCGGATCTTGAGCATGAGCGACGCGTTCGCGTTCGACTGGTTCACGTTCGTGATGATCTGCTCGCCGAGCAAGAGCTCGTCGTCGTCGTCGACGTACTCGGCCATGTCGTCGTCCTTTGTCACGCCGTCGATCTGCAAGAACGACTTGGGCTGGTACTGGAGGATCGCCGCCGGCGAGATGCGCGTCGGCGCTGCTGCTGCGCTCGCAGTCGTCGTCGCAGTCGTCGCTTTCGGCGGCTCCGTGTACGCGCTCGACGGCGCTGGCGGTGGGACGCTCGCAGCAGCGAACGCATTGCGCGCCGAGACGTCGACGACCGAGCCCGTGACGATCTTTGGCTGCGCCTTGGGCTTTGGCTTGCTCGCAGTGTCCGCTGCGCCGTTCGTAGCGGTCGCGCGCGCGTCTTTGAACGTCGACGGCACGCCACACGCGCTCTCAAAGTGCCGGCGGTAGAGGTTCAAGCGGCTCCACTCGGCCGCGTAGTCTGTCAGCGGAGCACCCACCAATACGTGAGTGACATGGCAGCAGCAGCACGCGTTGCAATAGATGCAAGACGCACCGGAGCCAGCGCCGTCGAGCAGCTCAATCACGCGCGGGAGCGTCTCGCACAAGTACGCGTTCTGCTTGCGCGCGCTCTCGGTCTGGACGTTCGTGTCGAGGATCTGCGGTGGCATCACGCTCCATCGGTCAGCGAGAGAGAGCGAGAGACCTCTATGCAGTAGCAAGAGTGTGCATCGACAGACGTACGCGTAGCAGCGCGCGCACTTGCGAGTACATCTCAATGCGGCGCTTCTCCTTCGTCATGCCCGGCTCTTTGCGTCGCGCGCCGTCTGCGAGCCACTCGTTGAGCACGCGGAGCCCATTCTCGGCGTAGAAGCTGCCAATGCGATGATGAGCTGTCAGTGCTGTTTGACAGCGAGATACATCCACGCATGCAGCCAGTGCACCGTACGCACATCTTGGCGTCGTCGTCGTTGAGGTTCGTAATGAGCATTGCGAGGATCGCGCGGTGCGTGAGCGTGTGGATTGACGGCATGAGCTTGCAGAGCACTTGCGTGCGCTCAGTGCCGATCACGTCGCCGTCGTCGTTCATGAGAAAGCCGAGGACGCTCACGACGTTCATCGCGTCTGCGTCTTCCCAGATGCGCGTGCGCATGGTGCTCGATCTCAGTCGTGCGCTTTGGACAAGAGAGAGAGCGAGAGAGAGACACACACAGAGAGCAAGTGCGTGCACCAGTTGGCTTGCGCGTTTTCGCGGGCTCTGTCCGAATTGACCTGTTCGAGTGAGTGAGGCGCGAAAGAGCTAAACGTCCGAGCCATTTCCTGTTGTGATCCCATCAGATTGAGCACATCGACCATGGCGACGGACGTGACGCTCGCGCTCCGCGAGTTTGCGCGCAAGAAGCTCACAGAGGCAAAGGCGAAGGGCGCGACGCTCGCGACTGCTACGGCCGCGTCGCTCTCGAACAGCGTCCCGACGTCGACGTCGTTTGTCTTTCGCTCGAGTGCGAACCAGCAGACGACGACAGCGTTGACGTTTGCGCCACTTGACGACAAGCTCGACACGCTCCGTACGTCTTCGTCTTGCACGTGCAGATGCTAGTGGCTCGCTAGTTGCTTAGCAAGACGTATGCTGATGTGTATGTGTGCGTGTTCCGCCATTGCGATTGTCGTCACAGAGCAGACGAACGACGTCTTGCGCGAGTCGCTCACCGGCAGCAGCACCGACACGCTCGACGGCGCGATCTACAAGATGGATCTCATCAACGAGTCGCTCGCATTCACAATCGAGAACATCCAGGTACAGCAGCTCGCTTGCACGAGCTCAGCGCTCATCTGTCTATTGCGATTGAGACGCTTGAAGCGCACATCAGCAGCCTCCCTTATGGTTGCGATTGCTCTTCGCCTTCTCGTCCTTGATCATGCACGACACTACAGGAGTGTTCGCACGTGATGAAGCTGCTGAATCGACAGCTCCGAGAGAGCGCAGCGCTCAAGAACGAGGCGCACAAGACGTTCTATCGCTCGACGCCGATCATCCAGGACGGCTCGGTCGATGAGATCCAGTACCAGTACTAAGACGTGAATCAAACGCCATTTCTATCCGACGACACACGGATGTGCGTGCATCGACACGCTCACGCAGCAGCACTAAGAGCAGTCGTGCTCATGCGCGGTCGCGTGGCTCGCAGACGCGCTCGAGCAAGCGAGGTCATCGAGCAAGACTCCCAGTTGGGTCCTTTACTTTTTTCACTATCACAATATGTGAATGCTCAGCTTCATACAAAATCCAAGTACATTGCTGCTCAAACAGCATCGGAACGATCCAAGTGATCCAAGCGACTCTCTCGTACATGATGCGCGGTGTGCTCCTGCTCTTCGAAGGCGTCGACCGCTGCGGCAAGACGACGCAGACGCGATTGCTGCGCGACGCGCTCGCTGCGGCGAACCACTCGACGCAGCTGCTGCACTTTCCGGACCGTAGCACTGCGATCGGGCAGTCGATCAATGCGTACCTCACGAGCAACGTGAACATGGACGACCGCGCGATCCACTTGCTCTTCTCGGCGAACCGGTGGGAAGCAGCGGGGAAGATCGAGGCGCTGCTCGCAAGCGGCGTGAACATTGTCATGGACCGGTACTCGTTCAGCGGCGTGGCGTTCTCAGCTGCAAAGCCCGGCATGTCGCTCGACTGGTGCTGGCAGCCAGAAGTGGGTCTGCCCAAGCCCGACGCCGTCGTGTTCCTCGACATCCCAGTCACAAAGGCGTCGACGCGCGCCGACTTTGGTCAAGAGCGGTACGAGACGACCGCGTTCCAAGAGAAGGTCTACGCAAACTTCCGCGCAATCATGGCGCGCGAGTCGCCCAAGTGGCACGTGCTCGATGCGACCGAGACGATCGAGCAAGTGCACGCGCGCGTGCTCGCGATCGCGCTCGAGTGCATCGAGACGCGCGCAAGTGCGCCGCTCGACCACTTTGCACCGCACACCAAGTGACCTCGTGATAGTACAGAGTAATAGTACCCACTGGGGCAGTAACCTACTGTAGTACTGGGACGACTCTGTTAGCTTGTGTGGACACTCGGCAGCGCAGTCGCTGCTGCTGCGCGTACTGACTCGCTCGCGCTCGACCCGCGCGGCGTCGCAGCACCAGCGCCTCCTGTCTGGTGCAGGAACTTGTGCATCTGCGCAAAGTCAGCGCGCAGGAGGAGTCCGCTGCTCTCGCCACTCCGATACGCGCTCTGGATGCGCGGTCGCCGCACCGCACTGCTTTGTGTGAGCGGTCGTCGCTTCAGCGGCTGCTGCTGAGCTGTGGTGTTGCTGCTTGACGCTGGTGCGTGCGGCTTGCGACTCGAGTGTGCGCCGTTCGCACTGCGGCTGCTGAGCTGCGGCTTGTCGCCTCTTGTCCCAAATAGCGCGTCGCGCGTGAGGCTCATGCTGCCGATGCTGATCTGCAGCGCGTCAGGCGCGTCAGGCGCCTCCTCTGACGCAATGGCGCTCTGCTGCTGCTGCGTCTGCCGATACGCGTCGCCGTCGCGCCACATGCGCAGCTGCATGCGGTCGAGGATGAGCTGGTGGTGGAGCGATAGGTGCGTCATGCCGCACCAGTGGAGCCACCCAAAGGCTTCGCGCGACGTGAACTGCCAGTGCTTCATCAAGTAGCACCCGAGGAACGTCATTGCGTGTCCAGAGTCTCGTCGTGCGAGCACGGCAGTCGCACCAGTCGCGCTTTCGCAGACGTCGAGGAAGCGCGCGAGTGCCGCGCTGCTGTTGTCTAATGTGCTCGTGTCGCCATCGACTGCTGCTTCTGCTGTTGGGCTCATGAGGTCGACGACTTCGATCCCAAGTGCTGTCCAGCGATTGGCGTCGTCTGTGCTGCTGACCTGCGGTGCATCGAGTCGAATCGCGAGTGTCACGTGCTGCTGCTTGAGCTGCTGCGCGTGGCGTGAAGCAACTGCGCGTGTCGGGTCTGCGTCGTCAGAGTCGCTGAGCACGAGCAAGCGCTTGGTGGCCCACGCGACGGCGCCACGCTCGTTTGCATCACCGCGACTCTGTTGCTGTCGTAGCTCTGCGATCTGCTGCAGCACTGTTGCGCTTGAGCCAGCACCGAAGAGCTCGAGTGTCAAGCCTTTCGCGATGCCAGCGAGCGAGACGCGGAGGTTCGGCAGCAGCGGTGCTGTGCTACTGCCGTGGTGCGACTGTGAGAGTTGGACGATCGGGAAGAGCGACGACATGTGCTCGAATGGCGCAACGGCGTCCTGAACACTCAGCCCGAGGTGCACGAGGCGCCACTGGCAGATGAGGTGGATCACAAGCGCATCGATGGCTGCGCTCGTGCGCTGGACGTAGAAGTAGCAGACGCTCGCATGCCGTGACGCCGCACTGCTATCGCTCGCGTCACTTGGTATTCTGAACGAGCCGTCGAGGACGCGCGCGAGGAACGCGTGGAACTGCGCGCTCGAGCAGACGTCAGTCGATCGCAACGATGGCGCGAGCGTCAAGTGGTCGTCCAGCGCGATGCACCGGATGCCAGGTGTTGTCGGCAAGCGCACACTTGCAGTTGTTGTGGATTGGTGCTGCTCTATGGAGCTGCAGTTGTGCCGCAGACGCAGCCGTGACGTTGTCGTGTGGAGCGGGACAAAGTAGAACCGACGCGGCAGGAACTCGACGGCTGCGATCGCTTTGCGCCTCATGGCTTCGAAGAGCTGCTGCTGTCGTCAAGCACTTGCTGTCTACACACACACGCGTCTCTGTCGTTGACGCTGTCAGGGAGTTCGCGAGGCGCAACGCGGCCATGAGCGTCGCCACGACTGCGTCGGTCAGTGTCAGTGTGGTGTTCATGGCGTGTACCGTATGCGATTCACTAAGTACGTGACCTTTCGTGCCTGCGGAATGACGTGGACATGAAGAGCACGACGCTCATCGTCGCTGTCGTCGTCGGGATGGCGTCCGCGTCGCTGCTTGCGCCCAAGCGCATGAACACGTAACAGCAACATATCATCGCAATGGCGTCTGCGAGTGCGCTGCTCGCGTACGGAGGCAAGCGCCGCGTCAAGTCCAAGAGAACCAGAGCCAAGGACGAGGTCGCACCACGTCATGGACCAAGTACAACGAGCAGCACTGTCGTCATCGCTCCACCGCCGAAAGTCGCGCGCGCGTTTGACGACGCGATCCGCCGGCGCGACTTCCAGCACGTGCTCTGGATGGTTGCGAACGGCGACGTCGACGCGGCGCACGAGACGAGCACAGGCGAGACTGCCGTGCTCGCAGCAGTCGCAGCCAAGAACGTCGATGCGCTGCACATGCTCGTGAACGGGTACGCACGCACATCACTTCGTACTAAACACACTGGGATGCACCACTGAGCTCACGGACTCGTGTGTGTGACAACAGCGGCGTCTCGATCAACAGCACGAACCGCAGAGGCTACACGCCGCTGATGAAGGCGATCGCTGCTGCTGCGCCGTTTGCAGAGGTCGCAGTCTCCTTATCGTCTGCCAGTGCCAGTGCGCTACCACAGCTCTTGCAGCCTCGCTCGCGAGCGCTCGAGACCAGCAGAAGCAGCAGCAGCAGCGATCGTGAGGCACGGCAGTGTCCTACCGAAGATGGCGGCGACGACAGCAGCCACTCGCGATTCGACAATGCGATCGTCGAAGCCGTGCTTGCGCTCAAGCCAGACGTGCTCGTGCGCGACGCCACTGGCAAGACTGCGTTTGACTGGGCCAAGCGCACGGGCAACACATCCGCACTACGTCTACTCGACGCGTACCACCGCGCCAACTCGCTCCACAACGCCGCGACGCTGAGCCGCGAGCAGCAAATCACCGAGTGCCTCGCACTGCTTGCGCGCCACGATGAGCTCGTCGCGGCGCTTGAGCAGCGCTTCCTTGACAAGCACAGCGTTGACGAGACGGCGCTCATTCGCTTCCTCGAGGCGGCAGTCGCCGCGGTGCCGCTCGTAGACTTTGCAATGAGCATCGCCGATCTCAAGGCTGCGGGCGTCGCAGTCGCCTCGACGCTCGACGACCCGAGCGCCGCGTTCATCGTGAACCACGAGAGCCGCCAGGGCTGGACGCCGCTTACGAAAGCCGCTGCGAACGGGTACGACACAGCCGTGCAAGTGCTGCTGCAGCTCGGTGCGTCGCTGCACTTTGAGACGCGCTTGCGCCACACGGCGCTGACGTGGGCGAGCTACTGCGGCCACGAAGCTGTTGTGCTCCACCTCTTGCGCGCGGGCGTGCGCGTCGAGCAGCAGACGCGCGAGGGCAAGACTGCGCTCATGCACGCAGTTGCTAACGCGCAGCCCAAGGTCGTGCACCACTTACTCCTTGCGCTGCGCGAGCTCGCGTACCCGACAAAGGCGAAGGACGCGTTCGACGCGGACGCGACGCTGCTGAACCGGCGCAAGAGCATGAAGTCGGCGTGGAAGCGCGTGGACCCGCGCGAGGTCGAGAGCCGCCTCGAGTGGCACGAGGCGTTCAGCAACCTCATACACGTCCGAGACGCGAGCGGCAGGACGGCGCTCGAGTACGCAACGGAGCGCTGTCGGCGCACAACTGCCGGCGACCGAGCTGCGTCGCCAAGTGACAGCAGCGAGACAACCGCAGAGGCGGTCGTGCTGCGCCAGCTGCAGGCGGTGGTCCAAGACGCACAGACGCACGCGCAGTACGTGGCGCAGAACGAGGAGCGCACGCGCAGAGTCAAGTGCCGCTTCGCTGGCTGCGCGTTCGTCGGACCGCGCGACTCGATCGCCGTGCACGAGCAGCACCAGTGCCTCAAGCGCACGGTCCACTGCGACCAGTGCGCCATGGCGATCGTGTTCGAGGCGCAGGACGAGCACGACCGCACCGAGTGTGCGATGCGTCGCGTCGCGTGCGCCAACCTGCAGCACGGCTGCCTCGAGCGCGTGGTCTTCCGAGACGCGGCGATGCACAGCGCGCACCACTGCCGCAAGCGCGTCGTGCGCTGCCGCCTCGAGTGCAACAAAGCCGTCGTCTTTGACGATCTCGTGGCGCACGAGACAGCGCAGTGTCCGCTCCGCACTGTCGAGTGCGAGCTCGGGTGTCCCGCGACGTTCCTCGCGAACGAGAGCGCTGCGCACCGACGCAAGCACTGCCCCAAGCGGCAGGTCGTCTGCGCTGGTGGCAGTGGCGGTTGCGGGATGCTCGTGGTCGCTGACGAGATGGCGTTCCACGTCGCGCACCTCTGTGCGCAGCGCAAGTTTGCGTGTCAGTGGGCGATCAACGGCTGCACGGCGGCAATCGGCGGGTCGCCTGAGAGCCGCTACCACCACGAGCAGCGCGAGTGTCCGTTCCGCCCCGTGGCGTGTCGGAACGCCTGCGCACTCAGCGGCTCGATCCTCCACTGCTTCCTCCGCGAGCACTACGCCTGGCAGTGCGAGCTCGAGCGCAAGTCCTGTCCGCGTCGCTGCACTGACGCTACGAGTGGCGACGTCCTGGTACTTCCAGCGCATTTGCTCGACGTGCACGTGCTTGAGGACGCTGGCGACTGCGTCAATCGCATGGCGCGCTGTCCGCTCGACCTCTGCGGCAAGCGACTCACGCTGTTTGACGCATTCGAGCCTAGCAACAGCAGCGACGCGACGCTCATGACATCTGACGTCGCGATGAGCGCACTTGAGCACCGCGACACGAGTCTCCGAGCGCTGCGGCAGCGCGTTGCAGCGTCGCGGCGCTTCCTCGACCGACTCTGTCAGAGCAGCACCGCTAGCGCCAGTGAGGAAGGCGATGGCAGTGATGACGACAAGGAAGCGTGGACACTCATGACGCAGAGCGTTGTGACGCAGCGAGTGCTGGTCGAGTGGCTCCGTACGGAACACGCGCGCTTGGAGTCCGACTTGGCGCAGGTCGAAGCCGCAAAGCAGCGCTGCGCTGTCCAGTGCCGCGTGCTCACGTACGCGCTGACAGACGAGCATCGCGGGAAGCACTTGCTCGAGTTTGCTGATGGGCACTCGGAGTGGCGCTCGCTCGACCGCCGCGAGTACGACGTCCACTTGCCAGTCCCGAGCAGCAGTAGCAGCAGTCTAGACGGCCAAGTGAACCCGACGGACGCCTTCCCGTGCCCGCGCATCGAAGCGAACGCGCTCGCGCACCACGTGGCGCACGAGTGCGCGCTCCGGCTCGTGCCGTGTCCGCTCGGGTGTGCGCAGCGTCTGCCGTCGAGCGGCGTCGCGACGCACATCGCCAAGCGCTGCAACTTGCGCAACGCGAGCTGCCGACTCGGCTGCGGCGCAGTGATGCCGTTCGCAACGCTCGGCGAGCACGAAGACGTCGCGTGCGAGCTCCGGAGCGTCTTCTGCGAGCACTGCCACGCGTCGGTCAAGTGGCAGGCGCTAGCGAACCACCTCGAGCGCGTGTGCACCGAGCGGCCGCGGCGCTGTCGCCTCGGCTGCGGTCTCAACGTCTCGTGGTCAAACACTGCGAGCCACGGAGCTTCCGAGTGTGCGAAGCGCCTCGTGACGTGCGCGCGCTGCGCCAAGGCCGTGTGGTTCTGCGAGCAGCGCGCGCACGACGAGACCGAGTGTCCGCTGCGCACGTACGGTCCGTGCGACGCGCAGTGCGGTCAAGTGCTCCAGTACAACGAAGTTGGCCACCACTTGCTCTTCAACTGCCCGCAACGGACAGTGACGTGCGCCAACTGCGAGCAGCGCCTGACGTTCGCCAAGCTGCCGGAGCACAAGGCGCTCCTGTGTCCGTATCGCATGATCCACTGCCGTCGCGGCTGCGGCGAGCTCCTCGCGGAGCGCGACGCTGAGCACCACGAAGACGACGTGTGCGCCAAGCGCCTGGTCTTCTGCAGCAACAAGTGCGGCGCGTACGTCCCGTGCTGCGACCTCGTAACGCACCAGGAGCTCACGTGCGAGATGCGCGTGATCGAGTGCCCAAGTGGCTGCGAAGAGTGCCTCGTGGCGTACCAGATCGCGAGCCACTGGAAGCGCTGTCGTCAGCGCCTCTGTCCGTGCGGCACTGGCGCCAAGACCTGCGTGCGGCCGATTCGACTCTGGTACGCGAACCGACGGCTCGTGCGCTGCACCGCGCACCACGAGACAGCGCTGCTGTACGCGATCAAAGCGAATGACGAGGACCTCGCGACGTACTTGCTCCAGAGCGTCGACGCACCGCTCGCGCTCGATGAAGAGTGCGCGAATGGCTTTGCGCCGCTGTCGATGGCCGTGAGTCTCGGCCACGTCGAGCTCGTGAAAGTCTTGCTGCGCTTTGGCGCGGACGTGAACGCCGAGACCTCGCGCGGCCGCACGGCGCTGGCAGAAGCGTGTCTCGCGCAGCACGCCGAACTCGTGGCGCTCCTGATCGAGCACCGCGCGAACGTCTCGCACACGAACCGCCACGGCCGCAACCTCTTGGCGACTGTGCGCGCACTCGCAGCCGCTGACGACGACCGAGACGACCGCGTCAAGTACACGAGCAGCTCAACCAAGAGCTCGTGGCGCGCGATCCTCGAGCTGCTTGAAGAGCGCAAAGCCATGGAGCGACAGCAGCGCGCGCTCTTTGTCGCGATCGCGACGTCCGACTACGACTTCCTCGCGCACTTCCTCAAGTTCAGCACCGCGCGCCGCAGCACGAGCCGCGCGAGCGACGAGCTCCAGCTCCTGCGCGACGAGCTCCGCGACCACGAAGCGCGCGTCGCACAGGCGCACGCAGAGCACGCAGACGCAATCCGCGTCCTCAACGAGAGCGTCGCGGACACAGAGGCCAAGATGGTCGCGGTCTCGAACCTCTCGGCCCAGGTGCTCGACTGCACGAGCCAGATCGCGCGCGTGGACTCGCACCACGACGCGTCGGTCGCCGACTCGAGCGCGCTCGAGGTCGACATGCAGACGCTCATTCGCGAGATCACGGCGCAGGACATCGCGAAGCTCCTGAACGTGCACGTGCCGCCGGACGAGTACCTCATCGTGATGAAGTCGATCTGTATGCTGAGCGGCGTGCTCCCGCGCGGGCGCCGGAACGCCGCCGAGTACACCGACATGGAGTGGTGGAAAGCGGCGCAGGCGCTCCTCATGGACCGCACGCTGCTCCAGCGCCTGCGCGGGTACCGCAAGAACGTCGTGACCGCAGACGTCATGGCCAAAGTCCGGCGCGAGTGCCTCCGCACGCCGGCGTTCGCAGCGTCGACTGCGTCGTTCGATGCGCTCGCGACCGCTGTCGAAGAGACGCCGAACTCGGTCGTTGAGCGCAAAGTCGTCGCGCGCTTGCCGCCTGTGGACGAGCTCCGCGGGAACATCGTCACGCTCCTCGCGGCGTGGGTCAAGGGCGTCGAGATGGAGTACAAGTCGCGCGCCGAGCGCCAGACGCTCAGTGAGCGCAAGCGCCGCCTCGCGATCTCGCTCACGGGCACGCGCGAGTCGCTCGAGCAAGCGCAGTTCGACATGAGCGTCGCCACGCGGTCGCTCCCTGCGCGCCAGGACGAAGTCGAAGCCGCGCGCGTCGCAGCCGAAGCCGCTGAGCGCGCACTCGCTGCTGCTCGGCAGCGTCTCCAAGCGTTCCGGATCCTCACGTTCTCGGCGCTCAATGGCCATACGCCACTGTCGTTTGCTGCCGCAGTTGGGAACGAAGCGATGGCGCACATGCTGCTCGCACATGGTGCAAGCGCCGGCGTCGCAGAAGAGGAGCAGCACCTGTGCGCGTCGTTCCTACAGCTTCTTGTGCGCGACTTTGTCGGGAAGCGGCGCCAGAAGCGCCAGAGCGAGACGAACTCGCTCAAGACGCGGTCGGACGAAGCGATCGATGCGCTCGTGCGCAACGTCGCGTTCGCGTTCCTCTTGAGTCACTACCGCCGCAAGATCGCGTTCTTCCGCCAGACGCACCGCGTCGCGCTGCACGAAGCGATCTTCAACGGCTTCCCGCAGGTCGTCGAGATTCTGCTCGCGAGCGGTGCAACGCTCTGGCACAAGACGCGCGTGCTGCCGCTGCGCGCGTTCCCTGGCGCGATCGATGTCGACAACACAGGAGAGAGCGCTATCGAGCAGCAGTCGCACGCACTGCCTGGCGGATGGAAGCTCACGCCTCTCATTGACGACTTTGTCGCTGGCGCTACCAGCTCTCCTGACCGCAAGCCGATGCTCCCGAGAGACACGCTCGAGCTCGCGATGCGGCAGTGGGACTGCAAGACGTACCGACCTGGCAAGGGCTGGGACCCTGACGCAACGCGCTACAGCGAGACGAACACATTCGTCTCGCGCGTGCTCGCGAAGCTCGAAGACGCACTCGCGCAGCGGCGCAAAGAGATCGCCGCGCGCAAGAACGTGGCGAAGAAGACCGCAGAGCTCCGCGCGCTGCACGCTGCGCTCGAGCGCGCGATCGTGGCGCGCGACTTCCTCGCTGCGTCAGCGCTACTCGATAGTGGCGCGTTTGCCGACTACGAGACGAGCCGCGACGGTGTCACGGTGCTCATGGCGGCGTGCATCGACGAGCGGTTTGTCGAGAACCAGGACAAGCGCGACGTGCTCGCAGTCGAGTTCCTCCTCGACCGAGTGACGAACAACCCGTTCGTGAACTTTGAGAGCTCGAGCGGGCGAACGGCGCTCAGCACTGCGGCGTTCCACGGCACGTTGATGTGCGCTCAGGCGCTGCTCGACCGCGGCGCAAATGTGAACCAAGCGACTCGGCGCTCGGGCAAGACGGCGCTCATGGTCGCAGCAGCGAACGGCAAGACCGACATGGTGCGGTTCCTGATCGAGCAGCCAGACATTGACGTGCTCGCAGTCGATGCGACTGGCAAGACGGCGTTCGCTTATGCGCAAGCGAGTGGCTTTAGCGACGCGATGCACCTCCTCGGCGCCGCCGAAGCAGGGAACCGCGGCCGCTTCTACTCGAGCGTCTCGGCGCTCTACGGCGTGTGTAAGTGGGGCTGCGGCTTCATGGCGCCGACAGACGACCGCAGCGTGCGCGAGAGCGTCGTGACGCACGTCACGCATCCGCTCGCGCAGCACGAAGCGCAGTCGTGTCCCAAGCGCCTCGTGGCGTGTCCGCTCGATTGCCACAGTGGCGAGATCTGGGCCGAGTCGCTCCCGCAGCACCTCGCGCGCGAGTGTCCGCGCCGCATCGTCACGTGCGCGCAGCCCAAGTGCGGCGCTTCGTTCCCACACGAGCACTTGCTCACGCACAACCGCGACGAGTGCGCGTTCCGGACGATCCACTGCACCTGCGGTGAGCAGATGACACACCAAAAGCACGTTGTGCACGCGCAGAGTCGCTGCCCCATGCGTCTCGTGTCCTGCCCGCTCAAGTGCGGCGCTGGCAGTAGTGACGCACCACCGGACAGTGCGCTGCGGTTCATGGACCTGAAGCACCACCAGACCACCGAGTGCCCGAACCGGCGCGTGCGCTGCCGCAACGGATGCAGCGCGAACGACTTGCTCTTCAAGCAGCGCGGGCACCACGAGCGCCACTTGTGTTCGCTGCGGCGCGTGGCGTGCAAGTGGGGCTGCGACGAGCCAGTGCTCGCGAATGCGCAGCAGCTCCACGAGAGCAGCGAGTGTCTGCTGCGGCAGCTCCCGTGTCCAAACAAGTGCGGACAACTCAACGTCGTCTTCACCGAGCTCCAGCAGCACGTATCCGAGCTCTGTGCGCACCGCCTCGTGCTCTGTACACTCGGGTGCGGTCGCAAAGTGCCGCTGCACGTCGCGGATCAGCACGTTCAGACCGAGTGCCGCAAGCGCGTGGTCGCCTGCGAGCTCTGCGGCGAGCAGCTCATCGAAGACGACAGGAGCGCGCATCAGAGCACAGCGTGTATGCAGCGCATCTCGCTCTGCGGCCTCTGCGGTCAGACAAACATCCCGTTCGGGCAGCTCGCGTCGCACCGCGCGGAGCAGTGCAAGATGCGGCAAGTGCAGTGCAAGCACAAGTGCTTCGTGAAGCTCCTGCTCGCGCACGAGCGAGAGCGACACGAGACAACTGAGTGCGCATTCCGGCCGATCTGGTGCCCGCTCGGGTGTCACCAAGTGCTCATTGCGAACACGCTCAAGAAGCACGAGCGCGCGTGCGAGATGCGCATCGTGAGCTGCTCGCTCGGCTGTGGCGTTGAGCTCCGCGAGCGCGATCGCGCGCACCACGAAGCAACCGAGTGCAGTCAAGTGAAGCGGCGAGCGTAGCTACGAGTAATGGGAGCGCGCTGTCTAGTGTACGGCGCTTGCTGCTGTAGTTGAGTCCAAGTGTCGCTCGTAGGTGGACAGATACGCTGTGGTGGACGCAGAAGACGCTCATGGGGTACTAAATGATACATCACAGTACGATCACGAGACTGAGAACGACGTCGATTTGAAGCAAGACGATGCTGGCGACGATGATGAAGTGCCGGCAGTGCCAGCGCGCGCTCCACGAGGAGACTGGCGCTGGCGCCGCAGCAGCTACAGGTGCATAGTACATAACGCAGTGGAGGTGTGCATGTGCGTTTGCGCCCGCTCTCACGCTCTCTGTTTGCCACGTAGGACCTGTGCTCGATGAGAGCTACGTGCTGCTACCAACTGCGACGTCGCCGCGTGCAGCGCAGCAAGCAGCGAGCATGCTGATCATGGAGGAGAGCGCGATGAGTTTCATGGGCGACGCATTCGGTGGCAACAGCAACGCACGCCTCGGTGCTACGAGCGACGAGTACGACTACTTTGCGAGCAACAACAACCCAAACGGCCCTGTCATGTCGGAGCAGCGCTTCCAGGAGCAGTACTTCAGCACCGACGCGCGTCCAGCGCCTGCGCCAGCAACAAAGAGCGCTGACCCGAGTCCGCGCAGCAGCAACCACAGCCGCCGCCACTCGGCTGCTGTGAGCGCACACGCGTACCGCGACAAGCCGTCGTCGCTCGGCGACAGCATGAGCGCAGTCGTCGCACACGCCGACTTGAGCCACCAAGTGCAGCTCATTACGACGCATCACGCGCACTGGTGCGTCTCTGCGGTCGCGTGTATAGTCGTGTAGCTGCCACTGTACTAAGTGAGAGCGTGTGCGAGTGTGTAGTGCGGGCGTGCCTGTGACGACGCCAGTGTGCAAAGAGTGCGTCGACAGCATGATCCAGCAGATCGACAGGTGCGTTGCGCGTCCACTCGGTCGCGACACTGCGCGTTGGGTAGCGGCTCACGTTGCGGCGCGTCGTGTGCGCTGTTGGTCGTTTGATAGACAAGCGGAACGCGCGCGGTACGACAAGCGGAGCTTCACGGGCTTTCTCCACTCGACTGGCTCGTCCGTGCGGAACGAAGAGGTCGAGCAGATCAACGAGCGCATCCACTACGTACGTCATGGGCCGTTGCTGTGTATGACAAGCGTGTGTTCTAATCGACTGACGCGTGACTGCGTGACTCAGTACGAAGAAGAACTCGCCGCGCTCGAAGAGAACCTCGCGCTCATGGAGAAGGAGCGGAGTGAGATCCACGCGCGTCAAGCATCGCTCCGTGCTGACGCAGCAGCACTTGCACAAGAAGAAGCGCTCGTGTGGCACGAGTTGAACGAGCTACTCTACTGCGACGAGACGTTCCGAGACCTCCGCGACGTTGCGCGCGCGCAGATCGCTCGTAGTGAGCAGCAGAACGCCGCAGTGCAGCAGACAAGCGTCCTCACAGATCTCTTTGTGATCAGCCACAGCGGCCCATTCGCTACGATCAACGGCTTTCGCGTTGGTCAACTCGCAGCGGCACCTGTCGAGTGGAACGAGATCAACGCGGGCTTGGGCGAAGCTGCGCTACTGCTTCAGACGCTCGCGAACAGCATTGGTCTCGAGTTTGCCGAGTGCGTTTGGACTTGTTTGTTTGTTGTTTGCATGCGCTCGCTGATGTTGTTGGCTCTTTGATTCGCAACGAGTTGTTGCTTTCTTGCAAGTGCTCACATTGTTGTTGTTTGTTGTTGTTGCGTTGTCTGCAGCTTCAAGATCGTGCCGCTTGGGAGCTTCTCAAAGATCGTGCGCTTTACAAACTTGCGCATGGAGTACGCACTGTACGTCGTGCATTTGCAACGCAGAGTTGCGCTTGCTCGTGCAATCGCGCACGACAGAGTTGCTTTGTTGTTGTGCAACCTCTCACGTAGGTTGCGGTCGTGTGTGCGATTGCAGGCACGGGTCGGACCACGACAACTTTGCCGAGTCGCACTTCAACTTGGGGCTCGGCGCGTGGATCACGTGTCTGCGGCAACTCGTTGCGGCCGTCGAAGCGACGGACAAGACCATGCGCGTGCCGTACAAGATCTCCAAGCACGCGATCAACAACCACTCGGTGCTCTTTCTCAAGAACCGCCAGAGCGAGTGGACCAAGGCGCTCAAGTACGCGCTCACGAACCTCAAGTGGCTCTTGACGTGGACCGCGACGCGCGCGACTCGCGATCCACGAATGTGACGACTGCTAATGACAATGGAACGCGATGCGGAGAGGCAAGTTGTACATATATATAGTGGCAGGAAGGAGGCTAGTGGTGGCGGTCGTGGAGTCGATCTACTTGTGTACAAAATGCTCGAGCTTGCGCCAGGACCCCACGCACGCACGAGCAGACGAGCGCGCGCACGTGGGAATAATTACGACGCGGCGACGCGCGCCTCGTCGGCGCCGATGCCATCGTCTTCAGGGTCTTCGTCTTCATCATCTTCTTCTTTGTCTATCGGAGCAGCAGCAGTAGCGGTGGCCTTGGCGCGCGCGAGCGACAAAATCCACTGCTGGGCCAGTGATGATGCATCCCGTCTCGCTTCTCTATCGGCTCGGCACCTCGCACACCTCAGTCCATGAGGTTCGTGATCTTGACCGAATGCCGCTTCGACGCAGGCGGCGTACCGGAACGTGACGACTCGCTCTCGCCAGTCGTCGCTGCGCTGTCGTCTCGTGACGGCGCGTGCGCGCTCGGCACTGCGCTGCTCTCGTCCAGTTCGCTCGCTGGTCGCTTCTTCTTGCTCGCTGTTGGCTTTGTCTCGACTGCGTTGGGGACGTGCACGCCTTCAAAGAAGTGCAGCAGGAGCTGCGCGTCCTCACTGTCGGCGCGCACACCTGTCTGTGCAGTCCCTGCAGCCGCCTTCTTTGCGTCTGCTGCCGTCGAGCGAGCGCCTGTGATCGCTTTGCGCGGCGACGACCGCTTCGATCGGCCACTGCCACCGGATCCAGCAGTACCAATCGCACCACCAGGCGGCGGGATCAGCGCTGTCGACGCGAGCGAGTCGAAGAAGAGCGCTTCGACGACTGCGAGCTCCTCTGCGGCGTACGCGATCGCGCACTCGTTCTCCTCTGTTGGCTCGAGCGCGCGGAAGATCTGCTTTCCGATCGAGCTGTTGCCCTTGAGCTTCTTTGTCACGCGCATGGCTTCGCAGTTCAGGCGCTTCGCGAGGTACCAGCGCAGCGACGTGCCGTCTTCGACATTCAGCAGCCCGCGCTTGAAGTAGTGGATGATCATGTTCGTGAACGCCTCCTCTTCTGGTGTCCACTTGCCGCTGCGCAGTCCTGGCGGGCACTTGGACTTGGTCGACCGCTTCTCTTTTCGCGCTTTCGACGACGTGTCGGACTCGGCACCGCCCCCGCTGTTGTTGCTGTTGTTGTGGTGGTTGGTGTTGCTAATGCTGCTGCTGATGTTGTTGCTGATGTTGTTGGTGTCGTTGCTGATGTTGTTGTTGTTTGCTGCGCCTGTTGCGTCGTGCAAGTGGTAGCGGTAGCGGTAGCTCTCTTCAGCCGACAAGTACTCTTCGTGCTTGACGAGCACGGGCACGGGGATGCTCTTGTGCTCGACGAATGCGTCCTGCTGCTCGACGACGCTCCCGCTCGCGCGCGGGAACTGCTCGCTCGTCGATGCTGCGCCTGTGCGCAAGTCAGCGCCGTGGCGCTCGCTGCTGACCATGGACAGCATGCTATGTGTCGTCGAGGCGCGTTGCGTCGCCGTCGTTGTTGCGTCGGCGTGTGTGATGCGTATGTTGTATGTGTGTGTAAAGAGCACGAACGCGCTCGATGCGAGGTGTCGGTACGTCGATCAGAGGCGGCGCGTGGAAGCGTCAGCGGCGGTGGTCGTAGTGCGGATCGAGGCGCTCGTAGCTTGTTCGCGCTCGCTTGGTGTGCTTGCTTGTGCGCGGCGGCGGGCTGTTTGAAGTTGGTGGCTCCAAGGGATTCCGCGACTCGCAGGCGCTTCAAGTACGAAATTGCAGCAGACCAGACTGCGAGGCCGCCAACCAAACAAGACCAAACAAGACCAAGGTCGAAAGCCAAAGCCAAAAAGCAACGCGAGCCACGACAAACAGGGAATCGAGCACACACAAGAGCTACAAGCAACGACGACGACGGCGACGACAAGACAAAGAGGGAGAGAGAGCGCGTTCTCGCAAGAGCCCACTGGCACACTTCCTCCAGACCACCCACACACAAACCAACAAGTCAAAAAAGAGGCACTGCGCGGCTGTCACACACTGCATTCTCGAACGCCGCTACAAAATCACACATACAAGCAGGAATCGTTCAAATCGTCGTTTGTGCTGCACTTGGCGCGAAAGCAGAGTGCTCGCAAACGACCCAAGCACACTGGTGCTCGCGACGACAACGATCGCTACGCTGCTCGAAGCAGCAGCATGTGCGTGCGCATGTGAGCGAGTGCTCACATATACTAGTACGTGCATGCTCGCGTCGCTGCATGTGAACAACCAAGTCTCTGCGTGTGACGTGAATCGCCCTAAACACCACCCACGCCCAGCTGTTCACATCACCACTCAGGTTTGAGCGCACACACACAGACACACGAGAGAGACAGCTAGGAGCGCAACAACCACACGCAGCACGCAACAACACCTACGACCTCGCGCGCGCTACATCATGATGTGATAGACAGCAGCAGCGATGATCATGATCATGATTCTCTTGTTCTTTGTCGCCTTGTTCTCGACCGCAGGAGCGAACAAGGTCGTCGTCACAGCAGCGGCAGCAGCTCATGAAGCGGCACAACCAGCCAGTCCCGAGCCAGCCGTGCTATCGCTGTGTCAACGTGAATCTGCTCGACGAGTTGCCTCGTAACGCTTCAAAAAGCGAGTACACTGTGCTCGCCTTGCATAGCCTCTCTTGCTGTGTCTCGAAGCGCCGATGGAGCACGGCGTCCTTTGCCTTGACGAGCACCGAGCCCTTGTCGCCCATATCGCGCGAGCTCGAGTCTGGGCTCTGCTGGTCGTGGTCGTCGTTCTGGATCACAAAGCGTGACGCGGGGAGGATCGACGACCCGCACACCGGCATGTTCTTGGGGTAGTCGGACGACCAGATCTTGAGCTTCGCGATGTCGGTCGTTGAGATCCCGGCTGCCGCGTACTTCTTGTCGACTGCTTCGCGTCGCCGCCAGTGAGCACTACGCCCCACATGACACAGTCGTCCGGGAGACTCCCGTCCATGTACTTGTTCAGCAGTCCCATGATCGCAGCCGCGTCGGTCGGTCCAATGTGCCGATACGCATCGATGCGGAAGCCGCTGAAGCCGACACCGAGCAAGTCGACCATGTACTGCGCGATATGCTCGCGCACGGACGTCTTTGCCGTGTTGAGGTCCGAGAGCCCAACGAGCCAGCCGTTCTCGACCTGGAACCCGTCGCTGTAGTCGTCAATCGAGCGCTCGCAGTGAAAGTCCGTCGGCCCAAACAGCACGGCTGGGAACTCGAGCGCTGGGCGACCGCCAGTCTGCTGGTTCATCTCGACTTGCGACTTGTGCGTGAAGAACGGCGAGCCCTTGGTGCTCGACATCGCACCCACTGTTTGCACGAGCCACTCGACTCTTTCTTGCGGTGGTGCGCGCTGACATCGTTGCCTGCGCCAGTCTTGTGATCACCACCGCATCTGCGAAGGCACGGACGCCGTTTGCGCGGCATGTCTGAATCATCGATCACAACTGCGTGCACACGCCCTTGCGCAAGTACCGGCGGTAGCTCACGGGCTGGTAGACCAAGTACCATGGATTGCGCTCGCCGTACTGCGACCAACGATCTGAGAACACTGCTTCCTGGGGCGGGCTGATCTTCACGCCCATGTACCCCGCTTTGTCGAGGAAGCCATTGCACTCGGCTTCGACGACGGCGTACGCCCAGCCAAAGAGATCGACGACTGCACCGCGCTGACCGTTCTCCATCCCTGGGGACTACTTCACGCTGTTTGCTTGCCATACAAAGTTGATCGGGTCGAGCTCGAGCGTCCAGTCCTCGTTGGCACCGTCCTGTGTGCATACGACCTTGATCAGTAGCTCATCCTTGAGCGACGAGTCGACTTGAAACGTTGGCGACGACGACCATACGTTGTTGTATGAGTATGAATAAGCACGAGACGGCAGCAGCCGCGACACGGAGGTATGTGCGAACATTCACTGTAGCAGCCGTGCGTGCCGCGTTGTACGTCATGTGCGCGTAGCCCGTAAGCAAGCGGTAGTCCTGGAATCTTGTGACCAGCCTGTGGCGTTGCGTAGCGGTGTCTTCCAGCGGCGCGTTTCGTCCGAGCTTGGAAATGTCGTCTGAGTGCCGGATGGGCAGTAGTCCGGACCGTCAAAGTAGCTGCAAGTGTTTGACGGTGCTGTTGTCGCAGGTGTCGGCGTCGCGCTCGCTCGCGTTGGACTGACAGCGCTCGTGACCGAGTACGCGCCGGTGGTCTGAACGTAGTTGCTGCCTCCGTTGTTGTCCCACTGGATGCTGTTGTCGTTGAACGCGTACTCGAGCACAGTCGCTTGTGCGGCCAGGTCGATGCGGAACCAGCCGTCTGCCTTGGGGAACTGCGTCGTATCGCTGCTTGGCGTCATCTTGACGCCTGGGAGAGCTGTCCACGCACCGCTTGAGCCTTGCGTGTAGTGGATGCGCGGTGCTGTCCAGCCTGTGTAATAGTAGATGTGGATGCCGGTGCCGTCGTCCTACTTGACGAGCGTCTGCGCGTCGGTCCAGCCGATACTTACGAACGCAACGAACACGGCAGCGAGCCACAGCGTGGAGCTAAGCCACATCGTGTCAAGAGCGTGCCGTGCAGCAGAGTCGGAGTAGTCGGAGTTGAGGTGCTGTGGTGTCGGGCGGCGCCAAACTGGAAATGAACAGACAGTGCCGTGTCGGTCAATCAATCGATCGCTCACCTTGGTGTGCAAAGCCACAGATATGCGAGCATTCGCACACGTGAAACTCGGTCCATCCGAGGGCATCGTCAGAGCTTGCAACGCGCTCGAGCAAGAGTCTAGCACACTAGCACAGGATGGTTGCTATTGGAATCAAAACGAGAATCATAAAGTGCACGACAAAAGTCTTGGAAATTTTTTGTTTCATTTCAAATATTTTTGATTTTCATCGGACAGAGCTGCAATGAAGCTGGATTAATAGCGCAATTAAATACGGTTCGAATGCTATATGTCGATCATCGAAATACACAGTGTAGCCAGCACAATGGCAGAAAATGTCATTTTCGAAATATTTCAACGATGCGAGAATAAATGGAGAGGCGTGGTAAGATTGGTATTGAACGTGAGGACGCTGCGTTTGAAGCTTACGAACTAGTAATAAACGCTCCCTTGCGCTCGAGGACAGCTGCACAGCGCTTGGGCATCGATGCAACCAAGTTGGCAATGACTGAGTGGTCGAGATCGCGCCACGCTTGGGTGATGGCGGACTTGAGCTCTTGCTGCGATGAGAACTGGCGACCGTGCGCGTACACGGTTCTCGTCAGGATGCCCCAGAGGTGCTCGATCGGATTGAGATCCGGGGACATCGCTGGCCAGCTCATCGTCGTCACGTTGCTCGTCTGCAGCCATGCTTGAGTAAGTCGAGCGCGATGACACGGCGCGTTGTCATGCTGAAACACGTGCCCTTCTTCGTGGTGTGCGCGTAAGAACGGCAGCAAGTGCGTGGCAAGCGTCTCTGTGTAGCGTTGCGCGTCTTGGCCGCCCTCAATGAACTTGAGCTCCGACTTGCCGGCTGCAGAGAATGCGCCCCAGACCATGACCGATCCTCCACCGCTGTGACGCTTCACGGCGCATCGCTCTGGCTGCCCCGCGCGATGCCAGTAAAACTGCAAGCCATCCGGCCCATCCATGTTCCACTTCTTCTCGTCGCTAAACACGACACGCGACCACTCACTCGCGCCCCAAGCTGCTCTCTCGCTCGCCCATGCGACTCGTCCTTTTTGGTGCATCTTGGTCATCACCGTCGTCCGCTTCTTCTTCTTCCAAGACACGTCAGGGTGTGCATGGAGGACGCGCTGCACGGTGCGCACCGATGCGTCAACACCGACACTCGCTCGGGCTTGAGAGGCGCTCTCATTTCGCGTCGTGACCGCGCGCACCAGCCGCCGGCCCTCACGCTCAGACACTTTTCGAGGCCTTCCCGTGCGCTGTTTGGTCTTCGAGGCTCTCTCGCCGTTGATGACGCGTGACACAGTCGATACGCTGCGCTGCACACGCGTTGCAATCGCCTGCAGCCTCTCGCCTTGGCCTCGAAGGTCGAGGATAGTTGCGACGTCGCTCGCCGTCATCTCTTGCCACGCCGTCATCGCAAAACAGCTTCGGAGGCACTGGAAGTTTGTTCGCTTGGTGTACGCAATGTGTTCTATCTAAATTACGTGTTTTCGAGCTCGTTTGACCACAATTACATTTTTGATACCAATCTTACCACGCCTCTCCATTTATTCTCGCATCGTTGAAATATTTCGAAAATGACATTTTCTGCCATTGTGCTGGCTACACTGTGTATTTCGATGATCGACATATAGCATTCGAACCGTATTTAATTGCGCTATTAATCCAGCTTCATTGCAGCTCTGTCCGATGAAAATCAAAAATATTTGAAATGAAACAAAAAATTTCCAAGACTTTTGTCGTGCACTTTATTTTACTAGCGTTTCATTTGTTATATGAAGTTTATGTTGTTCGTTTTAGTTAAAAATACATCTGTTCACTTGTACAATCGGATAGTTTCTTAAAGACAATCGGATACTTCCTTAAGACAATCGGATAGTTTCTATAAGTCAAGTGTATTCTTTTTGTGGTTTACCAAATGACATCTCTCTCTGTATAGTACTCTGTATACTAGCGACCCACATCATGACAATCGCATTTTATGTCCAGGATGTGGTTCAACCAGTAGCTTAAAACTACACTACAGATCTTACTACAGATCTCACTACAGATCCCGTCTGAATGAGCCTGATTGAGTCTCCATGACGTTGCAGCGTGACTCCGTTGTATTGCGCGCTGAGCTCAAGCGAAGGAAGAAGACGCGCGAGAAGGCCACCACCAAGATCGTGGTGGCGCGCAGGCACTCCTCGCGCTCGAGTCTACACTGCCGCGTGTGGAACGCTGCTGTTATTTGAAGCGACCGAGCAAGCAAGCGAGTGAGAGCGAGGTCTGTACGAGGATACGGGGCACGCACGAGTGTGCACGAGTGTACACTTTCTTGTCTTGTTGAATTGTAGATGTGGACACAGTGATTACAGTAGTGACTACTACAGTCATTGCGTCGCACACACGAGATACCAACATCCATCCATCCACATACGATACGCACGAGCGAGCGAGCGTGTTGACAACCAAGTCTTCGTGCAAGCACGACGAGCTCTCTCTCTCTATTTCTCTCAAGCACGCATGCTTTTCGCTGCACGATCTCCAAGTGTGAAAGTGTAAGAGTGCCGAGTATGCTCGGAACCGTCTAGTATTCAAGACAGTGTTCAGAGCCCTTGAACATCCATAGATTTCGCTCCCAGTTTCCAAGAAAGAAACGGTGCTCGACGCGCATCAATAGAGTCCACTCGCAGTCGAAAGCTGCTGCATTGTAGCATTACAGCATGCGCACAGCACTTCGACTTCTTTGGTGCGCAGGGCGTCGAACGTTTGTGCCGCGAAACGACGCGTCGCTTCAATGTGGCTCTCTCTCTCACTCACTTTCTTCACGTACGCTTTCTTTCAAGCACGTACGTTGCTGCTGCTGCGTACCGCGTACGTGGTGGTGGTGGATTCACACATCGATTTGCACCAGACTGCGCACAGACGACAACGACAACGACAGCATCGGTGTCTGGGAGTCTCTACGTCTCCTCCATCCGCAGCAGCAGCAGCAGCGTCGCCTCCATCGCGGCGCGCACTGCCAGCCAGACAGTCAGCCCGTCTCACGCACGCACGAGGCAGTGACGCCACTGCAACGCGAGGTCCACGGACCAGTTAACACGCTGCGTACCACCGCCGCTGATGGCGCTACGTGCACTCGCAGCCAACGCGAGCGGCTCGCTCGCCGAGCTCGTCGTGAACACCTCGGACTTGCTCACGAGCAGCAACGCATCGAGCTCCATGGTGTCGTCTCCACTCGCCTCCGTCGTAGCGACGACGCTCGCGCCACTGCTCATCGGCTCTGCTGCTAATGGCAGCGCAGTTGCACAAGTGACGCCAAGTCCAGCGCAACTCGCTGGTATTGCTGCGAAGAAGGCGATCATGGCGTTCATGCTCGAGAAGATCCACACGCTGCAGCTCTTCCTGCTCGCTGGCTACAGCATTATGTTCTTCCTCTGCCTCGTGCTCATCACGTACTTGCGCTTCAACCGGCACGTCGCGTTCAAAGGCGACGAGAGCGCGGCGCGCAAGATCATCCTCCCGGCATTCGAGCCCCTGCTGTGCATCCTCGCGGTCGCAACAGGCACCTACACGCTCTTCTTCTGCACGGCGCTGCTCACAAACATGTACACGTACGAGATCTCGAAGCTCGCGACCGAGGTCTTTTACTCGGGCCGGCAGTTCGTCTTCCTGAGCGTCGTCGTCTTCATGCTCCAGAAGTCGGTCTCGGGACCTGCGCTGCGACGCACGGTCTTCATCACGTTCGTGCTCTCAACGTACACGATCCCAGTCGTCTGGTACATGACCAAGTACCGACCCGTGAGCGAGCTGTACGCTGCGACGACTGCGTCGCGCGCGCCGATGCTCCTGCTGTACACGTACATCTTCATCCGCCCGCCTGGACGCGCAAGCAAGCGCACGCTCCGCGAGTTCTGCATCTTTGCGTACATCTACTATGCCCTGCTCTTCACGTACAACGAGCTCTTTCGGCTCAAGAAGCTCGAAGCAGGCTTCAACCTCACGTACGCCAACTTGCTCTGCGGCTCGCTGTGTCCGCTCGTGATCTGGCGCGTCCTGCGCGCAGACACGGAGCACTGGCGCGGCATGGGCCAGCGCGCGTGTGCGCTCCAGCGCCTCTTTCGGCAGAACAAGAACTTGCCCGAGCGCGTGTCGTCGAAAGGGCTCCACGTGCTCATTGAGATGCACCGCAAGTACATCATCGACTTTGCGTTCCTCGAGCTCAAGCAGCGCATTGGCGTCGGTGCGAGCGCCGTGGTCTTCAATGGACTGCTCAAGTCGACGATCCCAGTCGCCGTGAAGGTGTACACGCCCGTGGACTTTACAGAAGACACGGTCGCCGAGTTCTCGCAAGAAGCAGCGCTCTGCGGCGCACTGCACCACCCAAACATCGTTCGGTTCTACGGCATGTGCGTCTCGCCGCCGACGATCTGCCTCGTGTCAGAGCTCTGCCAAGGGAGTCTCGAGGACGTGACGTGCGCCATCGCGCGCCGTGACGCGCACCACAACCGACAGCAGATGCTGCTCAACCTCGCGTACATGCTCGACGCAGCGCGCGCAGTGGCGTACATCCACAGCTTCTCGCCGCCGTTCGTGCATCGCGACATCAAGCCCGCGAACTTTCTTGTCGACGCCGAGAGCACCGTCAAGCTGACGGACTTTGGCGAGTCGCGGAGCCTCCCACGTGGCTGCATGGGGGCCGAGAACAGCAGCGGGAGGAAGACCGGGTCCACGGTAGCGAACAGCAGCGGCAAGCTCGCAAAGGACGGCGCAGGACGACCGAGTCTCTCGTTACTCCCAAGCACACACCTTCGCCATATCCAAGGCTCTCGCGCTGCGAATGGTGCTGGCGACCACGTCGACGACGCGCGCATGACAGTGAAAGGCACAGTGGACTACATGGCACCGGAGATCATCCAGGGCAAAGCCGGCCAAGCGACGTACGGCGAAGCGGCCGACGTGTACTCGCTCGGGATCACGATGTGGGACATTCTGAACCCCGGGCGCGAGAAGTTCCCGACGACCAAGAACAACCACTTCCTCGTCTTTGAGAACGTCACGGCCGGCGAGCGCCCAGAGCTCGACGCGCGCATGCACCCAGGTCTCCGGTCCGTGATCGAGACGTCCTGGCACGGCGACCCACGCGCACGGCCGTCAGCGCAGAGCATCGTCGCGACGCTCGAGAGCATCCAAGAAGAGCTCTGCGCAGCGTTTGCGATGGAGCTCAGCGACGAGCTCGAAGACGTACTCATGGGCACGCGCCAAGCGAGCGCGAGCCTCACGGACCAGAGCTTCACGGGCAACCAGGCGATGGAGCTCATGGAGCAGTCGTGCTACGTGAGCTCGCTGAGCGAAGCCACGCGCCTCGGCAACGCGCTCATGGACGCCGGACTCATGCACCACCTCAAGCACGCGCGGCCGTTCGAAGCCTCCGACGCGCTCTACTACTTTGACGAGAGCAACATCAACCTCTGCAAGCCGCTCGTCGTCGGCGCGTACGACGGACACGGTCGCGCCACATCGCCGCGGAGCAAGCTCGGCATCGACGAGATCGATCGCAATGCGAGCGGCATGCGCGACACGGTTGCGCGGCTCGGCGCTGCTGGTGTGCGACCCTCGCGACAAGTCTCACACGCGACGAGCTCTACACATGGCAACACGATCTCCGAGTACCTCCGCGGCGGCGGGAGCTCGCAGTCTGATCAGCCGATCCTCGAGAACGGGCTATGTGCCTGCAGTCGACTTGCGCAGCGTCTGCAGCTCCCAAAAGCGAGCGTGCGGCAACGCCTTCGCCGCAAATACAAGGTCATCGCAGAGGAGAACGTGCTCGCGACGCGCCTGCTCCACGGCCAGCACGAATGTGGGAGCAGCCAGCTCACGGGTCTGACGAGCGACAGCGGCGCCACGTCGAGCCGCGCGCACTTTGACCTCACGGACTTTGACGACTTTGTCGACTCGAGCGGCGGTGGCGGCGCGCGCGGCAGTCGTAGCAGTCGCAGCAGCAGCGCGCTGCTCTAGTGAAGTGCGCGCGCGCCGTCGCTGAGGCACAGCTTGGTGTCGCGCATGATCAATCCACATCAGCAGACAGCAGCAGCAGATGAGTCAGTGTCTGCGATCAAGAGACGCGATGCGTGCGTGCGTGCGTGCGTGATCACTCAGAAGCTCGGGCGAGCAAGTGGCCGCTTTCTTCGAGCGTCGGCGCCACCCAAGACGACGTTGAGAGAGAGCGTGCCGAGCATGGAGCGCTGTCCGTCCGTCATGTGTGGCGCTCGTTGAAGGCGCGCTTGCTTACAAGCGCGTGCACTCGCTGCTGGTTGAAGTGGTCTCCCTCGCTTTTGTCTCTATGTAAGCAGCATTTCAGTGCGGTCGCGCAATAGCAGAGACTTTGTATGCGACTAAGAACATCAGCAGCAGTACCACCCACCCATTGAATCTCGCTGTTCAAAAGAGATGCAATAACGTATCGACTTTGAAGGGGATCCTATATAGACCGTAACCAGAATCAAATCGTTTGAAGAGGGAAAAAGTGGCATTAATGCCGTCTTTGTCACCCTTTTTGAAGCCTTTTGCAATATGTCGTCGAGTTGCAAAACGACGATCGCACCTTCTGCTCCGATCGACACGAATGTGTTGGTTGTGTATGGCCATCTCGCTCGCTTGTGCTGGCTGCGTATGGCGAGGACGACGACGCTCTCACAGATGAGACCGTCGATCGATAGATCGATGGTGTGTCTCTGGACGCTCAGACGCTCAGCGTGGAACGAACATCGTGCACGACGACGCACGCGCGCAAAGACTGCAAAGACTGCAAAGACTGCCAGCGGCGCGAGCATAGAGGAGCTGCTCCGGGCTCTTCACTTCGCACTCGCGCACTCAGTCAGTCAGCCAGGCTGGACGCTCGCACAGTCTCGCAGTCTCACGGTCTCGCAAGCCGAGGCAAGCTCGGGCTGCTGCTGCTGGCCAGCAGCTCGCAACCAGCACAAGCGCTCGCTCAAAGCCCTTACGCAAGTGAATGGAGACCTTGCGAGCGAGACGCTCACTTTGCGACTCGCGTCCAAGCCCTCAAGCCACCTCCGCTCTCCTCTCTGCACTCTCTCTCTTCGAGCCTCCTTCGCTCCACGACCCCACACTCAAACACTACGATGGCGACAGTCACTACGATCCCGACCACGACGCTCGCGGCGCTCACCGAGAAGCGCGCACACGAGCGCTACGAGTCGAGCGAGTCGAACGCCGCGCTCGTGCTCACGAAGACGCAGCTCCGCGACGCGCTCGCGAAGCTCGCGGAGGCGCGCACGCTCCAGGACGCCAAGATCTGGAGCTCGCGCACGTCCGTGACCGGCCCGATCGCAAAGGCGGTCGAGCAGTACTACGTCATGTTCGGCCACGGTCTCGTCGTGCCTGGCAAGAACACCGCGGCGGCGCAGGAGGCGCACGACCTCCAAGTCGGCTTCCTCCAGAACTACATGGACGAAGACGTGCGCTTTGGCGAAGAGAACGGCCGCGCGATCGTGTACGAGCAGTGGAAGCGCTACGCGCTGTACCACGCGGCGATGCAGGTCGCGATGGTCGGCGTCGAGGTCAAGGACTCGGGCGACGAGAGCACGACTGAGGTCGTCGCGAAGGGCATTCTCAAGGTCAACCTCGACCGCGCGACGCTCCAGCACATCTTTCCACGCATCTTGGCGGACGAAGTGCTCGTGCAGCAGCTCATTGGCAAGGAGATCGTGTACGACACGTCGACGACGTACGTGTTCAACGCCGCGGGGCAGGTCGTGTCGCAGGACCTGACCGTGGACTTCCAGTCGGGCTTCCGCAAGATGCTCGGCGACGACTCGGCGGCGTCCAAGCTCCTGCAGGAGTCGCTCATTGACAGCCACTCGAAGATCGGGCTCGTCGAGGTCGAGGAGCCCTAGGTGCTCTGCTCTGTAGTAGTCGGCTCTCTCTCTCACTACCTCTCAAGGCGAGAGGATCCGACGGCGTCGTGGCGCCAGTGCGTGTAGCTTGCATGTCGACAGCGAACAAGAGAAACAAAGCGTGACGTCCATGTGATTGAGTGGAGGAATCTTTGATCGCCACGACGACGATCGACTGACCGATCAGGCGATGACTTGAGCCTCGCTCGCTCACCCATGACGCTCGACGCTCGGCGCAACTTGGCCTAATGCTTACGCTCGCCTCGCACTCTCGTCTGTCTGTCTGTCTGTCTGTCTCGCTCTCTCTTGTGGCTAAAGTTCCAACGTGGCGCGCCGTGACGCAAGGATCACCACCGCCATCCACGACGACGACTAGCAGGAGAGAGGACGAGGACACCAGCATCACCATCATCATGCAGGCTCAAGCGCAGCATACTTGTCGGAGCATACAAACTGACTGGCTAGTAGTACGTGTTCTTCTCGAGCCAGCCTTGCGCGCGGTAGATCCGGCCGGTCTTCTTGTCGACGTACGACCGCGACGTCTTGCGCAGGAGGAACTTGCGCGTCTCGTCGTACGCAAAGATGAACATCGAGAACGGCATGGCGCAGAACCAGTGCGTGAGCCGGATCGCGTCCGTGCGGAAGACGTCCTGGATGAAGCCCAAGTAGCAGAACGCCACGCCGATGATCGTCTCGAACATGATGCCCATGTTCAGCACGCTGTTGTCCATGCCCTGGTCCACGACCGAGAGCAACCGCGTGCGGCACACGATCAAGTTCGCCCACTGCGAGATGATGACTGCGACAAAGTACGCCGTCTGCGCCACTGCGAGCGCCTTCGCCTGCATCATGCGCGACAGGATGTTCGAGCGCGCCGAGCCGTCTGCGTCGACGGCCGTGAAGCCCGCGCGGTAGTCGAGCAAGCACGCGTCGCCTGTGCACACGGGCTTGCCGTTCTCGAGCGCCGCTGGCGCGTGCGTGCCCGTGTGGTAGACCGCCTGCGAGAGCGGGAACGTCTCGCTCGCGACGATGCTGCCGTTCTTCGAAAGCACGTTCACGGACTCGCCCTTGAACGCCGCCTTTGCGTCCTTTGGACCGTCGACCGTGTCTTTCGAGTCACTCGCGTCCGTGATGCCAAACACACCGAGCGGCTGGTAGCTCATGAAGACGTCGCTCACGAGCTTCGAGTCAAAGCCCTCGGCGTCCTTGTCGCTCACGTCCCAGTGCAGCCAGTGCTTCTTGAAAAAGTGCGACCGACGCGCGCGCATCGGGTAGTACGGACGGTACCCGGCGCTCCACGCCGCTTGCATCGACTGGAGCGTCACGACGTGCTGGCCGGCAGTGTAGTCGCCGTACGTCGCGACCTTGAGCCGGTCGTAGCCATCGGGCTTAGAGTTCGAGCCCTTGAAGTTCGCGAGCGCGTACTGGCAGTCCTCGACCTTGCCGTCGTGGTTCGGCGCCCAGAAGATGCGTGCGTCGTAGATCGAGCCGCCCGCTGGGATCGTCGCGTTGAACTCGCGCTCGCACACTTGCTCTTCCGTCAAGCCGAGCGACGTCCAGACGCCCGCGTCGTTCTTGTGGCGACCACCAGGCGTGCAGAACTCACCGCC
This sequence comes from Pythium guiyangense, assembly GCA_003730235.1. Lineage (NCBI taxonomy): Eukaryota > Oomycota > Peronosporomycetes > Pythiales > Pythiaceae > Pythium > Pythium guiyangense. Next base: position 441,901 of record QXDM01000039.1, read on the forward strand.
GCTCGTCTTGCACCACATCACTTGACGACCAAAGTTCGTGCCCATGCCAAGACCCGGGAGCACCGTCGGCGGGTACCCAAAGTCGTTCATCACGACAAAGTACGTGAACATACCAGCGGCGGCTTCGATAATCCCGATCTGGAGGTACGAGAACGAGATGAGCTTCTTCGTCACGAGGCGGTCGACTGCGGCGTTGCGAGGTGCGCGCGCCATGATATCGCTCTCTGCGCCTTCGTACGCCATCGAGATCGCTGGGACCATGTCCGTGCCGAGGCAGATCGCAAGCATGAGAACCGTCGTGAGCGGCAGCGGGATGCGGATGATGATGTTGAGCAGGAACGGAATGAGCTCCGGGATGTTCGCTGCGAGCGCGTACGCGATCGACTTCTTGAGGTTGTCAAAGATGATCCGGCCCTCCTCGACGCCGCTCACGATCGACGCAAAGTTGTCGTCCAAGAGGATCATGTCAGCTGCTTCTTTCGAGACCTCGGAGCCCATGATGCCCATCGCCACGCCAATGTCCGCCTTCTTGAGCGCCGGCGAGTCGTTCACGCCGTCGCCCGTCACGGCGACGATCTCTTTGCGGCGCTGACAGTTCTCGACAATGATGAGCTTCTGCTGCGGCGACGTGCGCGCAAAGACGATCTGCGAGTGGTCGAGGATGCGGTCCCACTCGTCCTGCGGCGTGTCGACGCTGATCTCCCATCCGGGCACGACGATCGCCGGTGCGGTCGCAGGGTCTTCCCAGCCGGCCATGCCAGGCTCGAGCCCGTGCGCCGCGTTGCCCTCTTCAATGTCCTCTTTCGTCGGACCCCAGAGGATCCCGACCTTGTGTGCAATCGCCTTGGCAGTCACCGGGTGGTCGCCCGTGACCATGATCACGCGAATGCCGGCGGTCTTGCACTTCTCGACGGCGCCAGGGACCTCTGCGCGCGGCGGGTCAATGAGCGCCATGAGCCCAACAAAGCACAGCGGCTCCTCGGCACTCTTGTTCGGCTTGGGGATCGTGTCGTAGTCCACGTCCTTCTCGCCGAGCGGGAAGTTCGGGATGTCCGTGTTGAACGTGAAGTCACTAGGGTACCGCGCCGGGTCGAGGACCTTCTCTGCAAACCCGAGCACGCGCATGCCGCGCTTCGAGAGCTCGAGCTGGAGCTTCTCGATCTCTGCGAGGCGCTCTGGTGTCAGCGCGACCTCTTCGCCATTGAGCAAGATCGTCGCGCAGCGCGCAATGATGCGCTCCGGCGCGCCTTTCATCGTGAGCAGGAGCGGCAAGCGGTCGTCGTTCAGCTGCTTGTGGATCGAGACCTGGTACTTGTTCTTCGAGTTGAACGGGATCTCCTTGATCTTGGCGTTCGCAGCGCGGTACTCGATCACGTCTTGCTTGTCCTGGCAGAACTTGATCATCGCCGACTCGGACGCGTCGCCGATCGTCTCCCAGTTCATCTTGCCGTCTGCCGTGCGGATCGGCAGTGCCGCGCCGCGCGTGACCGTCACGTTGTCGCCGCTGCCGCGCACGACCTTCTCGTACTTGGACTCTTCGTCAAAGACCGCGTTGTTACAGAGCGTCGCGATGCGCTGGAGGTGCTGGAACGACGCGTCCGCGACGTTGTAGTTGCCCACAGGCGTGATCGAGCACTCGGCGTCCCAGATCTTGTTGTCGTACACGACGTTCGCGACTGTCATGACGTTCTGCGTGAGCGTCCCGGTCTTGTCCGAGCAGATGCACGTCGTGGACCCGAGCGTCTCGACGCCCTGGAGGTTCTTCACGAGCATGTTCTTGCTCGCCATGCGCTTCGCGGCGAGACTTAGACACACCGTCACGGTCGCGAGGAGGCCTTCGGGGACGTTCGCGACGATCACGCCGATCATGAACACGAGGTTTGAAACAAAGTCCGTGCCGATGGCAAAGCCAATGACGAAGAAGAAGAGCCCGATGATCGTCGCGACGAGCGCAATGACGTGCACAAAGTGGTCAATCTCCTTTGCGATCGGCGTCTGGTCGACCGTCGTGGACGTCGCGAGGCGCGCGATGCGGCCCATGACGGTCTTGTCGCCAATGTTCACGACGATGCCCTTGCCGCTGCCCTGCGGGATGAACGTGCCAAAGAAGCACAGGTTCTTCGTCTCGAGCGGACTCTCGTCCGTGCACTCGGGGATGCGCTTGAGCGGCTCGGGCTCGCCCGTGAGCGACGAGTTGTCGACCGTGAGGTCGTCCGAGCACTCGATGATGCGGATGTCGGCCGGGACTTTGTCGCCGCCCTTGAGCACGACGAGGTCGCCGCGCACGAGCAGCGACGCATCGATCTTCTGCGACTTGCCCTCGCGAATGACCGTGATCATCGTCGGCATCATGTTCTTGAACGACTCCATCAAGTTGTTCGAGTTGTAGTTCTGCACGTACGAGAACGTGCCCGTGACGAAGACCACGAGCGCGAGGATGATGCCGAGGTAGAGGTTGTCGACCGAGTACTGGATCGCGTAGCTCACAAAGCACATGAGCGAGCCGGCCCAGAGCAAGAGGCAGAAGAAGCCCGTCAGCTCGCGCCAGTACTTGAGCCACTCAGACACTTTCTTGGGCGGCGTGAGCTGGTTCAGCCCCTCCGTCTCGCGCCGCATGTCGACGTTGTCGGCGTTCATGCCGTGCTCAATGTCTGTGAGCAGCTCTGCCGCGAGCTCCGCGATGCCCATCTTGTGCTCGGTCATGACGAGCTCGCGCTTCGTCTCGTCCGCGCTCTCGCCTGCCGCAACGCCTTCGAGTGGCGTCTTGCCGGCAGCAGCCGCAGCCGCTTTGTTCTTGCGCGCCTGGCGACGGCTGTCAATGCGCTGGCGCATCTCGGTCGTCGCAGCGATGATCTCGGCAGACGACCGCATCGACGACCGGCGCGAGGCTTCGCGCTGCCGCAGCACTGCACCTGGCAGCACCGCAGCAGTTGCGTCGTCCTCCATGCGCACGAACGCTTGCTTGGGCGTTCCTGGTGGTGCGTCCATCGTCGGTAGTCAGCCTAGCAAGCAGTCTCTTCGAGAGCGAGCGAGCGGGTGCGAGGCAGTGGTGGTTGTCAACGAGCGCTGCTGTGGTGCGTGTGTGCAAGCGGGCGACTTGACGACTGCCGTCGAGTGGCCGCGGGACCGCGAGTGGCGACGACGTCAGAGACGCGTGAGTGAGTGAGTGAGTGCGAGGCGACCGACACGCCGACGCACCGCTTGAGCCAAATGGCTTGGCCATTCGCCATCATGACCACATCATGGTCATGTAGCGAGGATGGGCGATACCGCCAGATCGCATTTCATTTCGAGCCATTCATGCGGATTTGCACTGGATTGTATCGCACTTGTGAATGAAAGCTTTCGTAGATGCGCCTGTCTGAGAGGTGCATGAATCTTGAGTACAGTGTGGGTGATTTTTTTAATACAAACTACAAGTTGAAATATATACACTCGTCGCGAAGCGCTCGCGCAACCTTTTTGCGAGCTTGCTTTCCTGGAATAAATCGCACCAGATGGAAAAGAAAACCGTGAAAACTGAGGTGGGGAGTGTGGTGCAAAACGAGACACGAGACACGTGTGTGTAGCCTCGCGGATCGTTTGGAAAAGGTTGGTGCACACTCGCTGCTGCGCGTTTGCTGGTGTCGGAGCGCATTCATGTGCTTTGCTCGTTGTCTCGATGCTTGCAGCGCTTTCATACTCCGACGAAAGCTCGCAACGCGGATGCGCTTCAGCACTCGAATCGAGCGTCCTATTCGCGTTAGGCAGGACTTGAAGTGTGGACATTTGTGAGGCAAATAGGTTTCGTATTTTGACGGATACTGTACTCGCAAGTATCTATCAAAACAATATTTTGCCATTTTAGAATTGACCAGATCGATCCTGCTATTTAAATGGGATTTTATCCGCTCAACCTGAACGAAATGCATGCGCAGTCTCGAGCAGGTGCAAACACATCCTACACCACTGATGCTGGTTGACGATCATGATCGACTCGAGTCCCTGTGCGCGTGTGCGCATGTGTGTGTGCAAGTTGCCAGTGTCGTCTCGCCAGCTCGACAGCGTGTCGCGCTTAATCGATTGCTTGTTTGTGGATGCGTGCCACTCAACCATCGCGACGTCGCGAGAGTGGGCTGGTGTGTCCGTCGGCTTTCTTACACTGACAAGGGTCCTCGAAGCGCAAGGTGCAAGGTGCAGTGCGTCGTGCGTTCCCCAACAACTCACACGCAAGTTCCTCAAACAGATCGATCCACAAGACAGCAAAAACGATGCGCTGCATTTGCACATAAGAGGGGATGATAGGTGGTGGTGTACGGCTCCGAGCTCGTGTTGGGCACTGGCGCTCGGGTCGTGGGGTCGCGGCGCCACTCGCAGTCGAGCGCGCCGGCAGGATCAGTACGCTCAGAGGTGACGCGTGGACGACGATGTGCTCGGGAGCTCGGCGTCGTCATCCGGCAGCGCGAACGTGTAGTTCCCGTCGTCGCCAGTCACGTCCGTGAAGCTCGGACGCGCGAACGGGTCGTACGACAGCGAGTTCGCACGGATGTTCTCCATCGGCGACGGCGCCGCCTTGACGTACATGAACGTTCCCGAGGCGTCCGACGCATTCGACTCGCGCGAGTCGGTGCGATTCCGCTCGGGCGACTCCATCGTATGCGACCGGAACGCAAACACGGGCTCTTTGCCCACGCGTGAGCGCCGCTGCTTCGCGAGGAACCGCCGCGTGAACACGACGGCAAAGAACACGAGCAGTATGCCGCCGATCACGCCTGCGACGACTCCGATGATCGTCCCGACGTTCGATCCGCTGGACTTGGCAGTCGCCACGACGGGCGCTACGATTGTGAGGCTCGCAAACGCCGCCGTGTCGAACCGAACTGCGTCGCCGTTTGGCAGCACTGCGTGCACAAACAGCGTGTAGTTCCCTGGTGTCTTGATCGCCACCTTTGATGTGAAGCGAACGGTGCCGTCGCCCGTCAAGTTCGTCGGGAGAGAAGCGAATGCGAGTTCGCGCTGCGCAGAGAACGGCGAGCACCGCGTGTCTGCTGGGCAGTAGTAGAGAGCCGCCTGCGCGACGTTCACAAGCGCATTCGTCGTTGGGTCGCGCACAGTCGTGAGACTCACGTTGCCGAACCTCGTGGTTGAGAACGCGCTCTGCTGCTTGAGGATCCACGTGATCAACATCGTGTCCCCCGGTCCGATCGACGCTGCCGAGATGGACAGGTCGACTCCGTACGGACACTCGGTCGCCTTGCCCATTGCCATAACGCTCGTCGCTGGCGCTGGCGTCGACGCATTCGCACGACCGACGACTTGCCAGCAGTACGACACGCCGCTCGTGCTGTACGGCTCGGCGCTGACCTGAGCAGCGACGTTGTCGGCGGTGACGACGATCTGGAAGTACGTGACGGCGTCGAATCGCCGCGCGTTCGGTCCTGCAAGCACGACGTGCGTGAACGCAGTGAACGTGCCAGTTGTCGCTGGGACCTTGAGCGCGTCGACGCGGAACGCTGCGACGCTGTTTGAGAAGTTGCCAGTCTGGATCGATGCGTTCGTGACAGTCTCGAGCTCGCCGTTCGCTACGCTGCTGTACTCGTCGCACGCGACGCCTTTCTTGCAGATCTTGACGCTCGAACGCACGATCTCGTAGAGCTTGCCGTCGAGCGCAGCGTCGAGCGCCGTGAGTGGCGTCGGGAGCCGAATGTCTTTCGTTGCATCTCGCGTGAGCGTGACGTTCCACGCAAGTGCGATCGGCGCGCTCGCTTGTGCGACGTCGGGGCTGTCGACTTCGCCTTGGAGCTCGCAGCTGCTGCTTTCCAGGAGACTCTCCGACGGCTCGAGCGCAGCAGCGCGTGCGTCCTGTGAACTCCGTCGGCAGTACGTCGTGCGCTTGTCAAGGACGCTGCAAGCACAGCAGTCCATGAGCATCACGAGCGAGTTAGCTGCAGCATTAGGTCTTCACCACGTGCGCTACAAGAGGCACCAAGCATAGGACGTACGGTGTTCGCTTCTTCGCAGCAGCGATCGTGACGTCGCTAAACGCCGTGTAGTAGTACACGAGCGACGGAATGAGGTCGTCGACGATGCGCACTTGCGCTGCGAGGACGTACCGCCCTTCCTTTGCGAGACGGAGCTCGCCGACTGACTGGAAGAGCACGGAAGCGCTCGTTGTAGAAAAGTCCCCCGACTGCGTCGAAGACGTCGCGAGCGCTGCGACAGTCGGGTCGCACTGTTCGCGCGAGCTGCAGACGCGAATGAGCGTCTCGGGGATCTGCACGAACTTGCCAAAGTTGTCAGCGCTCGTCGTGAGCGTCTTGACTGGCAGGAGCTTCATCTTGAGGTCGTTCGTTGTCTGCGCCGCTGTGAGCTGCCGCACGGTCCAGAACACGGGGATCGTCTCGTTCGGACTGAAGCGCGCAGACACGAGCGGAAATGCGACGTCGACTGCGCACGACGCGCCTGTGAACGTCGAGATGACTTGCGGACGCGCGCCGTCGAGGACTTTCCAGCACCGCACGGACTGTGCGTCGGTGGCGTCACTCTCGGCGCTTGTTGCAGCCATGGCTGCTACTGCTACTGCTGCTGTGTCTATTCCTACTGCTGCGAGTGCGACGAGCGCGTGCACGAGTGCGAGCGTGAGCAGTCGCGACGCGCTGCGCTGTCGGCCGCGCCGCCGCATGGTGCCACCGCCGCCGCTGCGTTCGCCCATGCCGCCGCACGCTCGGATCAATCGATCGTGATCGATCGCAGTCGCTCCTTGCGCGACGTCGGTCGGTCGTTCGTAGGCGAAAGCACAAAGTGACAGCAAGGTCGAAATGGCGGCGAGGGTCAAGTCTTCGCTGGCAGTCAACATGTCCGCTTGTATAGTGAACTGCCGTTGTTGGCGTCGCACGAGCGTTTGCCAAGACGAGACGAAAAAAAGAACAGGGTGAGAAGCGGGAATCTGCACTGTCCGTAATTACAGGTCCATTTGTCAATGTTTGTCTTGAAATTAATATGATTAATGCAACGTCTGTATATTTGTAGTCAGTCAAACGAAGTAATTGACTCGCTGATACTGACATCCCACATTTCCTAGTGACATCTAAAAAGGGCTCTTCGTTGACATCCTTGCGATTGCCTTGTGATCGAGATCGAGCAAGTGCCATGAGCACCAGTAGCCGATCCTCGCTCGTGAAGGTGTCTGCGTGTCGAGCGATGTCCCTCAATGTGCGCTCGACCTAAGGACTTGCACATGTGTTCGTGTTCGTGTGTGTCGCTCGGGCTAGAAATGAGTTCGAGAGCGACAGCAGCGTGCTGACTCCATGGATACAGACAGAGAGCACCGCACGCTCGATGTCAACTTTGTCTTCGTCGCAGACGACGACAGCGATGGAGCCACTGGCCCGAACAACAGAGTCTGCTCTCAGCCACACATGCGCTATCCAAACATTTGCTCGTAGAGCGCTGTGAGTCCTAGATGTCTTGCGCTCGGACTGCTTTGAGACAGAGATTTGCCTCGATGGAAAAGCTGGGCTACGATGATCGGGTTGAATTAGACATTTTGTGTGCACCACATCAAATTCTATACTACACAGCACTGAAATGTGTGATCGGTTCGAGCCACTCACGCAGTAACACAACAACAGCAAGCGACAGCCGGCGAGCTGCAAGGGATCGAGCAGAGCATACACACAAGCACACACGACAAGCGTGCGTTGCATTCGGTGCGGTCAATCGCACTCACGCGCACGCTCTTTCGAGACCTCGTTTGTGCTTGATTGAAATCAAGTTGACAAGTGGCGTGCGCCACACACATTATTGTGCGTCGTGACGTTGCAAAATCTTCGTGAGCCAATCAGCGGCGTCTTAGAGTCACATTGTACTCAAAGCACGAGCCAACTATTGAAACATTATCACAATACGGTCTTGCAGCATCTGTCCTCTCACACATCAAACCCAACATTTTGCCGTCTATTGACACTTTCACGCTCAAAACTCGCAAATGTGTGGGTTCAAGGGACCTCGAACTGGCGCTCTTTTGCTTGCGAGTCACGTTGCCTGCCGCTCGACGCTCGACAACGAGCTCTCGAACTGAAGGCGGTGTCTATTCCACCACTTGGTTCAGCGGCCGAGTACGAAGAGCTCCGCGCGCGCTGTAGTGCTACCGCAGCTATCGTCGTCGCCGTTGCTGCTGTCGCTTCCGTCCTCTGCGCATCGGCGTGTCTGCATCCACCAAGCGCAAACGCGAGCGCGTCGTGACCAGTCACCATGTACGTCGTTTGCTGCAGTCGCTTTGAGTGCAATGCATGTATCGCAACATCTCCACATGCACATGCTCACTCACACATGACGTCCATACACGTTTGCCTGCTTCCGCGTGTACTATTGCATCCACATGAACAGGACCAAGTACAAGCACGATGGACGCACGACGTACTGCTACTACATTGCCGAGAAGTACACGGCGAAGCTCCCGTCAACGGACGACAACGACATCATTGCGCGTGACGTCGGTGACAAATGTCCCGTGAAGATCTCGGTCGAGATCGCCGACAAGTTCAAGCGCAATGAGCTCATCTACCTCAAGTACACCGTGCGCATTGACGAAGCGAACAAGGACCCCAAGTTCGACTTTAGCGTCCCAGTCAAGCAAGCCACTGTGCCCGACTACTTGCTCAAGAACGCGACGCTCGCGACCGCGGCCAAGACGTACGACCTCTCGGTCTCGAACGTCGTCATGTGCGACTGGGGCAAGTGCGACATCTTCACGGCGCTCGACGGCATCGGGAACTCGTACGTGTCGACAAACAACCCAAACAACTTTGACGGCAAGTCGGTCGTGCTCGGGTCGCAGGAGATCATCATCCCAAAGGACGGCAAGTACACGGGCATGGCGCACGTCGTCGTGAAGCTCAGCGACAACTCGCGCGCCGACTTTGTCACGTTCTTCCCTGTCCAAGTCGGCGAAGTCGTTGGCACGGCACCCGCTGGCGTCGTCGCAGACTTCAAGACGACGTACTGCTGGGCCGCAAAGGACGTGTCGCCGTTCGACCCGAGCATTAGTCAGGACATCACAGTGCGCACAGACAAGAACTGCCCTGGGAGCATGAAGGCCGCCGTGTCAAAGAAGACAGTGCTCGTGGACGAGACCGTCGACATTGACTGGTCGCTCCAGATCGACACGCTCACGGCCGACACGTCGTCGCTCATCGCTGAAGTCTCGACGACCGACGCACTGCGGGACCCGCGCACGGGCATCTACTCGGTCGTCCCAGTCTCGGTCCTCAGCGCCTGCCGCAAGAACTCGGGCACGTCGTGCTCGACGTACGCCGGCGTGAACACAAGTACGTTCAACATCAAAGAGTTCGACAACTACAACCTCACGAATGGCGTCGCGACGTACGCGGCCAACTACTCGTTCAAAGAGGTCGGCGAGTACTTGCTCGTCTCGCGCGTCGCGATGCAGACGACCGACGGCGCGCGTATTGACATGGCCGTGTACTCGTCCGTGCAAGTGACGCTCCCTGAGACAACGGACGGCAGCGTGTTCCTGTACGTCGGTCTCGGCATCGGCGGCTTGATCTTGCTCGTCGGACTGCTCTTCTGCGTCATCAAGCGTCGCCGTGCTGAGGAGAACACCAAGAACATCCCGTTCCGCGAGCCCGGTCTCCCGATTGGCGGCGCGACGCCGCTTGATCGCTACAGCAGCAATACAGGGGCGTCGTCATCCAACTTCTTGACGCACAAGTCGCCGGCAGCGAACCGCACGCACCTCGGGTATGGCAACGACCCAACGTTTGTGCTCGACAACAACGGCGACTTGGACGCAATGCACCAGCTCCGAGAAGACGACTCGCTCTCGCTCGATCCGTACTCGCGCCCGAGCTTCCAGGACGTCGACGACGAGGACTATGGCCACGAAGACGCGACGATCCGGCCGTCCGAGATGAACAAGTTCTCGTTCCAGTCGGGCTACGACGATGAAGAGGAGTGGGAGTTTGACACGCGGTCGCACCGCACGGACGGACAGTTCTCGTCTGCGCACTCGGACGTCCAGCGCGGGACGTTCCACATGCAGTCAGGCGCCGGTCTCCCGATCCTCGAAGAGGACGAAGATCGACCTGTGATCGGCGGTGCTGTTGGTCGGCGCGGTGGCGGACCCATGGGCCACGACGACGACCCGCGAGGTGGGATGAACTGGAACTTGCGCTAGACGACGCGAGCCGAGCGCAGTAGGTGGTGACGAAGATGGATGTACGTAGTAAAGTATAAGGCAGAGCGAGCGCGCTCGAGCGAATAGATGGACCGACAGATCGACAGATCGCCGTCCCAGCAGCAGTCGTGGCATCTCGCGTCCTCTCGCGTCCTCTCGCCACACATCGATCGAGTCGACGGTGAGCAGCCAGAGGTCGGTCGAGTCCACGACCCCAGTGACGCAAACACACAACGCAGTCCAAAAGCAAGAGCAAGTGGCGCCATCGGTAGCACCACTCCGCCTTCTCACACGAACTCGCAATGCGCACCAGCAGCTCCGTGCTCTGCTCTGCCAGGAGGTGATCGGCAATACAGCACACTCAACCGAGTCGTACGTACGTACGCACTACGCTCTCGAGTCGCCTCTGGTGTACGCATCCATAGATTACTACTTGGCTCTCTCCCTGCTCTCGCTACAGACAGACCCTACGACGATGACACGGCTGCGGCGGCAGTGGCACCGGACGGCTGCTTGAGTGGTCCCACGAGCGCGCCGTGCTTGGTCGCGTAGCACTCGTTCTCGAACTGGAGCTGTGCCATCTGGGCCATGAGGTCCGTCAAGTGGTCGTTCATGACCAGGAGCGTCTTCTCCTTCTGCTGCACGAGCAGCATGAGCTCCTTCATGCGGCGCGAGTCGCGCGGACTCGGCGCTGTTGCCGCGCTCCGACTCGCAGACGCCGCAGGTCGCCGCAGCGCAGCGATCTCGGCGTCTTTGCTCGCGACGACGTCCGAGAGCGCGTGGACTTCCTCGACCAGACGCTTCACCTCAGTCTCTGTCTTGCGGCGCTGTCGGTCCTTGAGCCGCGCGTTCTCGTCCACGAGCTCGCGCACTTGCGCTTGGAGCTTCGGGTAGTTGCGCTCCCACTCGACCGCGACGCGCCGCGAAGACGCATCGGCGTTCTGGTCGCGCAACACGCGGTTCTCGCGCTTGAGCCGCGCGACTTCGGCGTCGAGCGCAGTTGTGTCGACTGTCGGACGCTCCACCGAGCCGCTCGCGGCTTCAAGTGACCGCACCGACGCCTTGAGCGACCGCACCTGCGCACTCAAGTCGGCGATCTGCGCGTCCTTGCGCTCCACGAGCGTCTCGTGGCGCTGCTGCTTCATCTCGTAGCTCTGCACGAGCTCGACGACGTGCGCGAGTTCACGCTGCACGCGGCTGCTGCTCGCATCGCGTGCACGGTCGCCACTGCTGCTGACACTGTTGAGCTTGCGGAGTTCGCGCAGGACAGCGCTCGCCAGCTCGCGCTTCTCACTCGTGAGCGTCTCGACGTCGCGCGCCAACGCGTCTTCACGCGCCGCTGCATTGTCGAGCTGCTGCTGGAGCGTCGCCACCTTGGCGCTGAGCGCTGAGTCGGTACGATCTGCGTCGCTCCGTCGCTCCTGGAGACTCGCGAGCGTGCGGCGTACTGTGCTGAGCTCGCGCTTGAGCGCATCGAGCGCCTCGTCTTTGATCGCGAGTTGCTGCATGTGGTCGTTGTTCGCGCGACTGAGCGCCGCGAGCTCGCTGTCGCGCTCCTCGAGGCGCTCCAGTTGCGTCTGGTTCACGTCGTGGAGCCCGTCGATGACTGCGTCCTTCTTCGCGAGCTGCGCAATCAGCTCGTCCGTGTCGCGCTGGTACGACACGACGTCGCGCTCGAGCGCCTGCGTGCGACTGCCGCTGTCCTCTTCGAGTCGCGTGATCGCGTCGTCTTTGGCCGCAAGCGCTTCGACGTGTGCGTCATGTGCAGCTCGGAGCGCTGCGACGTCGTCGTCGGCCTTGTGGAGCTCGTCCTCGAGGTGCTGCTTCTCGGTCTGAAGTGCCTCGAGCGATGCCGTGAGGTCCTCGACTTGCGCTTCGAGCTCTGCGCGCTGGGCGTCGACGTCAGCGCTGCGCTCGTCCAGTACGCGACCCCACTCGTCGTTCTGCTGTGTCTTGTCGGCGACTTCGGCCGTGAGCCGCGCGACGTCGCTCTCGAGACTCGCAATGTGCGTCTGCGCTGCGCGGAGCTCGCGCTCCTTCTCGAGTGACTCGTGCAGCAGCCGCTGCTCCTTTGCGCTGCGGCGCTCGTCGGTCGTCTGCATCTGGCGCCGGAGCTGCTCGTTCGCGGCCTCGAGCGTCCGCACTTGGTCGCGCAGCGCCCGCACGGTCTTGAGCTGCTCGGCGTGCTGCGTCTGGACACTGCCGTGATGCTTGCTCTCGAGCTCCTGGATGCGCTGCTGCTCGCGCTCGAGACTGCTCTGGAGCGTCGCAGCGTGCTCCTCGAGCTCGGCGATCGTCGTGGCGCTGTCGGCGTTCTGGCCCGCGAGCTCGATCTTGAGCTGCTCGTGGATGTGCTGGAGCTCCGTGTGCTGCGCCTCGAGGCGCTTCGCCTGCTCGAGGATCCGCCGCTGCTCCGCGACGTCGTGCGTCAGCGCCTGGTTCTCGCGCTCGAGCTCGCGTGCCTGCTCCTCGAGCTGCTCGAGCGCCGCCTGCGCCGTCTGGAGCTGCGTGAGCGCGTCGGTCATCTCGGCGTGGTGCCGCGCATCGTCGGTCTCGAGCGCCGTCTGGAGCTCGCTCACGCGCTGCTCCTCCTCGAGGATTCGGTTCATGAGGTCGCTCTTTGCGCGCTCGTATCGTGCCGAGAGCTCATCCAACGCGCGCTGGTGCTCAAGCCGACTCGCCGCAGTGCCACTCGCCTGTGCGCTCTCGAGCGTCTGGACCGAGCGCTGGAGCTCGCGGAGCTGCTGCTCGCCGCGCCGGAGCTGCTCGTCGCGCTGCCGGAGCTCGCCCGAGAGCTTCTCAAGCTGCGCGTGCGCGTCCTGACTACTCAGCGTCGCGTGCTGCTGCTGCGTCTGGAGCGTCGCAGTGGCTTCGGTCATGAGGTCGCGCAGCTTCGTCTCGAGCGCCGCTTTCTCGCTCGTGAGGCTCAGGACCGAGCGCGTGAGCTCCTCTTTCTCCGTGTACAGCGACCGAATCGTCTGCCGATGCGTGCTCTCCTGCTCCACCGCGCGCACGTGCGACGCGTGCGCTTCGTCGCTCTTGCGCGCGAGCTCCGTCTGCAAGCGTTCGACCTCGTGCTCAAGCCGCTGACGCTCGCGCTCAAGTGCGTCGACGTGCTGGTTCGTCTCGCTCTGCGGCGACGCGAGGCTCGCGACTTGGTCCTGGAGCAAGCGCGTCTCAACGCCTTTCGCTTCGAGCTCGCGCTGGAGTGCGGTCGTCTGGCGCTCTGCCGCCTCGACTTGACTCTGGAGCTGCGTGCACTGCGCAGTCCAGTGGTGCGCTTCATCGTCTTTCGCAGTCGCGAGCTGCGCGGCCTCGTGGAGCACACGCTTGTACTCGGTCGAGAGGTCCTCAAGCTCTTTGCGGAGCTGCTCGGCCTCCTGCGTGCTGTCGCTCAGTTGCCCCTCGACCTGCGCGACAAAGGCGTTGTACTGCGTCTCGAACGCGCTCGCTTGGGCCTTGAGGTCCTCCTGGTACAGCTCCTCCTTGTCGCTCAGCTCCTTGTACAGCTCGTCCACGTCGCCCGTGGCTTTCTCGAGCTCCTCTTGCAAGTGCCGGATCGCCTCAGCGTCCTCCGGTCGCGCTTCACGGCTCTGGACTGCGAGCTCCTGGTGCTGCGCCATCAACTGCGCAAGCTCGTCGCGCTGCCGCTGACTCTGCTCGCGCTCGCGCACGAGCTCTGACTCGAGCGACGCGGCCTGGCGCTGCAGCGTCTCGACCTCGCGCTGCATCTGCTCGCCCATCCGGTGCTTCTCGACCAAGAAGCGCTCCTCGAGCTGCTGCATCGCTGCGGCCGACGCCGCTTCGTGCTGCGCCGTCGACTCGCGCAAGAGTGCGCTGTACTTATCGCTCGCGGTCTGGAGCTGCTCCATCGCATCGCGCCGGCTCGCTTCGAGCGCACTGATGCGCTCTTGCTGCGCCGCGAACTTCGCTTCGTACTCGGCTTTGGTCGTACTGAGCTGCGTCTCGAGCCGCCGTGCGTCGCTCATGACTTGGGTGAAGCTCCCAACTTGCGTCCCGCGCTCGTGACGCTCAGCCTCGAGCGCCGTCTCGAGCTCTGCGGTCGTCTGCTCCTGCTCGCGGCACTTGCGCTGCCACGAAGCGACGTCGCGCTCGAACGCACTCGCGCGCTCTTGCTCAGTCGCACACGCGCGCTGGAGCTCGCTGATCTGCTGCTCGAGCTGCTGAAGCACTGCGACTTGCTGGCTTTGCTGCTGCCCGAGGCGCTCGTTGTCCTGCGCCGCACGCGCGCGCTCGGCTTCGAGCTGCTGCACTTGGCTCTTGAACGCCGCAGCGTCGCGCTCGAGCGTCTCGAGTGCGCTCTCACGCGCTTGCACAGCGCGCTCCAAGTCGCTGATCTGCTGCGTCTGCTGCGTGACTTGCATAGTCAGCGACTGGATCTGCGCCGTGCCGTCGCGCTTGAGGCGCTCGATCTCCTGGTTGCCGCGCTCGCACGTGGCGCGCAAGCCGTCGTTCTCCTGTGCTGCGAGCGTGTACTTCTCCTCCCAGCGCTGCTTCTCGACTTGCCAGGACGCGAGCTCGAGCTCCTGCTTCTGGATCGTCTGTGCCCATCGCCACACGCACATCGAGAGAGTGAGCCGTCGCTGGTCCGTCAGCGAGCGAAGGCACGAGCACGACGTACAGTCCCGAGGTCGCGAATGAGGTCGAGATTCTGCTGCGCTTCGCAGATCGCGAGGTCGAGCTCCTTCTGCTTCCACCGGTCGATGTGCCGCTTCTGCGACTCGATGACGGTCCCGAGCTCCGAGAAGCGCTGGATGATGCGCGGCATCAGCGGATGCTCCTGCTGGTTCCCTTCCTGTTCCTCCACGCACAGGCGACACAAGAGAGAGACAAGAGACAGAGAGATCACCTTAGCTCTTCTGCACGCGACCACAAGCGACGACATGGCGATGAGCGCCAATCGCATGCGCTTACGAGAAAGCGCAGGAAGTCGGCGAACGACATGATCGCTTCTGTCACTTTGTCAGGCGAGTACCGCGCGGGCGACTCATCGACGGCCGTCATCGTCACGTTCGACGACGCGATCGTGTTCTTGCGCTTGCGCGCCGAGCCAGGGACGCCTGGTGTCACCGGCAGCGACTCCTCTGGCAAGAGGTTGAACAAGTACCCGTCGCTCGGCTGCTTGCGCTGCGTGGAGAGATCGGATGCCTAGCGTAATGACACAAACAGACACTCGCGATGAGCTGCTGCTACGCACACACACGCAAGCTATAGCAAGCTTTTGTAGTAGTGTCATGCACAGATATGAACAAACACGTACAACTGCGCGTCCACGCTGAGCGAGTTTGCTCTCGGGTGTGCGGAAACGTGTGGGCGTCCGCAGCAGCGACGTCGGCTCCTGCGCCTCTTGCTGCTGCTGCCGCCGCGCCGCGCTCTCAGCGGCCATCGTGCACCTCGTGTCCGCGATGTCGACGTCCTTGGTGTCGTCGGCGCTCGTAGCGAACGAGAGTTTTCAGCACAGCAAGCCTTTCAAATGCTCAAACCGAGCAGTTGTAGCTGTTGTTAATCTGCAGGTATGCGAGGCATTATTCAAGGTGTGTGATACAAATTGTTCATTTTGCTGTTGCTAACATGCTGGTTCATGCATTGTAAAAATGGACGGCAGAATCGCGCGCGGAAAAGCGAGCGATCGGTTTAGAGAGGGGCAAAGCGCGCGAAGTCAAAAATATGTGTAGCTCGTTGCATCGGGTTACACAAATATAGTGTGACATACATCAAACACGATCTCGAAAAGACGTCAATCCAGCACTTGCACCATCAGCATCAGCATGAGGCATCGCGCAAGCACGCGAGTCGCTCGATCGCGCTCGACACGAACTCTCTATCGACGCGTTCTCGCGCTTGTTGTTGCGCTTGTCATCACACACAACCCATGCGCACTCGCAGACACATCGCTGGCATATCCACCGAGCTTCACAGCTGTGAACTGGTCGCTCGTGTCGTCTGCTGCGATCTCGGCCGCAGCGTCGACGCTCACAGCGCCAATCGGGTGCACGTGCACCAGCAACAGGTGCGTACCTACGTGTCGTTGCTAGCCAAAGAGAGCTCGTCACTTGAGTATTGGCGACTAAACACTTGTGTATCGCTGCGCTTCTCAGTGGCGGATCGACCGAGTGCACGTACTTTGAGTGCAAGTGCGCATGTGACTTGACAGCAGGCGCCTGTGATCCATTCTGCTGCTGCGACAGCGAGGTGAACCACAGTCACTTGCTCTTGCTCACCTCTGCGTATCTAAAGCGCTCATTGCCTGAGCTCGCATCTCGTTTGTTCGTCATTTGACATGACCGATGGGAACTCGCAGTGCAGTGCCGAGCAGATCGCAGCAGCCACAGCGCAAGGACTTTGCCAAGACGACAATGAGGCAGCGCCGTCTTCGATCGAGTACTGCGCAACGGACCTGGCGTTTGGGAAGAAGAGCGCGAGCGTGAACGCTCTCGTCGCCGAGTCGGTGCTCTGCGTCGCCGTTGACAACAACGAAGTCGCAGGCGAGTACTTTGCCACGGCTCCCGAAGCGCACATGACAGTCGCGAACGCCTTCCTCAAGAACACAAAGCCGTACGCGTTTGGCTTGAGTGCGGCCGAAGCGACTGCTGGCGCGAGTATCCTCGATGTGCCGTCTTCAGCGAACAGCGCGTACGCTCCAGGCGACGCGATCCGGACGTTCGCTGCTGCTGCTGGCAAAGCGATTCACTCGCCTGTTCTTGCAGGATTCGGACCAGCAGTCGGCTCGAACGAGTGCTGGGACGTCCAGCCAGTGCGCTTCGAGTTCGCACTCGCACCAACGACGTGTGTCCACAAAGCGCTCGATCTCGCGAGCGTCTGCGCCGATGCTCTTGGCGTCCTGAGCGTTGCGCCGTTTGTCCAGAACGTCCGCGTTGCCAAGTGGCCAAACGTGACGTCGCTGAGTGCAGACGCGAGCGGTCTCTTGAGTGTCGACGTCGAAGTCTTTGAGATCGACCACGCGACTGGCGCTGTCCGTGCGCTCAGCGCGCCATATCCGTCGTACTTCCCCACTCCCGACTTTGTCAAGGCCGACAACAACAAGAGCTCGAGCAGCAGTGTCTGTCGTGGCGCACTGCGGCAGCTCGAGTACCGCGTCTTCCACGACAGCAAAGGACACGTGGAGCGCGTGCGAGCGCGCGTCACGATCGGCAACGTCTCGCTCGCTAGCAACGTATCGACACGTGGCGTCGTCGATGTCGCACAGACATTCGCAGTGGCGTTCGAGAGCGCTGCGTCGCTTGCATCGGCGGTCGTCGCACTCGCGAACGGGAACGTACAGACGTACGCGCGGTCAGGGAACCCAGGATACTTGCCGCACTACCCTGTACGTGTCGGAGTCGCAGAGACAAACAGCGCAAGCGCTGACCTGAAGACGGTCGTCGCGATCGCCGAGATGACTGGCGGCCTCCAAGTCCCAGGGCTCGGCGAGTGTGCGAGCACCGTCGTGGCGCAAACCGTCGGGTTTGGCGTAGACTCGCAGACGTCGTGCTCGCTCACGCTGACGGCCGACGCGTTCCGAGCACTTTGTCGACGCTCCGACGCGCTGCTGCCAGCTCTTCGTGTCAACTTCACGCGCGTTGCGGCGTTTGGGAACTCGGACCCGTTTCTTGTCGACGAATGGCCCACGCTCGACTACGACGCGCCAGTGAAGAGCACGGCCGTGCTCCAGGACACTGCTGATCAGCCTGGAAGTGTCGAGCTGCTATGTCAAGACATGATCACTGCCGTGCACTACGAGTTCCTCGTCGCGAGCGTCGGACCCGTGACGCAGCCGCAGCAGAAGCTCATTGCCGCACGCGCATTCCACTCAAAAGAGACGTGGCGCTTCTGGACATCGGATGGCGCATCGACAAAGACGCAGACGTTCCTCTTGCGCTCGACCGTGAGCTTCGTCACAGTGCAGACAACGGAGCTCGACGACCTCATTCCTCCTGCTCCGCCGATCTGGTTCTCGATCCCAAACGACGTCTTCTACCCGTTCATCCTGAACGACGCGCCAGGGACGACACGTCCGCCATGGAGCGCGCTCGTCGTGCTCTGGCTCGCCACTGCGCTCTGCTTTGTATGAGCACTGCATGGAGCGATCGTCAGGACACAGCGAGGCTTCGTCGCTCGAGAGACACAGTCCGCGCAGGCTCGCTTCAGAGTCGTCCGTCTCGCACTCTAGCGCTGAGCACCACGATCGGTATGCCTGGCGACTCGTGGTGGCATCAGCAGTCATTGCTCACACACACAAGTCAAAGGACGTCGATCATGCCCGGGCGGCAGTGTTGACGTGCAACGAGACTCGCTCCTTGCCCACTGACTGCAGGAGGCGACCAAGTGCACGCACATGCTGCGCCACGCAACTCGAGACACTCGCAAGTACGAGAACGAACAAGTTAGTTCGTGATAGAGCGAGAGTGTGTATAGAGGAGTCTGACGAGCCTCGGCCGACGACAACGAGCCAACTAACTGCACGCGTGTGTGCCTCTCGTGTCCTGACTACACGAGCTGCCGCTGCTTCGTCTCGGGCAAGTAGAAGTAGAAGAACACTAGGCACGCGACGTACGTGGCGCCGTACGCAAAGAACGTCGCAGCGGTTCCGAACGTCTCAAAGAGCGTCAGGAGCGTGCCGTTGACGAGGAGCGAGATGAGCGACATCGCAAACGTGCAGTAGCTCATGTACCGCGCGCGGTAGCTGCTGTCCTGGAACAGCTCGCTCAGGATCACGACAAAGAGGATGCTCGGCCCGATGGCTGCAAAGACGTTCAGGACTGCGAACGTCGCCATGACGCTCGAGGACGCGACGGCGTTCGAGGCAAAGTCCTCTGTCGAGTACTTGGCAAAGATCGCGCCGCTGATGACGAAGCAGACGCAGACGACTGCGAGGCAGAGCAAGTAGAGCTGCCGGCGCGGGAACCGAGCGATGAGGAACCGCGCCGCGAAGAGCACTGACGCCACTGCAATGAGCGCGCAGAGCAAGCCAAAGACGTTTGCGTCCTTGCGCGTGTAGTCCACGACCGTCTTTGCGATGATCTCGGGGCCGTAGAACAGCGACGCGTCGACGCAGTTGTTCACGTACGCGAGCAAGATACCGATGCCGAGCTCCAGATGCGGCTGCGGACGCGCCGAGAGGATCGACGTCTCACTATGCGAGCTACTGCGGGTCTTGACATCGTCGTCGTCGTCAGCACTGTCACTCTCGCCATCGACGACAGAGCTCTCGAGGTCAAACACTTGCGGGTTCGCTTTCCACCGAAGCCACTTGATGCTCTCGGGGAAGTGTGTGTGGAACGTGTAGCTGACGTAGAGCGCTGGGAGGCTCCCGACGAGGAGGCACGACCGCCAGTTCTCGTGCACGAGGATCATGAAGAGGTACGGAATCGCAACGCCCGAGTTGACACTGTCGAGACATGATAAACCACACCACAGTTGTAAGTGGTTGGTGGAGATGCAATAACCACAGTACATCACAAAACAAACCACAGCAACGTACCCAAGCTGGAACAGTGTGAGGAACGTCCCGCGGTGCTCCGACCCGACTGACTCGCTGATGTACATGGGCAGGAGGAGAATCGAGAGTCCATTACCGACGCCCGAGAGCAAGCGCCAGATGAAGAGCATCGCAAAGCTCGTGCTGAAGAGACTCGAGCAGACTGCACCGGCGATCGAGCACGCGCACGCGAGCAGCGCAATCGACTTGCGGCCGTAGGCATCTGCGAGGTGCCCGCCAACGAGCATCGAGCACGCGTCGCTGAGCGTCGCAGTCGCGCTGATGACCTCTTCCTGCGACGACGTGAGCGCGAGGTCGTCGCGGATGTACTGCAGCGACGCCGCCAAGCTGTGCACAATCAGTCGGTCGGTCAGTGATGGGCGTGACGACTACAGACTGCAGACTGCAACAGCAACAGCTCATGTGCACACGCACCTGACGTTGTAGCCGTAGATGAGTCCGCCGATAATGCTGAAGAGGATCCAACGCCGACGTGTTTGCGCGCTCATGTCGTCTGGCTCGTAGCAGCGCGAGCTTCGGCGCGTGCTTGTGAACGACCCGCCGTCGCCGCCGTCACGGAGCTTGCAGTGCTCGCGCAGTCGCAGGAGCTCGTGCGCGTCGCCGTCCTGCGCGCGGATGCCCATGATCTCGAGCTCTGCTTCTTCTTGCTCTTCTGCTGCTGCTTCTGCTGCTGCTTCCGCTGCGCGCGTGTCTGCGACTGCGTCGAGCGCTGCTCCTTGCGCCTCACTCCCGTCCGCAGCCGACGAGTCGACCTCCTTCGCCATGAATGACGATTGCGTGTCGGTCGATGTGGCACCTTTCAAGTTCAGACCAATTATTTGTGCAACTATCAATTTGTCATAATTAATTTCAAAATAATTAGAGCTCCTGTTGATCGCGACGTGTGTCAACTCGATCGACTGCGATGCCACCTCCTCCTCCTCGAGCTGCAGCTACAGCGGTGGCGGCGGCGGATCGACACGCGCCAAAGCGCTCGCGTGTACGCTCACTTGCGCTATGCATCGCTGCTGCAGCTGTCGCAGTCGCTGCACGCGCACCTTGCACTATAGCAGCGCAGCTCGACGCGAGCGACGCCGATGCGCTCATGCACTTTAGCGGCCTCCGTGAGCTCTCGGGCAAGAGCTACAAAGCGTTCCGGAACCGCGTTCGGCGCCACCTCGACGGCGTCCAGTGCCTCACGTACCATGAAGCAGGCAACTGGTGGCACTACGAGTGGTGCGTCGACGCGAGCGTGCAGCAGTTCCATCCTGTCGACAGTGACGCCCCGAACGCGGTCATCGAGTCGCGCGTCGTGCTCGGGCGGTACGCGTCTGGGACGTCGCAGGTCCTGAGCATCCGACCGGCCGAGAACCTCGCACGGCTGCGCAATCCAGACTACAGCGGCTACTACGTGCAGCAGTTGTACACACGGGGCGACGTCTGTCCTGAGGCGACAGCAGCTGCTACAGGCGGCGACCACGTCCATCGGTCCGTGACGATCGTGTACAAGTGCTGCGTCTACCGCGGGAACGAGACGTACATCGAGCACGTCGACGAGCCGTCCGTATGCGCATATGCACTCACAGTCTGCTCGCCTGTTGCGTGTGGTCTCATGCAGCGCGACCAGTACGTTCTTGGCGCGTCGACACACGTGAGCGACGACGAGCGCCGTGTGCTCGCTGAGACCGTGAAAGACATGTTCTACCACGCGTACCACGGGTACCTCACGCATGCGTTCCCGCTCGACGCACTGTTGCCGCTCTCGTGCCGCGGCGAGACGTTTGAGCTCGGGAAGATCGCGATGCTGACGCTCATTGACACGCTCGACACGCTCGCGATCCTCCAGGACGCCGCCGAGTTCCAGCACGCAGTCAAGCTCGTGCTCGAGCGCGCAGACTTTGACTTGGACACCGAGGTGTCGGTCTTTGAAACCACGATTCGCGTCCTCGGCGGCTTGCTCTCGGCGCACCTCTTTGCCATGGACGAGTCGCTCGGGCTGTACCCGTCTGGCGCGTACAAGAGCGAGCTCCTCGCGCTCGCGATCGACTTGGGCGACCGCCTCATGCCGGCGTTCGCGACGCCGACGGGGATCCCATACGGGACTGTGAACCTTCGCAATGGCGTTCCGCCTGGCGAGACGACGATCGCATCGACTGCTGGCGCCGGGTCGCTGACGATGGAGTTCACGATGCTGAGCGTCCTCACGCAGGATCCCAAGTACGCGCGCGCAGCTCGTGGCGCAGCTCGCGCGCTCTTCCAGCGCCGGTCGTCGCTCGGGCTCTTGGGCAAGCACATCGACACGCGCACGGGCGAGTGGACCGAGGTCGTGTCTGGTCCTGGCTCCAACTCGGACAGCTTCTACGAGTACCTGCTCAAGATGTACATGACGTTCAACGACGAAGAGTCCCTCGAGATGTTTGCGACTGTGTACCCCGCCGTGCTCGAGCACAACCTCCACGGCGACTGGTACGCCGACGTGTCGATGTGGTCTGGCTGCGGCCACGGCGGCGTGGTCTTTGAGAACCTCTCGGCGTTCTGGCCCGGCATGCAGGCGTCGGTCGGCCACTTGCACGCCGCGAGTCGGTCCGTGAACTCGTTCTACCGCGTCTGGCGCGATTTTGGCTTCGTGCCCGAGCAGTTCAACGTACTGGACTGGAAGCCCTTGCGCGGCCGCGGGTCGCGGTACCCGCTCCGGCCAGAGCTCATCGAGTCGACGTTCTATCTCCACGAAGCCACGCAGGACTCGTCGTGGCTCCGCGCCGGCGCGCACTTCGTGCACTCACTCCAGAAGCACGCGAAGACGACGTGCGGGTACGCTACGATCGCCGACATTGAGACCAAGGCACAGGAGGACAACATGCCGTCGTTCTTCCTGTCCGAGACGTGCAAGTACCTCTACTTGCTCTTCAACACCACGCACTTCTACCGCCGCGGCCAGTACGTCATGACGACCGAAGCGCATCCGTTCCCGATCCTCCCCGCTAAGCTCGTCGACCCGATCATCTTTGCCGACAGTCCAGAGACGAACGCAACGGCGAGTGACAGTGAGAGCGACAGCGACAGTGCTGCTCCTAGCATCGGTCAGAGCTCGTACGTCATGAGCCAGCTCCAGTGCGCGCCCGTGCGGTTCTGGGACCCATTCAACTACCAGCTCGGGTACGAGAGCGCTGCAGTGGCCAAGAAGGCGCGGTGCCAGCCCGCCGCTGCGCCCGTGCGTGCAGCGCCAGCGCCACAGCCCGGTCGCTTGCTCACAGCAGGAGCGAACAAGCCGAGAGACGACGGCTTTGGCGCGATCGAGTCGTGGCTCAAGACGCGTCTCGGGAAGACGCTCGAGGACTTTGAGATCGATGCGGACGGAACTGTGCGCACCACGACGACAGGAGCAGCCAGCGACGACGACAATGACGCCAGTGGTCGCGGCACGCAAGCGCCGACAAAGGCGTTTAAGACGCTCTACGGCGGCGCCAAGTTCGGCCACTTCCGCGTCGACCAGCTCGAGCACACGATGCGGTTCACGCGCGACGACACGGGCGAGTGGCTCGAAGCGTCCGGAGTCGGCGACGCTGCGCACTTCCTCGTCTCGTCTGGCATTGACGACCAGCGCCTCGAGGCCATGGGCGACCAAGACGACGCCGACGCGTCGCTCGAGTTCACGACGCACTTGGTGTACCCGATGAAGTACGACCTCACGCTCCCGCTCGAGCGCAGCTGTCGCTTGCACGTGCTCGTGTCGCCCGAGCGCGAGCCGGGGCGACCAGCGCTGCGCTACAGCTTCCCGTGCGTCGGTGCGGGCTTTGGGATCACGGACAAGATCGTCCATACGCAGCGGCTCCATGCGAGCGAGCTCGTGCTCGCAACGCCGCTTGACGCCTGCGGCTGGCTCGCGAACGACGACGTCGCCGGCAAGATCGTCGTCGCAACGCGCGGCGTGTGCTTCTTTGAGAGCAAAGCGCGGAACGCCGCGCGCCGCGGTGCTGTCGGTGTGATCATCGTCAACACGGAGCCGGACGACCGCGTGATGGTCATGGGCGGCAGCGGCGGCAGTAGCGACGACGACGATGAAGATGGCGGCGATGGGAGTGACTCGGTCGCCACTGGCGCCACCACAAAGAGTCGCACGACCGAGGCGCTCGAGATTCCAATCGTGATGGTGCCGCAGCGCCTCGGCGCCTGGTTCGATCGGCAGCTGAGCGTCGCAGAGGCCAACAGCGAGCGCTTGACCGTCGAGATCGAGCTCCGCGTGCGCGACACGAGCGCGATCGCCACGACACCTGGCGCTCGCACAACGAGTCGGGACTTTCCGTTCATCGAAGGATCGGCCGACGACGTCCGCGTGTTTGGGCGCGCGTGGGGCGTGCACCTCCAGCGCACGCGTCCGAGCGCCGGGTCGCAGCACCACGACGCGTACTCAGTCGCGATCATCGAGACGCCGTCGGCAGAGACAGAGGCGGCGACAGAAGCGACGCCGTGACACACAGGCAGCCAGTGGCAGTAGAGACGTCCTTTGACCTGCACAGGACGATAGAGAGAGAGAGAGAAAAGAGAGAAGGCGAACGCGCGCGCTGCTTTGTGGTTCACGCTCTCACGCTCTACGCGCACTCGTCGCCTCCTTCTGCTTCGTCTTTGCCATGCACTCGCTGGTTCGTCCCATCCGCACCACCATCTTCTTCGTCGTCCTCTTTGCTGCAAGCGCGTCCTGCTGTCATCAACATCACCACCACCACCGCCATGATCTACGACACGACCTTCTTGCGCTTGTTCTGGTCCTCCTTGCCGCGCTGCACGGCCGTGATGCGGTCGCCGAGGCTCAGCGCAATGCCCTGCGTCTTGCTCCGGATGCGAATGTAGCCGACGATGCGGCCCTTGTCCTGCTTCTCGACGCTCAGGTTCACGAGCGCGTCTTCGCCAAAGACGCTCTTGGCGTAGAGGTTCGCAGCGAGGAAGCTCGTGTCGCCGCCGAGCGACGCCGTGGGCGTCAAGCACCGCATGTTGGTCTTGTCGACAATGTGCTGGAGGAACTGGAACACGTTCGTGATCTCCGTGGTCACGGCCACCTTGTTCTCCCACTCAAACTCGGCCCACATGGCGCGGAAGTCGGCGTCCGAGCACGTCGCTGGCTGGATGTAGTCCATGATGTCCAAGTGGATGTCGTTCAGGTTCACGTACGTCTTCTCGGCGCCCGAGCTCGAGTCGTACACGATCGTCCCAAAGATGTGCCCCGTCTCGGTCGACGACACCTTGATGTTGGCGCGGATCGTGCGCTGGTCCAGCGGTCCGATCGTCTGCGGCTGCGGGCGCTCGACCATCTTGAGGTCGCCGATGGTCGAGAGGTCGACCGAGAGGTTGTTGAGCGTCTGCGGCAAGCGGTTCACGACGAGGATCTCGAGCACAATGTCGTAGTCGTGCACCGTCACGTACGCCTCGGCGTACACTGGGTCGGCAAAGCCCGTGAGCTGGTGCACGTGGCGCAGCGCGCCAGAGTACTCGTTCGAGCCATCTTGACCAAGTGCGCGGCTGATGTCGGCGCCGTCGTCAATGTCAATGTCCGTCGACCCGAGCGCCTTCTTCCCGCGGAGCTGCCGGAAGCTAATGAGGTCGTCGGCCTGCGTCACGGGCTCCTCTGGCGCCTCGTTCTCGGCTTCGAGCGCCTTCTGCGCGTCCAAAAGCTGTCGGTACGACGCGCGGCACTCCTCCGTGATGATCCGGTGCGTCGCCTCGGTGCACTGCGGGTCGAGCAAGATGCGCACGCCGACGAGGATCCGGCGCGTCGAGTCGTCGTCGATCTCGTGCTTCGACTCCTTCGACTCGCCGTACCGGATGATCGCGACCATGTACCGAGTCGACTCGAGCACGAGGTGCTTGAGCGGACCGCTGCTCGCAGCTGCAGGACTCCCGCGCGTCGCACGGAGACAGAGCTTCGTGAGCGTCGACGCGACGGCCGCGCCGAGGAAGAAGTCGCCAGCGAGGATGAGCTTCCGGAGCCCAGGGACGTTCTCCTCTTCGACCGCCGCAGCTCGCTTCGTCGACGCGTACGACGTCTCGGTCGCGTACGTGCCGTCTGCGAGCACGACGCTCTTGGTCACGGCCTTGTAGCCGCCGTCGTCTGCGTCCGGTGCAGCTACTGGCGCTTTGAGCATCGCTTCAGTCGCGAACGGGAGGCTCCCGAGCGCTGCAAAGATCGTCTTGGCGGCTTCCAAGATCGACGTGTCGCTCTCATGCGCACTGCCGTTCACTGGCAAGTCACTTGCGTACTCGCCCAAGATCCAGAGCGCGACGCGATAGACCTTGGCGAGCGCAATGTCCTGGAACGACACGAGGAGCTTCTGCAAGATGCTCTCGCGCAGCTCTGGGTACGACTCGCACATCGCGCGCACAAACAGGATCACGTCCATCGCGCCGTCCGAGTTGAGGAACTCCATGAGCAAGTGCACGACGTGGTTCGCCACGTCTGGGAACTTGACTGCGCACGCGTGGATCGCTTGGATGAGCAAGTGGCGGTACTCGCCGCTCTTCTCGACCGCCTTGTCCTGCGTCTTGACGACCTCGCGCTTCAAGTGGTTCACGACTTCCTCGATGTTGCGCACCGACACGAGGTCCATCGCGATCTCCAAGACCTTTTTGCAGATGTCGATGCTCGGCGACGCGAGCGCGCGCATGATGTCCATGAGGATCTCCTGCAGCACCTTTGTGTGGTGCTTCTTCAGGTCCGCGAGCCGGTCGAGCACAATGAGCTTGATGTTGTTGTCGCTCTGCGAGTTGAGCAAGCCGCAGTACGTCTTTGCCGCGGCGCGCACGGCCGTTGGCGCAGACGAGAGCGTCACGAGCGTCCACGCGGCTTCGTAGCTCACGGCCGGCGACGACGAGTTGAGGAGCTGGAAGATGCAGCGCACGAAGCGCGCCTTCTGCGCCGGGTCCTGGCGACACACCTTGCGCGTCATCTCGAGGATCACGAGCGAGAAGCCGTCGCCAAACTTCGGGACTTGGTCCATCGTGTTCATGAGGAACGTCACTGCGATCTCCTGCGCGCAGTCAAAGAGCATGAGGAACGCGTTACGCCGCGCGCCAGCGTCGCTCTCGTTCACGATGAAGCGCTCGATCAGCTCCGGTGCGTCCGGAATGAGCACGTCGCCAAACGTCTTGTACATCGTGTAGACTGTCATGACTGCGTTCTTGCGCACGTACGAGTGGCGGTGCTCGAGGTTCCCTTTCACGGCGTCCTTGAGCGGCTCGAGGATCTCCTTCTCCTTGATCTTGCAGAGGAACCGGAGCATGCAGCCGCGGATGTACTCGTTCGGGTGGTTCAAGTCGTTCAGCAGCGCGTTGCAGACGAGGATCATCTCTGGCAGGAGCTTCGGTGGCGCGCGCGGTGCGTTCGCAGGCGCGCTGCTGCTCTCGCTGCTCTGCTCAAACTTGGGCGCGATCTCCCAGTAGATCATCAGGAGCTTCTTGAGCGTGTGGTCGCTCTGCGTCGAGCAAAAGCGGATGATGTGCATGAGCACCTTTGGGAACTTCTCGCCCTGGAGCAGCCCGAGGATCGCAGCCTTCACGGCTTTGATCTTGAGCTCGACCTTGGGCGACTCGAGCCCTTTGAGGATCTCATCTTGGCTCGGCGGCAGCGCTTTCTCGCTCCCGCTCGCCGGCTGCAGCAGCACGGTGCAGTAGCGCTCGTTCGACACGCCGGCCATTGCTGCGCCTCTCTCTCTCTCTCTCTTTGTCTCTTTGTCTCTCTCACTCGTGTGCGTGTGCGTGTGTGTGCGTCGGGCGTCGATCGACAGCAGCAGCTGCGCAGTCACACTCACGTCGTCGCTGTCGTCGTGCGCTTCAAGCTCGCGGCTTTGTATGAGGGGGGAGCGAGCACGAGCGAGCTCAAAGGAAGAGCGAAGTGGCAGTCGTTCATTCGCTAAAATGATGCAAATACAGAGACAGGATTCGCTGATATCGATTTGTTTGTAGCGAATCAGATCCAGGATTGGTGTGCATCCATTTATTGATTCGTGTAAAATCGTCAAATTATCTGCTTTTCAACGAATCAAGTGCGAGATCATGAGCAAGTTTACTGCTGTCTCAAGAAGATCCCATCGCGAGCATGAGCTGCAGCATCGAGCTGCATGGCGGCGGCGTGCAGGCGCTGCGAGCGCTCGCACAGCGCGCTGGCGACACGACACTCGGCAGTGACAATGAGACTATGAATGTACTGTCGACTGCTCAGTTGCGCCACGCAGCGACGCTCCTACGACGTCTTCGAAGCGAAGATCCATCGACACCGAAGCTTGCTGCGCTCTTGAAACAGCGCGGCGGCGTGGCAGTGCGCGTGGCATCGTCTGATGACGACCACGACAGCAACGACGCAGCGGCTGCTGCTGCATCGAAAGATCACGCGCTGTACATGGAGCGCCGCCGGAAGAAGCTCTTGCGTCTGGACGAAGAGATGCGCTACGGCCGGCTCGTGCGCAACGTCAAGACCAAGACGAGCGCGAACGAGCTCGAGCAGTTCCAAAAGTCCACGCGGCAGCACCTGTCGATCGGCGCAAACATGATCGCAGCGCGCGTAACGGCGTTCGTTGCGATGTACATGGTCGGCCGCACGCTCACAGACAACGAGACGACTCGCGTGATCATTGGACTCGGCGGCGCGATCGTGATGATGGTGATCGAGATGGTGCTCTTCATCACGCGCGCGTCCAAGTACGAGGCGATCGAGCAACAGCAACTGCAGCAGCGGCCGAGCGTCTTCTAGAATGCGTGTCCAATGAGTCCGCTGTCGCTCGGGCCGTCGCCGCTCGTCGGGTACTCGTGGCAGAAGCTCCAGGAGACGATCGAGCGCGAGTCGCACGGCATGTTTGACGACGACGACGACAATGTCTCGAGCGACCGCGTGGATGCAAGTGGCGACGCGACTGCGACCTCCAGCAGCACCAGTGGCGCGCTCGCGTGTCAGGATAGTCACGACGTCTCAGCGCAGTCGGACGACGCGTCCGACGACAAGAGCAGCAGCAGCAGCAGCACGGACGCCAAGTCGTCGTCGTCGTTCAGCATGCTCATCTCGGCGGTGCTGTGCTAAGAGTGTCTGCACATCGTCGTCCGCTGCGTGTGTCTGTCGGTAGCAGCGCTCCATCGTCTTCGTGTGTCTCTCCCTATTTACACATGCGCACGTCGCCTCTCGACCTCCTGTCTCTCTCTCTCTCTCTCTCTCTTTCGTGTCCTCTGCTGCTGCTGCTGCGTCGGACGAGCGTCCTCACTCCGTCACTGCGCCACATCAACGAGCGTCCGACACGACAAGACGTCCTGACTATCACTTGTTCGAGTCTTCGCTCGCTCTCTCTCTCTATCAGCTACTACTGCGTCTACTGCTCCGTCCGACTCCTACGACCTGCGCCACGACCTACGACCGACTCACTGCACACTGCAGTACGACCACACGGACGCACGCGCGCGCTTCCGCGCACTCAGCGCCGAGTCCCGCGTCGCGACGTCCATGTGGTCGCGCCCGCGCATGAACCGCCGCAGCCGAATCTCGTTGTCTTCGCTCACGCGGTCGAGCTCGTCCGGGTTCTCCTGCAAGAACGCCCGGAGCTGCGCCATCGCCTTCTCCGTCTCGGTCTGCGCCTGCTTCTCAAAGTCCGACTTGGAGATGAGGACGCTGTGGCGACCTGGCGGCTACAGGACAAGGCGATGGCAAGCGCCACGAGAGAAGAGAGAGAGAGAGAGCAAAGGACACGGGAGCGTGTCAGTTGTCGCCATGGCTCAGCATCACGACCGCACGCAGAGCCACCAGCCATCGACCCATCCATACACAGACACACAGACACACAGAGAGATCGACGGTCGCACCTCGTAGTGGTACCAGAAGTAGAACGTCGTGGCGAAGAACTGGAACACGCGCGTGAGCGACACGAGCAGGAGCAGCAGCAGCGAGATCTCGGTCGACGACGTGCTGTAGAACAGCAGCGCGGCGCCGATGAGCTTGAGCACGCGCGCGAGCGCTGTCTGCGCCGACGTGAGCGGGAGGTCGTCGTCGAGATACCCGATCTCGTCGATCTCGTCCTGGCTCTGGAGCTCCGCGGGCGGCGGCGACGCGCCCCACTGGTTCCACCACACGAGCGCGAGGCCGACGGCGCCAAAGGCGAAGAAGTAGATCTTGCCCAGGTGCGGCACGCCAAAGACCTCGTCGCACGCCCAGAACCACGCCAAGGAGCTCAGGCCCCAGGACGCGAGGCGGTAGAGCGACGGCAGGAGCACAAAGCCCGTGATCGGCACGGCGAACGACACGAGCGAGCCGATGCTCTGGAGCAGTTGCGCACCTGGCACGGCCTTGGTCAGCGACCGCGCCTGGCGCGAGAAGATGTAGAGCGCCACGATCGCAGACAGACACACGCCGACAGACGCGCCGAGCGCGTAGTGGAACGTGCGCGAGCGCGCCAGGCGCTCGGCTGCGTAGATCAGGAAGAGGCCGAAGAAGAAGTTCTGCATGAAGAGCGGCGAGAGGACTGCAGGCCATGGGCGATTAGGACATACGCAGTCCGTCCGTCCGTCCGTCAGTCAATACACAGTAGACAACGGCGAGAGAGTGGCGAGCGCCACTTGTCGCGCAATGGCGCGAGTCTGGCAGGCGGCAGGCGCTGTACACCAGTCAGCACTCGCTGCTCAATGACACTAGACACCAGACGCACCTGTTTGGAACTCGAGACGCAGTGGGATTGTCGGCGGCGCTGTCGACAGGAACGGCTTTGTCGGCGCGGCGACCGTCATGCACGGCGCGTGGTACGGACTCAGCTCGACGAGGCACGTGTCCTTGTCCAGCGGCGTACATGCGCGCAGACATCCATGGACGCAGTTGCCGCAGAGCTTTGTGGCTAAAGCAACACAACGCACATGGCGTGATGTGGTGGGAGGTGAGCACTCTCGTCAAGTGGCTCGTGTCGTCCAGTGACGCACAGACGAGCAGCAGCACATGTGACGTACAGAGGAAGCGGATTGCGAGCTGCAGGTGCGCGACGTGCTCGTCCGAGATCCACTCGCGCAGCTGCGGCGCTGACTGGTCTGCGAGCACCATCCCGCGGCAGAACGCGCCAGCCGAGCTACTGTGAGGACGCATCGCACGCACGAGCACACGGCGCAGTGTGAGGGCGACACACAGACGCACGCAGACGTGCGCAGACACACGCAGCGCTCTCTCTGTCGTTCTCTCTCTCTCTCTCTCTTGCTTGCGTACGAAAGACACACAGAGAGATGCGCAGTGACAGACTGATAGACAGGCAGAGACGCACCGCGTGGAGGAGAACTGGAGCTCGTCGTGCTGAGGGCTCGAGACCACGACGCGCAGGTCGCTCCACGCCCAGAAGAACGACCGGAGCGGCCACGCATGCTCCTAGACGCAGATACGTGTGGCGTGTGTGAGTCACCCGTCTTTGCCATTGCCACACTAGCGCCGACTGCTGCAGTCAACTGAATCGCCACAGCAGAGAGCAGAGAGCAGAGCAGACGGCGACACATGCGAGCGCGCACCTGCAGCTTCGAGAGCGCGTGGACGAGAAAGTCGTAGACCGCGTGCGCCTCCTTCGACTGGCCGAACGTGCGCACGGCGTACGGCTGCAGCGTGCTAGTCGAGCGGACAGGACGAAAGCAATGCATGCGCGTGCACACACAGTGAGAGATGGGTCCACCCGGCAGTTAGTGTGCGACGCAGTGCAGTCACGACACGCACATGCACTAGAGCATCGCACAAATGCAGGCGACGAACGCACCTGTTGAGCGGGTCGAGCCGAATGCGAAGCGTCGCGTTGTCGTAGAAGCAGAACGTGCGCGTGTCCTCCCAGTCGCTGAGCGTCGCACGCGCCTCGACACCCTCGTCGAGCCACACTGCAGCGTCCGACTTGCGACTTGTGTGGGTCTGCGCTGGCGCATCGGCGCGCGCAGTGCCACACAGCAGCAGTAGCGCTGACAAGAAGAACAGGAGCGTTGCGCAGAGCGCCATGCGCCGCAGCGACGAGCGCACAGCAGCGTGTGTCTGCAGCATCACTTGCTCGTTCAGTCGATCTCTGTCGTTGTTGTTGTTGTTGTTGTTGTCACGCTTTGAGTCGCTTGGGCTCAAACAAATCAAATAA
This sequence comes from Pythium guiyangense, assembly GCA_003730235.1. Classification (NCBI taxonomy): domain Eukaryota; phylum Oomycota; class Peronosporomycetes; order Pythiales; family Pythiaceae; genus Pythium; species Pythium guiyangense. Next base: position 473,681 of record QXDM01000039.1, read on the forward strand.
ACAAACAAATCAAATCAAATGAGATTTCAAATTGACCATTTGAAATGGCGCGGACCACTACAACTACATCACCATAACTCGACTGCAAAGAGGCACCACTGCACCACTACACAAGCAGCAAGTGCAATCGTACACTTTGACATATCTTATACAATCGTATACCACACCACAAATCACAAACACATCATCACACCACGCTGCTGTCACCACAGACACACCTCTCGCATACAAACACAAACCACGAAAGCGAACCAAACATACATGCACAGCACGCGACGATCCAAGATGAACAAGTTCTCGCTCCAGTCGGGCTACGACGATGAAGAGGAGTGGGAGTTTGACACGCGGTCGCACCGCACGGACGGACAGTTCTCGTCTGCGCACTCGGACGTCCAGCGCGGGACGTTCCACATGCAGTCAGGCGCCGGTCTCCTGATCCTCGAAGAGGACGAAGATCGACCTGTGATCGGCGACGTCGTCGTTCGACAGTCGACACAACCGCGCTCGACGCCGAAGTCGTTCGACAGTCGACACAACCGCGCTCGACGCCGAAGTCGCGCGGCTCAAGTGCGAGAACCGCGTGTTGCGCGACCAGAACGCCGATGCGTCTTCGCGGCGCGTCGCGGTCGAGTGGGAGCGCAACTACCCGAAGCTCCAAGCGCAAGTGCGCGAGCTCGTGGACGAGAACGCGCGGCTCAAGGACCGACAGCGCCGCAAGACAGAGACTGAGGTGAAGCGTCTGGTCGAGGAAGTCCACGCGCTCTCGGACGTCGTCGCGAGCAAAGACGCCGAGATCGCTGCGCTGCGGCGACCTGCGGCGTCTGCGAGTCGGAGCGCGGCAACAGCGCCGAGTCCGCGCGACTCGCGCCGCATGAAGGAGCTCATGCTGCTCGTGCAGCAGAAGGAGAAGACGCTCCTGGTCATGAACGACCACTTGACGGACCTCATGGCCCAGATGGCACAGCTCCAGTTCGAGAACGAGTGCTACGCGACCAAGCACGGCGCGCTCGTGGGACCACTCAAGCAGCCGTCCGGTGCCACTGCCGCCGCAGCCGTGTCATCGTCGTAGGGTCTGTCTGTAGCGAGAGCAGGGAGAGAGCCAAGTAGTAATCTATGGATGCGTACACCAGAGGCGACTCGAGAGCGTAGTGCGTACGTACGTACGACTCGGTTGAGTGTGCTGTATTGCCGATCACCTCCTGGCAGAGCAGAGCACGGAGCTGCTGGTGCGCATTGCGAGTTCGTGTGAGAAGGCGGAGTGGTGCTACCGATGGCGCCACTTGCTCTTGCTTTTGGACTGCGTTGTGTGTTTGCGTCACTGGGGTCGTGGACTCGACCGACCTCTGGCTGCTCACCGTCGACTCGATCGATGTGTGGCGAGAGGACGCGAGAGGACGCGAGATGCCACGACTGCTGCTGGGACGGCGATCTGTCGATCTGTCGGTCCATCTATTCGCTCGAGCGCGCTCGCTCTGCCTTATACTTTACTACGTACATCCATCTTCGTCACCACCTACTGCGCTCGGCTCGCGTCGTCTAGCGCAAGTTCCAGTTCATCCCACCTCGCGGGTCGTCGTCGTGGCCCATGGGTCCGCCACCGCGTCGACCAACAGCACCGCCGATCACAGGTCGATCTTCGTCCTCTTCGAGGATCAGGAGACCGGCGCCTGACTGCATGTGGAACGTCCCGCGCTGGACGTCCGAGTGCGCAGACGAGAACTGTCCGTCCGTGCGGTGCGACCGCGTGTCAAACTCCCACTCCTCTTCATCGTCGTAGCCCGACTGGAGCGAGAACTTGTTCATCTTGGATCGTCGCGTGCTGTGCATGTATGTTTGGTTCGCTTTCGTGGTTTGTGTTTGTATGCGAGAGGTGTGTCTGTGGTGACAGCAGCGTGGTGTGATGATGTGTTTGTGATTTGTGGTGTGGTATACGATTGTATAAGATATGTCAAAGTGTACGATTGCACTTGCTGCTTGTGTAGTGGTGCAGTGGTGCCTCTTTGCAGTCGAGTTATGGTGATGTAGTTGTAGTGGTCCGCGCCATTTCAAATGGTCAATTTGAAATCTCATTTGATTTGATTTGTTTGTTTATTTGATTTGTTTGAGCCCAAGCGACTCAAAGCGTGACAACAACAACAACAACAACAACGACAGAGATCGACTGAACGAGCAAGTGATGCTGCAGACACACGCTGCTGTGCGCTCGTCGCTGCGGCGCATGGCGCTCTGCGCAACGCTCCTGTTCTTCTTGTCAGCGCTACTGCTGCTGTGTGGCACTGCGCGCGCCGATGCGCCAGCGCAGACCCACACAAGTCGCAAGTCGGACGCTGCAGTGTGGCTCGACGAGGGTGTCGAGGCGCGTGCGACGCTCAGCGACTGGGAGGACACGCGCACGTTCTGCTTCTACGACAACGCGACGCTTCGCATTCGGCTCGACCCGCTCAACAGGTGCGTTCGTCGCCTGCATTTGTGCGATGCTCTAGTGCATGTGCGTGTCGTGACTGCACTGCGTCGCACACTAACTGCCGGGTGGACCCATCTCTCACTGTGTGTGCACGCGCATGCATTGCTTTCGTCCTGTCCGCTCGACTAGCACGCTGCAGCCGTACGCCGTGCGCACGTTCGGCCAGTCGAAGGAGGCGCACGCGGTCTACGACTTTCTCGTCCACGCGCTCTCGAAGCTGCAGGTGCGCGCTCGCATGTGTCGCCGTCTGCTCTGCTCTCTGCTCTCTGCTGTGGCGATTCAGTTGACTGCAGCAGTCGGCGCTAGTGTGGCAATGGCAAAGACGGGTGACTCACACACGCCACACGTATCTGCGTCTAGGAGCATGCGTGGCCGCTCCGGTCGTTCTTCTGGGCGTGGAGCGACCTGCGCGTCGTGGTCTCGAGCCCTCAGCACGACGAGCTCCAGTTCTCCTCCACGCGGTGCGTCTCTGCCTGTCTATCAGTCTGTCACTGCGCATCTCTCTGTGTGTCTTTCGTACGCAAGCAAGAGAGAGAGAGAGAGAGAACGACAGAGAGAGCGCTGCGTGTGTCTGCGCACGTCTGCGTGCGTCTGTGTGTCGCCCTCACACTGCGCCGTGTGCTCGTGCGTGCGATGCGTCCTCACAGTAGCTCGGCTGGCGCGTTCTGCCGCGGGATGGTGCTCGCAGACCAGTCAGCGCCGCAGCTGCGCGAGTGGATCTCGGACGAGCACGTCGCGCACCTGCAGCTCGCAATCCGCTTCCTCTGTACGTCACATGTGCTGCTGCTCGTCTGTGCGTCACTGGACGACACGAGCCACTTGACGAGAGTGCTCACCTCCCACCACATCACGCCATGTGCGTTGTGTTGCTTTAGCCACAAAGCTCTGCGGCAACTGCGTCCATGGATGTCTGCGCGCATGTACGCCGCTGGACAAGGACACGTGCCTCGTCGAGCTGAGTCCGTACCACGCGCCGTGCATGACGGTCGCCGCGCCGACAAAGCCGTTCCTGTCGACAGCGCCGCCGACAATCCCACTGCGTCTCGAGTTCCAAACAGGTGCGTCTGGTGTCTAGTGTCATTGAGCAGCGAGTGCTGACTGGTGTACAGCGCCTGCCGCCTGCCAGACTCGCGCCATTGCGCGACAAGTGGCGCTCGCCACTCTCTCGCCGTTGTCTACTGTGTATTGACTGACGGACGGACGGACGGACTGCGTATGTCCTAATCGCCCATGGCCTGCAGTCCTCTCGCCGCTCTTCATGCAGAACTTCTTCTTCGGCCTCTTCCTGATCTACGCAGCCGAGCGCCTGGCGCGCTCGCGCACGTTCCACTACGCGCTCGGCGCGTCTGTCGGCGTGTGTCTGTCTGCGATCGTGGCGCTCTACATCTTCTCGCGCCAGGCGCGGTCGCTGACCAAGGCCGTGCCAGGTGCGCAACTGCTCCAGAGCATCGGCTCGCTCGTGTCGTTCGCCGTGCCGATCACGGGCTTTGTGCTCCTGCCGTCGCTCTACCGCCTCGCGTCCTGGGGCCTGAGCTCCTTGGCGTGGTTCTGGGCGTGCGACGAGGTCTTTGGCGTGCCGCACCTGGGCAAGATCTACTTCTTCGCCTTTGGCGCCGTCGGCCTCGCGCTCGTGTGGTGGAACCAGTGGGGCGCGTCGCCGCCGCCCGCGGAGCTCCAGAGCCAGGACGAGATCGACGAGATCGGGTATCTCGACGACGACCTCCCGCTCACGTCGGCGCAGACAGCGCTCGCGCGCGTGCTCAAGCTCATCGGCGCCGCGCTGCTGTTCTACAGCACGTCGTCGACCGAGATCTCGCTGCTGCTGCTCCTGCTCGTGTCGCTCACGCGCGTGTTCCAGTTCTTCGCCACGACGTTCTACTTCTGGTACCACTACGAGGTGCGACCGTCGATCTCTCTGTGTGTCTGTGTGTCTGTGTATGGATGGGTCGATGGCTGGTGGCTCTGCGTGCGGTCGTGATGCTGAGCCATGGCGACAACTGACACGCTCCCGTGTCCTTTGCTCTCTCTCTCTCTCTTCTCTCGTGGCGCTTGCCATCGCCTTGTCCTGTAGCCGCCAGGTCGCCACAGCGTCCTCATCTCCAAGTCGGACTTTGAGAAGCAGGCGCAGACCGAGACGGAGAAGGCGATGGCGCAGCTCCGGGCGTTCTTGCAGGAGAACCCGGACGAGCTCGACCGCGTGAGCGAAGACAACGAGATTCGGCTGCGGCGGTTCATGCGCGGGCGCGACCACATGGACGTCGCGACGCGGGACTCGGCGCTGAGTGCGCGGAAGCGCGCGCGTGCGTCCGTGTGGTCGTACTGCAGTGTGCAGTGAGTCGGTCGTAGGTCGTGGCGCAGGTCGTAGGAGTCGGACGGAGCAGTAGACGCAGTAGTAGCTGATAGAGAGAGAGAGCGAGCGAAGACTCGAACAAGTGATAGTCAGGACGTCTTGTCGTGTCGGACGCTCGTTGATGTGGCGCAGTGACGGAGTGAGGACGCTCGTCCGACGCAGCAGCAGCAGCAGAGGACACGAAAGAGAGAGAGAGAGAGAGAGAGACAGGAGGTCGAGAGGCGACGTGCGCATGTGTAAATAGGGAGAGACACACGAAGACGATGGAGCGCTGCTACCGACAGACACACGCAGCGGACGACGATGTGCAGACACTCTTAGCACAGCACCGCCGAGATGAGCATGCTGAACGACGACGACGACTTGGCGTCCGTGCTGCTGCTGCTGCTGCTCTTGTCGTCGGACGCGTCGTCCGACTGCGCTGAGACGTCGTGACTATCCTGACACGCGAGCGCGCCACTGGTGCTGCTGGAGGTCGCAGTCGCGTCGCCACTTGCATCCACGCGGTCGCTCGAGACATTGTCGTCGTCGTCGTCAAACATGCCGTGCGACTCGCGCTCGATCGTCTCCTGGAGCTTCTGCCACGAGTACCCGACGAGCGGCGACGGCCCGAGCGACAGCGGACTCATTGGACACAGATCGGGGCTTGGAAGCGTGATCGGCGTGAGTGCCATCACAGTTGGAGACGATGCCATGGGTCCGACGCTGCGACTGAGCACTGGCAAGTCTCGAATCGGCGGGAGGTGTGCGACTGTGTCTGCGTGGCGCGCACTGGCCTCTTTCTTCAGCTCCATGCGGCGAGACGCGAGCGAGCTCACGGATGGAAGCAGCGTCAGTGTCGGCGGCTCGAGGCTTGCACGCGCTGCTGCGGCGCGCCACGTCTTGGACGGTGTGATCAACTTTGCATGGAGCTCAGCCGCGACAGTTGGCGCTGGCGTTGTCGGTGTCGATGGTACGCGGATCGGAGCGGTCGGAACACTGGTGCTCGATGCAGCAGCCTGGGTGCGTCCGCCGTGGGCAAAGCAGTAGCCTCCTTTGCGCGCTGTCGTGGCGCAGCCTTCGACCACGCAGCGCTTGCCGCCGCCGTGCGCAATGCACTTGCCGCGACTCACTGCACTGTTCACGCACCCAGCGACGCCGCACTTGCGACCGCCACCGTGCGCTTTACACAGACCCATGCGCTGGGCACTGCTGCGACAGCCATCGATTGTGCAGCGCTTGCCGCCGCCATGTGCGATGCAGAGACCGCCAGTTTTGGCGCTGCTCTTGCACTCTTCAACGCTGCAGCGCTTGCCGCCTCCATGTGCGCGACAGAGGTCGCCACTCACGGCGCTGCTCTTGCAGTTTGGGACGTGGCACCGGTGGCCACCGCCATGGGCGATGCAGAAGCCGCCCTTCTTCGCGCTCGAGCTGCAGTCTTTCATCTGGCACCGACCGCCGCCACCGTGGACGTAGCACAGTCCGCGACTCTGTGCGCTGCTCTCGCAGTCTGGAATTTTGCAGCGCCGACCGCCGCCGTGTGCGCGACAGAGTCCGCCAGACGCGACGTGCTTCGTGCAGCCCGAGTGCTTGCACTTGCGTCCACCGCCGTGTTGGACGCAGAGTCCTCGACTCACAGCGCTGCTTGAGCAACGCGGTTCGTTGCAGCGCCGACCGCCGCCGTGGGCGACGCACTTGCCACCCGAGACAGCGTGCTTGGGGCAATCTGGAACTAGGCACTGCGTGCCGCCGCCGTGCGAAGGACAGCGGCCACGACCTCGCGCACTGCTCTCGCATCCTGGCGCGCTGCAAACCTTGAGACTATCGCTCGCATCGTCGTCGTCGTCGTCGTGTGCTGAGAGATGCGTTTGTGGTTGTGGTGGCGGCGACACGGAGCTGTTCGTCGTCTCGGTCGAGTCGTCGTCGTTGTTGCTGTAGTAGCTACCGCTCTCAGTCGAGTCGTCGCTCGCGTCGCTACTGTCGTCGTCGTCAAACATGTCGTGGTCGTCTTCTGTGGTTGAGTCACTGCGCGCGAGGCGCTTGCTAGCGTTCCGCATTGCCAAAGACGTTGCGAGTGCAAGCGATCGCTTGAGTGGAGGAGCTGGTGGTGCTGAAGCTGGTGCACGCATGTGTGCGTAAGTGCGCATGTATGAGAGAGCTACTACTACTCGCGGATCGACGTGAGCTCGTGGCGGCGCTGTTGGTGCTCCTGGGTCGATTTCGAAATGCGGGTGTTGTTGTTGTTGTTGCTGCTGCTGCTGCTGGTTGTCGCCGTCGTCAAGCACTCGTGCTGCACGTCGACAACGCGAACGCCGTAGTGAGTGAGTGAGTAGTGCGCGTCTGGGAACTGGAGCAATGGCGCGCGTGGAGCTGCGAAATGGCGAGTGCCGACGACGACGTCGTCTCGCAGACGCTCTTTCTACAAATCGCGAGCCATCACACTACTATCTAATCGCTAGAAGTCGAGAACGCTGCTGCTGCTGCTGCTGCGAGCCCCGAGCCCGCGGATGCTATAGCGGACGCGCCGCTGCTGCACAGCAAGAGAAAAGCGCGCGCGAGCGTCGCGTCCCAGGGTTGTTCCTTGTTGTTGTTGTAGTGGCTGCTCGCGCTACTGCTACTATGGATTCGAGCGAGTGAGCGTTGTAGCACATCGTCGTAGTACTGCGACGACAACAACAACACCTACAACACTAGGATCAGTGGAGGTTTGTTGTTCGCCCACGTCGTCGTCGTGCCACGTGACGTCGCATTCGCGTCGGACATCCTTTTCGATCTGGTTGTTTGTTGTTGCGCACGAAGCGACACGTTCTATACATTCATTATCGATCGATCGATCGATCGATCCCAAAGTGTGGCCACTTTGTTGCCGAGACCACTACGGACTCGCGATCGCGATCGAGAGACGCGATCGAGAAGCAATAGGACCAAATGGTCACACACACACACACACACACACAGTAGCGACACGCGACGCGCGCGCGTGTGTGTGTGACGCTCGTCGAGCACTCTCACGAGAACGAGCAAGGATGGACGCACGGACGTTTGTTGGTAGTGTTTGGATTCGCATTGTGTCACTCGGATGTGTCAGTTAGAGTTAGTGGTCGGCTTTCTCGATCTTGATCTCGAGCATGAGCACGCTCTTGCGGTTCTGTCGGTCAAAGATGTTCGGCACGACGAGCTCGTACATGCGCACGCCGGACGCAGCGCCGTCCGCAAACTGGCTGAGCGCAATGCTCGTGGACCCGATGAGGTCGTCTTGCGTGAACCGGTCGTGGTCAACGACTTGGACGTCGAGCACAGCAAAGTGCGGGTCCTCCGTGAAGAAGTGGAACTTCTCCGCAGGGCTCCACTCCGGGTTGATGTTCGCAGCGACGACCGAGCTCTTGCGCGTGATGCTGCCGACAGTGAGGACGACGTACGGGTCGCTCTTGCCGTTCATGTCGGCCGCTGCGAGGTCGGCTGCCTTCACGAGTGTCACTTCGACGGTGAACCCCATGCTGTTAGTGTTGCTATTGGTGCTGCTGGAGCTGGAAGTGGTGCTGCTGGAGCTGGCGGTGTCGTTGCTGTCGCGCGTGTACTTGCGTAGTGAGTCGATCGAGCGAGTGCGCTGCGGTCGAGAGTGCTCGACGATCGCTCGAGATCGTGTGCTCGCGTGCCGTTTGTGCTGTTTGAAAGGGATTGCGACTCTGATTTATTGTGGAAAACATAAAAGCAGAGCGCTGTGCCCTGATTCGTTGTGGGCTACATGATGCATCCTGCTGTAGCAAGAGTAAGGTAAGAAACGCTGTTTTCGGATCTCATAGTGCTTGAGCAATGTGCCTTGCCTTGCCTTGCTCGTCGAGCTCCTCGACATCCTCGACATCCTCGACGCAACAGTGTCTTGACAGAGAGCTTTGAGATCCTCAGTTCGAGACTCGAGACCAAAGTGCACTCATGCTCCACAAGATCCTTTGTTGAAGCGATGCGTGGGTGGATGTGTGAGAGACACCATGCCATGGTCATCGTTCGTCGCGAGCTTTCAGTCGCAGGTAGACAGACAAGTGAAGTGGTGCAAAGCCGACGAAACATGCCATGCACACACGCTGTTGGCAATCACTCCATGCATGCCAGCATGTACAAGCAAGCACCCCGTCGTTCGTTCTCGACGAACATGACGAGCATTCCTGTGAAAATCAAGCCACAGCACGCACGCATGACACCAGTACGCATGACACCAGTACGCATCTCTCGAGTCGAGCGTGCTCGAATCCCAGAGACTTGTCCTGCGAAGTCAAGCCACTGCTTTCGCTCGCAAAATTAGATTCTGACAATACAATCGCTGGTTACAAGTCGAATTGAGAGCTGGGTACATCCACACACCTTCCGGTGTGCTCATTATCAGCCGATGATGATAGACTGCCACGACCAGCGCCAGCGCTCGACCGCATGCATGCGACACGATATACCCAGTCTCTCTCTCTCTGTGTGCGAGCACATACATGCTGGCAAGGACTACCGCGCTCGCTCTCGCGCGCCTCACGCTGCTGCTGCAGTACAAGCGATCACACCTGTTGCTGCTACTGCTCAGACAGCAGTGATGGCAATCGTCTTGCAGGTCGCTTGTCACACAGCAACAATGGAAGAGGCGACGCATACTGAGCGCGAGTCGAAAATGCCAGACGACTGGACGCACACAGATTGCTGCGAGAATGCGCCGCCCATTTCGCAACCCGCCGCGTCAAGACAAGAAGAGCGCACGCGCGTGAGCCTCTCGATCTGCTCGCCTGCACACACACACACACACAGCAAGCAGCAAGCAGCAAGCAGCACACTCGCACTCCCTCACACGTTCATTCGCGATGCTGTACAGCCTCGAGGTGACGCTCCACAAAGCGCAGGACCTCGCTGCGAGCGACTTTGGCTTCCTCGGCTTTGGCGGCAAGAGCGACCCGTACGTGACGTTCAAGGTCGACAAGGCTGTGCACAAGAGCACGACGATCGGCTCGACGCTCAATCCGGTGTGGAACCCGCCCGAGGTCTTTCGCTTCGCGGTCGACCGGCCAAAGGAAAAGTGCCTCGACATCAAAGTCTTTGACCGCGACCGCTTGAACCAGGACGACCTCATCGGCACGGCGTACATCGCGCTCGCGCCGCTGCTCGAAGTGAAGCAGTCGGAGGTGATCGCGTACAACCTCGAGGTCCCGGCGGAGTTTGACAAGCAGCACCGCAAGAGCGTGCTGTTCCTCGAGATCAAGCTCTCGCGCTCGAACGAGCGCGTGCAGAAGATCCTCGAGCTCTGGGAGAACCAGCGGTACCACATCGTGAAGAAGTGGACGTACGACGTGCACATCAACGGCTCGACCGAGCGCCGGCGCTGGAGCACAGTTGAGAACAACAACGTGTCGTCCGATGCGTTCGAAGACGTCGCGCCCGTTGCACCGCCGCACCTCAAAGCTGAAGGCTGGACGCTCGATGTGTCCCAGGGCGACGAGAACGGCTGGATCTACGCGCCGACGTTCGCGGGGCCGTGGCAAAAGGATCCGTTCACGCTCGCAATGGTCCGGCGGCGCAAGTGGGTGAACAACTGCATGCTACCAGACAATCAGCACAGCCACAGCTGAGCTGCGGCGGCATCGTTGCATCCGTCGTCGTCGTCGTCGTTGACAAGCAACCGACTCGAGTGATAGCAGCACGAGACGCAGTGCTGCCGTGTACCCACTTGAAGCGACTCGAGTCGGATCAAATCCTGAGCGCAAGGGCCGCGCGCGGCGAGGCAACGACGCTCGGTGTATCGCAGCACGCGCGTGCGCACATAGGCAGTCGCATCGAGTCAGTCAGAGAACAACAACCAAACGAGCGAAAGCGCTTGATGTACCATAACACTCATATACAATCATATGTACCCACGTACACGACGCGTCCTCTAACGGCGTCGTCAATGAGCGCTAAAAGGATGTCGTTGAGCTCTCTCGAGCGACTCATCAAGCAGCGCTCAAGTCGTCGTAGGGTCCTTGTCCTTGAGCAGGGCGACGTTCATGTGTCGGTTCAACGCGGGTTGTCGCTGCACCGGCTTTCGGTTCACTCGCGCTCTCTATTGCAGTATTATATTCGTCATCAGAGGTATGTTCAAGCATTTTACTACCATGTTGAGTAAATGCATACCATGCAATAAGCGCATGTATGTATTTAAAGAGGAAAATCAGTGTAGTTTGGTGTCTGCCACACGACATTTTGACGCCGACATTTTGTCAGCGTCGAGCAACAAACAACACCAGCAGCACCAAGCGCACTCGTTCTCGTGCTCCGCCTGCCCGCACACGCGCTCTGCTCAGCTCTGCATCACCAGCAGTGCTGTCCCAATCGACACCAGCGTCTACGCAACCAAGAGCACACACACAGCCACACGCACAGCATGTTTTCGCTCCAAGTGACGCTCGTGCGCGCGCAGGACCTGCCTGCGAGCGACTTTGGGTTCATGGGCATGGGCGGCAAGAGCGACCCGTACGTGACGTTCAAGATCGGCCGCACGTTGCAGAAGAGCACGACGATCTCGTCGACGCTCAACCCCAAGTGGTCGCCGCCCGAGGTGTTCCACTTCCAGATCGACAAGCCAAAGGAGAAGTGCCTCGAGATCCACGTGTACGACTACGACCGCTTGAACCAGGACGACTTGCTCGGCACGGCCAACATTGCGCTCGCGCCGTTCCTCGAGACGCGCCACTCGGAGCTGCTGTCGTACGAACTGGACGTTGCGCCCGAGTTTGAGAAGCAGCACCGCAAGAGCGCGCTGTTCCTCGACATCAAGCTCGTGTCGACTGACCGCGTGGACCAGGTGCTCGAGCTCTGGGAGAACCAGCGGTACCACATCGTGAAGAAGTGGACGAACGACACGGTCGTAGCAGGCGAGCGCCAGCGCTGGAGCGCAGTCGACGACGCCAACATCTCGTCGAACGCGTTCGAAGACGTCGCACCCAAGTGCCCGCCACACCTCAAAGCCGAGGGCTGGACGCTCGACGTCTCGCAAGGCGACGACAACGGCTGGATCTACGCGCCGACGTTCTCTGGACCGTGGCAGAAGAACGCGTTCACGCTCGCGATGGTGCGTCGCCGCAAGTGGATCAACAAGTGCGTCGCGCCGCAGGAGTGAGCCCATACAGCCACTAACGCCGTCACACGCATGTGACTGCGTCTTTCAGTACCTATGTGAGCCATACATCCATCACCATCATCCCATCCATCCACACAGAGTCTGTGTATCAACACGAGCGATCTGCTCTTGCAAGAGTGCGTCTTGTGTGTGTCTCTCTCTATCGCGTGGCGATGCCGTCTGCGCTGCTGCTACTGTCGTCATCTACGCAAACGCTTTGCTCCACATCTTCTTCTCCTTGTCGAGCTGGCGCTTCTGCAGGACCTTGAGACGCTCGTCCAGCTTCATGATCGCCTTGTCCTCCGGTGCGACGCGGAGCGCGGCCTTGACGTCCTGCGCCGCGAGCTCAATGTTCTTCTCCTTCTCGTGTGCGAGCGCGCGGCGGTAGAGCGCCTTGGCGTTCGCAGGGTCGAGCGCGAGCGCGTCCTTGCAGTTCGCGATTGCTTTGCCCCATGACTCGAGCTTGAGGTAGCACTGCGCGAGGTTCAGGTACAGACTCAGCTTGAGCTTCGAGACTTCGGTCTCGTCGCTCTCGCTCAAGTCAAAGAACTTGGACGCGTGGCTGAGCGCCTTGACGTAGCGCATCGCCGCGTGCTGGTAGTTGCCGTCACGGAAGAGCTCGTTGCCCTCGTCCTTGTTCTTCACGACGAGGCGCATGCGCTCGGGCTTCTTGAGCTTGCGCGTGTCGTGGTCGTCGTCGCCGCCTTCCGCAGCGCGCTCGGCCTCGGCGCGCTTCGACTCTTCCTCCAAGTGCGCTTCGAACGCGCGCTCGTCGGCGTCAACAGCAGCAAAGAACGCGCTCGCGACGCTGCGGATCGACGTCTCGATCTCCGCGCGCTTGGCCGTGATCGCTGCGAGCGACGCGAACTCGGACTCTTCCGAGTAGATCCAGTCCTCAGCCGCGTCCAGGAGCGGCGAGAGCGCAGCCATGTCGAGCTTCTCGCCGTGCTTCTCGCTCCGCTTCGCGCGCATCTCATACACAAACGCCTCGATCGCATTGCGCTCGTGCGCGATCGCTGCGAGCTCGACATCGCGCGCTTGCATCTGCTGCTCTGTTGCAACGAGTGCCTCGAGCGCTTGCTCCTGCGCGTCCGTGAGTGTCAGCTCTGTCGCGCTGTCACCCGCAAACGCAGCGCCGACAGCGATCGCAGTCGTCGAGTCGAGCATGCGGCCGAGTAAGCTCCCGCCACTCGCGAGGTCCGTGCCAAAGGCTTTCAGGATCGCCGCCTGGACAAACGGGATGCGCGTGCCACCGCCGACGATCTCGATCGACGCGATCGCGTGCGCCGGGTCTGCGACTTGCGCCGTTGCGAGCGCTTGGGCCACAAGCTCAGTCACGCGCGTGCTCTCACGCACACAGAGCTGCTCGAACACGTCGCGCGAGATCGCGATCGCAATGTCGCGCTCCGGTGCGATGTTCTCGACTGTCACGGACGCCTCGCCGATCGTCGAGAGGAGCTTCTTGAGCTTCTCGCACGCCTGGAAGAGGCGTTTGCCCTCTTTCGAGTTGAGCGCGACGCTCAAGCCGTGCTGCTCGCGCACTTGGGCTTGGAAGTGGTAAAAGAGCTGGCGGTCAAAGTTCTGTGACGCGTCGCATCGGTCATTCGCACAACACGCACGTGAGCCACGTTGCGTACGAAGACAAGTGTGTGACAGGTGCTACGTACGTCAGCACCGAGCGCCAAGTCGCTCTCGCTTGCGAGCACCGTCTCGCCCGAGTCTAAACAGCACAGCAGAGTTGTTAGTGGTCAGACCCATCGTCCTAGCGACTCGCATGAAGCAGCAGCCAAGGGCGCGTACTCGTGAGCTTGACGACTGACACGCTCGTCGTCGCGTGGCCAATGTCGACGATCGCAATGTGCTTCATCGCCTCGGCAGCAGCAGCGTCGCTAGTGCTTGGGATCTCGTCGAGTGGGTGCTTGCGGATGAAGCAGCGCGCGAGCGCAGCGTCTGTCGTGACCGTAGAGATGCGCGGGATGCCGGCGACCTTTGCAGCGAGCGCAAGCGCCGCCTTCTCGCGCGCAGTCCACGCAGAAGGCACGGCGACGACGACGTGGATTGCCTCGATCTCGGAGCGCACGCGGCGCTTCATCTGCTCCGCGAGCTTCGCGAAGAGCATCGCAGTGAGCTGCTCGAGCGAAAACACCTTGCTCTCGCTCGAGTAGTCGACGCGCGCGAGCACTTGGGCGTCGTCGCTGCCGCTCGCTTCGAACGCCACGCGCTGACCAGGGAGCTCGCTCGAGATTGCCTGCACTTGCGCAAAGTCCCGGCCCAAGAGCAAGTTGAGGCTGTCGACCGTGTTGCGCGGGTTCGTGCTCGATGAGAGCACAGCCGCTTCGCCGATGAGACGCTCGTCGCCTTTGAACGCAACGAGCGTCGCGGTCGTCATCGACCCGAGCTCATTGAGCACAACGTCCCCAGTGCTCTCTGCAACGACGCAGCGTTGCGTGCCCTGGTGTGCATACAGCAAAATGTGTAGACAAATAATTAGCGAGAGACAGCATCAAGGACACCGACACCAAGAGCAAAGGGGTGGCGTCAGTCATGCGCAGTGACGTACAAAGTCGACTCCGAACACGCGCGATGCCATCGTCGTTGTCTCGTTCGCCATACTTGCAATGCTTTGCGATCGTCACACAGCGCCACACACTTGAGCTGTACTTGCTTCCAGCATCCTGAGAGGCAAACCGTAGAGTGTGATAGTGAAGTAACAGAGTATCCTTAGTTGTTCTGTGACTCGAAATTTGTATGACACGAGAACATGTCCAACAAAGTATTGCTGTTTGTTTCTGATAGTTATAAAAGCAGAATCAAAATGATAATATTACAATTACAAATGTGTGAATGTCATACAAAAAGCAAGTCATAAGAATCGAATGATTTACAATAATAACTATACCAACTTTAGTAATTGCCACACAAAGAGTGATGGTGCATTCTATACACGTTACAAAATCAAGTCACTACAAGAAACCTCAAAACCTCAATTTCTATTCTAAACGTCATCGGCTTGAAAAACCTCAAACCTCGAATGATGACTGAACCGTAAGGTACCGAAGTGTCTGCTGCAACCTTAATGGAGATGGGCATAAGGTTGTCGCTCAACCTTATACACCGTAGTTTTCATGTTTATTACTTGCGAAGCGAATCAAGTACTGTAGTCGTCGTAGTAAGTACGAGAGATTTGTGGCGGCGAACGATTCGCTTTCCCTTGAGAATTCGCCAGCAAGACCACAAGCGAGGTATGCGCTGCGTGTTGGATCGACGGGCTTCCTTTCATCCGTGTCGCTGATCGTGCTTTGCTGAATGCCTCTCGTTGTTGTACGCAGGCACAGAGCCCAGAGACTGAACACGTGCGTGAGCACTGACGAAGACTGAAAACGTACGTGAGGTCGCCCAATTGCGTGGTAGTGATGAACAAGCGAGTCCTCATTTTGTGGCTTGTGCGGCGTGTAGAGCAGACACAATGTCGAGCAAGCGCAAGCGTGATGATGCTGAAAGCAGCGAATCCGCCGCATGTGGTGCGTGTCGTGCGTGCATTGGTAAAAGCGCTTGATCCACGCAACCGACAGTACGAATGCCGTGTTTGCTATTGCCGGAAGGCCCGAGCCGTGACGATCATGCGAAAGCCTGCCTCGCTCAAACGTGCTTGATTCCATTCATCGAGACTCCCGTCGGTGCGTTCAAGATGATTGTGTGCGTGGTGGTGGCGCAAGAGCACGCACTCTCTGACGCTACTCTCGTCGCGATGTGTGTACACAGAGAAAGTTCCACAATGGCGCAAAAGCGGCACCTGGAAGCGCGCGAGATGCTCGCAGACCGTGCCAACGCCCTTTCGATCAAGACCCCACTGTTCCAGCCGCTCTTCTTCGACTTGTGGACACAGTTTGAAGATGCCTGGACAACGTTCTGCAAAGACAACTTTCTGTGCTTCCAAGTGAGAATCTCAACCAAGACTGGCGTCTGGAATGAGACCATGCGCAAGACGTAGTGCGACGCTTCGACAGAGCTCTCGTTGTTCATGACATCAATGAATCTCTAAGTTTGCACAGCAACCATAGCATCAAGCAACCTTATTGTCAAGCAACCTTACGATAGATCCGCTTTTGCTCGAGCCACACAGTCTCGCCAGACCCGAAGTGCCTGAGTGCTTCGAGTTCGCGCAGAAGATCTTCAGGTGTACACACGGCTGCGTACAAGATGCGCACGGAACAGGACAACGCAAGAAGACTACAGTGCGCTTCTGTGATTGCCTGGCTCAGATGACAACCGAAGCGGTCCAAGTCAGTATCAACGGCGTAGTGAAGTGGAAGCTGCACGTCTTCAACCAAGTACGTCTGCACCTGAGCGACATTGCACGCACTGCACAGTAACGCGCTCACTTGCTGCAATCTGCTATGTATGCTGTTCAGTACCACACGCACACCCACTATATTTCCGAAGAGATCATGGCCACGTATGTCACGTCGGCAATGATATCTGACGAGGTTCTGCTTGGCAAGATCGAAGCCATGGTCGATGCTGATGCACCAACATGACGCATTGCATCTGTCGTTGGGCGCGAGCTCGGTACGTGATCAACGTCAGCTCGTTGTGCATCGCAATGCACTGCTGACGCTTTGCTGTATACACGATAGGCATGCACGTCACTACCAAGCAAATGAAGAACTTGATCGCAGGGAGGCTCGGCCGATTCGGCAGCGACAAGCGACTCCGGGCTCTGCTGACAACGTTCGTCCAGTGCGAGGGCAATACTCGTGCGTACGTATTGAGGACGAGTATGAGCAAACGACCGCTATCCTCGTCCAAAGCCAAGCACAGCACGATCTCTTCGAGCGGTTCGGCGACTGTCTTCTTCTCGACTTCACCCACAATACAAACAACTTGAGCTTCTACCTGGGTACGGTGAAAGCAGTATTTGGTCTGTCGAGGCTTCGCGCAAACTTACTGACATGTGCAACCTTACTGACACGCGCAACCTTACTGACGCACGCAACCGCACTCTAACGATGGACGAACCTGTGGTGGCAGAAGATCGAGATCTTTGTCATCGATAAGGACTTTACTGAGTGGGCAGTGCTGCACGACCAGTTCCCAAGCGCGAAGGTGAGCGATGTCACGTGTGCGCTTTCTGGATGTTATGCATCACCACTCAACACCTATGCGTGCGTGCTAGGTCCTACTTTGTCAATTCCACGCGCTGAAGTACGTGCGCCTCGTACTCTCGTCCGGCAAGACACGCGTGACAACCGGGTTGAAGTCGCGGATTGAACTAAAGTTTGAATGGTCTTACGATCTCGCTCTAGCGTCGAGCAAGAACAGCGTGTCGGCGAGCTCACCGACTTCTGCCAGTCCACCGCGCCGAAGTTTCTGGCTTACTTTCAGAAGAACTGGCTGTCGTGCTTGACGATGTGGACTTCTCTTGGCCGCGACAAGCACTTCACCGCCGGTAACACCACGACGAACAGAGTGGAATCGAACTGTAATCAGCTCAAGCAACTATTGGGTCGGCGCTCCAGCATCGACAACTGCGTTCGCGCGCTATGGATGAATATGATCGTTATTCCGACAAGCTAACTGTTCACTTGTGTTAAGTATTGAAGTATTGACCAATAGGAATGCTTAGATAAATTTTGTCGAATCACCGGCATGTTCTGCTTGAATTTGTGTCCAATGAGAGCTGAAAGGGTTAGGCATTTAGTTCCGACACAGCTTCCGACATATTTTGTCGGAAGCAAATGAAAAATATGTATATGCACTATACAATAGTCAACACAACTGCGTATTTCCAATATACTTGTCCAGGTTCCGACAACACACTGTCTTTAGCGATGTTGTCGCACTGGGCGTGCGTGAAAGGAGACACACAAGTTCACACACAATACAGCAACTGATCATTGTCATTCTACTACTTGACGCTCCGTCACGATGAGCTTGCAAGCGCTCGTCCCCGCTAACTCCAAGGCCGCGATGTCCGTGGGCATCAATGCGTTCAAGCGCTTCCTAGCTGCAGAGCACGTCACGCTCGACACGATCACGGTCATGATCCAAGGAGACGCAAGCGGCAACGCCCTTCTCACTGTGATGGACAAGTTTGCCTTGCACCTGGCGTTCGAGCGCGGCCCAACAGGAGACTACCTAAAGGTCAACTCGGTCCTCTCCTACTACAGACAAGTGAAGAAGTGGGTACTCGACGAGTTCAAGCAGCTCAAGGCCGCTACCAACGAGAAGCTCCTCGAGATGGCACGCACACTTGAGCGCCACTGCGTCTCTCGCGACAACGGAACGGTGGTCAACAAGGCTCCAGCGTGCACGAAGGCGGATCTCAGCTGTCTTATGCGCTACCTCTACACGACGGCTACGAGTTCTACCGACTACGAAGACGCCGCGCTCCTCTGCCTCATGTGGCACGTGTTCGGCCGCGCGTCCGACCTCTCGCTCGTTTCCAAGACTGGTCTCTCCGTCAGTGCCAGTGGCACTCTCTTCCTGCGTCTTGTGCGCGTGAAGACAGCAGAGGAGCAGGGATTGTCGCTCTTCCCGGACCGCGACAGCATCTTGACTTGTCCTGTCTTCGCCGTCGCGATGGCTCTGATGATGCAACAAGCGCCAAGCCCCGCGCTTCTGACGCAGCTACCGACGCCAAGCGTCCAAGCCGACTGCGAAACTCTCTCCTCCGTTCCGCTGCTCGAGCTCCTCGAAGTCTGCAGCGCGCCCTCGCAGCCGAATCTTGAGAGAGATGCTCCACGAGTTGCTGTGAACCGTGCGCCCGGGGTCCACAGCTATGTGAACCGCGTCCTCAAGCGGATCGCACAAGACGCTGGAGCTGGCAGCGCGCTCACGTCTCACTCGTTCAGACGAGGAGGAGCGCAGCACGCGAACGGCGATCCGGAGTTGAGCGCTCAGTGGATCTTCGACCGTGGAGCTTGGAGCATGACGTCCACCAACAAGGCGTTCGCATACGTCTTCAACACCACGGCCGAAGACCAGAAGATCTCGCGCGTGCTCTCGGGCTGGAAGTCGAACGACGAGGTGGCGTTCCAGTATCTGGCCAGCTTCGACAGTGGCGAGCGCGACGCGATTGACAGCGTTCAAAAGCTGCTCTTCGCGTCGTGCACGGGCATCACGACGCCTGGTTGCAAAGTCGACGGGCGAGTGCTTGAGCTGTGTACGGCGAGCGTGCTTCATCACTACCCGCGCTTGAAAGAGCTCGCCGTTCGAAGCCCTGCAGTCGTCCGAATCGAGGAGAGCGTTGAAGCGGCCGGGCGCACAGTTGACGACTTGGTACGCTGGTCGATGAGGTTGAACGCGCGGAGCAGCGCAAAGCGCAGCACATCGAGCTGCAGCAGCACAACGAGTAACAACAACCAGAGCACGCTCGAGTACCAGGCGGCTGTCATTACCAGTCTTATCGACATCAACAAGCGCTGGGAAGAACGCTTCGAGACGCTGGTAGCGACACTCGGCAAGCGCGGCGTCGCTGAAGTTCTGCACAACAACGATCAAGAGCAGCGTACACAGGAACAGAGTGAGTGCTCCATGCCAGAGCGCAAGCGCAAGAAGAAGTCATCGCCATCGCACCTTCGCGCCGTTTGGTTCGAGTGGTTCACTCGCGAGCCGCGGATGTGGATGTCTGGCGGCTCTAGCCGCCAAGCGACCTCGGACGCGAGGCACATCGTAGCGTTCATGCAGCTGTTCGTCGACGGCGGCTTCATCCTGGACGAGAGCGCGCCTGACTTCAAGACTCGCGCTCACGCACTCGGAGTGCAAGCTGAAGGCAGCGTGCTCAGCTTTCTTCGCGAACGAGGCGAGCGTGCGGTCGGTGCGTCGTCTGTGCTCAAGCTGCTGCGTCGGGCTCACAAAGGCGGAGCGCTAGACGAGCGCATTCGCCACTTTGCTGCTCTGCGCGATACCGGCGCAATCGTCGATCCATCTCCGCTCGCTGGACAGAGCATTCTCAAGACACAGACCGCCTAGACGCGCGTCATGTCATGCAGTAACGCCACGCACAGTACATACCTGATTGCCTTTGTTTCGGTCTTGCTTGCTGTCCATCCGATTGCTTGCTGTGGATCTTGGCGTCATGGATCTTGCGAGCTGTAGTGCACATTCGAAATCGCACTCGAGCACACACACGACGTCAACGATGCCAGAGAAGCCGCAACCACGCACCACTGTCCGCAGTCGCTCGGAGTTCATGGAACTCGTGGCGTTGAAGCGGAGCGTTTTCGAGCTCCGCATCAACCAGCACGCGATTCGCTTGCTGCGCACCGCGCTGAACCAGACGACGAACGACAAGGAGACGCAAGCCGAAGCGCTGTCGGTCATCTTCGAGTCGCTCGCGTCGCTCAAGAAGACGATCACGCCGAGCGACATCGAGGAGTGGATCGTGGCGCCGAGCGACGAAGCGGAGGTCGAGATCGCCGGCGACTTGTCGGAGCAGCCGCTGCACAACGTGCGCAAGGTCCTGGCAACCCGATACGACCGCGCGACCAAGACGACGTACTTCCTCGTCGACTGGGAGCCGACGGAGGAGCCGGCCTCGAACCTGCCACACGCACTCATTGTTAAGTTCCATAGGGAGCGCCGCGCCCTCGTCCGCAACAAGTACTGCGAGGACGAGGCGCTCGTCGACAACAGCCTCAACCCGCAGTAGCATGCAGGAATACAACACTCGAGTGCGATCTCAAACATGCCTTCATTCGTTATACAATATGCGCGCTGATGAGAGGGTGTGCGACTCATGCATTGCCCAAACAACGATGTTACCGCTCGGCGCAAGGCGCTTCGCACACAAAGTTTAAGGGGGCTCAACACATGTCGCGCAGCTCATTCACAGCCTCGCATATGAACACACACGCGCGCTGCTCTCGGTTGCAGGCGTTCACACGACATATAGCTGATCAATCGATCTCACTTGCATTTGCTGTGCAGACGCTCACCGACCGAAGTGGAAAACATGCAGACATGCAGACATGCATACGAACGATGTAGTGGAGCGAGGTGATGTCTTGTGCAGTAGAGCGCGAAAAAGTCGACTGATCGCCAAAGTCGAGTTGGCGCACAATGTGAGCCACTCAATTGTGAACGGCCATAAATGATTTACCGCTCATCCTATCATATGCAGAACGTAATCGCTCTTATTTGAGGTCCTTTCAAAATACTGGCCCCTTCACACGCGTTCGCGGCCTCATTTGCGAATTTGCCGGCTCGAGCACACATGGATCTGGCCTGAGACTGCACTGTGTTTTGCCTGTTTTCGTTTATCCTTGTTTTCTCGCCTCACAGGCCGTTTCAGAGGCTCTCATTACGCCTACAAACTCGCCTGCAAACTCGCATTTGCTCAGGCTCATGAGTCGCCATCTGTTTTTTTCACACCCACAAAGGCAAAAATGGTGTGTCAACACAATGATCATATTTGTGGACCTTTGTGTACAACAATACGCCTCAACAGTGGCCTGTGTCGGAAGCAATGTCGGAAGCAATTGCTGTGTCGGTGTTTTCCCAGTATGGATGAATATGATCGTTATTCCGACAAGCTAACTGTTCACTTGTGTTAAGTATTGAAGTATTGACCAATAGGAATGCTTAGATAAATTTTGTCGAATCACCGGCATGTTCTGCTTGAATTTGTGTCCAATGAGAGCTGAAAGGGTTAGGCATTTAGTTCCGACACAGCTTCCGACATATTTTGTCGGAAGCAAATGAAAAATATGTATATGCACTATACAATAGTCAACACAACTGCGTATTTCCAATATACTTGTCCAGGTTCCGACAACACACTGTCTTTAGCGATGTTGTCGCACTGGGCGTGCGTGAAAGGAGACACACAAGTTCACACACAATACAGCAACTGATCATTGTCATTCTACTACTTGACGCTCCGTCACGATGAGCTTGCAAGCGCTCGTCCCCGCTAACTCCAAGGCCGCGATGTCCGTGGGCATCAATGCGTTCAAGCGCTTCCTAGCTGCAGAGCACGTCACGCTCGACACGATCACGGTCATGATCCAAGGAGACGCAAGCGGCAACGCCCTTCTCACTGTGATGGACAAGTTTGCCTTGCACCTGGCGTTCGAGCGCGGCCCAACAGGAGACTACCTAAAGGTCAACTCGGTCCTCTCCTACTACAGACAAGTGAAGAAGTGGGTACTCGACGAGTTCAAGCAGCTCAAGGCCGCTACCAACGAGAAGCTCCTCGAGATGGCACGCACACTTGAGCGCCACTGCGTCTCTCGCGACAACGGAACGGTGGTCAACAAGGCTCCAGCGTGCACGAAGGCGGATCTCAGCTGTCTTATGCGCTACCTCTACACGACGGCTACGAGTTCTACCGACTACGAAGACGCCGCGCTCCTCTGCCTCATGTGGCACGTGTTCGGCCGCGCGTCCGACCTCTCGCTCGTTTCCAAGACTGGTCTCTCCGTCAGTGCCAGTGGCACTCTCTTCCTGCGTCTTGTGCGCGTGAAGACAGCAGAGGAGCAGGGATTGTCGCTCTTCCCGGACCGCGACAGCATCTTGACTTGTCCTGTCTTCGCCGTCGCGATGGCTCTGATGATGCAACAAGCGCCAAGCCCCGCGCTTCTGACGCAGCTACCGACGCCAAGCGTCCAAGCCGACTGCGAAACTCTCTCCTCCGTTCCGCTGCTCGAGCTCCTCGAAGTCTGCAGCGCGCCCTCGCAGCCGAATCTTGAGAGAGATGCTCCACGAGTTGCTGTGAACCGTGCGCCCGGGGTCCACAGCTATGTGAACCGCGTCCTCAAGCGGATCGCACAAGACGCTGGAGCTGGCAGCGCGCTCACGTCTCACTCGTTCAGACGAGGAGGAGCGCAGCACGCGAACGGCGATCCGGAGTTGAGCGCTCAGTGGATCTTCGACCGTGGAGCTTGGAGCATGACGTCCACCAACAAGGCGTTCGCATACGTCTTCAACACCACGGCCGAAGACCAGAAGATCTCGCGCGTGCTCTCGGGCTGGAAGTCGAACGACGAGGTGGCGTTCCAGGATCTGGCCAGCTTCGACAGTGGCGAGCGCGACGCGATTGACAGCGTTCAAAAGCTGCTCTTCGCGTCGTGCACGGGCATCACGACGCCTGGTTGCAAAGTCGACGGGCGAGTGCTTGAGCTGTGTACGGCGAGCGTGCTTCATCACTACCCGCGCTTGAAAGAGCTCGCCGTTCGAAGCCCTGCAGTCGTCCGAATCGAGGAGAGCGTTGAAGCGGCCGGGCGCACAGTTGACGACTTGGTACGCTGGTCGATGAGGTTGAACGCGCGGAGCAGCGCAAAGCGCAGCACATCGAGCTGCAGCAGCACAACGAGTAACAACAACCAGAGCACGCTCGAGTACCAGGCGGCTGTCATTACCAGTCTTATCGACATCAACAAGCGCTGGGAAGAACGCTTCGAGACGCTGGTAGCGACACTCGGCAAGCGCGGCGTCGCTGAAGTTCTGCACAACAACGATCAAGAGCAGCGTACACAGGAACAGAGTGAGTGCTCCATGCCAGAGCGCAAGCGCAAGAAGAAGTCATCGCCATCGCACCTTCGCGCCGTTTGGTTCGAGTGGTTCACTCGCGAGCCGCGGATGTGGATGTCTGGCGGCTCTAGCCGCCAAGCGACCTCGGACGCGAGGCACATCGTAGCGTTCATGCAGCTGTTCGTCGACGGCGGCTTCATCCTGGACGAGAGCGCGCCTGACTTCAAGACTCGCGCTCACGCACTCGGAGTGCAAGCTGAAGGCAGCGTGCTCAGCTTTCTTCGCGAACGAGGCGAGCGTGCGGTCGGTGCGTCGTCTGTGCTCAAGCTGCTGCGTCGGGCTCACAAAGGCGGAGCGCTAGACGAGCGCATTCGCCACTTTGCTGCTCTGCGCGATACCGGCGCAATCGTCGATCCATCTCCGCTCGCTGGACAGAGCATTCTCAAGACACAGACCGCCTAGACGCGCGTCATGTCATGCAGTAACGCCACGCACAGTACATACCTGATTGCCTTTGTTTCGGTCTTGCTTGCTGTCCATCCGATTGCTTGCTGTGGATCTTGGCGTCATGGATCTTGCGAGCTGTAGTGCACATTCGAAATCGCACTCGAGCACACACACGACGTCAACGATGCCAGAGAAGCCGCAACCACGCACCACTGTCCGCAGTCGCTCGGAGTTCATGGAACTCGTGGCGTTGAAGCGGAGCGTTTTCGAGCTCCGCATCAACCAGCACGCGATTCGCTTGCTGCGCACCGCGCTGAACCAGACGACGAACGACAAGGAGACGCAAGCCGAAGCGCTGTCGGTCATCTTCGAGTCGCTCGCGTCGCTCAAGAAGACGATCACGCCGAGCGACATCGAGGAGTGGATCGTGGCGCCGAGCGACGAAGCGGAGGTCGAGATCGCCGGCGACTTGTCGGAGCAGCCGCTGCACAACGTGCGCAAGGTCCTGGCAACCCGATACGACCGCGCGACCAAGACGACGTACTTCCTCGTCGACTGGGAGCCGACGGAGGAGCCGGCCTCGAACCTGCCACACGCACTCATTGTTAAGTTCCATAGGGAGCGCCGCGCCCTCGTCCGCAACAAGTACTGCGAGGACGAGGCGCTCGTCGACAACAGCCTCAACCCGCAGTAGCATGCAGGAATACAACACTCGAGTGCGATCTCAAACATGCCTTCATTCGTTATACAATATGCGCGCTGATGAGAGGGTGTGCGACTCATGCATTGCCCAAACAACGATGTTACCGCTCGGCGCAAGGCGCTTCGCACACAAAGTTTAAGGGGGCTCAACACATGTCGCGCAGCTCATTCACAGCCTCGCATATGAACACACACGCGCGCTGCTCTCGGTTGCAGGCGTTCACACGACATATAGCTGATCAATCGATCTCACTTGCATTTGCTGTGCAGACGCTCACCGACCGAAGTGGAAAACATGCAGACATGCAGACATGCATACGAACGATGTAGTGGAGCGAGGTGATGTCTTGTGCAGTAGAGCGCGAAAAAGTCGACTGATCGCCAAAGTCGAGTTGGCGCACAATGTGAGCCACTCAATTGTGAACGGCCATAAATGATTTACCGCTCATCCTATCATATGCAGAACGTAATCGCTCTTATTTGAGGTCCTTTCAAAATACTGGCCCCTTCACACGCGTTCGCGGCCTCATTTGCGAATTTGCCGGCTCGAGCACACATGGATCTGGCCTGAGACTGCACTGTGTTTTGCCTGTTTTCGTTTATCCTTGTTTTCTCGCCTCACAGGCCGTTTCAGAGGCTCTCATTACGCCTACAAACTCGCCTGCAAACTCGCATTTGCTCAGGCTCATGAGTCGCCATCTGTTTTTTCACACCCACAAAGGCAAAAATGGTGTGTCAACACAATGATCATATTTGTGGACCTTTGTGTACAACAATACGCCTCAACAGTGGCCTGTGTCGGAAGCAATGTCGGAAGCAATTGCTGTGTCGGTGTTTTCCCAGTATGGCAGCACCAGCACCACGTACTTCTGACGTACCAAAGAAACATTGCGCATGTTTTGGTCCGGTCAAGAGCTCCCGACACGTATCTTCGCTTCCTTCGTGCAGTCCAGCGATCATTGAGCGACTTTGCACTGATCAAGATTCGCGAAGAGTTCGACATCGCGGTGGTGAACGTGGCGTCGGTCACGAAGCACGCGTTCGCAAGTTACACGTTTCGCGAGCCGAGCGGTGCGTGCGTGTTGACGGACTGCAGCGACTGGACATGCACGTGCCTCAAGTACACATCGCTGCGACTTCCATGTCGGCACATGCTCTCCGCTGCTACCACGCACATGTAGCTCGACGAGCTACCTCGCACGGCAATCCGGAAGCGGTGGGATCTTCACGATGCAGCACGGACTATCGGCGCGGTCGACTGTTCAGTGGCGCAGTTCTCGGAGCTTGACGCTCGTTCAAGGTATGCTCTGTGCCCACCAACTACTCCACCGCAACACTGTGATGCTCAAGGCATACAAGTGGTGCGATTGCAGCGGAGCGCGTGTCGTGCACTTCCAGCGTTAGATGAATGCGAGAAGTACAACATCGCCTTGGCGAACTTGGACCCACTGGTTCAAGCCCTGAAGCGAACGTCGTCTGTCAAGTACTACGATCGGATCGACGACGTCAAGTCCGCGGTGCAGAAGCTATTAGCTCTTTGGGGCGTAAGCACGACGAGCGAGACGAAGCCGTACAGCAACGGCGACGACGAAGCGTGCCCGATTGAGTACGACGAGATCATCCTCGAGAGTGAAGATTAACCGCTGGCCGCACCAAGCACCAACACAGCGCAGATCGAAGTCAGTGCAGCAAGCGAACACGACGACGAATGCCATAAGGTTGCGCGGGCGTGGTCTATGGTTGCTCAAGGCGTTAAGGTTGCTCTACGACCAAGTACGGTTGCGCAATCGACCGACATCTCTGGAACGACTGTCAACGACGTCCAGCGCACACACGCATCGCAAACAGCACAAGTCCATTCGTCACAAGTACTCAAGATCCATTTTCCACCGCCACCCACGCCTGGCGTCACTCGCACTCGCCGAACAAGTCGCCTCGCTCTCCGTCGCCCGCCGAATCTCCACGCATGCCCGATCTGATAGGCGAGTTTGCTCGCTTGGGCGAGACAGTTCCAGCAGATCGATCGAGTCGCCGACGTCTTACGAAGGTATCCCGTCCAGTTCGACTCTCCAGCTTACGCAACCTGTGCTCTCCGACCGATAACAGCGCCTTCTCCGGCGCATAACCAACAAGCAGACACGTACTGCTTCGTCATCTCTCCGGTCCTCGCACGACGCATGAGCTGCGTTCTACAAGATAACAACTCATCTCGAGACGTCGACGCCACACAGACCATGTCGAATGTGCACTGCAGCTCGGTCGAGTTCGGTGACGCGTACATGGCGTTCTCCAGGTGCGTTGCAGTCAACGTCGATGTGTTCAAGGTGCCAATGGCTCACTAACGCCTTGTTGTTTGTAGTGCATACCTCAAAGCTGTGTCCGAGTTCCACTCCATTTCAAAGATCACTCGCCAGCACAAGTGCGACGTCGAGTGGATCGACCGTGCGTGGACCGACAAGTCGTACTTGGACTTTGCGCTCTTTGGTAGCGCTGATCCCGCACCCAGCGTTATGGCGCGAGAGGCCAAGAAAGTGCTGTGCAACAGTGCACTCAATCGAGTATTCAACGCATCGTACAACTCAGCTCCCTCGAGCGTGTTCAGCATCACGTGTTCTGGGATCATCGGTCGCATTGCTGGAGAATCGTTCCTCGACGACTCTGTGCTGAAGTTCGCGCTCCACAAGATCGCGGTTGCGTCTCCATCGATGCACGTCTGCGACCCAGCGAACATGGTGCTCGCCTCGCCTTCGCTTCCGTCGCGCAACCTGCAAACCGTCACGCTCATCGCCGTTCCGATCAACATTAGCGCATGTCGCTGGACAATGCTTGTTGTACACAGACACAACGGCGAGCTCAGCGTCACGATGTACGACCCTCTCGCGTTCGAGTCGAACTTCGCAGTCATGTAGGCAACGTGGGCATCCAAGGTGTTCCCCTTCGTGAAAAGATGGTCGCAACGCGACCTTGGAGCCATCCCAGTACAACAGCGACAACTCAGACGGCTCAAGACGCCGCTGCAAGAAGATGGAGTGAACTGCGGTGTTTTCTGTATCGCACAGACGAGCTACATAGCGCAGCACAGCCAAGGCGACGGCCACTGGAAGCGAGCAACACTACCTCGCGACTCGTTGTACGTTCTCCGGTGGCGCATTATGTGGGAAATGCTGTGCTCTTCACACACACGCACTTGCTCTCAAAACGACGGTCTCGAGATACGACATATCGATAGAGAGATAGAGGAGTTCTTTGCATAGTACTGTCACGGCTTCAGCATATCAAGTACAGCGTTGATGATCGTCGAGAGCGTGTCCACGTCTTCATCGCGATGTTCTTGGTACTGCCGGATCGCTGCCAATCTTGTGGACGCCATGAGCTCGGTCGCAATGTGCGCATGCAACTCTTCGCGCAGGGCAGCGAGCTTCGCCAGGAGCTCCTCCATCTGCTCGAACTGCTTGTCGAGCATCTCCAACTCGTGAATGCGTGTCCACACGAGACTCTCGGCCATCGCTCTAGCGAGTCTGCGGCGTTCTTCATCGCTGCTATTCATAGTGTCCGTTTGTGCTTGGTGTGCTGCGGATTGTGGATAATCGCGAATGTCTCGGAATTGACACTTGAGCTTGGTGTGTAAACTACATCCACTATTGTAGTCTTCAGCGAATATTTCGTTTGCACCCACGCCTTTGCAATATTCGCAAACTCATGTGTGCCACATTTCAAATAAGGTTGCTAGATGTTGCACGAAGGTCGCAGCCATAAATAAAGTTGACCAAATGTCTTCCCAATTACCGATCACGCTGAAAAATATGGTTGCACCAGCGAGATCCGTAAGTAAACAAAAAATGGTTCTTTTATGAACAACCATCACTCATTAAGTGACGCTCATTCTGTTGTCTTGATCGCTGTATGAATCGCCCATGACTTGAGTATAGCATACGTTTGCCTCCGAGTAAACGACAATAGCAAGCCATTCGCCAACTTGACAGCTCCATGGCAACACCGTCGCCGAATTCCGACGCCATCTGCGCGCTGCTCCGGCAGTTCGTGGCGCGCAAGACGCTGCAGCAAGCGCTCGAGTACGTCGCTGAGCTGCTGCTCGACGTCGCCGACGACAGCGCAAATGAAGATGCGTCCACGCTCGCTCGCATGCTCGACGAGACGCTCAACGACGCTGACGCACTGGCGCTGAGCAGTGAGCAAGTCCAGGAGCTCGTGCAAGAGCTCATGACGCTGTTGCATCCATCGGTAGTGAGCAAAGAGGACGAGAAGGCAGAGCGACGAGCAGCGCACATCGTAGCGCTGCGTGAGCAGTATGCAGCTGGCAAGCGGTGCCTTGCGGTACTCGAAGAAGACAGCGAGTGGCATCCAGCGGTGATTGTGCAGCACATCGAGGACGACACCACATCCGACGCAGCGAGTTCGACACGACCCATGCAGCGACAGCGCAAGAAGACGACTCGCGCCGCGCCGTTTTACATCGAGATCGAGTTCGTCGAGTTTGGGAAGAAGGTCGTCGTGCAGATGGCGGACGTTGTGCTGGACGAAGACCGCGCCGACAAGGACGACGACGACGACACGACGGGACTCTGCGCCATGTGCGAGCGTCCGATGAACTTGACAGCGCACCACCTCATCCCGCGCACCACACACTCGCGGTATCTCAAACAAGGCTACACAAAGGAGTTCCTGAACACGTGCGTGATGATCTGCCGGCAGTGCCACAGCAAGATCCACTCGACCGAGGACGAGCGCACACTCGCGCGCGAGTATAACACGCTTGACAAGATCATGGCGCACCCAGAGATCGTGCGGTGGGTGAGCTACGCAAGCAAGCAAAAGGCACGCATCAAGCCTGTCAAGAAGAGCAAGTACCCGGTCGGCAAGTAAAGGACGAGTACTCCCTCCCGACCGATCCAGTTGCTTACGTGAGCGCTCAACATCGTCATCACGCTCGACTGCTCCGACGGGTCCAGCCGTTGAGCGAAAAGATCTCTTCTACACGCCATCGCTCGCTCGCGCAGGGTGATCTTGAGTCACACGTCGCGATCCACTCGATCGCGAGATCGTCCCGATAGCGTGGTCAGCAACAGCGCGGCATTGTTCAGGTGGTCTACGACTTGACGTAGCGGTGCGCTTGTGTTAAAGCCACTCGCGCAGCTAGACATGAGTCTTACGTCACGCGATCATCCTCGAGTACAAGCAAGCATAAGATACACAGCGCTTGAGTGTCCTCGTTGTGCTCCATTCGCGGCCATTAGTGTTGCGCGTAGCGAGCTGCTCTCAGACGATCCCGCGGCGCTTCAGGTAGCACACACGCACGCACGGAACGGCAAGTGGTTGCAAGTGGTTGCAGCAGAGCAGCACAGTTAAGATTCACAGGCGCTGGTGCTGCAACAACTATGGCGCGCGTGGCCAATGGATCCATCTGTCGCCAAGCGAGCACAAGTGGGCCGAGCTGGCGAGACTCGGCACTTGAGACTCGGCACTGGGCACTTGCTTCGAGACAGAGTTGAGACACCTCGGTCCACGGCGATGCGAGTCTAGTTGGTCGAGCTATTGCCACGCTCTCCGATGTGTAGGAGCCAAACAGCGCCGCGAGACTTTGTGTGGTTGATGTCAGCAACAACGTGACTTTGTACTTTGTAGTACGAACTTGAAGCCCGTGATGACATGGATGTATGTTCGGCATTGTGACGATCTACGGATCTCTGACTTTGCTGCACGCCGCATGGGTGCGCACGCGCTTTGCGAGGAGCGTGTTGAGTGCGACGACTTGACAGGAGACCGTGGACATCTTCTCGGACTCGCGAGCGAAAGAAGACGCCCGTGGGGTAGGAAGCGCAACCATACTCATGGGTTGCGCTCTCTACTGCATTCACATCCGACGCTAGACGACGGTTCATCATGGAATGGCGATCTTCTGGCGCAAACAGTCGCGAGTCGATGGTTTTGAGCTCTGGGTCTCCTCCGCTCCAGTCGTAGTTGCCTACGCGCCTGAGCTGTGTGTGCTGCTGCCGCGTCTGCGCTTGAACAGCAGCGCATGGAAACTCCACAGCGCGCGAGCAACTGCTCACACATTGCAGCGCTATGATGAGGGCGAGTGGTCGACTGGCGGCAGGGCACGACGAGCTCTATCGAACAGACCCATTTGTGAATCGCCATCGCACTGCTCGGACGCGCAACTCGTTCTCGACGCTGCGTCTACCGCCTGTCACTTCATACGCCGTCCAGCAGCCACGATGCACCGGTCCGTCGAGCTTGAGCTCGAAGAAGTTGACCGCTTCCACGACGAGCAGTTGCTGCGCAAAGCGAATGTCTCGCCGTTCTTCACGAGCGCGCGTCCGCCGTTCGCGATGCCTCATGAACTTGACTTCTCGCCGCAAGCGATCCCGCGCGCAACGGAAGAGATCACAACAAACTTTGAGCTATCACAAGACGCATCGTTGCACGTGCCTCTGCTCAGCCTCGACAACCCCGACCCGAGCTCGGACTCAACTCCGTCGTTGTCGTGTAGTAGTGAGCTCGACTCAACACCACTAGCGCAAGTCTCGTCGTGGCACCACGACCTCGACGCTGACTTGCACGATGAGTCAGCTGGGATGCTCCACACACACGATGCGATGCACATCGACGACAACGACCAGCGCTTCTGCAGCGACGCGAGCAGCAGCTCGTCTCTCTTTGAGCATCTCCAAACAAGCGACCATGTGCGCAAGAGCGACAGCGTCAATGTGTTCGCTCATGACCGGCAGCGCGTGGTTGCACAGCGTGGATCGACCAAGTCGGAGCCAAAGCGCAAGCGCCGTGACGATCGCAGCACTGCTCGAAGATCGCGCATGCATCATCCAGACGACTTGACAATGGCTGAGTCAGCCAGCCACTACCATCACACCACCGCGAGCACAGCCGAGTACGACGCGAGATTGCACTCGCTCCACGGCTCTCCCGACTCTAACAGCGCGCGCAGCTACCTCCGAGTGCGCGAGAGCTGTGCACGACACGCTCGATCGAGTGCGCAGCCATACGCGCGACCACTCGCGACGCAGCGTGGTATACGCGAGAAGATCTTCCCTTTGCAGCACACGCTGCAGCTGTCAAAGTCGCGCTCGCTCCGTGCGCAGTCGTCCACCGCAGCAGTTCCTGCTAGCACTCGCAGCGACAACAAGATGTTCCAGATGATCCCGTTCCCGATGGAAGCTCTCAACATCCAGAGCTCCGAGTCGAGCTGTGTTGTCGCGCGCACTCTTCAAGACACACAGCGCCAGGAGTTCCATCATGCATTCAAGAAGCACTCGCCACTTCCAGACGTGCATCGCACTGCCAAGGCGAAGCGAGCGAACCAGAGTACGAGCTTGCTTGCGCTCGCGTCGCCACTCACGGCGCTCACGAAGAAGCATGCTCGGGACTCGACAAACAAGGCGATGCTCTTGTCCTCTGGTATGCGGATGCCAGGTGCACTGACGGCTGCTTCAAGTCCATTCGATCGGATCTACGGAGCACTGCCGCTGTCGCGCCAACACCGATCGCTCGACGCTGAGTACGCCGCGCCGCGCCACACACAGATGTGGAATCACAGCAATGAGCCTTCGCACTACCATCCCTACCGCTCGAGATGCGCCGCACCAATGTCGTCGTCGTCGTTCGCTCCCGCTGTGCTTGTACCGCTCTCCACGACGTCGCCATCGGCCCCGCCGAAGCGCAAGATCGGCGCGTACTCGCCCACTGCGCGTCGCGCGCGCATCGAGCGGTACCACGAAAAGCGCAAGCAGCTCGTGTTCCACAAGCGCATCAAGTACGCGTGCCGCAAGCGCCTCGCGATCGCGTGTCCGCGTGTCAAAGGCCGCTTCGTGCGCAAGCAAGCGCTGCAGGACGAGACGTCGCCAGCGTCTCCTGTCGACACGATGCCATGAACAGCACGACTTGCATGACGCAGGCAGGTCAAGTACAGATGAACAACAAACACGACCGCACCGAGCGATTGGTATGATCATCGTTGTTATCATCATCGTTACCGTCGTCGTTCGTCCTGCTTGCTAGAGTGGCAGACGAGCTACCAAACGGACGAGTGGACGAACTGTGTGCGCCAATCGTCTAGACCGCACTTGCTTCAGCACGTCGCGCCTACGCGTTCTGCACGACCTCCGCGATGGCCTCGGCGAGGTAGTCGACGTTCTTGGACGTGACACCAGCCATGCTCACGCGTCCATCCTTGGTCAAATAGATATGGTGCTTCTCGATCATGCGCACGACTTGCGACTCGGTGAGGCCCGTGTAGCAGAACATGCCGATCTGGTCCGTGATGTGGCGCCAGTCCGACTGCTTCACGTTGTTCTTCTTCTCAATCGCTTCGATCGCGTTGCGCAGACTCGTGCGCATCGAGATGATGCGGTCCGCCATCCCCTTGCACTCGCGGAACCACTGCTGCTTGAGCTCCGGGTCCGACAGGATCGTCGACACGATGAGCGAGCCGTGAATCGGCGGGTTCGAGTACATCGGGCGAATGAGGATCTTGAGCTGCGACTCGACGCGCTGCGCCTCGTCCTCGTCCTTCGTCACGACGCTCAGCGCACCCACGCGCTCGCCGTACAGACCAAAGTTCTTTGCGTACGACTGCGAGAGGATGATCTTGTGACCCTCCTTGACAAACTGCGTTGAGCAGACAATGAGAGCGCGTTAGCAGAAGCACACACACGAACTCGATGCTTTGCAGCGCAGCATTCAAAACGTACGTGGCGAATCGCAGCCGCGTCGCGCGTCGGGTCGCCCGAGGCGAAGCCCTGGTACGCGCAGTCAAAGAACGCAATGTGGTTCTTCGCCTTCATCACGTCCGAGATCTCTTGCCACTGCTCGATCGTCGGGTCCACGCCCGTCGGGTTGTGCGCGCACGCGTGGAGCAGGAAAAGCGAGCGCTCTGGCGCACCCTTGAGGTCGCTGATGAGCCCCGAGAAGTCGAGACCGCGCGACGCCGGCTCGTAGTACGCGTACTTGCGCACTTCGAGACCCGCGTCCTTCATGATCGGGATGTGGTTGCCCCACGTCGGGTTCGGCATGTAGATTGGCGTGCCCTTGCCAAGGAACTTGGCGAAGAACTCACCCGCGAGACGAACACCGCCCGTACCCGAGATCGTCTGCGCTCGTGCCACACAGCAGAATGGTAAGACAATACAGTCACAGTCAGTACCAGAGTGACCAGCTCGCACAATCACAAGTACAACTAAGCCAGCACTGCGTCGCTACACTATCGATTGGTCGTACCTGAACGCCCGTGATGCGCTTCTCGTGGAGAGCCTTGCTGTCGTCGCCGTACGCAAACTTGAGCGAGAGGTCGACAAAGTCCTTCATGCCCGAGATACCGGCGTACTCCTTGTTCTTGCCCGCCGCCATGATGCGCTTCTCGGCTTCCAGCACCGAAGGAAGCACGTACGGCTGAGTGTGCAATCGTACACAAGACGATCACGTAGTGCGTGAGCACCAAGTAGACGTGTGCGTGAGCTTGTTGGCTTTAGAACAATCGCATCGCTTCAAGATCCTTGTGACTGAACGTACCTTGCCGTTGTCGTCACGGTACGCACCGACACCAAGCGAGACCTTGCGCGGGTCCGGGTCCTACGTTATCAATGCACATCGCACGCCACGAGTAAGCTCGCTGTACGCACGTGGTGTGCAAGTGAATGAATCGATCAATCGACTGGCGGTACCTTGTTGAAGCGTTCCGTGAGACCAAGGATCGGGTCGGCTGGCCCCATTGGCACGCTGCCGAGCCAGTGGCCGGACGACGCCGCGCTAAACTGGCGCGTCTGCAGGCGAATGTGTCTTGCGAGCATCATGTTGCTGTGTCGGTCGTAGTGCTGTGCTGACGAGAGCGTGCACACGCGCGTGAAAGAGTGGAGTTTGTGGCGCTTGCTGCTTGGAGCGAATTTCCGCGAGTGTGTGGCCGGCAAACGCACGCAAATGCGCAACTCGAGCAGATCGCACGGACTTTAGCGGAGACGCACCGTACAGGAACTGTTGATCGAGCAACGCGTTACCCAACACAGCACCAAGTATATCAACATCAAGTCAATCGGTTTGCACAGGTTGCCACTTGAGAGTCGACGTCGAAGCTGTCCAGAGTGATTGTCATTGATTTGTCGATTTATTGGAACGTGCTTGTGGTTGCAAACCACTTGATCACACACGTCACACATTGATTGACTTCGACACGCACACCATAAGAGCGCACCGACACATGCACATACATGCACGTCGATCGACACACGAGCATGAACACACTCACAATATGCACGTTGCAAGTAGTCAGATGTAATTGCGTGATACAGTAGGATGCGTACACTCTAGATCTAGAATCGTGCCTACTATCTCTATACATATTTTCTATGAAAGAGTTCATAGTACAAATAAAGAAGGTGAAAATACACGAATATATTCGAAGATGTCAATCCATGTATACGATTGTTGAGATTGTTAAAACGACGGGAAAATTCCAAAAAGTGCCCCAAATCTATTTGATATTCTCGTTTTATTGCATGTACACAAACCAATGATGATAGCGGCAAGACAAACTCTAATCACCGCAAAAGAGTAGCTAGCAGAGCAACGACACCAATGTAGCAATTGTAGCCGAGGCGTCGAGGCTTCGGTCGTGGTGGTGCCGCACGAACTGCTTCTCACACAGCAGCGTGTCGAGACTGTGGTGGGGTCACACAGCACAATACGCTGAGGAAGCGTGCGCACCTGTGTGCTGCAACTCAAGTTGCTGGGAACGTGTTCCCTCTAGCATGGACATTGTGCGAACAACAGAGCAGGTTCCAAAGTAGTGCATTGAGTGGTTATCGCTCTACAACATGCATGCCCATGTATCCCGATACTAAATGCAAGATATCCACTTGAGTACCGTGAGGTACACGCGACTCAATAGACAATGAGTCGCTGTCGTGCGTCCGATGTGACGACGACCTCTGTTTGGTGTGTCCCACACCGCAACAGACCATGCCCAGGATTGGACATCCCGGATTGGTGTACACATACACCAATCCATGTAACTGGCCATTTGGCCCCGTTACATCACCCCCCCCCACTCAGACCAAGAACACCACGTGTGGTGACGGATCTTGATCCGGCTGCACGTCTACCGCGTGCGCGTACGCCGCACTCGGTGGCAGATCACGATCTGGCAGTTCACCGAGCGCACGTGCATGATCGCTCGCGAGTGCGACTGCGGCTGCGAGCGCTTGGTCAACGTCGTTCGCGTGCCAGGCTTTTATTTTCAATTACTGCGCACGCGAGGCACTCTTGCCACGACGACGACGATGACCAAGGCTCCAGAGACGACCAAGAAGAAGAGCGACAAGTCACCGGGCAGAAGCTCTGCTGCCAGCGCAGCACTTCGTGTGCAGCGCGGCGTCGAGACTGACGCGCTCCCAGCGCTGTGGCGCTTGGTGAGTCGAAGAAGCGCGCGACGCGTCGCAGCGACGACGACGACAGCGGCGAGGAGCTGCTGAAGACAACGACGCGCGCGATCGCGATCGCTGATCAAGTAATCACTGAGTCCAGCGCGACCGTCGACCGTGAGGTCGCCGAGGACGTGCCTGGCTCTGAGCCGCGCGATGGCAAGTCGTGCAAGCGCAAGAGCGCGCTAAAGCCGGCTGTCGAGCGCACTGTGGAACGCGTTCCGGCGCCGGCAGCAGTGGGTGCGACGTCTGCGAAGACGAAGACCACGAAGGCTGCGAGCGCGGGTGCGAAAGCACCAGCTTCACAGAAGCGAGTGTCGTCGGGCGGAGCGAAGACCGCAGAAGACCCTTCGTGCGATGGCGCGGGTACAGCGGGTGCGATGCTCGACGCTGGCGACGACGAAGAGAAAGTAGCCGTTCCGACGGAGACCACGGAAGGTCAAGCGCCTGGCGTGGACGCTTGCGCGGCGGGTTCACCGTCGGCGGAGATCACGGAAGACCCTCCTGTGGTGTCGGCGGGTGCACCATGCGTCGGAGACGACCACAGAATACTCAGAGGCCACGAGCGCGGGTGCAGCGGGCGCACCAGTTGACGCCGCTTCTCTTGAAGCTGCTTCTGATGACGCGACGCGTTCTGGAGCCACGAGCGGCGACAACATGTTGTCAAACGGCTCGCCAAGCTCATGGCCACCTCACGAGGAGGTCGTGCGACTGGCTAGTGCTGCGAGCGATCGCGCCGGATCAGCTCGCCCCTCGAACCTCAGCGAGTTCGAGGACTTTGAAGAGGACGCCGTCGACTATGACGAAAGTCTTGACGGCGGCTCTGACGTCGATGACGACGCGGTCGGTGAGACTCCTCCCCCACCAACCCGGGTTGCAAGCAACCAGGCAGCGATGGTCAAGACCGAACCTGCCACGACGTCGGTCTCCAACCCAACGTCGACCACGCTTGTCAACCTCACGAGTGACAGCGACGACACGAGTGCCGATGGCACCGCTACGCATAGCGAGAGTCGTGTCGCGGTCGCAACCGTAAAGCTCGAGGCGGGCGAGGTGCCCTTGTTCGAGTCGTTCCGACCTTCGACGATGCCAACAGCGATCCGCGTTGATGCTCGGACCGCGGAGCGGCACCCGCATGACATGCGCTCGCTTGCGCGAGGCGGCAACGCCGAGCGTGAGGACGACGCCGAACGCGAGAGCGACTACGCGTATGTCGCTCGCCAGCGTCGTGAGCTGCTTGCGCCTGAGGTGACGACCGTACATGCGTACCGGAAGCACCTCAGCGATCTCAAGCGCAACAACTCGTTGCCGCGCACCCAGCGCCTGTCCTTGAGACCGATCGCTGGCGTGCCGATCGTGCTCGAAGACGGTGAGACCGTCGACGAGTACGAGGAGCACTTCCGCGAGTGGTGCGACGTGCACCAGCTCGCGGTCGGGAGAGTCGAGAACATCTGCGACCTCCAGCTCATCAAAGAGCCGCGCAAGTGGTACTACGAGTTTGCGAACTTGCGCGCTCGTCGCCGCGTCACTGCGTCTATCGCTGAGATGCGACGCAGACGCGGACTGCCACCAGTGGCTTACGCGTCAGCCGCTGCACATAGTGCTGCAACCGCTGCGGCTGGGTGGCCGGTTGATCGCGATCAAGCCGGCCAATCTTCGACTGCGGCGTCGAAGCGTTCGAGTGGCAACTCGCCACCTGGATGGGCCCCCGCGAAACGACATTCGCGCTATGGCCCCGCCGTAGGTCGAGCCGAGGCTCAACCAACAACCGTCTCGACGGTGGCTGACGCTGTTGGTCAAACTGGGCGACCAAGCCAGGCACATCAGCCAGCAGACTCGCTCGGCTTTGCCACGAGTTTTGCGAGTGTGGGTAGCCATGCCACTTCACAAGAAGGTCTCGGCGCTGGCCTTGCCTCGCTGTTTCTGCAGCGCTTCCACATCGGAGTACTCGTTCCCAGACGAGTCCAGAAGCGGTGGTGGCGCTCGCGGCGCTGTATGACGCGCGCTTTGCGGCACTGGAGTCGCGGCTCTCGAGCCAGGAGGGCCGGATCCGGGAGCGCATGGAACGCCATCGCTCCCAGCTGGACGAGCTGATGTCTGGAAGCTCGCGCTCGTGTCTCGGCCGTCGTCTTGACGATCTTGAGGCCGAGAATGTGCGCCTGCGCGAACGCATGTCGTATCTGGAGTCTGGCGCGGCGGCTCTGCGCGCGACTGTCGACGCGCATGATCACGAGATCTCGCGCATGCGCTGGAGCTCGCCGACCGCTCTTCCGGCACCGACGTACCACCCACCGTACCGTGCTCAGCGGTGGCTGGGACCAGCCGAACCATCGCGATGGTCGCTCTGGATACTCGCCGCGCGATCGTGATCGCAGGCGCTTCGAAGAGGTTCGCGAACCTGTTCGTCGTGCCGACGAGTCCTGCTCTGCACAGCGCTCAAACGTCTACTCGACGCAGCGCTCGGACGATCAGTCGGCGGATTCGGCGCACTCAGCGCAGGAGGATCGCGTCCAAGACAGCACGCGTGCGGATCTTGAACCGGCTCACTCAGAGCATCCTCCGGCGGCCGATATGGTTTGAGCATCCCGACGTAAAACGTTGGATGAGTCTGCAGCGTTGGTGGCAGCTGCAGAGTGCACGTCCGCCCTCGGTCATGTAGGGCCCTGTACGGTCTGATGTAGCGAGGACGTAGCTTGTTGGTGCCGACAGCGGACACGCGACCTAGTGGTAGGTTCTTTGCGTTCAGTAGGACGAGGTCGCCCACACTAAATACATGTTCGTTTGAACGACCACTCTTATCTGCTTGTCTCTTTTGTGCGTCTTGTGCATCCGCCATAGCGTCTCGCACGCGACGCATGACCGCAATGCGTGCAGTCATCAAGTCGTCCACTTGCCGTCGCACCGTCGCTGGTGCGACACTCGCCAGGCGAGTCTCAAAGTCGCCTTGGCGCCCGCGTCCTTGACCGATGAGCGTCAGAGAAATGCGCGGCGCGCGCAAGGAGTTCACGTAGAACGGCGTGAAGCCGGTCGATGCTTGAACTGCGTTGTTGATGGATAACGCAACCAACGCGAGCATCTCGCTCCAACGTGTTGGATGCTCAGCAGCTACGCTTCGCAAGATGTCTTTGACGACGCGATTCGCGCGTTCCGTCTGACCATCGGTCTGCGGATGGTCTGCTGTTGACATGCTCAGCATCGTGCCGAGTAAGTCGAACAGCGTGCGCCACACCTGAGAGGTGAAGCGCGGATCGCGATCCGAGACCAGAGTCTCTGGCAGACCATGGTGTTGGAACACCGTATCCAGCAGGATACGCGCAGTGTCAGCCGCGCTGACCTGCTCGCGCACTGGCGCAAGCCGCACCATCTTGGACAGTCGGCAAACAAAGGCGACCACGCCGGTGCGTCCTAGTTTGTCTTTTGGAGATCCAAAGACAACGTCCATGGACACCAACCGCAAACAGTCTGCTGGCACGGGCAAGCTCTGGAGCGGAGCTACACCGTGCTGCGAGGTCTTCACTCGTTGACAGACCTCGCACGTCTTGACGTACTTGTCGACCCACTTGTACATGTGGGGCCACCAAAACCCATCGCTCACGAGCGCATACGTCTTCTCACGACCGAGGTGACCATTCACCTGCGAGTCGTGCGCCTCAAACAGCACCTTGTGCTAGAGGTCCTCGTCTTGAGGCACGACCACGCGTGGTTCGTCCTCCTTCCCGACTCGGAAGTACAGGATTCTGTCCTGCAATGAGTAGCGGTGCAGCCGCGACCGTACTCGTGCCGACAACTTCTCGGCGGTGCCCTCGCCAGCCGTGAAGTAGCGCAGTTGTTGCGCGCACAACTGGTCGTGCTGGTACGCTGCTCGAACAAGTTCGAGCAGCGGCGTCTCGATCGAGACGACATGAGCGAGCTCATAGTTTGGTCGTCTCGAGAGCGCGTCCGCAAGGACATTCAAGCGTCCGGGCTTGTACTCGACCTTGAAGTTGTATTCTGCAATGAATGACAACCAGCGCGCCATGCGCTGCGACAAGTGTGGAGAGCTTGTCGCCGTCCTCAAGGACGCGTGATCTGTGTAGATCACGAACGGGTCCGACCCAAGCAGGTGGACTTGGAACTTGACAAGAGCGTACTTCATCGCGAGTAGCTCCTTGTCGTGAACTGGATAGTCCTTCTCGGCTGCCTTCAGCTGCCGAGACTGGAAAGCGATGGCACGATCGCGATCGTCGTCATCCTTCTGCATCAGCGCGCAGCCGATCGCGAAGTCCGATGCGTCGCACACGACGGAGAACGGCTTCTTCGGGTCTGACAGGGCTAAGATCGGCGCTCGCACCAGACTCTCCTTGACCTTCGCGAAGGCGGCTTCATGGACCTCAGTCCAAAGCCATTCCACGTCCTTCTTAAGCAAGTCGGACAGTGGACGGACCATGTCCGCATGGTGGTGGCTGTACCTGTGAAGGTATTTCGCCAAGCCAAGCCACTTGCGCAAGTCCTTCTGACTGCGCGGTGAAGGCCAATCCACGATTGCCTTCACCTTGCTCGGGTCGGCGCGTACGCCTTCCCGACCGACAAAGCAACCGAGGAACGGGATCTCCGTTGCTCCGAAGATGCACTTGTCGACGTTTGCATAGAGCGTGTTCGCTCTCATGCAAGCGAGCACCTCTCGCAGGTGCTCTACGTGCTTCTGCACGTCCGATGCACCATCTTCGACCATGCTGTGGACGCAGATGTCATCGAAGTACGTCTGCGCAAACTTCTTCATCGGTCGGAAGAGTTGCGTGACGAGGCGATTGAACGTCGCCAGAGCGTTCGAGAGACCTTGCGGCATCACGAGCCACTCCCACAGCATGTCACTCGGCGCACTGACTGCCGTCAGTGGAACATCTTGCTCTCGCATGAGGATCTGGTAGTACCCATCTACCAGATCCAGTGCACTGAAGATCGTACACCCGGTCATGTTATTGACCATGACGTCCTTGCGAGGAATCGGCGTCTGCGCCGGGATCGTCCACGCGTTCAACAAGCTGAACGCGTGGACGATCCGCCACTTGCCGTTCGGCTTCTTGACGCAGAACGTCGGGCTTGAGTGCGGAGATTTGACTCTTGCACAAAGCCGGCAGCTTCCTTCGTTGCGAAGAACTCGTCGATGAAGTCGACTTGTTCTGTGGGCAGTGTCCACTGCCGCGTCATGCAGTACTTGGTGCCTGGCACCAAGTCGATCTCGTGACGCACACCACGATCTGGTGGCAGCGACGTCGGTGGCTCATTGCACGCCACGTCGCGGAAGTCCATTAGGACTTGATACAGAGGATCGCTCGGATCCTTCAGTATCTGCGCTCCGCGCCGCGACTCAAACTGTCGCTTGAACTCCTCCAGGACGCTCTCGTCCATGACGGAGGAGGAGTTCACCTGCACCTCTTCGTGCTCTGGTCGTACCGTGACCATCTCAGACAGCTCTCCAGCCTTCAGCTCGGAGAGGAAGTCCGAGAAGCTCAACGCTTCAAGACTGCGAAGTTGAGCGAGCTCAGGGAGTGGCTCCAGGACAACACCTGTGTCCTTGACTGCACCAGTCAGACTGTCGACGACCCTGTACTGGTCGACGGTGGGAGTCTGCACTCCGCGTGTATCAACACGCCGTTCGCTTGTGCGAACCTCGGACTGCCCACGCCTGTTGCGTGCGTCCTTCCGTCTCGCGTTTCACTTCGTTGAAACCGAGACGCACCGTTCCTCGGCGCTGGCACACTCGTGCCGTGAGCTCACGTCGTGATGTTCATGCCCGTCGCGTATCCCAAGCGACACGTGGGCCCTGTAGGAGCTGTCGCGTGCGACTGGAGACACAGCTCCTTGCTGTGGCAACTGCTGGGTCCTACTATGCCCACGCGTTGCAGCGGCTCCAGTGAACCCGGTGCTCTGCACCTGAACGTCGTCGCGTTCGTCTTTTGCTTCCACTCTCGTCTTGAGAGGAGCCGGCGCGGCGAGGACTCGAACCTCGCGGCGCTGGTGCGCCTGAACGTCTTTGCGTTCCTTCTTTGCTTCCACTCTGTTCGCAAGAGGAGCCACAACAGCAGCGGTTCTTTTGAAACCGGTGCTGCGCACCCAAGTGTCTACGCACTCGTCCTTAGCTACCACTCTCTTCGCGAGAGGAGCAGGCGCGGAGAAGACACGTGCCTCGCGGCGCTCATGCATTGCACGATCTCGGCGAGCTGTTGGCGCCCGTGGACGCGGAACGGCCTCGCGTGGTACGTGTACCTCACACGCACCGACGTCCACCACGTACTCGTGGGACGTCTTCGGCTCCAGCCACGCTCGCCGCGAGCGAGCAGAGGTGGGAATATGACTCACCAAA
The DNA here is from genome assembly GCA_003730235.1 of Pythium guiyangense. Lineage (NCBI taxonomy): Eukaryota > Oomycota > Peronosporomycetes > Pythiales > Pythiaceae > Pythium > Pythium guiyangense. The sequence continues at coordinate 516,014 of QXDM01000039.1, forward strand.
GCTCTGCTGCTCGCGACGGGCACGCTTGCACCGATCGACTTGGTTCGCCAGTCGATCCATGGTTGGTGCCGTACCAACCACGGCATGCCGAGGATCACGTCGTAACGTGCATCCATGTCGAGCACGATGCAGGTCTCGACGCAGTTGAAGTCTTCAAACTTCATCGTCAGGTCGACGAGGATCTTCGGTGTCGCGACGACCGCACCGGTCGCCAAGCGGACACTGACTTTCCCACGATGGCTACTCGCTCGACGGGCGTCATCGTACATCGCCTTGTTCTGGGCGATTCTCGCAAGCCGCACGTAGTTGCAGCTTGCTCCTGAATCAATCAGGACCTTCATCTTCTCCTTGAAGCCGTTCACGCTCGCGTGAACGACGATCAGTTTGTCACTGATCGGTTCGTCTTGCGGAGGCTCGCGAGAGCCTCCGGGGGCTAAACATGCATGGTCGCGGTCTCGCGACCGTCATGCACGCCTTGTTACCCCCAGTAGGGCGCCCCGCGCCTACTGGGCGTGGCCATTTCCCGGACCACGGTTAGAGCACGTGTGCTCAGTCGATCACGTGGAAGGCCACGCATGGCAGGTCGGACCGCGTTGCCGCGCACACGCTGGTTCGAACGCGGACACTCACGCATGAAGTGACCCACTCTGCCGCATTGGTAGCAATGCAGATCTGAGCGCTGGCGCTCGATCGCATTGACGTCCATCGGCGTCGGCCCTCCAATGGAACGCGTTCCACTTGGAGTGTACGAAGACGTACGAGCTTGACGCAAGCTGTACACTTCGAGTCGAGCGATGTCAATTGCCTGCTCAAGTGTCGTTGGACACGAGCGGAAGACTTGGTCACGTGGAGGGCCCATTCGGAGCCCTTCCATGAAGACCGTGACTTTGGTCTCTTCCTGCAGCGGCTGTAAAGCCATCGCTGCGACGAGCTCTCGAAGCTCGCTTACGTACTCACTGAGTTCTCGCTTGCCTTGCTTGCAAGCGAGTAACTTCGAACGCATTCGGAACGCCACGTTCGGTGGCTGGAACGCGTGGCTGAGTTCCTCACGGAGCGTATTCCACGTGGGGAATGCCTCGCACAGGCTCTTCGAACGGGTCAAGACCCATGCCTTGGCTCGACCGCCAAGGCTCGAGACTGCGAATGCGACCTTGAGCCGCTCTTCCGTGAGGAGAGCGGCGTCCATCGCAATCTGGAGCTCTTTGATCCAGAGCAAGAGGTTCGTGGACTCCTTGCCCTCATAGACTGGTGCCTTCAGTCTAAGAGGCTTGGTCGCCGCATACAGTGGCCGACCATCCACACGCTGTGGAGTCGACAGCTCGGACGCTTCCGGAGCTATCTCACGAGCGTAGTCAACCAGGTTCGACTCGAACCGTAGGTACTGGTTGACTCGCTCGACCTGCCAAGCAGGGCTTGCGGTGGCAAACGATGCCGCGCCATCATCTCCGATGATCTGGAGGATGCAACACAGTGCTCGCCACTGGGTGTCATCCAGATGAGGAAACTGCTCATGTTCCATCATCTAGCCGTCTTTATCCGCGAGGATTCAGACCAGTCAAGTCCACGTAGGCGTGGATTGACTATAAGTGCTACCAAGTGTTATGGGGTCACACAGCACAATACGCTGAGGAAGCGTGCGCACCTGTGTGCTGCAACTCAAGTTGCTGGGAACGTGTTCCCTCTAGCATGGACATTGTGCGAACAACAGAGCAGGTTCCAAAGTAGTGCATTGAGTGGTTATCGCTCTACAACATGCATGCCCATGTATCCCGATACTAAATGCAAGATATCCACTTGAGTACCGTGAGGTACACGCGACTCAATAGACAATGAGTCGCTGTCGTGCGTCCGATGTGACGACGACCTCTGTTTGGTGTGTCCCACACCGCAACAGACCATGCCCAGGATTGGACATCCCGGATTGGTGTACACATACACCAATCCATGTAACTGGCCATTTGGCCCCGTTACAGAGACTCTGGTGAGGTAGAGCGTCGAGTCGACGTGACATTCTAGGGACACGCTGTAGCAAAGCATCACAGCGGTCTCGAACGCGTGTCGTGGTGATAGCACGCTTACCATTCGCGTGAGCAACATCGCGAGTTTGGAGCACATGCTACTGCAGCTCGGGAGGCACGCAAACAAGATCTGGATCGCGTGTTGAGGAATCAAACACCAATGACACCAACTTGACGCTGTACTTGACTTGGAAAGTTGGAGACTGGCGACTGCTCTCGCGCGCCCGCTCCACAGTATCTATACTCACTAGATATGCACTAGACACTGATACTTTCTCCTCATACTGCATCTCGCTATGCAATGTGGTGAGATTGATCTACATTAACAACAGCGCGGTTACCGCACCGTTTTTGCGCTGTGCTGCGCAGCCACCACGTGCAACTCAGTGCTGCTGCTTGCAACCACAACGTGTGGCTCCAGCTGTTGCACCCTGGTCGTCCCATCAGACAGCTCACTATTTAGGTTAGCTCCCTCACTTTCACCACTATACATGATCCTAATACAAAAACCTCAGAGTTGAAAATACCGAGTTCAGCGCAGTCCCTCTGCACTTCACCACATCGCTTCCTCGTAAGACCACGTGTAAGCTACGTCACGGAGAACACTCCCGTGACACCTGGTAGCACTTCGTAGTCCGTCTAACGACCAAGATGAGCACGCTCCCGATCGAAGGTGACAACGGAACGTCGCTCAACTACAGCGACTTCGCGCACCTGACGCCATACGAGTGGGACGCGCTGCGCCGCCTCGCCGACGTGTCCGGCCTGACGGCTGTCGCGGCAATGCTGTCCGCGATGTCGCAGGAGCACCAACGTGCAGCTGCACAAGAGTTCATGGTCCGCGAACTCGCCGACGCGCGTCGGCGAGGCTCAACTCCCGCGGCATCATCAAGGAGCGACGTCGTCAAGCTCGACGTAACCAGCTACAACGGCGAAGGTCCCAACCGACTCGCTTTGAACCGCTGGCTGTGCGAGGTCGACATTGCCATACACGCGCGGCAGCTCACGTCCGAAGTATCGCGCACCCACTTCCTCCTGTCCAAGCTCGGTGGCCGTGCAAAGGAGTGGGCTTTGGGCCGGCTTGTCGCCGACCCTGACTGCTTCCCGACACTTGACGCGCTCAAAAGCGACCTGCGACTCGCATTCGAGCCGCCTCAAGACGAGATGCACCATCGCGCTGCGTTCCTCGCGCTCAAGCAAGGTCGCGCGTCCATGCGCGACTACGTGCAACGCGCTCGCCACCTCGTGTCATGCGTGACATCGGCCCCAATCGACATGGCGACCCAAGTCCATGTCTTCATTTCCGGTCTGAACGCTGGACACCAGCGTCTGTACTTGACCCGGAAGCCTCCGGCGTCGCTCGAAGAGGCTTTTGCGATCGCGATTCGCGAAGACTTCAGCGTATCCGCCTCGCGGGGCCACCACGCGGTCGTCCCGCGAGCTGACAACGGCGCCGAGCCGATGGAGATCGACGCGATCGAGCACGACGCAACCCCGCAGCGCGCCAGCAGTGGTAACGGCAACGGCAACGGCAACCGACGCAGTGGAACAAGCAACAAGCAGCTCATTTGCTTTCGCTGCCGTAAGGTCGGTCATCGCGCGGTGGTGTGCCGCGCGCCAGCTCCAGTACTTGCTACTGTTGAGGTCGAAGACGAGTCCGAGCAGCCCGCGCATGCAAAAAACGCGGGCTCCCAGTAGGTGCAGGGCGACCTACTGGGCTCATCCAGCGGAACGTGCCTCCGGTGGCGTCACCTTCTGCTAGCCCCTCCAACGCCGCGCTTCATGCGCAGCTCTTTGCCACCACCTCAAGCAGCGACAAGCGACTGATCGTACTCAGCTTGCATGTCGCCGGCGCAAAGCGATCACTTCGCGCCCTCGTCGACTCCGGTGCGACGAACAACTTCGTCCGAGCCGAGTCTTTGAAGCTCCTGGCCTCGCGGGTGCGCGCCCGCGAGCAACCAGGTGCGATGATCGTCAAGTTCGCAGACGGCGAGCCACGGTCGCTCCCGCGGCGATCGGTCGAGTTCCAGTATGAGTTCGACGGATTCAAGAGCACCGACACGTTCCTCGTCGTCGACCTCGGCGGCTCGTTCGACTGCATCTTTGGAATGCCGTGGCTGGCGCGCCACCGGCCTGACATTGACTGGCTGAGTCGCACTGTAAAGCCGCGCGACATCGACGTCGACGGTGTTCTCGCTCACTTGAGCGATTGCGCGAGCGCCTGGCCGCACGTGGCTGTCGTGGACCCGGACTCCACGACCCTCAACCCGCACGAAGTGAGCGATGGCCCTTCGTGCGCGGTTTGCTGCAACGTACCGTGCGCCACGCCAACGAGACAAGAGATCGCTGATGACCAGTGGGTCACAGTGTGCCGCAGGAAGCAGACCGATCCTGCGGCGAGAAGCGGAGAGGCCCCCGGCCGTTCCAAAGCCGACACAGCACGAGCAGTGGCTCGCGCTCCAGATTCTCAGGCGCGCGAGAGACATCCACACGCGCCGGCTTGGCCCGTCGCGCCGGCGCCGACGTTCGACACGATCCACGTCGTCAACATGACTGGCCACAGCCCGCCGCGCCACGGCATGAAGGTCGCATCCCCACCACGCGCAGCAGCCGAACTCACTCGGCTGCCTGTGATGTCTTGGAAGAACATGCTCAGCGAGATCAAACTCGGCCACATCGAGCAACTGTGCGCCGTCGTGATCGACCCAGCGGATCCTGCGGTTGTTGTCAGCGAGCGGCCTACCGGAGCAGAGCCGAAGTCCGCTCGCGAAGAACGCTACGCTGCGCAGTCATGGAGCGAGCTCGAAGCCTCTGGAAATCCCGTCCTGGATCTCGCCCGCGAGTTCTCCGACATCTTTCCTGACACCATTCCGCCGGTGCTTCCGGCGGACAGGGGCGTGCGACACGAGATCGATCTCGTGCCCGGAGCGAAGTACTGCGTGACGCGGCAGTGGCCGCTGCCTCGCGATCAAGTCGAAGCGATCGACGCGTTCTTCGAAGGCCGGCGAGCCGCCGGCCATGTCCGCGAGTCGACATCACCGCACTCGAGTCCAACGTTCTGCGTGAAAAAGGCGACTGGAGGATGGCGCATCGTCCACGCGTTCAACAAGCTCAACGACGCGACGATCCCAGCACAGACGCCGATCCCGCGCAAGGACATGGTCCTCGACACCATGTCTGGCAGCACGATCTTTAGTACCATCGATCTCACCGACGGCTTCTACCAGATCCTCATGCGCGAGTCCGATGTTCCGCTGACGGCAGTCAGTACTCCCAGCGGCATGCTCTGGGAGTGGCTGGTGATGCCGCAGGGGCTGAAGAACGCCCCTGCCACGTTCAACCGCATGGTGTCGCACGTGCTTCGCCCGCTGCGCGACTTTGCCCCAAGCTACTTCGACGACATCTTCGTGCACAGTCGCGCCACCGAGGGCGCGACAGACCTGGACGTCCATCTCGGGCACTTGCGCAAGGTGTTCGAAGCCATGCGCGAGAACAAGCTGTACGCCAACTTGAAGAAGTGCATCTTCTGCGCTCCCGAGATCCCAGTGCTCGGCAGCTACGTGAGCGCGGACGGCGTCCGCGCTGATCCAGAGAAGGTGGCTTCGATCGTCGCGTGGCCGGTACCTCGCGACCAAAAGGAGCTCCGGCAGTGGCTTGGGCTGGCGAACTACCTTCATCATTACGCGAAAGACTTCGCGTCCGTCATCTTCCCACTCTCGCAGTTGTTGAAGAAAGACGCCACGTGGGAGTGGCGTCGCGAGCACCAGACAGCGTTTGATGACGTCAAGACGCGGCTCTCCACCGCGCCGGTTCTTGCACTGGCGGATCACGCCAAGGCGTTCCATGTCGTTTGCGATGCGAGTGACTTTGCAATCGGCTGCGCGCTCATGCAGCACGACGACGAGGGACGAGAGCGCGTCATCAGCTTCCAGTCGCGGCAGCTGAAGCCCGCGGAGCGCAACTACCCCGTGCACGACAAGGAGCTGCTCGCGATGCGCTACGCGTTGGTGAAGTTCCGCGTGTATCTGCTGGGTGAGCAGACGTTCGCGATCTACACCGACCACGCGTCTCTCCGAACCGCGACAAAGTCGCCGCATTTGAGCCAGCGCATGGCGCGCTGGCTGTCGTTCTTCACCGAGTACAACTTCGTCGTCTTCTACAAGCCGGGCGCGACGAACATCATCGCTGACGCACTGTCGCGGCGTCCCGATTACGACCCGCGACCCGACTCGCCGCAACACGTTGTCGATGATGACGACGAAGAGTGCAGCGCGTGTGTCGCGCTTGGTATAAGCGCGACAACGTCGACAGCTGTGAGCCCGCTTCGAGATGAGATCGCCGCGGCGTACTCCCGCGACCCGTCGTGCGCCGCAATGCTCAAGTACTGTCGTGACCCGTCTCCGTCGGCGCTGCTGCAGCTGACGCCTTCAGCGCGGAGTCAAGCACCGCGCTACTCGGTATCCGGCGACTTGCTCAAGTACCAGATCGATCGCTTCGACAGCCCTCGCGTCGTCGTGCCGCTCGACGACGACCTGCGCGCTCGTATCTTGCACGAGTACCATGACGCTGCGCCTGGCGGTCACCTTGGCCGCGAGAAGACGTATCTCGCTCTTGCACGCGACTTCTACTGGCCCCACATGTACAAGTGGGTGCGCAAGTGGGTTCGGTCGTGCGAGACTTGTCAGCGCGTGAAGCCCGCGCAGTCGTCGCAAGCCCCGTTGCAGCCCCTCCCAATCGCCGCGGACGCCTGGCGATCCGTGAGCATGGACTTCATCTTCGGGCTGCCTCGTGATCAAGCTGGTCGCACGGGCATTTTTGTGGTTGTCGATCGCTTCAGCAAGATGACAAACCTTGCGCCAGTCGCGGTCGGCATCACCGCGCAGGAGACAGCTGAGCTCTTCCTCTCCATGGTGTATCGGCACCATGGCATGCCAACGTCGATCGTCTCTGACCGCGACCCGCGCTTCACGGCATCGTTCTGGGATCGCCTCTTCCAGCTCCTCGGGACGCGGCTGCTCATGTCGACCGCGTCGCACCCAGAGACCGACGGGCAGACCGAGCGCGTCAACCGTGTCGTCGAGGACGTGCTGCGCAGTTATGCGTCGTCGCACACGTCGTGGAGCGCGCTGTTGCCGATAGTCGAGTTTGCGATCAACAACGCGGTGCACGAGTCCACTGGCCACACGCCGTTCTTCATCAACAACGCGCGTCATCCGCGCGTTCCCGCGGTTCTTGGCTTTGACGACGGCGGCTCTCTTGAAGGGGGAGGGACACCGAGTACATCGGTATCGCAAGGCGGCGCTCCTTCAGCAAAAGAGAAGAGCTCGTGCGGTGACCGGTCCGCGCGCTGCACAGTCGCGATGTCACCAAACGAAGCGACGGCTTGGGTGAACGCGGCACTCATCGCGCCGTCGCGACGCGCGATCGCCATCACCACGCGCACTGGCGCGGACAAACCATCCGCGCATTCAGCTACGATCGACGAGGACCGTGTGCTCGAGTTCGTTCAAAAGCGCGAGTCTGTCGCTCGCTTTGTGCGCGATGCAGTCGCCGCAGCAGTCGATCGACAGAAAACCGCAGCCGACCAGCGTGGGCGCAAGAACTTCGAGAAGTTCGCGGTCGGTGACCGTGTTTTGCTATCGGCGTCCGGCATTGCACCTGGTTCTGTCACGAACCTTGGCGCGACCAAACTCGCGCCGCGCTTCATCGGTCCGTTCACGATCGTACGATGCAAAGGCGAGGCGTACACACTCGACATGCCAAGTGCATTACGTCTGCACCCGACATTCTATGTCGGGCGCTTAAAGCGCTATGTACCGGCTATGACGCCTGCGGACGAGCTGCCTCGCCAGGCTCGAAGCGCGACCCGACGTGACGAGGACGCGGCTTCGTCAAAGCGCTTGGCGGCGTCTGACCCGCGCGGAACGCCCGATTGTCCGCGCGAAGAGCCTCGTTCGCTAGAACGACCTTCGCCAACTGCGCCTTCAGCGCAGCGACTTCGGAGTCGAGCCGATCTGTCTCTGCAATCGCGTCATCGGCGCGGCTCAGAGCAACGTCGGCGTCGTGCGACACCATCTCCAGCCGATCAGGCACAGGCGCGACTGTCGCCTCGTCGCGCCACGTTCCGCCGCGATGGTCCGCCGCCGCTTGTTGACAGCGCGGGTCACCCGCGCTGGATCGTCGATCGTCTGCTTGAACACCGCGACCGTGGTCGCGGTGCCAGTCGCCGCGAGTATCGCGTTCGCTGGCTGGGCTTCGACTCGGCCAGTGACTCGTGGGAGCCTCGCGCCGCGCTGCTTGAGGATGTCCCCGACTTGGTGACGGCGTACGAGGCCACTGCTCGCGCCAAGGCGACGGCGCGCGCGCGACCACGCGACCGAGAGCGTGAACACGATCGTCTCGGCTCTTGCCACGCCACATGCCTCTCCTGCGAGCGCGCGACGCGCGCGCTGCCCGGATACGCGCGCTGGGAGGGAGCGCGCGGGCTGCGCCCTCGAGACAAAGAACGCGCGCTTGTCGCGCGACGAGACGGAGACGATGAGCGAGAGCGCGCGTCGATACTGGGCGAGGAGAGCCTTCTCGTCTTCGTCGAGCGGATACTCCGCGAGCATCGCTTCCCACTGCTCGAGCGTCGGCTTCTCGCGGTGCGCGCAGATACGACAGTACGCGACGACGTGCACGAAGCAGCACGGCCGGTCTGCGTCCCACGACGCAGAGCACACACGCTCGGCGAGCTCGCCGAGATGGTATCGTCTGTGCTGGGACTCGCGGCGCTCGAGGGCGAGCGCCATGCCTGGCTCCCGGTTCCAACGCGCGACAAAGCGCGTCCACGACTCGTCGAGCGCCCCCTTCGTCACTTGGCCGGTCGTCGTGATGGTCTTGCCGCGCGACTGGCGCCATCGGCGCCACATGTCGGCGAGCTCCTCGTCGCCAGGGGAGTCGCGCACAGTGCTACAGTCGTACAGCGACAGTCGGCGAAGTGCGTCGGCATATGTCGCCGTCGCTGCGATCACGCTCGAGCTCGGCAGAGGCTGGCGGCAGGCGTCGCACATAGCTCGGCTCTCGTCGCCGTGCTGCATGGTCTCCGAGGTCGTCGCTGCTGTTGCTCTCTGCGTCGCGCCACGTGTGCGCGTCGTGTTGCTTCTTCTTGTGTGCTTTTGCTTTCTTTCGCTTGTGTGTCTGCAAGCTTGTGTGGGGGATGGTGTAACGGGGTTGCTGTGCTAAGTACGAAGTAGCACAGCAGACACCCAATTAGTGGCTCAACCTGATTTCTGGACGACCCTGGTCGTCCCATCAGACAGCTCACTATTTAGGTTAGGTCCCTCACTTTCATCACTATGCATGGTCCTAATACAAAAACCTCAGAGTTGAAAATACCGAGTTCAGCGCAGTCCCTCTGCGCTTCACCACATCGCTTCCTCGTAAGACCACGTGTAAGCTACGTCACGGAGAACACTCCCGTGACACTCATCATGTCGCACGGCACACAAGAAACCGTCTGCGCCTACCGGCGACGATGATTTCGACCTGCTTCAGTCGATTCGGAAGCTCAACAGAGCCGAGCCATCGCGCCCTGCCTACTTTGCCGCTTCGGACTCGCTCCCGTCTCTTGACCCTGTCGTTCAGTCGCGCTTGCGTGGGTGGTTTCTGTTTCGTCTGTAATCTTGAGGGCATCGTCTAAACAACACGACTATTGGGACGCACCTCGCTTGGTATGTGTTGCTGTCTGAATTCTTTCGGAGTACTTGAAGGCCGTCGGCGGCGCTGCTTTGTACTTGCTCGAGGTACCGTGCTGAGGCGCGAATCGGAGCGTGACATCTGGCGGCGACGATTCCGCTGCAGGCACTTGCAGAGGCACCAATAGCTCGATCTCGGCGTTCACGCCGTCTCGAGGCGGCGCCTGCGACTGCAATTTTCGTGGCAGTGGTCGCGACGATAGCACCATCCTCCACGGCGCAAACACGGACGGATTCGCTGTCCGGTAGTGGTGCCCGCCGGCATGGCCCGCCGAGAGTACACGAGCTCGCGCGACGTGCAGAGTAGGAACAAGAGTCGACTTACCCTGCGCGGCGCCGAGAGCTCGAGAGCCGCGGCTTTCAGTACTTGCTGCAGCGGCCGCGGCCGCGGCTAGCACTAGACGCCTGAGCGCGATGCTCGCAATCGATACAGTGACCCGAGCTCACAGGTGGCGACCAGTAGCGTCGCTCGCAGCAACAGCGCTTGCAGCATGGCGCGGGTTTGAGAGTGTCGTTCGACGTTGGCGCGCTCGCAGACAAGACGCGAACCCAAGACGACCAGAACCGCCACGGACGTCGGCATTTGTTGTGACGACATCAGCCCCCACGCGACATCTGGCGGCGACTATCGCGACTGCGGCACTTGTCGCAATGACGCGAGCTCGAGCGCAGTATCTAGACGCGACTTGAGCGACGACGGAATTTGCTGCAGCGGCACCAGTACCAACACGAGTCATCAACATGAAAACCTCGATCGCGTTCTCCGTAGTCGTCGAATTGGTACCGTGCTTCCTCTGATGTCTTGTTGCTCTCGAAGTAGTCGCTGTCTTGACTCTCTTCACCATCAAAATTATATGAAATCATGCATAGCACGCACCAATACTCGCCTACTCTTGGCTTCATGCGCTACGCCTCCTCATCTGTGTCTGCATGACCGCAAAACGGCCGCGCTTCGCGGGATCTCGCTCAAATTTCAAGAGCAGTGCACCATAGTTCAGATCTTCTTCGGATGTCCAGGTCGTCTCTTCGTAGCTCTTCCACTTCACGCGATACTCTCGCAGTTGACAACCGAACCGGGTGCGCCTAGTCTCTCTCACCTCGATCAGCTGCTTCACTTCGAAAATCCCGTCGTCGTCTTCGCGCTTGTTCTCTCAGCTGTTGTCGGGCAAGAGCATTTTGTCAAAGTCAAAACGCTCTTCCGGATCAACTGCCATAGCGGTTACAAGGTGCGCTAGGAACTGCCGAACGAGCTTCACGTTGCTGCGGTGTAACGGGGAGGGCGCGGTAGTCTGTGCCTCGCATCTCGAGCTTCACTGCCGCACTGACCCCCTCCACCACGACGAAGGGTCCATGCCAGATGTGCGCGACCTTGCGCGAGTAACCCCGGCTGTACGCAGTCCAAGATCAGCCACGCTGCCGTGCCAACGTCAACCTTCTCATCGTCGACTCCCTCGTCGTGCGCGCGTTCTTGTTGTGCACTGCAGATTGCGTCCAACATGCGCGCTCTGGCGTCTTGATAATGACGCTGCTGCTTGAATCGCCACCGCGTAGAGTCGACGTCACGTTGATCGCGGTTGCTGAGTTGGAGCGAGGCTTCGATAGTCGACCGCGGACTCTGTCTATGCGGTAAGTAAAACGGCGTGCTCTGCCGCCTGTGGTCGAACGAAGAGTTGAGTGCAAACGCGAGGCGCTCAGCGTCCTAGTCTCGTTGGTCGCTGTCTTCCCCGTACATCTCCATGTCGCGGGTGGGTGTCTGGAATATCCGTTCAGCTGTGCTGTTTGTTTGTGGGCGGTACACTAACGTGGTTCGTTGTCGCTACTTAACCAAGCGATTGAACGCGCGGACGAAGTCTGCCACAGATCACATCACTCGCCCCGAATCGATAAAAGACGCACTCTTTGTACGCCTCAGCGACCGTCTGCGCTTTGCGTGCGGCGCTTGCTTTTGCGACCACCAAGCCCGTAAGCAGATCAACGAAGAGCAGCAGTCTGTGTTGCCCTTGAACGACTGCGGAAGCGTGAGTATGTGATTCAATGTGATGCCTTGGAAGGGGTATGTTGGCGTGATATTGCCCGGCGAATCTCCTCGTGGGTCGCCCTTTTTCGGTCTCGCAGTCGACGCACTCGCCCAAGTACTGTTATAAGCTGCAATACAGGGCTCTCCAGTAGAAGAACTGACGCAATCACTCGAACGTTCTCGTGATCTCGTGATGTCCGCCTTCCAGACTCGCGTGGTAATGGTGCAAAAGGCATCGCTGGAGGGCTTCCAGCACGAACAATCGTGGCTCAGCTGCTACTCCACCCAGGCGGTGCGGAGCTACCAGCAGCGTGTCATGCTCGTCAAGTACAAACTTCTCGGCATTCCTTCCACAGGTGGTCGCGTCTTCCGGAGACTATGCTGTCAGCTCGCCCAGTATGTACGTTTGGGACCACGCACCCACTTCTCCTCTTTTTGCGCGACCGTATCCGAAAGAGTCGAAGCTCCGACAGCACGTGCTCGGCGTACACAGCTGGTGACCTCTCGATGTGGCGTGCTCATGAAAGAGACTCGCGGGATCTGAATCTCCGACTTCGAACGCAGCATCTCCGGGAGACGGTTCGGCGCATGGAGGCGGCAAGCTCTTGTTCGTCTACTACTATCAGTCCAGCTTTACGCTGCAGTACTTGGCCCACTAGGTGGTCAGCCGACTGATTTCAGTCACGTTCGCCGTGAATATGGTCCTTATGCTGGTCGTGGCTGGCCAGCCAACGTTTCGCGCGAGCAAGCACAACCTGCAGCCGGCCCCTTTGCACTCCATCTCGTCACGCAGTTGCCGGATCTCGAGGTTCAAGTCTCAGTCGACGGTCAAGCGGCGCCTTTGCAGCTGGTCTATGGCGTTCATGCTGAGCGACAGCCCGCGGTACGCCGCCTCGTTGAACGTACAGTTTACTTCAAAGCCAGAGCACGCGTTCGCTACCATCCAACCTGGAATCTACCGCACGATGGCAGAAAACCCTAGACACCTTGTGCGCGTTATGGCTTTGCGGATACGTTGAACGACATCACCCAGGCTGGTTTGCCATCTACGATCGTCGGGATTGCAATTAGCGTTCGTATTGAGCTGACTATACGCGGCGTCACTTCGCTCGTGACTTATTCCCACTGACCCAGCGGCGTGATACTCGAAGAAGCTCGTCCTCCCCATGTGCGCACTTTTCCATCACCCAGGCTCCACAGCGACAGAACAGCTGCCCACTGCCGTTGCCGCCATTGCAGACCCTTGCCGCGGAGTAGCCAGACGAGCGTCGTGTGTTGAATGATGACTCGCGCTGTTAGCCCGGCCAGCATGATAACGTTCTCGCTCAAACCCGCAGCTACGCCAGGATCTTTTTTCGACGACGTCGTCCGCCAGCTCGAGGTGAAATTTCGGCTAGAGAACCTCACTGGGTGAATAGAACCATCATGGTCTTGCGTCAGTGCCGTGGAGATTGCCCAATCATTTGTGAAAACTACAACGGTTGCCTGCTTCGACGCGTCTAATAGAGGAAGAAGCAGGGCTTTGATGAGACGGTTCTTCAGCTCCTCACATTCGCGCTCTGCTCGTATCCTGGTGTTGGTTGGCTGCCCCGATTCCAGCTGTCCGTGTTCGGCCCGTACCATCACAGCGCCAGTCGGAACGAAGTCGCTAACAGTACACTCCCACAGTTCTGCTGCGTACATGGCACAGTCTTCCACTAGCGGCTGCAGTAGTTGAGGCTGCAAAAGGAACGATTGCAGCCCCTTGAGCGACTTTGGAAACTGTAGTGTCGCGATGGCATCCATGCTCTTTGGTGTCGCCACCATCCATCTGCCCTCACGTGATGTCCCAGATAATTGTCGCGCCGTTCACCCCACGAGCTTTTCTCCACTCTGTTCGATAAGTTCCACTGGTCGAAGGCTTGAAGCAGGCGGTCGACCTTGGTGCAAAGCTCATCCCAGTCGACCGCGCTGACTAGCACGTCGTCGGTGTACGACCGGCGTCCAATCACTGGGTGTGTGAACTAATCCACTAGGTCATCATTATCAAGGACGTCGGCAGTCAAGCTGGGAGCGACGCCATCGGCCTTTGCATCTACCGAAAGATGTCATATGGCGTGTTGTCAAGGAGTCGCTGGTAGGTATGCGGCGCATTACGCAGACCAAAAGGCATCCAGTTCCACTCAAAGTGACCGAATGGGGTAATGAAGGCGGAGATCGCCACGACCCTAAATTCGCTCGCTATGGCCAACGATCAGAACTGAAAGTAGCTGCCCAAGTTGTCCAACAGATCCGTAAATTGTCGCATCGGATACACTTTTTGCTGTGTGAGCCGATTCACCTCGCGGTAGTCGAAGCACAGGTGGATGTCCACGCCGTTCTTCTTCACAATGACCACGATCGAAGAAGCCCAAGGCGATGACGATGGCTGAATGATCTGCGCGACGAGGGGTCATTGTACGAGGTCGTGGACTTTGCCGCAGGACTGCGGTGGTACCTTTCAGACTTGCTGAGCGATCGGCGGTGCCCCTTTCACGTTGATGTCGCACGCATCGCCGACAGCGGTCGGTGGGAGCGCGACACCTTTTCTGAATAGCATATTGTTGCGCTTATAGATCACGTCTCTCAGCCATATATGGCAGTTAGTGCGCGCGGGCGTGGCCGCAGGGCTGTGGAGGCGCCAGCTCGCGGCAATGGATGAGGCGCCAGCTCGCGGCAATGGATGGAATCTCAGGGTCGATTGCAAGGCTAGTCGAAGCGTCGGATCTGACAGCACCTTTTCAACACCGAGGGCTACAGCTTCCCCACAGCCACGGCGACGGCACTGCGACGGCTTTTCGTGCTGCGACCCTCGGCGCGCCGACCAAGACACTGTACAACGACGTACCTCTGGCACCAGTGCGGCTACCGGGTACATCAGATCTCTTTCTCCTGTTCTTCAACGGCGGATTACGAGGGGAACACAGGCGCAGGAAGGGCAGGGTCTGTTCTTGTTTGAGCGAACCTCACGCATCTTCAAGCCGCCGTGGCCTGGGTGGCGAGAATGATTATGGCGGCGCGTAAAACGACAAATACCGTAGCTGAGTACTTCGGGCTTCTCCACAGTCTTTTAAAGGCAAAGGGAGTTCGGAATCGAACCGCTTCCCGTTATCAGCGACAGGAGCATGACCATACATCAGCAAGAACGCCATAGGCGGCCAAGGGACAGGACCATCGCAGTGCTCTTCAAGAAGACCAAGCTCGTCGCCGACACGATGCGTATTGATGGGTTGTCGCACCACTACCGCACACACAACAAGATGGCGGATCGCGCAGCGAACCACGCCGTGGACGACAAGGCGTCAATGTAGTACAACTTCCCGACCTCTAGACCAGAAGGAGGCGAGATTGACGCGCTACTATGAAACGATGTGCAACACTGGTTTGATGCGCAGGACCAGCGTGACAGAGATGACGGAGAGTAAGCAGACTGACGAGATGTACTCGCCGGTGGAGAAAATATTATGTAGTGAGAGACTGCGTACGGTCGAAACCTCCTTGGAGCGGAAGCCTTGAGAATGGCTATTGAGGCTAGCTAATCGTTGCCCAATACACCTCCCCAACAACAAGAAACCTCTCTAAGCCTTTGGATCTCGTCACTGGTATTGTGTTCTGGATCTCCGACCCGGAGGTAGTCTCGTGCTACGGCTGCTGTGGTTTGGGTAGGAACCTCCAGGAGCAGTACCATCTCCTGCTGCACATCTTCGGCGAACAAACTCGAGCCTTCATGCACGAGACATACGGGTTCTTCACCGCTAGTGCCCGACACAAGAGCATCCACGGTGGCTTTCATTGGCACTGACTTGTCGCTGCGCCCGGCTGGCGATGCCACTATGTCGTCCGTCGGCGCCGACTGTGGAGTGCTTCAAGCTTCCGGATTTCTCGTCAGGATCTTCGCCAGCCAGGTGTACGCCGATCGTTCCACCATCCGCTCATTTTCCGAACAGGACAGCTGAACCGCGCAGAAGCGCACTGAACTAGGTTAGCTTTGAGCTGTGCAATCAAGCAAATGTAGCAATTTGCTCACATAACTTGCTCCCCTGTGTCATCATGATAATAATAGTATTTGATTGCGCTAGATGACGAGTTGTCTAGCTCGATATGCTGCTCTCTCTGCGCATCGTAGTCGCGCTCACCTTGCGCGTCGTCGTCGTGCCCGCACGCGGCGTCTTCGTGCTCACTCGCGGCGTTCTCGTGCTCGCTTGCTTTGTCCTGCTGCTCAGTCGTGTCATCCTCTCGCTCGCTCTTCACGACGCTGCTGTTTGTTGCGCTGTGCTTGCGCTTGCAAAATGAGCGCCCCGAGCGACGCATCTGCATGCCGCGCCCCACGCGCGGACGCGGCAAGCTTGTGCCATTGGCCCACGCCGTGTGCCTAATATGGTGCCAGGTCAGTACGTTATCGTTGTCGCGCGGGCGCGGCACATTGCACAAAAAAGAATGGACACGCACAGCCATAATCTGTAGAGTAATACACGCGAAAGCGAACGAAAGTGGCGTACCGCCGATCGTCGTCGCTACAAGCGGGGCAGTAGTACTTCGAGTTTTGCCGATGTTATGGGTGTGTCTTGAGCAAGCTGCACACGTTGCACTGTCGCGGCCTGCACTTGCGAGCGTCGCCGACGATGCGGAATTCTGGGCACTCCTCAAGACGGTGATCGATTGGCACAGGCGCAATGAGCTCGCTCGCAGTCGCAATCAATCCGACGCCGCTCTGTGTATAGCAAGACACGTGTGTGAGAGGCAAGGAAATGCAAACGAAGAACCAACAATGCGCGTACGCACCACGCTTAAGTCTGTCATCGCGAGTGGCTGTACGTGGAGGCGAGAAAGGAACTCCGCGTGGTCAAGCGGTTTCGCGCCTGCTTGTTTCTTTGCCTCTCTGTGCACGATGAAGGCGTTCGTGATGGCCGTGTCGACGAAGTCCAAGAAGATCGACTTGGAGTATTTATTGAGTGTCACAGCCAACTGCAGCGAGTAGCGCCTCAGTCTGAGCTGATCGTTAGAGCCGACGCCTCCCATCCACCGCCGGTGGACAGTCACGCATGGCTGCTGGGCATAGAACTATGGGTCGATCTTCGCCTGGAACGCGGCGTTCTGTGGCACATGATGCACGTACAACATGTGCGTGAGGAACAAGTTGTACCACGTGCAACGCGCGAGACTTGGAGCAACAGAGCACAGGCAGCAATTGCTCATCGCGCGACTACCGCCAGTGTGGTAAGAAGCTGAACTGGGCGGTTGTATCACCAAACGAGCGCAAACATACTCGGGCATCCTTCGATACAGAAAAACGCGCTGCTCCTCGCGCGAACGAGTCTGACCACGGCCGATTGTCCTCCGTAACAGCGTTTGCAAAGCCAATGTGCGTTGCCACAATCGTGCTGATGCTGTGCACACGTATCGCAGCAGCTGCAAAGCAAGCTGCACAGACGGTTAGACGCGGTCTGTGACGACTTCCTGAAGAGGCGGTAGCACAGCGCCCAGGTTTGGCAAGACAGCTGCCAGGCCGGTGTTCGGATCGCTGGACGTCGCGCTTGAGTGTTGAGGCTTGCCGCAATAAGACTTCCAGCCTGGCCAATGATAACATGTGATAGGTTCAACATGCCACACGCTGTCAGGAACGACACGATTACTTAAGTCAAAAAGAGGCGTCGCCTATAATACATGCAACCTAGCACATGTGCACTCATGAAACCTAGCACATGTGCACTCATGAAACCTAGCACATGTGCACTCATGAAGACATGCACATGAGGTGTACCAGAGGCAGTACGCGGTGGTGACGCAGCAATTCATGAAGACCTTCGAAGCCCAATTGTGCGCCTTGCCCGATGTGTTTCGTTGAACCGGTTTCGACTCGGGATCACTTCATCGTCGAACACAAGCATCGACACGTTCTCGAACCCGACTATGAACGAGCACTGCAGCACGTCAACGACGCTGCGCACCTTCCACGCCATGTCGGTTGTCAACATGGCGCCTCCGTTGTTGGCGAAGTGAAGGTTGCGCATGATGCTCTGACCGGTTTCGGGCAACGTATCTCCCGAACGTGCCAGTAAGAATAGCGCCAGTAGACAATGTCGCCCAGTGGTCGGTGAATCGTCGAGTCTGCAAGCATGCGCGCAATCAGGAGACCGAGACACGTCAGGATTCCGTGAGGTTGCACGTCCTAAATTCGCGCTTGCGAGACCATGATCTCCTCTTTCGTTTAAGTGTTGTCGGCAGATTTGTTGGCAAACATGGCGTCGACACATGCGGCAAGGTTCAGTACGTGGTAGCGGTTCGTCTCTCGAGCGATCTTGCGCCACAGCGACTGTGGCATGAAGTACATCAAGTGCACGAGCAGTGAGTCTGCAAGTGCCGCGAGCACGTCGGCCGGTCCTGCCTCGTCCTGTCGCTGTTCAGAATACTGCTTGTCCACTGGAAGCTGAGCTGGATCTGCGCACGAGCGCACACGACAAAAAATCAACATGTCAGTCACCACATGTATTACCCGCATGCTGTACCTACAACATGATCAACGTACCAGTTATCCATCCATCCAGGTGTATGTGTCGCAGTAGATCCGCATCACGCGCGAGCTGTGTACTGCGTACCCGTCAGTGGCTCCCAATCCGATCTGTGGCGGCTACTGTGCTGTACAGGAGCGTTGTCGGTGTCGTCTTTGTCTGCACCGTCCGGTGAGTCGTCGATACTGCACGTTGGCGCCAACTCCTTGTCGATCCACGGTTCACGACCGTCACCATCTTCATCCGATAAGAGCGCCTCGTAGTCGCCGTTTGCTAGACCGTCGTTCACGCCAGCCGCATAAGCATCGCCTGGCGTCACATGCTTACCTTGTGTGCGTCTACTTGCAAAAGAAGGCACCGTCACAGTCGCCGGGGACACCACTCGACCAGCTTCCTCGATCTCTCGTCTGATCCCTTCGTCCATTCGTGCCGCTTTGCGGCGGCTTTCCGCAAAGCGCTGCAGCACAGCACGGCTTTAAATGATGCAGCGAGTCTCGATGACAACGACCAACCCACGCCAAGCGGCTGCTCGTTTCGCTGCTGCGGCAGTGTTGGCTACTTTTGCGAAAGATTATTCTACTACACCTGGCTCTTTGCCGCTGCATTGCGTTTGCCGCGGCTTGGCAGCGTCACAGGCGCCGCTTGGGTAGCACACGTGGTTGGAGTTGGGTCATTTGCCACTGTTGTTACATCAACCGCTGCTGGCGACGCCGCGCTTCTCTCAGTCACGGCTGATGCATCGTTTGATAGTGGCGCGATCGTCGGTGGCGCGCTTGTTGGTGGCGCGGTCGTTGGTGGCGCGTTTTTAGTCGTAGCAGCAGGGTTCGGAATCGACCCGGCAGCGCTCGATGACATGTGGCTCGATCGCTGCATTGCGGTCAATTTCTTGCCGCGCGCGATCACGTATGCTGTGTCTTTGCCCATCGGTCGTGGTCTAGCGAGCGGCTCTATCAAACCACCGCTCGTTTCGTGCAATCGCTTCTTCTCCTTCGCCGTACTGCTGCGTGTCCGGCGTTGCATGGTGGCTCTGTCATGCACACACACATACGATGCACCAGTGCCTAGCATCCAAACGGGCTCACGTATGTAGTGCACGTCGTCGCACCTGTGTCCCGCGATGCAAAATCTAAACTAACAGATGCTTGGCGATCCGTAGTCACTCATTCGGGTTTTCCGCCCATATTCAAACCGTGGTGGTCTCACATGGCACTTGGTAGCATCCCTCTGTGTTGTTTTGTGTATGGTTTGCCACCTAATGCTGTGCATTTGTGCAATATCATTGATATGGCCGTTTGCGTGCATATCGATGTTTATGTTTTGGTTTGTATTGAAAACGCTCTTTTCGAACCATTGTAATAAATACCATGTTGTACGGTACATCCTTTGAGGAATACTGGGTTATACTCTCCGTAGCCTGGTCATATATTTTTGGATATGTTGGGGATAGATGTATGGGTGTAAATATGTGCAGTCTAAAACGCTAACAACTATATGCAACCAATAGTCGAAATTGTGGTTGTGGCACACTTCGCTATATATCACAATTATAACGTGTGCGAGTGTTCCAGATACTAGGATACAGTGTTGTTTGTGGAGTGGCTGTGATCAAGAATTACACTTATATTATTCGGGTTGTAGATGTTCAAGCACTGAATGTCTTAGTCTACGATCTGCTTCTGCACGTGAGCGGCGAAGTTGACGTCGCATTCTAAACATTGTCAGCAGTCGATTTTGGTTTGTTTGTAGTGCGGCGCAGTATGAAGTTGTTCTCTCGACGAAGCCCTGAGCCTGTTGTGGGAGAGGCTCGGACCCAGTGTCACATTATCTTCGAGCCAAAGGGCCACCCATTGCGCGATCGCGGTTCGTGTAGTGCGCTCACCGGTTGGCTGCGATATGAACCTCATGGTCAGCAATAACTGTAGCCCCTCAGCAACAATTAAGCGGTCGCAGCCAGGAAGATGATGTCTGCTAGCTTGGATGAACATCAGGTCGCGTCCTTGATTTTTCCAAGCTGAACGCTGTTGTGGTCAAGACCACACTCCCTCGCCACCGCTGAGACCGCAAGTCGTCTAGCTCGGTCACACCAGCCAAGTTTTCTTCGACCGTGAATTTGTGCTTCTTCATCGCAAAAATGAGAACAAGGATGAGATGTTTACGGTCAGGTACAGCGGTGCATTACAGAGAGCTTTTGCTAGCCGTTCACTTTAGAAGGGGCTCCATTTCGGGAGTGGCACAAGTGCAACGAGGAAGCGATTGGGTGATTTTTCAACTCTGAGGTGTATTTTTTTATGTTACGTGTACTATCCGATAAAGTATGGTAGTACTTATAGACACTCAAATACAGGGCGATCTAATATGAGATCTAATAGGGGAACCGCTCGCTATTTAACACCTCCAAAACGAATATGCAAGAGTGGATAGTCGCTAGTCGTACCTAGCAGAAAGTGTACGAAGACTCCGTTACAAGAAGGGACACCGTACTCATTCGATGTAATTAGAGTGTTTTGTAAGAAAACCATCTTGGACACAGTATACTTGGTGCTACAGTGTGTGATTCACTTGTTTGTGGCTTGTTGCCAGCCGCGGATGTAAATAACGTCTGTAAGAAATCGAAACCGTTTTTACTTCTTGAAGTACAGCTGTCATGTCTGCAGTAAATAGTACACACATCTCTCTCAATATGTTACATCATTTTTAGAGATTCGCAGTATAGCTTTTGTCAGGTTGCTGCAGCGATAGAGATAATAGCAATGGCAGTGCTGTATTTCGTGTGACGCACACTACGCACTAGTTGCGCATCTGGCGTACTGTGAGGGCACTCACGTGCAGCTTCGCGAAGTCGTCGACGAGCTGGAAGACGTCGTCGTCCAGTATGCTGGTGCGCTTCCAGCAGTGCGCGATACTGCTGCTCGTGACAGCAGACCACGCGTCCTCCGACCACCGCATTGCTGTGAGCACGTCCACTTTGAACAGTCCGTCCGTCTCCTTTGCTGTCGTCTCGTGGCCAGTGTGATGCACGGTCTGCAGTAGTGAGTCGAAGCGATCGACAACGTGGCGGTGCTGCGCTCGCTTGACCTGCGCCTTGAACGA
The DNA here is from genome assembly GCA_003730235.1 of Pythium guiyangense. Classification (NCBI taxonomy): domain Eukaryota; phylum Oomycota; class Peronosporomycetes; order Pythiales; family Pythiaceae; genus Pythium; species Pythium guiyangense. Next base: position 537,402 of record QXDM01000039.1, read on the forward strand.
GGCAATTACGCCAGGATCTTGTGGCTGGAGGAACGAGGTGGTGTTCGGCGGCAGCTTCTGGAACACCACATTAGAGAGAAGCTGGTCTTGTTGGTGCGATGACACGTTGTCGACGAGCAGCAGCACCTTGCGCCCTTCTTGGTGCATCCGCTCGTTGAACAACGAGAGACAATGCTGAAACAGCGACGTCGTCATCCAGCCTCGCGCCGTTCGCTCGTACTGCAGACCGAGTTGCACAGCCGACTGACGACCAAAGCAGCGTGGCTGCTGGACTGCACCGACGAAGAGGAGCGGCATCTTGTCGCTGCCGTCGGCGTTCGTACACACCGCGACAGTCAGTCTCTGTTTCTCCTTCTTGCGGCCTGCGATCCGCCCCTCTGTGATCGCTCGTGTCGGTGCTGCAAAGTAGAAATAGGCAGTTTCGTCCATGTTGTAGATGCCAGCAAGCGCGTACTCACGCGTGAGTTCTTGTAGCCGCTCTCGTCCTGCTTGAACGGCGGTCTTGTCAACAGACGACACCTCGCCGTGTAGACGCTTTGAGCTGAGGTTGTACCGCTTTTGGAGCTTGTCAAGCCACCCAGCAGAGAACGAAAGAGCGCTGAGCTTCGCTCTGTCTGCGCCTGTGAGAGTGCGCGCCAGTTCGTCACGAATATTGGTTGCTTTTGCGCGAATGGTCGCGCCGTTAACGACTGGGAGCTTGTGCTTCTCGCACTGACTGATCCACTCGACTAGACGCTGCTCGAGTAGCTCGGACGTGACGCTGTGCGTCGTCTCTTTCGTCGTGACCCGCTTTGTGTCTGGCTTTGTGGCTTGGAGAACGTGAGAGAGCGTCATTCTGGATGGTTGGACGGGCAGCGCGAAAACTTTCTTGGCCCACACAGCAAGCTCGTGCTGCGTGAGCTCTTTGTGCGCGTTGTGATGCAGGCGCAGCACCTCCTTTTGCGCGATGGTCATGCGCGCCCGCGTGGCGCGCGTCGCCATGATGTTCGTCAAGCGAGTAATGACTGGCTGGCTTGCTACTCACAAATCCAATCGATCGCTTTCTGGAGGATATTGATTATTGGCAGTGTAACATATTGTGAGAGAGATGTGTATAGGTCTATTTTGAGCTTCAAATAATGTCTCCATTTACATTCGCGATGCGGATTTGTTTGCGTGTATTAATGATTTTCTCTCAAGGCTCGCAAGTGCTCGCTGATTGGTCAAATCGACTTTGCTCCGAACAATTTTGAATCGGAAAACTACATTGTTGGTAATTGGAATCTGAAAACTACAGCGAATAGTTTTGATTTTGACTCCTTTCTTGGTGTTTGTATACCGTAGTCAGAATGCACCAGTGTTTTGACTAAGGCATACAAACACCAAGAAAGTAGTCAATTTTGTTTTGAGAATCGCGGGACAATATCGGTGAAGTTCTATCGCCCAGCCGATCTCCCCTTCTCTTGACCAATCACGGCACTCATCGTTGATGAGGGTTTGTCTGCAGCAATGTAGTTTACCTCAGACTTCAAACTCACACACAAATTTGAATGCCTACAAAACGCGCGCGCAAAGCAAAGCAATGCGGACCTTCAAGCAAGCAGCTGGCGTGCGTGCGCACGTTGTATCACAACAGAATCCGCGCTATCCAGCTCAAGCTCTACACTCCTCTCCAACAACATCATCACACTCAAGATGCCGTCTGCACCAACTCCGAGCAGCAAGAAGGCGAATGCTGGCCCAGGCTACTACGAGCTCATCAAGGAGGCTGTGATCGCGCTCAAGGAGCGCCAGGGCTCGTCGCGCCATGCGATTGACAAGTACGTTGCGGCGAAGAAGGGCGCTGGCTACCAGAAAGCGCGCCTCAACATCGCGCTCAAGAAGGGCGTCGAGGCCGGCAAGCTCGTGGCAGTCAAGGGCTCGTTCAAGCTCGCAGTCGAGGAGAAGAAGGCGGCTGCGAAGGCGCCAACTGCCGCGAAGAAAGCCGCGTCGAGCGACAAGAAGGTGAAGAAGGCAAAGAAAACGAGCGCGACGAAGAAGCCGAGTACAACCAAGACTGTGGCGTCGAAGCCAAAGAAGAGCGCGGCCGCGACGCCAAAGGCTGCGACGAAGGCGTCGAAGAAGAGCGAGAAGAAGGTCGCTAAGCCGGCGAAGAAGGCGTCTGCGAAGCCGTCGAAGAAGGTGTCTGCGAAGAAGCCGACGACGACGAAGAAGAAGGTCGTGAAGAAGTCGGCAGCGAAGAAGGTCGTGGCGAAGAAGGCGTAAGCGCGCTCCTCTCGCTCACAGCTCCTCTCACCTGTACTCTCCTATTCTTATTTGAGCTCCGCGCGCCTTGCGTCGGCGATTCCATGCACATGGTCTTGGTCATGCTCGCTCGTGTGCATGAGCACTGTCGATGCGTCGTCTGGAGCTCTCGCGCGCCGCTGGCGCTACCGTTTGCTCTCGTAATCGTGTAATGCATGCTCGTGTCGTTCTTTCTCTCGATCGCTCGTCTGCCTATCGCTCATGCTCTTGGTGCCGCATACGAGTCGACTCAATGAGCGAACGAGTGTGTATGATGTGACAGCGCGTTGGGCCGTGACGACAGCACGAGTGTGTCTATTCTCCAAAGAGCTGCATGCGCTGCTCCTCAATGAGCGCATGGCTCTTCTCTAGCTTCGCCTGCGTCAGGTGCAGCTCTTCCTGAAGACTCTCGATCGCGTGGTCTTTGCGCGCAACGGTGGCACGCACGCGCTCGTGCAGACTCGCGAGCTCGGCGTCGTGCTCGCTCTGAGCGCGCTGGAGCTGCGCGCGCACACTTGCGTCCATGCTCTCGAGCTTCTCACGCAGCGCTGCGACCTCTGCGCTCTGCTGCTGTCGCCCAAACTCACTCTCTTGCTGCATCGACGACCATCGGTGCTCGAGCTGCTGCACTGTCGCATCGTGCTGCCGCCGCTCGTCGTGCAGCAGCCGCGCGAGCTCAGCACCTTTCTCGCTCGCGCGCCGCACGTCAGCGCGTAGCTCTTCGTTCTGAGTGCGGAGCTGCTCGCGCGCTTGGTCGAGCCGCGCGACCTTGTCGTGCAGCTCGCGGTTCTTGTCCATCCAGACGCCTTCGACTTCGCTCGTCTGCTTGAGCTTGCGCTCCCACTCCTTGCGCTCGGCATCAAACTTGGCGCGCGCCTTGCTCTCGACCTTTGCGATTGCTGCGCGACTCTCTTCCTGGAGCTTCTCGATCACGACCTCGATCTTGGCGTCGCGCGACGCGAGCATCTGCTGCTCGAGCGCCTGGCGGTCTTTCTCGGCCTCTTTGCGCAGCTTCGCTGCGAGCTGCGCCTTGAACTGCTCGCACTCGACGCTCGTTTGCTCGCGCAGCGCCATGAAGTCGGCTTCGTACTTGCGGATCACGTCCTCCTTCTCGCGCTGGCACTTGCCCATCGCCTTCTCTGCGCGCTGCATCTCGAGCGCTTTGAGCTCTTCGATCTCTTTTGCATGTGCGAGCTTGAGTGCGCGCATCTCTGCGAGTAGGTCGTTCCGAGCAACCTCGGCCTCTTCCTGCAGCCGTCGGCGCTGGCTGCTCAGCTGCTGCTGCAGCTCTGCGTCTGCGGCGTCGAGTCGCGTCATGAGCTTAGCGCGCTCCTTCTCTCGAGCGTCAACGAGCTTGCGCTCATAGTCGTCTTTGAGCCGCTGCAGCGCCGCATCGTGCGCTTTCTCGAGCTGAGTCTGGAGCTTGCGTCGCTCTTCCGCTGCCGCGTCCTGTGCGCGATCGAGGTCAGCTTTGCCTTTTTGCAAGATCGCTTGGATGTCGGGCTCGAGCGCCTTCACAGTCGACTTTTTGATCTCCTCGGTCTTCTTTACGATCCACTGCTCGCGCCGCGCTTTCTCCTGCGTCGCCCAGCGCTCCTTTGCGTCCTTGAGTTGGACCTTGAAGCGCTCCGCTTCTCGTCCTGCCGTCGCGTTCGCTCGCTGGAGCTCTGCGAGCAGCTCGTCGCAGCGCTTTGCGAGTTCTGCCTGCACGAATAGTAGCAGCTGCAGTGTCAGCGCCGGGCACGCACATGTGAGTGTGTTGCAATGCGAAGAACGCACCTTGTCCGAGACTAAGCTCTGAGCGAAGTCGAGGTGTTTCTCGAGCTCTTTGTCGAGACGCAGTTGCTGCTCTTTCAGCAGCGCTTGGCACTTTGCCTCTTCCGCGGCCACGAGCTGCTTCGTCTTGACGCGATCTTTCTTGCGCGCTAGCTTGAGCAACTCTATCGTCTTGGTCTTGTCCTTTGGCGCATGCGCACCAGTGATCAGTTCTAAAACGCATTGCTGCAACTGTCCTTCGTGCCTCAATCATGGGGGTATGTGTGCACGCGTACATTGAGCTCAATCGTCATGGTCGCGACCTTCTCTTTGATGCCGACGTAGTACTGATGGCTGTTCGCGTCCGAGGCGATGCGACTCGCGCCAGATCGGTACGATGGAGCTGGCGATCCGCTAAATGACCGAGGACCGAGCGCATCGAGTTCGTGACCGCTCTCGCTCTCCCAAGCGAAGTCGCGCGGCGAGTGACTGAGTAGAGTTTGCTTCGAGTCGTCACGGAGGTCGAAGTTGCGCACAGAACTGGCAGTGGATCGACTCCCAAGCGACACTACACTGTTCGTTGAGCGAAGTTGCTTCTGTGACTCGGTCTCAAGCGCGTCGAGGTAGTCGTAGATGCTCTCTTGCTGCTGTGGTTGCTTAGACCTTCGCGTCACAGGCGGGCGACTGGTAGTGAACTCGGCAGCTTCTGACCTGCTGCCGTACAAGTGCGCACAACAGCGATCGTCGCATTGAGTTGACTTCAGTAGTGCATCATAACATTCATGCATCATTGATAGACGCACCTCGCATCGATCTCTGGGTCGTCTTCGTAGTGTGGCGGAGGTGAGATCGCAGGATCGTCCAGCTGCAGCACCATCTTCTTGCTGCCATCTCGTCCGTGGGATGACTGCTCATGTGTTGGTTTTGGGTCATAGAGAGAGAGCATGAGAGCACGATCATCGTCGAGATCACACTGCGCATGTACACACCTCGCTGTCGTTGTTGTCGTCGTCGCGGCTGCTTTGTGACGACCGAAAGCCGCGTGCTACAGACACCACCACATGTAATCAAGTGCACTCTGGTCAGCTCTCCTCTCGCGTGCGTTGTACAGCTCTAAGCGCCGCACCAGCACGCCGACGCTCGTTCATGGCGCTGCTGCGCTTGTCCATCTTGTTGTGTTGCTGTCTTGCTTTGAGCACTTGCGCCTGTGTGCGTCGTTTCATGTCGTGGTTGATTATCAAACGTGGTACAGTCAGTGGCGTATTTGTACCTCACATCGGCATTCAATCGAGAAATAGTGCCTCATACTCGATTAGCACGCGAGAAGCGAAGCAACACGAGGTGCTGAAGCAGACGACGCGCGGCGGTGGCAGTGATGACCAAGTTCTACGGCGCTGGGCGATGGGACCCGAAGCTCATCTTGCTGCAGATTGCATGCATGCAGGTGCGTTCCACCACCTTTGCTAGAACGCTGTATCATACAGACACAAAGCGACTGACATGGCGCTCTCGCTGTCTCTCTTGCACTTGCTCGATCCTGCTTGTTGCAGACCTCGCACTACTTCGCGCGCGGCCTCTTCCTCATGATCTGCCACGGCACGAACCTCTCGATGAACCAATTCTTTGCGTACCACACGCAGACACTCTCGACAGTCGACGGCATCAAGAACTGCTTCGCAGTGCTCGCAGCTGGACTCGTGAGGTACGTCTGTGTGTTGTATGCTTGTGCTGCTGCTGTTGCTGCATAGGTGCCAGCTCGCACTTGCTCGCATGCGCGATCAACAGCAGCAACTGACTTGTTGCTTGTCTGCCGCGTTCTTGTGCATGTCCAGCGCTGTGTGCCTGTGTGTGTTTGTGGAGCGCGCGAAGAAGTGTCTCGACTTTGGCGTCACGCTCTACTTCATCGACCTGCTCATCCAGTGCTTCTACTCGGTACGTCCATCGATTGATCGATCGCTCTCATGCACCACTTCTCACATATACGAACGCTCGCATGTGATGATCCGTGGCGCGTAGGAGTTTCCCAAGATGTGGGACTGGTGGATCATCCACGCAGTCGCAGCAGCCGTGACAGTGCTCCTGGGCGAGTACCTCTGCTCACGTCGAGAGCTCGAAGAGATCCCGATGCTCGACCTCTTCTCCAAGCGCGCGCGCAACTGAGCGCAGCAGACGAACAGAAGGACTAGTAGAGCGTACGATTGAGAGAGAGAGAGAGAGAGAGACTGAGTGAGAGATGGAGAATGCAAGCGACTGCGACTGTGGACGCGACTACTGTACGACTGTCTCGAGTCGAGACTGCGAGTGTGTCTGTCAGGTGGGCAAGCCTATCGCCCGAGCAGGAACTCGACCATGTCGAGCTGCACGCGGTACGTCTGCTCCATGCGGTCCATCGCGCCTTGGACGTTCGCGTCCATTGCGCAGAGGTTCGGGAGCAAGTCGGTGCACGTGAGCGCCGCGAGGAAGTGCTCCAAGTCGTCTGGACGCTCAATGTTCACGGGCAAGCGCAAGTGTGTGATACGCGGGAGGTTCGCGAGCTCCTGGAGCAGCACCGACGTCGGGAGCATGACGCGCGAGAGGTCCAGGCGCTGGAGCGTGTGGCGCTGCGTCTCGGCAACTTTGCGCATCCACGACGACGACTTGATCTCCGGCGCAACGATACTCACGAAGCGCTCTTGCGACAGGTTGCGCTCCTTCAGCGCGTGTTCCAAGTGCGTCGCTGCCATGTGCGTCTTGGGCATGAGTGCGTCTGCGAGCGCCGCTGCGCGCTCACAACTGACTGGCGTTCGTTGACCGCTCTGGCGTTGGCGCACTGCCGCTTGCGCAGCGGCGTACGCACTGCTGTACCAAGCTTGGACGCTCACTTGGTAGTCACGAACGTCTTGCGCCTGGATGCTGCGGATCGCAATCGTCTCGGTGGTGTTCAGGTCAGCTGTGACGTACGCGTGCTGGAGCAAGCGCGCAGCGGTCAGGAGCCCCGAGTCCGTGAGGAACGTCCCGTACTCCAGAAACGATCGAAGCCCTGCTGGAATGTGCGCGTGGAGGAGTACGAGCAAGCTCAGCAACGGCAAGTGGTTGTGCAGACTCGAGTCTGGGAAGCGGCCGCGCGACCACGCACTGACAGCGCAGCGGAAGAGCGCCGTGAACATGCACGATGGACGGCCGTGGCGGTGCATCAAGTCGTCTGCGAGTTCGAGCATCACATCGCCGCGGACATCAACGTCTTCGTGCACTGCGAACGGGAGTATCGCTGCCGCGTCTCGTCGTCGTTCGCGCAACGCACCGAAGCGCACGTCAGGATGTTGCAACCGGTTCGCTTGCATCGCCATCGTCGCCAGCACTTGGTGTCTCAGCGCACGGTCATCCGGAGCTTCTGGACGGCCGAGCAACACGATGTTGCGAGAGCAGTCGAGCTGGAACAGCGGCATCGCATCGACTTCACGCTCCCTAGCGCTGCTTTCAGCAGACGCCGTAGCGGGCAAAGGATCAGCTCGCTCGAGCACGACAATGTTTGCCAGTGAAATGTCGGCGTGCATCGCGCCGACTTGCTCGAGCGCCTGGATCGCAAGCAGCATCTGCCGCAAGAATGACCGCAGCGCCGCTTCCGAGAGCTTGCGTCGGTGCTGCTGTTGCTGTTGGAGCCACACGCGCATCGTCGTGCGACTGTAGCCATCTTTGACAAACTGGAGCTCGTCATCGCGATCTGTGCGCGCGTGCGGGTTCGCAAGGAGCTCGGCGTAGTCGTCCTCAAGTTCAGCGTCGTCGCGCACCTCAGGCATGACAGCAATGGCAGCTTTCGTTGCAAAGCCGACGACGTGGATTGAAGTCACGCGGATAGACGATTGCGTGCGGGACGGTGGTCGCACCACGAGTGGAGCCACGTTCATAGGCTCGCGCTCGCGGCGGTTCGGGTGACCACCGATGCGCAATGGCATCAGCAAGCGCTGGCGCTCTTCGACAACGCGAATGCGGTGTGCGACTTGCATAGCGTGGCGTCGTGGCTCGCCGCCTGCCGCCGCGCGCTTCGTTACGTCTCTCGGGAGCTCCGTGAGGCGCAAGCGCTTGAAGATCATGAAGACTTGGATCGCTGGGAGATCTGCGCTCGCACCGAGGAGCTTGCGCAGTGGATACCGCTCAAACGGCGTGAAGAGCAGCGGCTCCCAGATGACGTTGTGGCGCGCCATGTCTTTCCAGCTCCGGCAGACTTCGCTTGCGTGAATGAGCTCGCGCGGTGTGAAGAACGCGAAGAAGAGACACTCAAGACCAGCAAGTGCGTCGATGCCAGCACTCTCGTAGTACGCAAGCGTCTCGATGTCGCTGCTGCTGCTGCTGCTGTTGTTATTGTTACTGGACGGCGTTCGGTGACTTGAGTGGCTGTCGCTCTCGAGCTTCGACAAGATCATGCGCGTGTGGATCTTCATGCTCGGCTCCAGCTGCCCTAAGCGCTTGCTCCCGGTCGTACCAGACGAAGGTGACGATGCTACGAGCGGCAAGAACTGAATGCGCTTACGAACAGATACGAGCGCATCGAGCTTGTCGCGGCACTGGCGTTGCTGCTCGATCAACGGGTTCTCTTCATAGCTCCCGTGCGGCGAGAACGCCGTGGGTTTGGGCTGATAGCTCGCGTTCTGGATCGCGTGAATCCACTTGCGCTGCTGCACCTGCTGCTGATGTCGCACATGCTTCTGTTGCTGTTGTTGGTGGCGTGGCAGCGCGCTCGTCCACTTGCTATCGAGTGTGACACTGCCGCAGACGTCCATGTCTGTGGCGCTACTGCTACAACTCGACGGCGAGCGAATGGCGTCCGTCGTGTCGTCACGCTCTGACATGGCCGTGAGTGCATCGAGGAGCTGGTTATCGACGACTGTCGCGTCGCTGTCACTCTCACAGTCGTCGACGTCGTGGTCGCTCGAGAGCTCGTCCATGCTGTGGTCGTCGCCGCTATCGATGTGGCCGTTGTTGTCGTTGTTGCTGCTGTCGTGGCGCGCACTATCTGTCTTGCCGATGCGCAGTGCGCTATTGCAGTAGCGCTGCTGCTTGGTCGGGCCATGGCAAGTTGAAGCAGCAGCAGCCATCGCGCCGGCTCGAGTCGCGCCAACACTGCGTCTGTGGGTCACCGCACTCGCGTGCGTGAAGGCATCATCCATGGCGTGCACGTGTCGTCGTCGTCGGACGCAGAAGTGCTTGCGCCTGTGTGCTCTGTTGTGTTTTTGTCTTTGTCGGATCGTCGCCGCCGCTGCGTGCTTGGCAAATGGCGCTTTGAGCACACAACAACAACAACAACAACAACACACACATTTGAGCGCACAACGTGCGCGACGCTTCTTCAAAGCCGCAGCAGCAGTTTTGCCGATCGAGTCGAAACCAGTGGCACAGTGGCGCTATCATGCCATTTCACGATGAGCTGCGATCCGACTGAAGGCTGCACAAGTTTGATATCATAGCCTACACGAAGCGAGACACCGTGTTTTGGCACGATATGAACACAAACGATCGAAGAAACAGTCCTGAAACTCCTATGGCTAACTGCGTAATATTGCGCAAGTTTGGGGCAACACAAAGGTGCAGCAGGCGCACGAGAGCGAGGCACGAGGCACGAGGTACGAAAGCGAGAGCAGCAGCGCAATGAGCACGCTCGCGACGAGCAAGACCGGCAGCTCCGGCGACGACCTCGTGCTCAAGTTCCTCTTTGCGAACCAAGACGGCGTGCACGTCGTGCTCAAGTTCCCCAAGACCGCGCTCGTGACACTCGTCAAGAGCGAGCTCGTGCGCAACTGGCCGCTCGGTACGTCAGCAGCAGCAGCAGTAGTAGTGTAGTAGTAGTGCACCCACACGAGTCTCGGTGCTCGCCTCGTGTATGTCTGCCTGTATCTGTCGTCATCACCGCAGCTCCACTAACGAGACACTGCAGGCGTGACGCCGCCAGAAGACGCCAAGTCCATGCGGCTCATTTGCATGGGCCGAGGGCTGCTGCAGGACCACCAGACGCTCGATGCATGCAAGGTCCCGAGCTTTCCGACGCACCCAACGCCTGTCAACGTCTCGATCTTCCGGAAAGCGCCACCGATCACGCGAGGTGCGTTGTTTGTTGCACGAGCACCCAAGTACCGCCAGACGTCTAACGCAGCACGCTTGCTCGTGTGTGCGTGTGTGAACGCCTGCTGGCACGCAGAGTTTCCGCACGCAGCGACAGCAAAGAGCGTGGCGTCCAGCGGCTGTGGGTGTTCGATTCAGTAAGAGTGCGACTCGACTGCAGCGCGTCTGTGGTACTTCGTCTGTGGGCGTTGCGATTGCCGTGAGCGACAACAAACGGAACGACCAAGTGACACACGTGCACGCGCTCGTGTGCGCTCCAGAGGACCACCTAATTTATTCGCCGCCAGTGCGTTTGTTGATCAGCACGTGTAAAGCAACCAACGCGTCCAAGTGCAAGTGTCTTGCTTGTTGCACTTGATTGCTTGTTGCACTTGTTTGCTCGTTGCACTTGCTTGGTTGTTTTGTCTCGACAGAGTGCAAAGTTGCTAGTGGAACGGCTGCTGGCAGATCGGACACTTGTTCTTGCCCGACTGGTTGAACCACTTGTAGAGGCACGAGTTGTGGTACTTGTTCGAGCACGTCTTGCACGGCAAGTTCGGGAGGCCCATGGTCTTCGGGTTCAGGATCGAGTAGCAGATCGGGCACGGCTCGACACCTTCAAACTCCTTGTCGACGTTCTTCTTCCAGAGCAGCACGGCGTCAAGGAGCGAGCCGTCTTGCGACGCCGTGACCTTGATGATCTGGAGCACCCAGCGACGCCAGCGGTCCTCCGAGATCCCAATGCGCTTTGTGCACTCGACCTCGACCGACCGCAGCGGGTATGACGCTGGAACGCGAATCACCATCTCGAGCGCACACTCGTCCTTGACATACGTCGTCGTGATCTCGCGAGACACGCGACTGCCCTTCACGCTCATTTCGTCAGCGTCCCACGAGTGCGTCTGCGACGCCGACTGGATCACATCGAGCTCGGACGCGAGGATGAACGGCGTGATGTGCTGCAGAGACACATACAGCGGGCAGTGTGAGAACATCGCCAACCATGAGAGAAAGCACCAGCCAGACGGCGTCAAGCGCATGACGCACCTCTTCAAAGTACTTGCCCGCCCAGCTCCGAAGACTGCGAGAGCACTCGTCGTTCCACCACGTGCGCACCATCGCTGGCAAGCGCAAGACCGTGCGGAAGAACACGCGAGCGCCAAGCTGGTACACGCTCGCCTTATCATTCGCCCACGACGTCTCGAGACCATTCGCCAAGTCTGAGACGTGGAACAAGTCCGCGTCCTGGAGCACGAGCTTGCTTGTCGAGCGGCTCAACGCGCTCTCTTGCGCCAGCAGCGACGAGCAGAACGTGAGGAAGTTCGTGAGCAACCCTTTCTGCTGCGCGAACGAGCTCAGCGCCGACGCGACCATCGTCGGCGTGTTGCTCGACGCTGCGCTCGTCGGGAAGAGCTGGAGGAACAAGTCCCAGAGCAGCAGACGCCCCATGATGTCGTCGCGCTCCTGCGGCTTCTGCTTCCGGCGCTTCATCTGCACGTCTAGGACGCTTGCAAACTCGAGCTCAAGCGCTTTGCGCACTGCGCGCGGGATGATAGACTTGGCGAGCGCCGCCTCCGTCGCAGCTTCGTCGTCGGCGTTGATGTCAATCGCACTCGCGTCGAACGCACGGAGCTTGAGTGCGCCGCTGTGCGACGCGAGAATGTACAGGAGCGCGCGGAGCTTTGGGCTCATCGGGTACTTGTCTGCGTCAAAGAGCGTCGCGAGGCCCTCGACGCCACCGAACGCTGCGAGCACGAGCTCTTTCACGCGGTCGACATCCGAGACGCTCGCGAGCGCGCCGTGCAGCGCATGGAGCACGAGCACGAGCGACTCTTCGACACCGAGCGACAGCTGCACGAGGTCGTACGACTGCAGCGCAGACGCAGTGGTCACGTACGTCGTGACGACGTGCGCCTTGAGCTCGACACCTTCCGACAGAGCGCAGAGCACGATCGAGAGCAGCGTCTCCCTGTACTGTGGTGAGAGCGAGGCGAGTGCGCTGCCACTGTTCACGCGCTGGATCGCTCGCAAGAGCGCGAGCATCGCAACACGCGCACGCAGGAGCTCGTGTGGGTACTCGAGCACGAGCTGCTCGTCTTCGACAGCGTCGCGGATCCCACTGCTGCGCTGGTGGAGCTTGAGCGCAGTGACCTTGGCAACGTCCTGCTTCCCAGCAATGACGTGCGTGATCGCCATCTTTGCGACTGCCTCCCACTTGTCCTGGTCCTCGGGGCTCGCACTCACGCGCCACGTCGGGAGCGCACTGAGGAACTCCGTGAGGAGGATCCACTCGCTTGTCTCGACGGACGCATACGCGTTCGGACGGAGCACGCTCTCCATGCGCGTGAGGATCGATGTGTACGCCGTGGCTTGGAACAGCCCAGCGACCGCTGTGTCCTCGTCGCGGACGTGGCGCCAGCACGCGCCAGCCAAGCGCACAAACTGGAAGTAGAACTGCGCGCTCGCCTGTGCGCTCGCTGCGAGCTTCTCAATGAACGCAGTGAGTGACGCGAGGATCGTCGGCGCGTCAGCGCTGTCAATCGCCCAGTCGTCCTTGAGCAGCGACACAATGAGCGGCTGCACGAGCACCAGACCCGCGCGACTCGCCCACGCAAAGCTTTCGTCCAAGAGCTTCTGGAGCAGCGCAGCCTTTGCGACTGGCGGCACGTACGACGCAAGCGCCGCGACGACGAGCGAGTCGAGGTCCTCGCTCTGCATCGGCGTCAGCGCGTCCTGGTCGCCAGTGGTCACAACGGTGTTGTCGCTGTGTTTGTGTGTGAATAGGAGCGTGCGGTGCATCGCAGTGTCCACACGAGGCGCCGTCGGTGCCTTTGCGCTCGGGTCGCTCACAAGAGTCTCGAGCACGCGCGCGAGCACTGGTGACGCGCGCTTGAGCTCGTCGTAGAGCGGCTCGAGCGTGAGGTAGTGCTGCAGAATCTCAATACGCGCGTCGAGCAGCGCATCATGTGCAGCGCTCGCGTCTGCGTGGAAGACAAACCACGTGAGCGAGTGCGCGACGTCCATGTCCACGAGCGTCTGCACGAGCGGCACTGCAACAGCAGGGTCTTCGACAAACAGTGTGGCGTAGTACGCGCCGAGAAGCGCCGCCATACGCTCGCTGTCGCAGATCTCGCCGAGTGTCGGCAGGACGCGGTCAACGAACCGCGCGCGCGTGCTCGCGTCATCGGGGCAGCGCATGTGCAGCACATCGAGCTTGCTTGCGAGCACAGACGTCGCAATGAGCGCGTCCTGCGCGTCGCCCAGAAGCAGGAACTGCTTAACAAAGGCACTGAACTGGTGCGAGTTGAACGGTGTGCCAGTAGGCGTCGCGGCTACGAGCAGCGCGTTGATCTCGCGCGCGAGCGTGTCAACGAACGCGAGCTGCTGCGACGCGTCCCATCGCTGCATCGACGGCAGCGCGAGCGACGTCCAGAGCGCCGAGGCGTCGGTGCGGTACGCACCGCGAGCGGTCAAGTAGAACAGCCGCTCGTACAGCTTCTGCTCGACAGTCGCGAGCTCGCGCGGCAGCACGACGTGTCCACCGCTGTCGCTGCCGTCGTCGCGACGACTGATGTTGGCAAAGAGCTGGAGCAGGTTCGGGAGCACGCGCATGAGCACGTCATCGTGCGCTGCGCTGTCGTGCGTCTGGAGCGCAAAGTGGCCGAGGATCACGACTGCGTCCGGACTCACGACCGGCAAGTGCGCGTCACCGCCGAGGCTCGCAGTGAGGAGCGCGGCGAACGCGTCAGCGTCGACGTCGTCGAGTCGGCCCTTGAGACTGATCAAGAGGAACTCGTCGAGGAGCTTGCCGTCCCACACTGCGCGCATCGCTTCGAGCTCTGGCGCCACTGCTTCAGTCGCCTCTGAGCTGCTCGTGGCACTTGCGTCCGACCAGCTCCCGCTCGCGAGCCAGCGCTGCGAACCGTCGACCGAGACAGCGAACTCGAGCATGTGCTTGACGATCGTCGTGGCGTCGCGCATGTCGCCGTACTGGACACCAAAGTCCTGGAACACGTCCAAGAGGAACTGCTTCTTGTCGCGCACAGCGATGAAGAAGTGGCGACAGAGCTGCAGCAGCGCGCGCGTCGCAGCTTGCACCGCGCTGTCCTGCGACGCTGTCCACGTCGACGCTGACTGCACGACAGCGCGGATCTCGCTCGCAAAGTGCACGTCCGACGACTCGCTCGTCTCGCTCACGTGACTGAGCGTCGCGTCCACGCCAAGCGTCTCGTACACACCGCGCATGAGCGCAACGAGTTGCCCAACGTCGCGAGCCGCTGGGACTGGAACATTGTTCGCACAAAGCGCTTGGAGCTGCGTCAGACACTCGCGATAGATCGCAACCGCTGTTTGCGTCCACTCGACCGTGTCTGCGCTCAGGAACTTGGCTGTCGCCTCGTTGAAGCCCGTGCGCACGAGCTCGTTCACGCGCGCAGGCTCGACTGTGCGCTTCTGGATCGCACTGATCACGACGTCGCGGATCCACACGTGGAGCTTGTCGACGAACGCTGTCTGGAGCGCCTGCGCGACGTCTGACGCGCACTTCTTTGGCGTGAAGCTGCGCAGTCGCGCGAGCATCGTGACTAAGTTCGCGACAAAGAGCTCGACGTTTGCGTCCGTTGGCGCAGCGCTCGATGACGACGCCGCGAGCACGAGCGTCAGCGCGGCCTTCATCGGCTTTTCAAACTGCCCGACGTACTTGGTCGCGACTGCGTCGACGGATCCAGCGGTCGCAGCCGTGCGCTCAAGCCACGCAGCGCTCACGTCGGCGTCGAGGAAGACGCTAAAGTACGCAGTCGCGCACTCAAAGAACGCGTTAAGTGCGTATCGCTCGTTAAAGCGCGCAGCGTCCGACTCGAGGAACTTGAAGCACTGCTCGAGCACGCCCGTGTAAAGTGCGCACTCGCCGCCCTTGGCGGTGTCGCCCATGGCGTCGAGCGGCACGAGCGAGAGCAGCGGCAGGAGCGTCGGGAACGAGATGCGCGCTGAGCCGTAGAAGCCGTGGCGAATGAGCGAGAACAGGCGCGGGACCATGACGCTCGTTGCGAACTTGGGGAAGCTGCTCGAGACGCGCCAGACGCTTGGGAACGCCTGCAAGAAGCTCAAGACGACGTTCCACATCGCTTCGTGGTTCGCAGGGCTCTTGTCGCCTACGATGCCCAGGATCACTTTCCCAAAGCTCTCTTCTCGAGCGCGAACGATCGCAGGCGTGTGAGTCACGACTGCGTGGAGCGCTTTGTAGACTGCGCGGCGCACGACGTCCCGAGAAAAGCTCGCGTGCTTGGACGACGCAGTCGCGAGACGACCAAACTTGTCGGACGACACGACGCTCGCGAGCGACAGACTCGCACTCGCGTCACGGAGCTTTTCAACTTGCTGCTGCTCGGCAAAGAGCGTGACGATCGCGTGGAGACTCAGCGCTGCAGCTGACACACAGCGCTCGTAGCTGTACATTCACATGCGATACATCGTAGTGAGCGTCAGAGGTCGAGCAAGCGCTCGCGAATGCGTCCGTCTCCAAGCTCACAACGTACCGCTCCTCGCGCTCGTCGGCTTCGAGTGGCACGCCGTCGAACGTCTCGACAGTCTTGCTGAAGAACGACTGGAACTCCTCCATGATCGCATCGAGGTACTCACTCACGACGTCGAGACGCGCAGCGGGCTCTGGGAACAGCGCTTCGAATGCTCGCGTCGCTTGTTGCGCAGCGTCGCTGTTCACGTCGTGCATTGCGAGGAACCAGTACGGCAGTAGACGCTTGAGGTGTGGCGCAAACGCCTTTGGCTTGAGCTTGGAGCACAGCAGACAGAGCACTTCGCTCACCAAGTGGCGCACTTTGCGGTCGTTCTGGTCGCGCACTTCGTACGTGTACAGCTGCACGAACGGCCCGAGCATGCTGCGGATCTCTAGTGGCTTCTTCGGTGGCAGGATGTCAAGCAAGAGGCTGTTGAGCGCCTTGATCTTCGTCACTGAGCCTTTCTTCCCAAGCATCTTGAGTGCGAGCGTGATGTCCTGGTCCGCGCCGTCGTAGATCGTCTGCACGATCGCGCTCTTGCCGTCGTGCGCAGCAGCAGCTCTGCTATTGCTTGCAGCATGCGCGCTACTTGCAGTCGCGAAGCTCGCAAACCCGATGAACCCACTTGGCGCGATCGAATGGAGCTGTTCCTGTGCGCGTGCGCTGGAGGCGGCTCGCGTCATCTCTTGGCGCTCGCGCTGCTTGTTTTTCTTCGGCGCCATCGTTTGTTAGCTCTCTCTCTCTCTCTCTCTC
The DNA here is from genome assembly GCA_003730235.1 of Pythium guiyangense. Taxonomy (NCBI): domain Eukaryota; phylum Oomycota; class Peronosporomycetes; order Pythiales; family Pythiaceae; genus Pythium; species Pythium guiyangense. The sequence goes on from QXDM01000039.1 coordinate 553,757, forward strand.
TTGGTGGTGTGTTCGTGCTGGCGAATTGACGCGCGTGCGAGTGCGTGAAGTGCGACGTGGTGTGTGTGTCGCCAAGACCGAGCGTGTCGACGTTGGCTCGCCTTTGATGCGCTCTTGGTGTCTGTCGCGCTTCCAGACAGAATTGTGCACCCGCGTTCTTTATGTACAACACTCGTGTGGCACTCAAGCATTTCGAGAGGGTTTGTGTAGCAAGTGTGTGGTGTGCGTGAGTGATGTTCAGCGTGCTGTGATTGGCAGAAGGAGTGTGCTACTTCCACATACAGTTTGCAAGTGTTTTTTGACTTGGAGGTGGTCCACACAAGCGTTGTGTCGCGTTGTACTTGTTCATACAACTATCAAGGTTTTGTGTCTACTTTTCATTAACTAAAGCACGAAAACAAACATCTTGCTTTCTCTAAGCTCTATATTCTCTGTCACGTTGACCCGATGTGTGTTTGACGTCCTCTTTGACATACAAAACCCAAATCAAAGAGGACTCTCGTCTGAACCTCAATTCTCTGACACAAATCGACACATGTGCGATCATTTCTGGGGCCACACGCAAGCAAGCCTTGCTGGAGCAACGAGCCATCGCAATTGGAGAAGCGCCGAGAAGGAGACGTCGACGCCGCCGCCGCCCCCGTTCACTACTGCTGCTGCGACCTCAACGACCGACCATGCGCCGCGTGATCAACGGAAAGACACTGCAGCGCCTCGCGCAGCGCGCGCAGATGCAGCAAGCGCGCTCGGCGAGCCCACTCACGGCCACGACGACTGCGCACGGGTCACCGCTCTGGCGCGCGCAGCAGCAGCAGACCAAGCACTTCTCGGTCGCGACGACTGCGTCTGCACAAGAGGACGATGGCGCAGTCGCGCCGGTCTCGATCACAATTGAAGAGCCCGAGGCAGCGAACGACGACGACATTGGCCGCAAGCTCAAGCCAAAGGAGGTCGTCGAGCAGCTCAACAAATACATTGTCGGACAGCCAGACGCGAAGCGCGCCGTTGCGATTGCGCTGCGCAACCGCTGGCGCCGCCAGAAGATCCCGGACGAGCTCCGCGCGGAAGTGAGTCCGAAGAACATCCTCATGATCGGGCCTACGGGTTGCGGCAAGACCGAGATCGCTCGCCGCCTCGCAAAGCTCTCGGAGGCGCCGTTCGTGAAGGTCGAGGCGACCAAGTTCACGGAAGTGGGCTTCCACGGCAAGGACGTGGACCAGATCATCCGCGACCTGGTCGAGAACGCGATCAACATGGTGAAGAAGCAGCGCAAGGAGCGCGTGCGCAAAGAGGTGCAGCACCTCGTCGAGAACCGCATCCTCGATGCGCTCACGGGTGCGAACGTGACTGAGCGCTCGCGCGCGTCGTTTGAGCGCTTGCTGCGTCTCGGCGAGATGGAGGACCGCACGATCACAGTCGACGTGCCAGCGTCGCGGAACAACGTCGGCGGTCCGATCTCGTTTGTCGCGGGCGAGAAGTCGCTCCCGATCGGCGAGATCTTCAGCAAAGCGTACGGCGAGAAGAAGACTGAGCGCAAGGTCATGACTGTCGCCGAGTCGCGCGCAGTGTTTGAAGAGATCGAGATGGAGAAAGCGATCGACATGACCGACGTCGTGCGCGAAGCGATCAGCGAGACGGAGGAGAACGGCATCGTGTTCATTGACGAAATCGACAAGATCTGCTCGAACGGCGACTTCCGTCGCCAGGCGGACCCGAGCAGCGAAGGCGTGCAGCGCGACTTGCTCCCGCTCATTGAAGGCTCCGTGATCTCGACGAAGCACGGGAACGTGAACACGGACCACATCTTGTTCGTCGCGTCTGGCGCATTCCACTCGGCGAAGCCGTCGGACTTGCTTGCGGAGCTCCAAGGTCGCTTGCCGATTCGCGTAGAGCTCAAGGGTCTCACGGAGGCGGATCTCTACCGCATCCTCACGGAGCCCGTGACGAACTTGATCAAGCAGCAAGTGGAGCTCATTAAGACCGAAGACGTGCACTTGGAGTTCACGGACGAAGCGATTCGCGAAGTTGCGCGCGTTGCATCCGAGATCAACCAGACAGTCGAGAACATTGGCGCGCGTCGCTTGCACACGGTGCTCGAGAAGGTCGTCGAAGACATCTCGTTCGACTCGTCCGACATGGCGCCAGGCTCGACAGTCACGATCACAAAGGACTTTGTCGCCGAGCGCGTTGGCAAGCTCCTCAAGAAGACGGACTTGTCCAAGTTCATTCTGTAGACACCTGCGACGACAGCGCCCGTGCGAGCACCGACTCGAAGCTGCGTGTGTGCGTGAGAGAAAGAGAGAGAAGGCGCGCGCTCCAGCCACGAGCCGAAGCGACCGAAGCGTCTCGCCCATGGACAACACTCGCAGTCTCAATACAATGCAGCACCAGCTTCTCACGCGTGTCTGATTCGTGGTTGCACCTGAGTCTACCAGATCTCGATCTGATTCTGGATCCGCTGCAGTTCGTCCTGCGGCAAGAGCTTCTGGTGTACGCTCTGGCCTTCACGAATGACCTCTTGCACAACTGCGTCCTTGAGCGAGAGCGCCTGTGCGACGCTCGCATCGTACGCAGCGTCGAGGTCGCTCATGAGCGCGTCAATGCGCGCATCGTCGTTGCCGTCGTCCATTGCGTTGCTGTCGTCGTTGTTGGTTGAGTGCTCGGCTGCGAATGCAAACACGCGCGACGCGAGCGGTCCATCGAGACTGTCGAGATCGAGTGTGTACTCGAGCTGCGAGTCCATCTCGCCGTATGTGGACCGCATGCCAAGTGGACAGCCAGTCCACGCTGGCAGCTCGCGCCACGATGGTGCAGTACTGGCAGTGTCCTCGCTCTCGCCACCTTCGTCCTCGTCCTCGTTGTTCACCGCGCTCTGGATCGCAGCGTCATCCGTCAGTAACGCGTGCGTGCGGATGCCTTTGCACGACCGCAGCGCCGTCTGCAGTCGCTCAAAGACAGCTTGGCGCTCGGGCTTGGCCAGCCGCGTTGGCTTGAGCTCTTCAGATTGGCAGAGCATCTCGGCGCCGGCGTGATAGAGATCGTCGACAGGCTCGACTGCGAACTTGAGCTTCTCGCGCCACTCGTTCGCGACGAGGAACTTGATCCAGACCAAGCAGATCTCGGTCTCCACTTGGCGCTCGAACGCGACGCTGTGGTCGTCCTCATCCGTGAGCTCGCTGCAGTTGAGGGCAAAGACCCTGCGGCACAAGTGCGCTAGCAGCCACGCGCCAAAGCTGCGCCAGACAGCCTGGATCTCCAGCAGTAGCGGCGCGAGTGCATCGCGCGGGTATTGCGCCACGATGTCGTCGATGTTCATTGTGTGTGCGAATGCCTCTCTGCATGCGAAGAGCAAACCCGTTGGAGCAATCTGCTCGCTGTACTGCGTGCCTGACACAAGCAGCGGCACGACAACATTGCGCACTTTGTCAACGTCGAGCAGCGTGACGAGCGTTGACGCTTGGCTGCTTTCAGCTACGTTGGGCTCCGGTGCTGCAGTCGCTTGAGGCGATGGTGCTTGGAGCAGCTGCTCGATCTTGGTCTGGAGTGCATCACCGATCGTCCGGACTTGCGAGCACAGGAGCTCCTCTTGCTTGAACCAGTAGTTCGCCCGCAGCCACGAGAGCAAGTGCTGGGCTGCGAAGCGAAGCACTGGCAGCGACGGCATCTGGTTGTGCGTCGACTCGTGGCGCAAGTCAACGATCCAGAGCGGAATGCCGATGCGCTGTGCGAGGCTGCTCACTGCCATCGCATAGGCTCCTTTCTGCGAGCCGTCCACGAGTCCGTTCACGCAGCGCACAACTGCAGATGCGTACTGGAGCGAGAGCTCCATGTGCGAGCGCGATGCGACGCCGACGCTGTGGTGGTGGTGCTGCGCCATGCGTTCGTGCAGCTGAATCTCGAGGAGCTGCGCCGTGGAGGAGATCGCAACCGGGAGCTGCGCGCGACTGCGCCAGGCCGCGACGCGCGCGAGTGCGCGCTGCTGCTCGTGCAGGTCGTTCGAGAAGAGCGCGACGTGCACGTCTTGCCATTCGTGCCAGTCTTGCCACTGCACGTAGCTCCTGCGTCCGCTCATGGCTCTGTTGGTCGAGTGAGTGCTTGCTTGCTTGTCAAGCAAAGGTGTTGTTGTTGTTGTTGATAGAGTAAAATAGCAACAATCAAATCCAGCAGCAAACCTATGGTGGCTATTGATTCACGCGATTGCTATTATGCACTGTATGATTGCGAGGAAATGGATGGCGCCGCGCACACACATGTGCAGGCGTGTGTGTGTGTGACGACGACACCGAGGATGTCTACAGGTGGATGCACGCACGACTGCTCTTGCACGCTCAGCGGTCCGTACAGACAGACGACGCTGTTGGCGACACTTGCTGGCAGCAGTAGCAGTTGTCCCAGTCGTGTGCGCAGCGACTGCAGCGACTCGCGTCGCTGTCGACGCTCGACGAGCTCTCGCGCTGCTGTGGCTGCTGCTGATGCACGCCTGTGGTGGACTGGGACAGGTACTCGACTGCTGCGGCGCCATGGGGTTGCTGACTGTAGTGCTGGCTCGGCGGACCGTACGGTGAGTGACCTGACAGAGCGCGCTCGACCATCTCGCGCTGCTGCAAGTGCACAGGGTTCATGCGCACGGGGTAGATCGAGTCCTGCTCTTCGTTGCAGTAGCAGTGCGTCCACTTTTGCAAGCACATGTGGCACGTGTCGGTCGCCACTTGCCGGTCGTCGCGGGCGTGCGGGAGCTGCGGGTTGCCCATTTCGCGCTCCACGAGTGCTGTGTAGCCGTAGCTCTGCGTGCGCAGCCCTGCGGCTTTGATCTGCGCTTGCTGGCGCTTCTCCTCTTTCGCTTGCAAGATCTCGATCGGTCGCTGCGGCTTGGACGACAGCGACGGGAACAGCGCGCTCGCGTTCTCGATCTGCAAGAACGACTTGAGGATGCACTCTTCGATCTTCGCGCGCGCTTGCGGACACTCGTCGAAGCTCCGGTGGAGCAAGCACAGCAGCAAGTGGCGCAAGAAGAGCCGCAAGCTGTCCATGCGCTCTTTCACGACAGCTGCGCGACTTGAGCGCAAGAGCCGTCTCCGCGGAAACGGGTAGTGCGCAACTTCGTGCTGGTACTGCTCGCAGTAGCTGCAGTGGTTCCACAGCACGACGTCGACGAGCTCCTTGCGCAGTTTGTAAAAGTCCGAGTACCGCCGCCGCACGACGGTCTTGGCGTCCGTGGTCACGTTGCGCACAAACACCGTGTACATCGTGAACTTGTCGCCTTTCGTCGCGCCCGAGGCGTCTGGCAGTCCGACTTCGATCTCTTTCGACGCTGTGATCTTCACTGCGATCGTCTCGTCATCGATCATCGTGCGCAGTAGTAGTGATGTGGTGCTGGTGCTGTGCGTATCGTCCTGGTCGAGCGCTGTGTCGTCTTCGTGGTGCGACGTCAAATCGAGAGTGACTCGAGTCAATGGCCGATGATCGCGGCGCTGGTCGTCAGGGTGCAGGCAGCGTGGCAGCGGCGTCGCGACTGGTGTAGTGCAGTGCAGGTTTGTGCGCAAAGGTCGTCGTCGTCGTCGGTCGTATGTGTATGTGTGCAAGCGCAGCGGGTGGCTGGCGACTGGTCGTGTCCTTTGCGGAAGTGCACAGCACGAGACGCAGTGAGTGCGAGCTGCTGCTGCTGCGTATGTGTATGTGTATGTGTGCAAGCGCAGCGGGTGTCGGTGCAGCAGTCCGCTCGTGTGCGGGGCAGCTCGTGTGCGGAGCAGAGCAGATAGCGGTGTGACGGTTGCCCAGACGACGCCAGCGATCGAGCGCGCAAGCACAAGGCAACGACCAGCGTTGCCTTGTGTCTTTTGTCTTTTGTCTTTTGCCTTTGGCCTTTGGCCTTTGGCCTTTGGCCTTTGGCCTTTGGCCTTTGGCCTTTGGCCTTTGGCCTTTGGCCTTTGGCCTTTGGCTTGCCTTGTTGTTTGTCGAGTCGAGTGGCGTCGTCGTCGTCGTCGGTTTGTGTCCTGTTGTTTGTTGGTGTCTGTTGGAGACAGCTGCATACATTTATTCAGTACAGAGTGCGACTGCAGCGAAAATGGAGCTGGAGCGAAAAAAGAAGGAAACACCGAGTGTGCGACGCTCCACCCGACGATCTGGCACGCTATCTGGACCGCTCGCTGTGCTTTTCGAACGCGATCTTGCACGAAGCGGCACGAGCTGCGCGGCCGGGTGATCACCGCGCAGATCACACGCGTCATGGTGCTTGGATGAGTCGTCATGTGCCCGTTGCGTGGCACCTAAAGGTGCTCGGATATGACGGCCATGTACGAGGAAGGATCGCGCACGACGTGCACATTCGCGCTCACTTCTCGGCATGTACGCGCACGTCACGTGGCTTGTCAAATGTGACCTGTGGATGGTCTGGTGTGTCCGCGAGTCACTCTCTCACACACCAGTTCACACCGCCGGTGCCGTCCATGAGAGTGTGGCGGTACATGTGTCGAGGAAGATCGCTTGCCCTTCGCCTCGCACACAAGCGCGCATCCGCGTGAGCGCTCGATGCGATGCCAGGACCTCGAGGTCGCGTCGCGTGAACTTGCCATCACGAGTCGCTGTCAACTTGCCGCCGTCGCTACTCCAAGCGAACCAAACTCCATGCTGTTGATACCACGACGGACGAACGCGCTCCTTTGCCACATGATGCCCAAGCTTAAATACCTACTCCTCTGTCTCTGTCTCTGCCACTCTCCTACTGCTGCTACTGCTACTGCTGCTGCTGACTCAGCGCGCCACGCACTCGACTCCTAGTCTTGATGCGCGCACACTTCGGACTGCACGCTGTTCGTCGCGATCGCAACGCCGTTCACGCTCGCATCTTTCGCGACCGTCGGCATCCCGCGACTCGCACTCGCACTCGCAGCAGCAGCCCTCCGCGCCTCTTGCTCGCCCATGCGCTGGAGCGTAAACACGAGCAGCGACCGCTCTTGATGGAACTCGCGACTGAGCTCCTGCTTCCCAAAGTCGCTCACAAACGTCAAGAGCTTCTCGCGGTTCCGCAGCAGCACTTGCTTCACTTCCTCCGACTTGTTCGGGTTCGCCACAAAGATCTTGAACACGTGGAACGCGTCCATGCGCAGCGCTTGGCTCGGCTCGCGCAGCAGCAGCATCACGAGCTTCAGGTTCGTGCGCGACGACACGTACCGCTGCATGACAGCAAAGTTCACTGGATTCAGCAGCAGCTCGGCGAGGAGCTGGCACGCCTGGCGCTTCGTCACGTAGTTCTCGGACGCCAGCAGCGAGTTGAGCAGCGCAGAGACCCGGTCAAACGCGCTCTCGAGGCACGGCGCCGTGACCTCTTTGTGCGCCATGAGCAACCGCGTGATGTTCATGAACGCGTCGGCCGAGATGTCAAAGTTGCTGTTGCTCAGCGTCACTCTCACGAGGAACGCAAACTCCGGCTCCATGTCGCGCAGGAACTTGACCACGAGCGCCTGGTGCTCAAAGCAGTCGCGCAGCATCGCGCCACAGATCAGTGCCGTGTCGTTGTTCCGGTACCCGTCGACGAGCCACCCCATGATCTCTGGTCGCTGCGCGAGCAGCTCATTGAAGCCGCGCAAGTTGTGCACTGTCATCGCGCGAAACACGAGACCGACGTACTTGCGCGTCTCGAACGTCAGCAGCGCAAGCACTTTCGGATACAGCGCTTTCTCGAGCACGCGATACCGCAGGAGCAAGTCGGCCATGCGGTCCATCTTCTTCTCGCGCTCGCCCTGGTCATCGTCCCAGCGATGAAACACCGAGCGGATCTTGGCCCAGTGGCGCTCGAGCTCCTCAGGCACTGTCTTTTCGCACGGCTCGTCGTCGCTCTGCTCGTCGCTGTTGTCGTCCTCTTGGAGTCGCTGGAGTCCGTCGTCGAGCGAGTGACCGTCGTCAAACATATCGCACGCGTCGCCCGACTCGGTGCGCACGCGCTTTCGCACTTCAAACGCAACGTCCTCGGCGTCGATCGGCTTTGCGTCGACGTCGTCGTTTGGCGTGTTCGCACCGCTCGTACTGCCGCCGCGCTTGCGGCTCACTTCGAATGCGCGCTCGTCTGCGCACGTGATCGAGAGCGCGTCGAACGCGTGGCCGAGCTTGTCTTCTGGGATGAGCTGCGCAAGGAGCGCGTCCACGGAGCGCACGAGCTCGAGCGACGGCTTGCGGCGAGACCAGAAGAACGCGTTCATCGCGAATGAAATTGGACGGCCGTCGCGCGCTCGTGATGCTGTTGTCGATGTGCTGCAGCGAGGAAAGAGTGAGCGTGCGCTCAGGTGGGTTCGCTATGCGAGCGTTCGCTCACAAGCTCTGCTGCTTGGTCGCGCGCTCGCTTGCCTGCTTCGTGTATCGGTGCGTGCGTGCGTGTGCGTTGCGTTGCTTGAGAGCGACGAAACGAAGGGCGGCAACGGCGTGTGTGCGTGTGTGGGTTGGTGTGTGATCCAAGCGCAGCGGCTTGCTTCGTCAAAGTGCGAACACGAGGACGCGAGTCGAGTCGAGTGAGAACGAACTGCCAGCTGCTGGCGTCGCTGGTGTCGCTGTTGTTGGAGTTGTCGCGCAAGCTCACTTTCACACTCGCGACGCGCTCGGCCAGCACTGACCGTACGCGCGAGCGGCTCCTTCTTCGTACAGTGGCACGCACGTGCACTCGAGCAAGCGAGCGTGCGCAGGCTGGACGCGACGCTGATCGATCGAGGCGAGTGAGTGCGCGATGGCAATGGCGGCGAGCGCGCAAGATCCAAACTGACGGACGGACACGCTCGCTCACTCACTCACTCACTCACGTGTGTGTGTCTGTGTGTGTTGTGCGCGCGGATCGACCTCCTGTGGTAGTCGGGCGTCGTCGTCGAGCGTCGTGAGGAGGAATGGCGCTGTCTGCTGCTTGTCCTCGAGATGGCTTTTGTTTTCGGTCACCCTCGCAGTTGCGCGCCTGGGCTTCTGTGGAAACGGAGTTTGACTCGCAGTTTGTATGCGCGCGCGGAAAGGACACCGCGCACTGGCGACCGTTCTGTCGCAACCTTTTTGCGTTTCAGCGTCAAGAGCATACAAACATCAAGTCACTCGTGGTCAACATCTCCAAATCTCAGGACAAACGAGGACAACCAAGGTCATTTTGTTCATCGTATGTTCATAGCCTTAATGAGCACTACAGCTCGAGCTCGAGCATGAGCACATATGTACGCTTGCATCCGCAGCGTATGCGCTGACAAGCACGGTCGTCGCGCGTAGTGTAGTGTGCTCAAAGCGCTTCGCGCGTCCAAGGCGTTCAAGGTGTTCAAGGCGTTCACAGACGCCACAAGCGACAGATCCAGTTGGTTCAATAACCCTATCCCGGTTGAATACATATCGTACTTTATCGCATGCATTCAGTACATCGTCTTGCTCGTGTCGAGTTGAAGCGCGGCTCGAGGAAGAGCAAAGTGAAGCCTTTCGTGCAGAACGCACGCGCGCATGAGCAGCGCCAACAGCAGTCGCGCTCGCAGTGACATGGGCGGCAGCGGCGGCGTCCGTCACCACGCGCTCGTGCTCCTCGCCGACAACCCGGCGCGTGCACGTGAAGCTCCCAGAGCAAGCGCGACCGTCATCGACCAACAACACGACGCGAGTGCAGCAAGCAGAGGAGCCGAGCGCGAGCAGCAGCGCTGGGAACGGTGTGTGTGTGTGTGTACAACCAATGCTCATGCTCGCATACGCAGCTGTGCAGTGCAGTGCAGTGCAGCACGCAGTGCTTGTTTGTCTGTGTGTCTGTGTGTCTGGCTCGCTCGCTTGTTTGTTGCCATCGCCGCTGGTCGCTACCGCGCTTGTCGATACGCTCATGTCGCGCGCGCGATGTGATCAGCGGTCGGTCGGTCTGAGCGACAAAGCACGAACACACGAGCGAGTGTATGCGTGTGTGCCAGATCGCTTGCTCTGCTTTTAACTTCTCGCTTGGTCGGTCCGTCGCTCGGTCTTGAGACGACCAACTGATTGAGTGACGTACGTGTCCACAGTCAACACACATACACTCACACTCACACTACGCACTCGACAGGTTCATCACGGTCGCACTTGGGTCTGTGCGCGAGTATGTGCTCCTCGCACAACAGCAACAACAGCAGCAGATTCAGGCGTCTTTGGAGTGCACCGACAACAACGGCAACAACGATAGCAGCGACGGCGACAGCGGTAGAGCGACAACCGCAGGTAGCGACGACGAGCGCGCGCCGAGGCGTCGTCGCTCCAGCCGCAATACCATCGATCTCCGCTGCACTCCACTTGACAGCGAGGCGCTCGACGGCTGCGCGCGCCTGTTGCTCTCGGTCAATGTGTTGACGGCTGCGAACGCGCGCGCGATCGCGAGTCAGCAAGTCGGCATGGAGCGACCTGTCGCAGTCTCGCGGCGCAACCCGTGTCTGCTGCGCGACGTGTGCGCGCGCGTCGACGCTTGCTTGTCCCGCGCGCAGGCGCAAGCACATACAGAGACACCGACGCAGACAGCAGCAAGCGCAAGAGCAGAAGGAGGAGCTGCGGCGACCACGCAGCCACGCCGCACTGTCAGCAGCAGTAGCGGCAGCGACAACAACGACGACACTGCAGAGACTGCCGCAGTCAGCGGCCACGTGGCGGACGCGCTCGTGCGCGCGCTCGAGTGGTTCGCCGACTCGTCGTTCACAGTCTCGGTCATTGCGCCGGCAGACGCGATCGCAGGTCTCAGCAGCAGCAGCGACACCAACAGCAAGCGCTCGCGACACACAGAGGCGCTCGCGAGCGCGCTGCGACGCCTCGGCAGCGTGCAGTTCGTGCTGCATCGGTCCGATGATGAGCGCCCCGAGCGAGCGGCGCGAAACATTCTGCACCTGCTCGACGCGATTCGTGACAGTGGGAACGCGCGCTGCGAGGTTCGACAAGTCGAGGACGCCGCGTTCCAGATGCGCGGTGTCGTGGTATGTCTCTCTGTCTGTGCCTGGTGGTGCATTCGCTCGTTCGCTCGTTTGTTCGTGTCCTGAAGCTGGAGCGCAGACACTCATGCACCTGCACACTTGCTCATGCCCCGCACGCTCACGCGCTAAACAACAACAATCCACACGTGCGCAGAAAGAGTGGCTCTTCCAGGCGGCTCCGAGCGTGACTGCGACCATCGCGCACTCGGACGCGAGCGCTTCGTCCGACAGCGGCGCTGACCTGGCACTCACACTCGCGATTCGCAGCAACTACGTGCTCCCGACGACCGCGAGCGCATCTGGCTTGCCGCTCGCGCACCCGCTACACAGCGGCATGCGGCGCATGGAGATCGTGCACGTTGCTCCCATGCCGTCGGTGCACTTGTCCGTGCTCGTGGGCTGTCCGCTGCACGGGAGTCTGCCTCCAACGCCGCTGCTCGGAGATGCTGCAGCTGGTAGCGCTGCCCGAGCAAACGCACGCAGACTCCGAGCACTCACTGCCTTTCTTCGCGCGGAGAACTGCGGCGTCGTGCTCCGCTGTGTGCGTCAGGTAGTGTCAGCACTTGACGCCTTTGCATGCGTGTGCGTCCGTCAGTTTGAGTGTCTATCTATCGGCTGATGTGAAGAGTGTGCGAGTGGAAGTGTGGACAACCGAGTGCGCATAGGAGAAGGGCCGTGTCGATTGACTGTCGTTGCCTGCAGACGCACGCCGAGTTCTTCGTCTTGGTGCCGGCGGCCGTCGAGCGCGAAGGCGTCGAGTTTCTGCTCTTCCGCGTCGCGAGCGCAGAGGAGGTGCTGGTCCCGCCGCCGCGCACTGGACAGCACTCACACCAGTCGCAACAGCAACAGCTCGCTGCACTTGGTCCCGACGCTGCAAGTGCCGACGACGCGACTGCGACTGCTGCGCTGGCGTCGATCCGAGCCATCCCTCGCGACGATTTCAACCCGTTTCGGTACGAGTCGGGGCTTGCCACGCGCGCCACCGCTGGAGTTGCTCCGTCGAGCCACCGCCGATCGGCCACTGCTGCTACGCGAGCGACAGCAGCACCAACAACAGTGCCGGTGGTTGCGACAAGAGCGACGGCGACGACAACGCGAGTCAACTCGACGAGCTCTGTTGCTGCGATCGACCAGCGCATCGCGTCGCGGGCGAAGAGCGCAGCAGTCACGACTACAGCATCGACCACTTGGGTGCAGACAAGTAAGCGCAAGAAGCTGCTCTGAGTGAAGCGTGCACGACAAGGAACGAGAGAGTGAGACGATCGTCGGAGTCGAGCACGCACATCATGAGCCACACAGCAGTGTCGTGGACGACGAATGGACCGACAGATGGAGGCATGGATCGATACATAAGTCGCACGCGCGACGGATGCAAGCGCAGCAGGTACAGATCGTCTAGACGCAAATGAGCTTCCGACGGTTCGGGTTCGTCTGGAGCTTGTGGCTGCGCTTGTCGAGGCGCTCGCGGTGCTTGTCGAACAAAAAGTTCTTCCGTCGCGACTCGGTGATCGTCATGCCACTTGCGATGTTCTGCATCAGACACATACGCATCGAGACGTGAGCGCTCAGTCGCTATCCACACACAACGCACCGCACGAGCAGCAGCAATCAACAACAGACGTACGTTGCGCTTCTTGAGGAGGTTCGCAGCGAACGCGAGCGAGAGCGCCGTGCTGCCGGCGCTCGGGTCGACGCCAGCGATCTGGTACGCGAGCAGCAGGCGCTCCTTCGTGACAGCGAGCACGGACTCGCGCGCTTCCTCAGGACGGAAACGCTGGCGGTAGTAGCGGCGGAACTCGCGGCGACCGAGGCGCTTGCCGTTCGCGAGCACGAGCTCGCCAGTCTCCGAGACGTTGATCGTGTGCAGCGCGTCGCCGTCGTCGTCGCTGTCCACCTCGTCTTCTTCTTCTTCTTCTTCGACGACCTCTTCGTCGTCGTCAATGCTCGCTTCGCTGTCTGTCTCCCACTCGACGTCGTCGCCTTCGCCAGCTGCTGTGATCATCTTCGGACCCGCCTTCTTGTACTGCGCTGAGAAGTCGTAGAACTCGACGAGCTCTTCAATGTCGTCGTCGTCGTCGTACGGGAGCTTGCAGTGCGAGAGCGCAGTCATGTGCTTCTGCACGTCGTGGTAGTCGCGGAACGTCTTGCCCTTGCCGTTGCAGTAGAGACAGAAGTTCCCGAGCTTGACCTTCTCGGCCAAGTACCCCACGAGCCCTTCGGCATCGACGAGGAACTCGACGTCCGGGATGAAGAAGCCGTGCTCCTTGAGCATGTGCGAGAGGTTCGCGTCAAAGTCCTCAGCCTTGTGCGCGCAGAAGATGCAGTCGTCCTTGGCGAGCGGGATCTGCTTCTTGTACTCCTCGAGCGACAGCGCAACCTCTTCGTCCGTCAGTGGCTTTGCACTCTCGTCCTCTGCTGCTGCTGCTGCTGCATCGCCATCGAGCGAGACAATGTCGAGCTTCTTCTGGATCGTCTCGACTGCGCTCGCGACCTCCGGCTTGCTCTTTGCGTTCGCCAAGTGCTTCTTCGACGTCAAGTGGTTCTCGTACGCGTTCGCAGTCGTGAACGACTTGTTGCACGCGACGCACTTGGTCATTGTCTTCACGCCCGACTTCTTCATCTCCTCGCGCTTCTGCGACTGCTTGTGCTTTGGGTCATTCTCGAGCGCCGCTTGCTTGTCCTGCAAGAGCTTCTGCATGCGGAAGTTGAACTGCTCCTCAGTCACGGGCGGCAGCTCCACGACCTTGCGCTTGAGGTTGTAGCGATGCCAGTCCGCGCGGAAGTGCTCTTTCTGGTCATTGAACGTCGCGAACTCGAGGCGACACGCTGTGCACGTCCACATTGTTGCAATGCTCGCTCGTGTGCTGGTGGTGGTGGTGCTGTTACAGACAGCGAGGACGCACGTCGTCGAGAGGAGAACGAGCGCAAAGCAGTCGAGTGTTGCTGGAGCTGCTGCTACGGCGTTTGACGTTTGGCTGGTCAATCGATTGGTCCAGAGTTTGAAAGACAAACAAGAGCGAGAAAAAAACGAGGTTGACTGGCAAATGCAAGAGAAGTAACCTGGTTACGTTGCAAGTGTAAACCACCCCAGCAAACCAAGTTACACGTTGACTTCAAGCGTTCCAGGCAAAGCCACACTTGTGGGCACCAGCGATCCGAGCTTGAGCACGTATGTGCTCTAAAGGCGCGCGTGATGCGCTTGAGAGAGAGAGAGAGAGAGAGAGAGAGAGAGAGAGAGAGCTTCGCGACGCATCGGCGGAGCTCGAAGTCGCTCGACAAGAGGCGCATGTGTAGCGACGACGGAAGAGTGCCAACACGTTTTTGAGCAACATGCAGCGGACTCCAGGACAACAAGCGCAAAGAGAGCAGCACGCGCAGCCGTCGCTCTGTGTTCAATCGCTCACTCTCGCTCTCGCTCTCTCGTGCCCAAGCGCTTGCTCTCGCTATCACTCACTCGACGATCGTGATGCGTCCTTCGCGCTCGGGGTACGAGATGAGCCGCTTCTTCATCATGAAGTCGGCCACGACCGCCGGGATCTTGTCGGCGATGCGGATCACTTCGCCGCGGAGCCACGCCGAGCAGCCGTCGCCACCACCGCAGACAAACTTGGACGTCGCCACGAGCACCCAGGCGTCGAGGTCAATGTCCTCGCCCTGCTCGTCCTTGAACGCTGTGATCGCCGGCGGCTCGCACTGCCGATCGAGCGTCACGCGCACGCCCGAGACGTGCGGGTGCGAGCCCGACTGCTGCGGGTACTTGGCAAAGTGCTGCAGCAGCGCGTCGCGAAAGTCGCGTGCTTGGATGCGCACGACGACCGCAGGCCGCGGGAACGGCATCTCTTGGCCCAAGATTCCGACCGTGACGTTCGTGCGCGCGGCGTACGTCTTGTCGCCGCGGATGAAGCCGCCGTTGATGAGTCCAAAGTCTGCTGCGAGCTCGCTCCGGAGCGCGTCGGCGACGAGGTTCCCCATGTTCGCTTCGCCTGAGCGCAGCAGCGACGTCTTGGTCGAGAGCGGCAGCGCAAGCGTCGCGAGCACGCGCGCATTCTCGCGCGCACTCTCCTCTGTCTCCATCGACGCCATGTACTTGGTCACGATCTGCTGACACGCGGGCTGCGGCGGCGTGTGTTGGTTCGCGAGCATCGTCCACTGCGGACAGACGGCGAGCGGTCGCTCCGGGTGCAGCGCCGACTTGGTCAAGTGGAACTCGAGCTTGGCGAGCCAGAATGCGTTCTGCCCCGACTTGTGAATGAACGTCTTGCCTTCGTACAGCGTGAACGGCTCGTGGTCGTGGCCACCGATCATGACGTCAATGCCTGGCACGCGGCGCGCCAACAGCTTGTCCTGCGCGATGCTCAAGTGCGTGAGCGCGATGATGAAGTCCACGCCTTGCTGCTGCAGTGCCTCAACGCAGCGCTTGGACGTGGCAAAGACGTCGTCGAACGCCACGTCAGGTCCCGGGAACGACAGCGTCGGCGTCTCCTGTGTGCACACACCAAAGACGCCGAGCTTGAGACCGTCGCGCAGCTCAATGACCTCCGTGTCAATGACGCGGTCAAAGAGCTCGTGCGTTGCGGCGTCGCGGATGTTCGAGCCGAGCCACTTGAACTTGGACTCAGCCATGCGCTGCTTGAGCACGGCCGCGCCAAAGTCAAACTCGTGGTTCCCGAGCACGACGTACTCGATGCCGAGGTGGTTCATGAGCTCAATCATGTGCGCACTGGGCATGCATCATTCGCGATAGCACAGCAGCGAGAGCGTGAGCATGGTGATCGGTGAGCAAGCAACGCCACGCGAGCGTCAGATGCTCATTCACTCAGACACAGATAGACAAACAAGCAGACGGACGGACGCACCCTTTGTGGCGCTCGCCGACTTCCGAGCCCGAGAGGAAGTCGCCGTTGAGCGTCACGAGCAGCGACACGTCGTGTGGTAGCGCCGCCTTCTCACGCTCGAGCAGTGTTGCGAGCTCTGCGATGCCTGTGGTGTGCAGAGTCACACAGATAGCACCCGATCGTGCGAATGTGGTGGTCGTGTGAGTGTGCCGTGATGGTGAAGCGACTCCGTAAGCAGCCATGGTAGTGTCCAAACGCACCGCCACGACCCTGCTCGTTAGGGTACATATCATACACGTCGTTGACTGAGAGGACGACAACTGTTGCGGCGCGGTCGTTCGCGTTCTGCTTCTGGCGCCACGTGTTCGTGAGGGACGATGTGCCAAAGACCATCGTTGCCTGTTGTCTGCTACTGCGCTGGCTGTGCGTCTTCTTGTGTGTGCGTGCTCGTCGTCTACCAGCGAGGAAGTGCGACGAGGAAGTGCTGAAGTATGTTTGTTGTTGTCGTTCAGGCGCGTTCGTTCACAAGAGGGACATCTCATCCACGATTAGCTCATTATTGTATTGAATGCGAGGGAGTGCGCCTGCTGTGAGCGACATCCTGGTCGCATCTTCTGGTCAAAGACCGCGAAGTGGCCGCCGAGTGGAGGCTGCAAGCAGCCAACGAGGTTCGCATCGAGGACACCGCTGTACACTGCTACCTACAGAGCACGAACCAAACACTGCTGCACTTGGCGAGTCTTAGCAGATCACTGGCAATGACCTCGAGACTTTGCGCGCGCGCTGCTCGATGCTGGAGCTGATGTGACGCATGTCGGAGCACCTCCGCACGCAGCAGCATTCTATGGCCGCGACGACATAATGCAAGTGCCTCTCACACGCGACAACGAGCAGCGCATGTCAGTGAACGCGAGCGTCGTGGACTCGTGAGCGCTGGCTACGGCACGTGGCGTTGCCGGCGCTAGTGCCAAGACCAAGTTCCCGTCTGCGATCGCACACGAGCCGCTCCCGACAGCGACTACTCTCACGCGCGACAAGGTGCTGCGCTTTCTCGTTGGAGATGCTAGCAGAGACATGCTCCCAGTGTCATCGAGTCTGCACGACCGACTGACGAACCGACTCAACAAGGTCACGCTGTACTCGTCCGGCAACATGCGCGGCGTCGCGCGCGCGATCGAGCTTCGCGACGCAATGCCGCTCAACCAGCGCGTCGATCGGTTCAACTCTGCGAGCTCGCGCATGACTGGCACAAGGCCGACGTCAGCAACGCAGCACTGCCATCCATCCGTGAGCTAGTCTAGACAGTGAGTGATAGTGAACAAGATCATCATGTAGCTCTAACAATGCACTTCGGATGCGAGCCACGTCGGTACCATCGTACAGACGGTGCAGAGCTAAGTGCTCATGACCAAAGTCCCATGCGAACGCAAGCAACAGGAGTCGAGTCTAGGACGTTTGTTCAAAGCGCATAGTTGATAGTGCGAAAATCAAGGGAATATTATTTGCTTGCGCAACACTGCGCCACACCACTTTTGCACACCAATTACTGGGGTATGTCGAAGTACACACCCGACGCGCTGCACCATTCCGAGCCACACGAGCGAGACGACCAGCGACGCCACAGAAGACAGCGATGGTGCTCACGACGATGCTGCGCGCTGCAGCCGCGACTGCTACTGCTGCTACTGCGCGTCGGTCTGCTCTGCAGCTCCCGCACCGCGGCGCAGCGCTCTCGGCTGCGTTCAGCACGGAGCGACCCGTGACGCGCGACGCACGCTTTGCGTCCTGGACAGACGACGACGTCGCGCACTTCCGCACGCTGCTGCGTCCGGACGCAGTGCTCACGGACGCAGATGACACGGCGCCGTTCACAGTCGACTGGCTCAAGAAGTACAAAGCGCAGAGCGCAAAGCAGCTCGTGCTCAAGCCGCGGACGACCGAAGAGGTCTCGGCTGTGCTCAAGTACTGCAACGAGCGCCGGCTGCCTGTCGTGCCACAGGGCGGGAACACGGGCCTCGTGGGCGGGAGCGTGCCAGTGTTTGACGAGATCGTGCTCTCGACATCGGCGATGAACTCGGTCCTCGACTTTGACGAGGTCTCTGGCATCCTCGTGTGCGAAGCCGGCTGCATCCTCGAGACGCTCGACAACTACGTCGCCAAGCACGGGTACATCATGCCGCTCGACTTGGGCGCCAAAGGCACGTGCCAAATTGGTGGTAACGTGTCAGCGAACGCCGGTGGCTTGCGCCTCTTGCGCTACGGCTCGCTCCATGGTACGGTCTTGGGCGTCGAAGCTGTGCTCGCTGACGGCACAGTCATCGACTGCCTCAGTACGATGCGCAAAGACAACACCGGGTACGACCTCAAGCAGCTCTTCATCGGGTCGGAAGGCACGCTCGGTGTCGTGACGAAGGTCTCGATTCTCACGCCGCCGCGCTCGTCATCTGTGAACGTCGCGATGCTCGGGTGCGAGGACTTCGACGCCGTCCAGCGCACGTTCGTGAACGCGAAGAAGCACTTGGGCGAAGTGCTCTCGGCCGTCGAGTTCCTCGACCGCCAGTCGCTCGACATGGTGCTGTCGCAGCAGGACTGGCACAAAGACCCGCTCGAGTCGACGTGTCCGTACTACATCCTCATTGAGACGTCGGGGAGCAACAGCGCGCACGACATGGAGAAGCTCGAAGCGTTCCTCGAGGATGCCATGGGCTCTGGCACGGTCGTCGACGGGACTGTCGCGCAGGACGCAGCGCAGGCGCGCAAGCTCTTTAGCATCCGCGAAGACATCACGCTCGCGCTCAGCTCGCGCGGGTACGTGTACAAGTACGACCTGTCGCTCCCGATCAGCGAGTACTACCGCATCGTCGAAGCGACGCGCGAGCGCCTCACGCCGCTCGGCGCTGAGGTCGTGTGCTTTGGTCACTTGGGCGACTGCAACTTGCACCTGAACATCTCGACGCTCGAGTACGACGAGAAGGTCTTCAACGCCATCGAGCCGTTCGTGTTTGAGTTCACGTGTACGTGCTGCACTGATTGTGGTTTTTGCTGTGGTCGAAGTGGTGTGAGAGCGAAGGTCTCACAATTGCTGTGGTGTGGTGCTCCGATGTAGCCAAGTACCGCGGCAGCATCAGCGCCGAGCACGGCATTGGGACGCACAAGCCGTCGTACTTGCACATGTCCAAGTCCGCGAACGCGATCGCGCTCATGAAGCAGATGAAGGCGATGATGGACCCGAACGGCATCCTCAATCCGTACAAAGTGCTCCCGCGCGACGACGCGTAGACTCAGTGCATGCAGTAGAGAGAGCGCACGCCTCCCAGACGCACAGCCACGTTGGGTGTCGACACTGTCAAGAAGCAGCGCCAGCCAATGCGAGTGTGCGGGTGTTTGCTCCACCAAGTCGCCGCTCTGTTCTTCTTACGACTGCTGCTCTGGTCCTTACTCTACACGTACTCGCACGCCAGTGGCGTCGCTGCAGCAAGGTCGAGGTACTTGAAGCTCACGCCGCCGATCACGCGCTCGGGGAGCTCGTCGTCGCGCTCGCCTTGGATCGTAATGAACACGCGGATGTCGAGGTACGTGGCCCAGCTGCAGCAGAGCGAACCGATCGACGACGCGATCGTGCTCGATGCGACGTCCAAGTCGAGCTCAAAGTAGTTGGCGCGGCGGTAGTAGTGCTGCGTGAGCTTCGTGCCCGAGATCGCTGGGCGGCTCGGCACGAGCTGCTGGAACACCCACGGCGCGTTCTCAAAGTCCGGGATGAGCTTGAAGCGCTCGGTCCGGAACGCGTCGTCCTCAGCGTTGCAGAACGCCCAGAGCAGGCGCTGGAAGTTGCGCGACGGGTCGTGCGCTGCGTCCGACTGCGCGTCGCGCAGCGGCGGCAGGAGCCAGTACGCCACGAGACACGCGTTGTCGGCGTTCGGGAGCGCAATGTTGAGTACAAACACGAGCGAGTCAGGGTGGGCGCGGCGGCAGTGCTGCAGCACGCTGTTGTGCCGTTGCTCCTCGACGCGCGCGACGTGGAAGCGCTCAGCAGTCGACGGCGCGTTCCACAGATCGACGTGCAGGAGTTTCCCGAGCGCTTCGCCACTCGGCACTTTGACGCGGTCTGTGAGGTACGTCGCACCGCGCACTTGCACGGCGCTTGCGTCTGGCTCGGACCACATGGAGCGAATCGCGTGGCTGTGGCAGCTGAACGGTGCGTCTGGAAAGGCAGCAACATCGACTCCTGCTGCTACTGATGATGATATCGCCGCAGTGGTGTCGACGTCTGGAGAAACTGGCGATGTCGTTGGTGTTGCAGACGACGGCTTGATCGCATCGCGCTCGCGCGGCGACAGCGCTTCGACGTCGTAGTGCTCTGTCATGGAGCTCGCTCTCGTTCTCGCTGCTCTGCTCTGGTGCTGCTTCGTCGCTGCGCGCAGCTCTTGCTCTTCTCTCGAGACGATGAGGAAGATGCGAAGCGCTTGATATTGTATGTATTTGAAAATATTTCTGTACAGAGACCTTTTTTCGTAATTTGTTGATCTTTTGTATAATACAACTGATAATTATAATATCTGACTGTCTATAGCAGAAATAATGGGGTCTGTTTCCAGGCTCGAAAGGACGCGAGCATGCATTGCCAGCTCAATGACAATGGCATGAGTGTGCGCGTGCGAGTCTCTCTCTCGGCACGAGTCGCAACACCAGGACCTGCGAGCGAAAGTAGGAATGGCGCGTGCACGACATGCACACGCGTGCTCATGACGGCAATGACGGCAATGGAGATCCACTGATGAGTAGTATCCCAAAAATATCGGTCCTGCTCGACGCACATGCCGACGCACTTGGCTGACTCCGCGGCGCTGTGTGCGCATCACTGTACGCGCTGTGGTAGCTCCTGCACATCCTCGACGAGTCCGTGAGTATGAACGCAGCACCGCAAAGCAAGCGTACCGCGCTGCCAAAGCAGCTCGAGAAGCTCGATGTTGCCCTCGAGCGCGAGAAGAGCGTCAAGGCGCAACAGAAGCAGCCCGTTGTGCCAGCAAGCAGCAAGTACGACGCGAACGCTGGGAGCTCGTCAAGCCTCAATGGAACGACAAGTACGCGCGAGAAGAGTCCGACAAAGCAGCGCAATGCTACGAACAAAGTCGCTGTCGCTGCAAACGACAGTCAGCCGACCAAACGACCAGCGTCGGCGCCAGTTCATCCAGTCGCAAAGAGCGACCTGAAGCAAACACGAGCCTCAGCGAGTCAGGCAGCAGGGAGCGCTTCACCACTCGGATCGAAACAACAACGAGTCGGCGATCGAAAGCTGAGCGGCGCAGTCGACAGCGCTGGTGCGAAAGCGACCGATGTGCCGGCCAGAAGGACAGCGTTTGAGAGCAGCGGAGGCGGAGCTGAAGGTGCTGGTGCTGACGAAGACAATAGCGGTGACGTCGACGACAAAGACGCGCCAGCACGAGGACACTACGACATCTTCATCCAGACGCGCAAGTGCGAAGACCTCTGTCGCGACCTCGGACTCACGCTCAAGCACATCCGGCACATGAAGAAGAAGTACGACGAGAACGACATGTACTGCACGTACGTGACACGCATGCTCTGTCTAGCTGTTGCTTGAGCGCTAACGACGTCAATCGGACTGAGACTATGCCTCGCACACGCTGCACAGAGGCGAAGTCACACAAGCCGAGTTCTTCTACATGATCAACGAAGAGGAGCGGCCGATCAGCCGAGGGATCTTCAAGTTCGGGGGCATCGCGCCAGACCAAAAGTACATCTCGTTTGACGAGTACGCACTGTGCGTCGCGTCGTTCGCGTCGCTCACCAAGCCGGAGCTCTTCCAGTACGTCTTTGATCTGTACGACGACGACCGGTCCGGGTCACTCGACGAGCGCGAGTTCGCCAAGATGAGCAAAGAGCTCCAGAGCACGCAGTTCTGCTTCTCCAAGAACGTCGAGACTGCGATCAAGATGCTCGGTGGCACAGACGGCGGTCGCGGCGTCGGCACTGACGACGGACTCGTCGACATTGCGCAGTTCATGAAGTTTGCACGGAGCTTCCCTGTCGCGTTCTACCCGATCGTGAACATGCAGAAGAACATCCGCGCCGCGACGCTCGGCGAGTCGTTCTGGTCGCGCATCGTCGCGCGCAAGCTCAAGACGCAGGAGCTCTTGAGCCACATGCGCCGCAACTACGGCGCGATTCCCGAGATGACCACGCGCGAGCGCATCTCGAGCATCTTCTCTGACGACGTCTTTCACATTCGCAAGCGCGCCGGTGAGCTGTACGCGACAGAAGTGATGCAGCGGCGGCACATTGGGTCGTCAGACTAGTACACTGTGTCAATAAGCGTTGTCGCTGGTGTGTCGGAGCATGACTTGATCAGTGTGCGTGTTCTCTTGGAGCTGCTACTTTGGCCGAAGATGGCGGTACTGTGCGTCGTAGAGCTCGCGCGCTCGTCGTCGCACGCGAGCGTCCAAGCTCTCGCGTCGAAAGACAAAGTCAACGACGCGCGTTTTCCAGTCGAGCTCGACCTCGCGGCCGTTGTTGCGCACCATGTACTTGAGCAAGCGGTCAACTTCGACCTTCTCTCGCGTCTTCTCGATCCAGTACTCTTCGCCGAGGCTCCCAATGCGCACGTTGCGCTGCATCTGGTACAGCGGATAGAACGCGACGCTGTTGACACGTGAGAGGCGCTGGAAGTCGTCGAACGTCAAGAGCGTCTGCTTCGTCAAGACGTCGCGGCTCGACGCCATCTTTCGCGTCGCGACACCAACGTTCTTTGAGAACGCCGACTGCATGGCTTGGAGCTCCTTGCCGAGCTTGAGGATCTCAGACTCGCCCATTGCACCACCACCAAGTGCGCTCTCATCCGTGTAGACGTCGTAGAAGAAGCGCAGGAGCTCGCCTTCTGTGAACGACGCGAACGAGCAGATGCAGCAGAGGTACTCGTCGAACGAGATGCGCTGCGAGTCTGGTGGGATCGACGCGAGACGGAAGATCGTCTTCGTAAGGCTCCGCTTCTCTTCTTGGATGAGGAAGAAGAACGCTGTCTGCGTGATCGAGTTCCTACGCAATAGACAGAGCCACTTGAGCTGTGAGTGCGCGTGTTCGACTCGACAGACACTTGGTATCACACATGACGTACGTGCTATCGGCGTCTTCGTCGTTGAACTGCTTGCGGAGTCGCCACACATCTCTTCGCGCCATTCCGAGGCGCGAACACAGCGCTTCGACCTTCAGCGTCTCGACCATTTCGCCATACAAACGTTCGCTCCTCGATGTCTGCTGAGCTGACTGCGTCGCTGTAGCAACTGCGATCACGTTGTCGTTGTCGTCGTCACCATGCGGCGCGGTACTGTAGCGAGCAATGTGCGACGACGGAGCTGTTGCGCCACGAGTTAGCTTTGGCGGCAGCGTCTCGAAGCTCGGCGACTGGTTCGACTGTGCAGCAGAGCCACGTTCGGTGTCAGGCGCTGACGCCACGACGACCTTGTGCGGCGGATACTTGACGCTCCGCGCTTTCTTGATCGAGCGCGCGCTGGAGGCACTAGGCACCTCCGAGAAGCCATCGCGAGGCTGCAGTGTCGGCGTCAGCGTGGCAGTTCGCGCCAGCTCCGACGCGACGTGATCGCGTGTGCGGCGTGAGAAGAGCTGCAAAGTGAACGGCGTGACTCAGTCCCTCGCACCTTCGTATGATGGCGCACAGCGGAGGGCGTGCAAACACCCGAGCTCACAAGGCTGATAAGATGACTTGCGCATGACCTGCCGGCGCCAGTGTTCTGAGGTGGGCCAAGCGAGTATTCCGGGACTGAACATGATCGCCTCATGCGCTCATTGCTGCGGCTGCGTGGCGACTATCGCCATCGCACGACCAGCTGCAGACTCTGTCGGCGTTGTTGTCGTCAAGGTGCTTGCGCTGCGTGATCGCACGACCAGCGCGCGATGCCACTACGAGACGACGAAGACGCGTCGCCACTCGGCGCTGACAGAGCGGAGAAGCCCTCGAAGAAGAAGAAGAAGGCGAAGAAGCACCACAAGCCAAAGCGTAGCGAGACACCAGGCGACGTCGTCGAGCGCAAAGGCAACGACAACAAGCCCGAGAAGATCCGGAAGCTTGTCGTGAAGCAGCAGTCGACGAACGAGATCCAGAAGAAGCCAACTGAGCTCGCTCGCGGCGCGTCGTCGAGCACAGTGCTTCCGATCGTTGGCGTCACAGAGCCGAACGAGCGTCCAGTGATACAAACCGAAGGCTACGCGACTGGCGCGTACCGGATGCTCCTCGAGACAAAGCGCGCCGAGCTCCTATGTGAGTCGGTGATGCTGCGGTACAACCAAGTGGCGCACCTGAAGAAGCTCTTTGACAGCGAAGACGCGTTCCACAGCGGCGAGATCACGCAAGAGGAGTTCTTCTCACTCATCGGCGAAGAGAAGCGGAAGCTCTCGCAGGGCATCTTCGCGTACGTGGGCTTGCCGAGCGACATCAAGCGCCTCAAGTTCGACGACTTTGTGCTCTGCGTCGTGACGTTCTCGACACTCTCGCGTCCCGAGCTCCTGCACTACGCGTTCACGCTCTTTGACCACGATGCGTCGGGCGCGATGGACGAGCGCGAGCTCATGGCGTTCTGCGGCGACCTCAAGAACAAGGGCTTCTTCTTTGAGAAGAACGTGCAGGTCGCGCAGAAGAAGCTGGTCGACGGCGGCACGAAGCACGGCCGGCAGCTCCACGACGGTCTCGTCGACTACCAGGACATTGCGAACGGCAGCACGCAGTTCCCCGTGGCGTTCTACCCGATCCTGCAGTTCCAGCGCAACATCCGCGCGTCGACGCTCGGCGAAGAGTTCTGGATCAAGGCCGAGGAGCGCAAGCAGCGCGTCGAAGTGCTCGTGCACTACATGCGACTGCACGAAGGGCACTTGCCGAGCCTCTCGATCCAAGAGCACGTTCGCGCGCTCTTCAATCGCGAAGTGTACGGACTGCGGAAGCTCGCAGTTGTCAAGTACGCCGACGAGATGCGCATCTGGGCGATGGAGAAGGAGCGCGTCGCGGCTGAGAAGGCTCGGCAGCTCGACAAAATCACCGAGGGCGAACTGCAGCAGTAGCGTCGACACACTCGCACGAGGCGTTCACGAGGGTTTGCTGCACAAAGAGCGACTCCTACGACATCTACTGCTCAAGGAGATCGGTCCTAGCGACGCTCGACACGTGACGCTCACTTGCGGAACAGGAAGAGCGCAAGCAAGAGCGTCGCGGCGATCGTCACGGTGAGCTTGAGAAAGACGACGCGCGACGCTGCGCGGGACTGCGGCGAGAGTGCGACTTTCGACACCATGACGCTCCCAGCGATGCGCGGGACGCCGGCGCTCGCGCTCGCAGTCGCTTTGAGCGTCGTCTGGAGGAACGTGAGCGCTGGTAGCGCCATGTTGCGGCTGCTCGCGAGCTCAAACACGTCGCTGAACTCTGCGACGAAGCTCGTCTTGAGGTTTGCGCTCACGTCGCACTGTGCGGCAGAACGAGAGAGAGAGAGTGGTGAGACACCAGGCAACTCGCCCTGATGCGGCGCGATGGAGAGCAGCGACGCACCGCTGTGACTGACGTCGCAGCCGCACTCGAGCTCAAACCAAAGTCGATGACGCGCAGCAGGAGGTGGAAGAGCGCGTCTGGGAGCGGCAGCAGCACCATGACCGCGTGGATCGGCAAGTACGTGCACGCGATCGTGTCGGGCGTCCAGGACGTCGTCGCAGGTGCGCGAGCTTGTCCGCTGCTGCTCTCGCGCCGTGCGCTCGCGTTGCTCTGCATCACGCGCGCAAAGAGCGTCGACATCTCGTGGAGCGCTTCGAGGAAGAGCAAGCGGACGTTCCGGTCGCGCAGACTCGTCTCGACGCTCTCGCCCGTGAGCGCGTTGATGTAGTAGAACGTTCGGAGCATCGTCGTGCCCCACTTGAGCGCTACGCTCAGTCAAACAGAGTGCATCGCTTGTCAGTCAAGACAGTGCGAGCGCAGCTAGAAGCTCGTGTGAGGCGCCTGTACCTTGGATGTTCCGCCGACTCAGGACCTGGAGGCCCGTGCCTTCGAGGACATCAAGCACGAACAGCGCCTCGACTTTCTCCGCACTAGCGACACAGAGAGCAAGCAATGGAAGCGTCAGTCGACCATCCCATGCGTATCGCACGCATGACACAGCAGACGCACAACGTACGCCAAGCGCTCGATGTAGTAGCAGCCTTGCGAGAGTGGCACGAGCACGTTCGCGTCGTTCGGGACGACTTGGAAGCCCAGTCCGCCGTGCAGCACGATGCTGTCAGCGACGCTGTGAGGCACAAGTGACATCGCACACTCCAGTTAGTTCGTGCAAGCACAGGTGTAGGCGTGCTGAGCAAAGGAACGAGAGCGATACGTACAGCTGATCGAGCTGCGTGAGCTGCCGCAGCGCTGTCTGGAGACTCACGACGACTCGACGCGACGTCTTTGCGTCACTCTTCTTGATCCTGACGAAGCGCATAAGACGCGTGAGTTGCGTTGGCGACCGCATGCTTTGTGCATTCGACAGACAACGCACCGCTTCTGGAGGAACTGCAGAGTGCTCGCTGTCGCATCGGCGTCAAGCATGAGGATCCAGACGTGGCACTGCTCAAGCGCTTGGTACGCGAGCGTCTCTTCATAGCGATCGCTCCCGAGCGTCTCTGCTTGAATCACGAGCCCATCGCTTCGTAGCGCTTTCGATGTGCTAGCTGATGCCGATGGTGCTGGCGATGCCTGCTTCTGTGCTGCAGGGTCCAAGCCGACGACGAGCACTTTTTCGCATTGTCCGCTCACAGCCATGCAGAGCCCGACGTACTTGGCACTCAGCTCGCCTTCGCGCGACAGCTTGCTCGCGTGTGAGTAGAGCAGCGCAATGCGCGGCCGCTGCGCTGCTTCCACGGCCGATGCATCTGCAGATGGCGGCGGCGGTGCTGGGGTTGGTCGTGTCATGATGTACACCTTGCTCAATCCATTTGACCACGTTTGATGTCGATCGATTAGGCCTCGAATAGAGGGCGGGTTCGTGGTCCACAACTTCCTACGTGGACCACGGCGATCATTAAGTAGTGACCGTTCCCAATATATTAGTCAAGTGTATATAAGACAGACGTTGGATTCGTATTGCAAATGCTCCAAACAAAATCAAGACGATCAATGCTCCATAGTTCATTCAACTCGTGAGCACCGAGTGGTTGTCAGTAAAGAAATGGCGTGCGCGTACCGAGCGATCACCGCGACGCACGTCGACATGCGTGTCGCCTCGCGCGGCTAGGTCAAGCGATTGCTCGCGAACTCAATGTTGGCCGCCATCCGTTCGCGCAGCGACGACAATTTGACGAGTCTGCTGCTCTTCGCGCGATGGTGGCACGGTCATCGTCGCCGCCGCAGTCGCTGCCGTCAGACTTGCTGGACGACATAGTCCCAGCAAGTCCTAGTACGTAGAGCGGCTCGCCTCCGCCCTCGCCACCCCCACCAACAACTCATCCGTCCACAGTACCTCCACGACGGAACGACGCTTGGCTTGAGAAGCCCGATTTCACCTGCGGAAATCTAGCTCCTCATCGCCAAGCGCTTGACATTGACAGTTCTGAATACCGCTATGCGTGTTCTACTCCTTCTACTGTATATAAACTTAAGTGAGCTCTGAATTTCGACTTGCAAGTCTTAAATGTGCCTGATTGAGCGGAAGTGCGGTTGTATTTCATTTTTGGGTATTTTTATACTCGAACTTTATTTTAGTTGTGCATCATTTATGACAATGTTGTAAATGTGAAATCGATGAACTGGTCTTGGTTGGGCGTGCACAACAACGACGAGATCGTCAATGTGTATGGCACCGGCCCGACCTTGACCTTTCATAGTAAGCGCATTGATGAGCGCTTTGGGGAGGCGCTCCATCGCCCGAATGGAGAAGCCGAGCTCGAAGGTCTCTTGAAGACTCGAGCCGATCGTGCGGCGGCGAAACTGAATCTGAGTATGCCAAAGGATCGCAAGTCGCTCGAGGCCATTAGCTGCCGCGATTCAGCCGCCTTTAAGCGCATGGGCAAGATCAGTAAGAATGACAAGGACTCCATTATGCGCATGATTGTTTCTACTAGCACCTCAAGCGAGCGCGATGCAGTCGGCGAAGGGCTGCAGCTCGCTGTGCTCCACACCAGTCAACTTCAGTGACAGGATAGATACAGCAGTATTGCTCGTTTGCACACTCTCAAACACCTTTGTTTCAGTATTGGGTGCGATGTCCAACAAGGCGATGATGTGCAATGGCTGATTTAGATACAGCAAATCCAAGTGAGCAAGGGTTTCACTTACATTGGGTGCCTTTGACGTTTGAACACAATTTGGGACAAGAAATAGAGTATTACGAGAAGGAGTGGTATGTATGTGCAAAATTTACTTATATTTTCACGATAATTTCTCTTGACCGATGCGGTTTGTGGACGCGTGAAAGTTCTATTCAGCATATTTGTGTTAGAGAGCAATTACTACCACGAACCTATCTACATGTCGATCAATTAGTGATATATATTACAGTCATGTGAAAAACTATAGACGCACTCACTTTTTCGATTGCACTGTTTGACTCGGATAAGATTCCAATATCGCTGTTTTACTATGTGATGCAAAAACCAACAGGACGACGATTTGTAGAGGGCCAATTCGATAGTGCAAAAAACAAGTGAGCAAGTGCTGATTCCTTGCAATTGACCCTGCGACAAACTATAGACGCACTAACAAATGATTGACTGCGCACCTCCTCACTTGTCGATCGTGCCACCGCACTGAAGGATGACATTCGCAAATCGTGTCGGCATTCCGTTGATGAGTGTCTGGAGATAGGATGTGTCGATCTCGCTTCATGACTGCTTGATCTGCACCTTGAGCTCGGCGCGGCTGGTGAACTGCCTTCCGTTTGCGTACACGCGGCGCGCGAGAACGCCCCACACGTTCTCGCTTGGGCTCAAATCAGGACCTTTGGCGGGCCATTTTGTCGTCTCGACGTCGAGCTTTGCGACGAACGCCGCTGTTGCGAGCGCGTGTGTATGCTCGCATTGTCTTGTTGGAAGACAACGAGAGATTGACCTCTTGCTCGACATGCTCGACTGCAGGGATGAAGTGCTCTTGCAGCGTCAGTAGTAGAACCGGACGACAATCATCGCAGTTTTTTGTCCGAGTCAGCAACGGTCACCAACCCAATTGCAACACACCAGACTCCCTATTGTAACCACTCTCAATACGACGGTATTGGTGACAATCCCCAGAATTTGAGTCACCAGAGTCGAATTCACAACGTGTCACTACTACCCCTAAACACTTACATACTCCCCACCAGAGATCTGACAGAATGAAAATCTTCAATAATTGTCGTCCGGTTCTACTACTGTGCTTCGCACACAACCTACTCAGCCAGACAGCCAACTCTCCGAAAGAATTTAGAATTAGATTTATGTTTGATTTAAGTATAAGTTCCAGGTTTCAATGTTCTTTAAGATATAACATAATGGATACGTCGACCGAACGTTAAGGTAAGTTTAACCCCGCCGAATATTACCAAAATAGTGCGGATGCTATCAAGCAACGACAGCGAGAATACTATCTGAATAACAACGGTTAACCTAAACCCTCTTTTTATATTTTTCACATGTTTTCAGATAACTCTATCCTCCTTTTTCCTGTATTTTTCATATATGACCCCTTATAACTCAATGTTTCTTAGTGTGATATATTACCATATACCACTTGAACCTAGCCCAAAGGAACGAAACGTGTTTTTTTCAAATATTGTCTGTTTAACCTTACCCAATGTAGTCTATTGCATTTTATTTCGAAATGTTTATGCATTAGCCTCCACCTAAGGTATTTTATCCGATATTTATATTTGGCTTAACATTCATTATATGCGACCCCAAAATGGTCTGGTGGGTTCAAACTCCTGTGCGGCATCATTTCAAGCGGAGGCTGCAGGCTTGGCAACCCGGGGCATCGGTTGACGTACCATATGATACCGGTTCCTGCGAAGGGACAGTATCTCATAACCGGTACCATCGGTAGTACTTGGTTAATGCGCATGCGAAGGACGGTATATCGTACCATAGGAAGTGCGACACATCAACAAAACCCATATACAATCATCCTATCTACTCCAATTCTATAGAGAAAAGAAAAGAAAAACACAAAAGAATCACATAAAACACAAAAAATAACTTAGAGAATATGGGCCGTGGTTTATGCTAAGTTACTTATGACATCCATGTTTCTTATTGATATTTATCATTTACACACTTACGTTTTTATTAATATATCTGCCAACATATACATGACTGACAATGTTCTTCGAATGTTTGGAAAACACAAAGGCAAACACATCGATGACCTTGTGTGTGTTGAACCTGAGTACCTTCGATTGATTAGTCAAAGCAAGTTTGTTAGTGAGTTTCAAAAAGAGTACATCCGCCGAAAAATCCCAGAACCGATCATACACTTCGGCAAATATACTGGAGTGACTTACAAGGAAATGAAAGACAAAGACCCAGTTACTTCTTGTGGCTTCTAGAAAACGCAAACAATATATTTACTCAAGCTTCACTAAGTCACTAACACTCTAAAGAGTGTCAGTGACTAGTTCCGAGCACGATATACTAATCGACTTGCTCTGCAATACTTCACATCAAGTTATCATGCTCACAGACGTCCGTGAGCGCCATGGACCAAATAGCAATACCACCACGCTCAGATACGTCTCTGAGCGTCATCAATCTACTAAGGTTCAAGTCTGAGCTTACAAATGTTCGTGACCTGCTCAGAGACGTCTCTGACCAGCTCCAACTACGGATGTAATAACATCGATATCAAGGTCTTCAAACTAATTTATCAATGACTCTTTCTATTTTTTCTTAGAGTAGAACCACAACACGCAATAGATTCCACAGTACTCGTTTCTACTTCCTTGAAATTGTTTGTCTGAAAATTTTCGATTCCCCAGCTTAAGAGGTGGTGGATTACCAAGACTGTCAAAGTATATATTATTCCACTGAGCAACACAGTGACCAACAACTCCTTTAGCAGGCTGTAGCAAAATTTGGTAAGATCCTATTGTCAACGGTTTGTGAATGTCATCAATGCTATAGATTCCGTCAATATTGATGTTCAATACTTCAGACAAATCAAAGAGCTCGTCGTCTGATGTGATCGCTTTTACAAATTCCATTAATTTATTTCCCCACATAAGATACACAGTGTACAAGAGATTTATATACAGAATGTCAACACAACTTGCGGACTCGTACCTTCTCAACAAAGTGGACCACAGCAGCGACGACGAGCTCAAGTGCCTTCGGCTAAAACAATTGTAGCTATTCCGGATAACAACCAGGGTAGCTACAGTGGTAAAATTACGTTTGACTCGCAAAGCCAACTTACGGGCAATACCAAGTTTGCTAGTCTAGTAGACGCCTCGTTGGTTATTCCATTCTGAGCAACGATGCGAGTGTCAAGGACGCTTCCAGCCACGGCAATAGTTTTGAACCGCTTCTCTCTTGCACCGAAGTTCAATGTCACTAACATTATTGATTCTGTCACGGGAGGGCCCGTGACACAGCACTGCGCAAGGAAGCGTCTCGTAGTTTTTGCACCGCAAAGACTACGCTTGTCTTGGAGTTTGTATGCTCCGGCGAGAATGTCTCGCCAACGAAGGAAAAGACGGAAAAGGTACGATCGTAGGTAAAAGAAGAGTGAGATTGGTGTGCGAGCTTCCAGCAGCTTGCACTTAAAAGAAAAACCTAAAAACCTAAGACCTCCTACTCTGATTGGCTAGACACTGAGTGCCTCCTAACCAATGAGCGGTCTTAAAGCTCATGCGTCACAGCGACCTTTCGTGTCGCTGTGCTTAAGGATTCGGTGTGGAGTGGACCACACCTACTTGAAGTGACACGCGCCAATTGATGTGACACCCTAAAACATGTGGTCCACAAACACTGAGGTGAACCACACCGTGTAACAGCCCGTTACACCATCCCCCTCAAGACGATACCATCGTTAATGGGAGGATTCGCGACCAAGCACATTTAGCTTGGTCACGTACGATCAAGCGTTAGCTTGATCGCGACACATCAGCTTGTTCTGCGCGAGACGCAGAGCAAGAGACGAGGGAAGCGCTCGCTCACCAACAAGAGCGCGCGAGTGAGCGCACAACTGTCACGTGCGCACGAGTGCGGTTCTCGCTCATTACGAGAACCGACGAGAACAACGCACAGCGACTAAGCGCCATAACGGAGAAGACCGCGGCGAGCATGACCAAGCTCGCCGTGCAAGATGCGAAGCCAGCGAATAACGCAGCGCTGCTTGGTTGCAGCGCTGCGAGCGAGAGCACGGAGGCTCAATCGAGCGCGAGGGCAGCGTCGCCAAAGAGCGACGCTGGTATGGACGACGTTGAGTCCTCGTCCATGGTCGACAGCAGCTAGACCAAATATGATGTCGCAAGCGCGCAAACGGGTGCGAGTGCAGCGTCGCCGAAGAGCGACGCTGGTAGGACGTCGGTGAGTTGTCGCCCACTGTCGGCAGCAGCAAGCCAGATGCTGCTGCCGTAAGCGCGCAAGCCATCGCGAACGCAGCGTCGCCAACAAGCAACGCTGAGATGGAAGTCGCTCAAGCGCCTTCCATTGTCGCCAACAGCCAAGGCAAGGCTTTGTCGCGAGCACTGTGACGCGCAAGAGCGACAGTGGCGTGGAAGACGCCGCAGCGCTTTCCGCGATCGACAGCAGTTCCATGAAGGCTGCTGTCCCGTTTCTAACCCGAACAGCTGGCCCATTCTGAACAGCTGGCGGTGGCCCATTCTGGCTCTAAGTGGGTGGCTGAGCCAACCTGGCCAGTCGAAGCTGACTTGGCGGCCCGAGCCAACCTGGCGGCCGGAACGGAGTTCGACTCGGTCTGGCTTGTGCGAAGAGCTGAGCGCGACTGACGGGCTTGAATTTGGCGACTCAGGCTGACTTGGCGTGCTGATCCAAACTGGCGGGCCAAGCCAACCTGGCGACCCAAGTCGAGCTCGACTGGTTCCGGATCGAGTGGCGCGTTGGACTTGGCGGGAAAGCTGAGTTGACTGGGCGTGCCGGGCTGACTTGGCTGGCTGAGCTGACTTGGCCGGTTAAGCTGACTTGACTGGCTGGGCCAAGTCGGGTCTTCGTCCGATGACTGCCGACTTTTATACAGCGATACTTGGCTAAAGTATGTCATACCGACGTCGAGTCACGCTGAGTGCCGAGGAACGTTCTGAGAGCTCTCCTTGTGGTGGCCTGCGACATTGCCGTCGCAGCGAACGGCGGCGAACGCGGGAAACAGAGCACGATGACCGAGCGTGGCACACGCAATCTTGACACGAACACGGTACGTTGGCGCGCGCGCGACGCCACAATATTCGAATCCAATCCTAGTCAAACAATGCAGTAGAAAAGTGAGTGCGCCTATAGTTTTTCACATCATTGTATGTTTGTTTGTGTTATGAATAACAATTAGTAAATTATTATGTATTGATCTTGAATAGAGGACGATTGTGTGGTCACACGTTTATGTATGATTTGTTAAGCAAAGACATCACTTGTCAACACCAGGAAAGAAGGGACTTTTCAACCCTAGGAACGAAGTGACTTTCCAGCTCGGAAACGCAACGAAAGGAGCACCGAAGTGCTTACATTGGGCGAATATACGCGATAAAGCGATGCGGATTCTGAACTCGTGTGCATTCTATTCAGCATGTTTGACTTAGCTATTTACATAGTACAACTCTAGAAAAGTACTGATCGATTATACGGTTTTGTATATGGTGTTTAGCCAACTTTTTTGAAATAGTTTGTATGTATATCGCACAAATATTTTGAGTAAAACTTGAATAGAGGACTACTGTGTGGTCCACAATGGCCCACAAAGCCCAACAGTTTGTTTGGAAGTCGCAGTCGAGACTTGAAGTTCTGGTGCGTTGGTCGCAGTTTCATACAATCATGAAGTCTAACATGCCAGCCGTTGCGTCTGCCGTGTTTCGTCGTGATGGCCACAGCTCACGCTCATCGAGCATGACCTCAACAACCACCTCCTCGGCTCATTCCGAGCTTTCCGCCGCCACACGCACGCGCGCACCACCAACACGCTAAGCAGTAGTAGCAACGACTCACGATGCTCCGCCGTTTGACCCGCTCGCCGTCCGCCGCGATCTCGCGCGCGGTGTTCCGCACACAGCCAACGCGCGCGATGGTGCGTCTCGCTCCTATTCACACACACACATACGGTAGACGCGTTGCGCTTGCACTCGAGACTAACAATGCACGCTTCACATGTTCAGTCGTCCTCGAGCAGCTCGTTCGACCTGTACACGCCGACCGAGGAGCACGGCGCACTGCGCGAGATGCTTTCGAACTTTGTCAAGACCAAGGTCGACCCGCAGGTTCGTTCGCAAGTGCACTGATTGTCGAATGCGGCCGAAGGTCGTGCAAATGCTCACACGTGTCTTGCATATCGCACTCGCAGGCGCTCGAGCACGACCGCGAGGAGAAGTTCAACATTGAGCTCTTCCGCGAACTCGGCGACCTCGGTCTCCTCGGTATCACGGCTCCTGAGAAGTGCGTCCGCTGTTCATGACTTGCTCTCTTGCTCTCTTGCTACGAAGTATTGGGCACTCGGCTAACAACATACCCAACGCTGTGCGTGATGGTGCTCTTCAGGTACGGCGGCTCGGAGATGGACGCGCTCGCGGCGGTGATTGCGCACGAAGAGCTGTCGTCGAGCGACCCGGCGTTCTGCCTCTCGTTCCTCGCGCACTCGATGCTGTTTGTGAACAACGTGGCGCAGAACGCGTCGCCGGAGCAGTGCGCCAAGTACCTCCCAGGCGCGTGCTCGGGCGAGAAGATCTGCGGCATGGGCATGAGCGAGCCGTCGGTTGGCACGGACGTCCTCGGCATGCGCACGACTGCGAAGAAGTCGGACTGCGGCAAGTTCTACATCCTCAACGGCACCAAGTACGTCCTTGTGCCTACTGTTGCTGTTGCCAAACGAGCGTGTGCAGTGGCCTCACCCACACTGTGCGTCTGTAGGATGTGGATCACGAACGGCGCGATCAACGACACGGAGCTCGGCGACGCGTTCCTCATCTACGCGCGCACGGGCAACTCGGGCAAAGCAAAGGACGACTTCTCGTCGTTCATTGTCGAGAAGAGCTACGAGGGTTTCTCGCTCGGCCAGCGCATCAAGGACAAGTGCGGCATGCGCGCGTCGAACACGGCCGAGCTCGTGTTTGAGAACGTCAAAGTGCCAGTTGAGAACCTCGTCGGGCGCGAGGGCGGCGCGGTGCTGTGCATGATGCGGAACCTCGAGATCGAGCGCGTGACGCTCGCGGCCATGAGCCTCGGCATTGCGCGTCGGTCGATCGAAGTGATGAGCAACTACGCGAAGGAGCGGTCGGCGTTCGGCGCGCCGCTCAACAACTTTGGGCAGATCCAGAAGAACATTGCCGAGTCGTACGCCGAGTACATGGCTGGGCGTGCGTACGTGTACAACACGGCGAGGTGCGTCTGCTGTTGTGTGCCAGTGGATGCGATAGGAGATGAACCGTAACTCACGACTTGTATGTGTGTGCAAACAGACTGCTGAAGCTCGACAGCGCGGGCAACCGCGTCGACACGGACGGCGTGAAGCTCTACTGCGGCGACATGGCCAAGCGCGTGGCGGACCGCGCGATCCAGACGCTCGGCGGCTACGGCTACGTTGGCGAGTACAACGTCGAGCGTCTCTGGCGAGACTCGAAGCTCTTGGAGATTGGCGGCGGCACGAACGAGTCGCACCACAAGAACATGGTGCGCGACCTTGCGAGCCGCAGCCACCTCTAGAGTGCTTTAGCAGCACCAGCAGAGACGCCATGTTGACAGACTGAGGTGTCACTCATGAGAGACCTCAATACAACGCAAGATTACCACACGAGACTCGTTTTACTTGACTTTTGTATGGTATGAGATTCACGAAGCGTCGCGAGAAAGTGCTGCAGTGTAGCTATTCGTCGCGATGGAGAGCAATGCGCTGCAGGCGCATGAGCTGCACAAGAAGTTCGAGGCGCTGAACGACGAGATCACGACTGCGCTGCGGCACCAGCAAGATGCGCTCAATAGCAACAGTAGCAGTAGTGCGAGTGGCAGTGGCGCGCACACAAAGAAAGAAGTGATGCGCCTCGCGCGCCGCGCGCTCGACTGGCGCGAAGACGTCACGGCACTCGCCAAGCACATTGAGCTCCAACTCCAGCACAGTCGCGCACTGCGCGGACACGAAGCGCACGGACTCTTGAGCACGTCGGCTGCGAGCCAGAAGCAGCAGGAGGACCACGAGAGCGCGAAGCTGCGGTGCTTGCGCTCCGACTTGCGGCTGCTGCTCGACTTCCGCGTCGGTTTGCTCCAGCGCAAGAGCGCCAAGGACCCAGCGAGTGCACATGCGCTACTCGCGACCGCTGAAGCAGAGACGGTCTGTTGCAGTCCATGCGTGTCGTTGGCTCGTGTTGTGTACGAACGACTGTCACTGACGATGAGAACTGCGTCTGTGGACGACTGACGGAGAGCAGAAGCAGCTCACGACGTTCCTGGAGAAGAGCGTGCGGAAGGAGAAGACGAGCAGCAAGGACGCGCTCATTGTCGAGCTCTTTGAGATGCGACGCGAGGTAGCGAGCAAAGTGTCCGAGGACGTGCTCAAGGACAAGCAGCAGCTCGACATGGAGCACGGGTGCGTGTTTCTCATACGCTTGCTACGAAGTGCGAGTGCTTCCGCTCTTACTCTCTCACACTCAACACCTCGCTTACTTTGCTCTCGAGTGTGCAGTGCACAGGACCTCCGTGTGCCTGGGAGTGGTACGACTCGCGACGTCCTAGCGTCCTACGACACACAGCTCTTCATATCCACCTCCCACTCTCTATCTCTCTCACTTGCGTCTCTTGAGCACATGAGAGCCATGAGCCTTTGGCCATGTGCTACGTAAGCCACGAGGCGATCCTTAACCATCGAGACGCTATGTGACCACGTGCAAATCCTCCAGGCGCTCGTCGACCTTCAGCAAGAGCTGCGCGACCGGTTCGCAAACACCAAGAGCCGACACGACGGCGGCTTCGCACTCGATCATGACGCGTCGGCTGGACACACGCT
The DNA here is from genome assembly GCA_003730235.1 of Pythium guiyangense. Taxonomy (NCBI): domain Eukaryota; phylum Oomycota; class Peronosporomycetes; order Pythiales; family Pythiaceae; genus Pythium; species Pythium guiyangense. The sequence continues at coordinate 590,683 of QXDM01000039.1, forward strand.
GGGCCTTGACGCATCGATGCAAATGCGCGCTGGAGCTACAAGCGGCGCCACCAGCAGTTCAAAAGCGAGTGCGCTGCTTGACGACGCGCAGTTGACGATCCAGAAGCTCAAGCGCGAGCTCAGCGAGCTCAAAGGCGCGAACGCAAAGCTCGCGCTCACCAACTCGCAGCTCGAAGACGACGTCGCGCACCTCCAGCGGTGCTTCGAGGACGAGAAGCGCGCACACTTGAACAGCAAGAAGCTCCACTTGCCAAAGGCGCAGAAGGTGTGTTGAGCGCGCGGTGGCCAATTTGCTGGTCGACGAGTGACTGACTGGCAGCTCTTGCTCCCGTGTGATCGCTTGCGCAGCTGGAGGAAGCGATGCAGACGACTGCGAAAGCGTTCGACGAGCTCCAGCTCAGCGTCGACCTCATCACCAACATGTACAAAGTACGGCGTCGTCTGCGTCGATGCAGCGCTGTGCAACATCGTCTGTGCGCTATCTCACTTGGTCGCTGTCGCTTCCCGTTCTTGTCTTGATGCGCACGCTGGCGCTGTGTCGTAGAGCCTCATGCAGACGCTTGCGAGTCAGCAGGAAGAAGAGAACGAGCTCAAGAAGGTCCTGAAGCTGACAGTGTCGCCACTGCCACTCGAGTGACCCCACTCACGCTCTTGACTCTCTACCGACGTCTCTGGTCCTAGGAGCGCGATCGCATTGCGTTGCTGCTGTCGTCGGAGATCAAGAAGATCGCAGCGCTGACCAAAGTGCGCACTCGTCTGTGCTCGCTCGCTCATTCACACACGTGGCGCTTGATGATCGTGACGCATGCGCTGCTGCTCTCAACTACAGGACAACGAGCGCAAGGACAAGCTCGTGACGCTCGCCATGGCGGCGCGGTACGAGATGATCCAGCTCGCGAACCGGCACGAAGCGACTGCAACAGCGTTGCGCACTGAGCGCGATCGACTCGACGCGCGCGCGAAAGACGCCGAAGACGAAGCTGCTGTGCTCAAAGCTCAGCTCGACAGCGTGTACGCGCGACTCGAAGGCGCCGAGGACGGCCGTGCAAGCGCGAGTGCGCGCATCGTGCAGCTCCAGAGCGAGCTCGCAGCGTGCATCGAAGCGGCGCAGACGCGCGAACGCGAGCTCCAAGTCAAGGCGGAGCGTGAGCTCCTGGTACTCCAGAGCAAGTTCGACAAGACGAAGCGCGAGCTCCTGGACGCGATGTCGCAGAATCTGAACCTCGACGGACGCCTCAAGAAGGCGCAGGAGAAGATCGCGCGCATGGCCAACATCGGCAGCAGCAGCAGCAGTGCGCCAGCAGCAGGGACGTCATGAACCAATGGACTGTGTGCACACGCTCGCTCGCTCGTCCTAGATCTCAATGTCGCGCTTCTGCGGGACGCGAATGTGGCGCATCGTCGTACCTGCTTGCGTCGGCTTGAACGGCGCTTGCTGGCCGTACGGCTTGGGGATCCCGAGGTCCTCTGGGATGTACGCGTTCGGCCGCGCCTCGGCCGTCGTGTACGTGAGCTGCGTCGGGAAGTTCTGCGCGTGCGCTGCCGCTGCGCGCAGCTGCTGCTTCATCGCGCGCATGTCGTCGTCGCGCAGGCGCTGAGACTGGATCCGCCCGAGCTGGTGCTCGCAGAACTCGTTTGGCGCGAGGCCCTGTGCGGCGCGCCGCGTGCACTCTTCGACGTCCACGAGCGCGTCGTGCTTCTCTTGCTGGAGCTTCATGGCCGTGGCCTGGTACATCGAGAGCTCCGAGACAACGGCCATCATCTTGCGCGTCGTCTCCTTGATCTTGCCCTGGAAGTCGTTGACGCGCTTCGCGAGCTCGAGCGTCTCGCCGCGGCGCTCGGTCGCCTGCGCGCGGAGCTTGTTCGAGAGGCTCGTGACCTCTTCGAGCACGAGCTCTTTCTCGAGGAGCTGCTCCTTCTTCTGGTTGAGCCGCGCGTCGAGGAACGCCATCTTGGTCGCGAGCTGGTCTTCGTCCGGGTCGTCGCCGTCGAGCGGGCGCCAGCGCTCGCTGTTCTTTGGCGTCTCGAGGTCGCGACAGAGGAGCTCGGTCACGTCCTTCTCCTGCTTGAGGTCGTCTTGGATGTCGAGGATGCGCTGCGCGAGCTTTGGGAGACCTGGGAGCTGCCGCCGCGCGTTCTCGAGCTGGCGCTGCAGGTCGCTCAGCTGGATCTGGAGCATCCGGATCTCCTGGTCCTTGCGCGTGAGGCCGACCTCGCCGTCGTTGAGCGCCTGCTCCTGCAAGTTGGCCTTCTCGTACAGGATGCAGAGCTCGTCGTTGCGGTCAATGAGCTGCACGCCCGTGGCGTTGCGCGCGTCGACTGCGAGCTCGTACTTGTTCTTGAGCCGGAGCATCTCGCGCTCCGTGAGCGTGATGATGCCGTTGAGCTTGTCGATCTCGACGATCTGCTGCTCGACTTGCTCCTGCTTGAGTCGGTACTGCTCGTGGCTCTTGTTCGTGTCGAGCCGGAGCGAGTCGCGCGAGCACTGCGCCGTGCCGTGCGCGAGCTTCTCTTTCACGAGCGCCTTGTCCTTTGCGAGCGACTCGTTCCGGAGCACTTCGACCTCGTTGTGCAGGATCTTGATCTTCTCCTTCATCTCTGCGAGCGCCTGCGACGACGCCTGGATGAGGTTCACGTACTTGTTGCGCTCGTTCTTGACGACGTCGTAGAGCGCAGAGAACTCGCGCAAGTGATTGTTCGTCTCGTTCCACTTCTTCGCGAGGTCGAAGATCACGAGCTCCTTCATCTTGAGCTCCTGCTGCGTCTGGCGCTCAGCTTCGAGTGCAGACGCAGCTTCGCGCGCTTTCATCTCGCGCTGCGCCGTGAGCATCGCTACGAGCTTCTTCTGCTTGGTCTCTTCGAGGAGCCACTGCGCGACGTCGTCTTCAAGCGCTGTGACAGTCGCCGTGAGCGCCTCGAGCTCGCGCGACTGCGTCTTCTCGCCGTCCTCTTGCTTGAGGAAGCGCGCGATGAGCAAGTCGACCTGCTGCTTCACCTCCAGTTGCATCTGCGTCTGCTTCTTGTTCTCTGTCTTGAGCGCTGCGATCTGGTGCTGCGCGTCCACGACCTGGGCTCTCAAGTTCGGCAGCAGCGCCTTGTTGCTGTCAAACAGCAGGATCTTCTTCTTGAGCTCGCGCTTGAGCCGGTCGTAGTCCTTCTGGTCCTTCTGCACGCGCTCACTCTCGCGCCGATACGCCAGCTCGAGCGCCTTGGCCGCCATCTCGAGCCGCATCTTCTCGCTCAGCCGCACGACGTGCGTGTTCTGCTCCTCGCGCAAGTGCAGGTTCACGTGGTCGACATCGCGCTGGCGCTGATCGATCGTGTCGCGATGCACGTCGAGCTTGTGCGAGAGCTCTCGCTGGACGTCGTCGGCTTCGCGCGCCTTCGTGCTCTGCTCTTCGAGCGTCGCGTCGAGCTCGACGACCCGGTCGCGCGCCTTTGCGATCTCGCGCTCGAGGTTCGTCACGGCCTTGTGCACGACGTCTGCTTGCTTGTCCATGCGCTCGGGGTCGCTCTGGAGCTGCGTAAGCTGCTTCTGCTCTGCAGCGCATCGGACCTCGAGCCGCGCGTTCTCGGTCCGGAGGAACTCGAGGCGGAGGAGGTAGTCCTTCTTTCGTTGATTGTCCTTGGCGATCTCGTTGTCGATCCGGTGGTTCTCGTCGCTCAGCTTGTTGATCTCGTCCGTGAGCTTCTTGACCTCTGGCTCAATGAGCTTGGCGTGCGTCGCGAGGATCTCGTCCTTCTGCGCGAGCAAGTCGACGTGCTCACGCTGGAGCTCTGTGATCTCGAACGTGAGCACAGCGTCGCGGTCGATGCACTCGGCAAGCTCCTTGAGCGCCTTTTCTTTCTCTTTCTCGACCGACGTGAACGCCGCGAGCTCCTCTGCTTTGCGGATCGACTGCTTCTCGACGTTGATCTTTTCGCTCAAGAGCTCGCTGTTGAGCGTCTTGGCTTGCTTCAGCAGCGCCTTCTCGTGCTTGTACGTCTCAAGCACGCTCGCGTTGAGTTTTGTGTACTTGCTCTTATGGAACTGCAGTTGCTCGAGCGTGATCATGTCGGCTTCAAAGTACTGCTCGAGCAAGCGGAACGCCGACGCGTGCGACGACGAGTTCGACGCGAGCACGTCGCTCGGGAGGTCGTCATTCCCATCGCGACTTGCGTCGTGCGCACTGTCGCCTGTCGGATCGGGCATTGCAGCGCGTGATGTCGACATAGAGACTTGCGCGTCGCGTGCGCGCTCGCGTGTGATGTGGTGCCTTTCTCTTCAATGTGCCCACGTCCTTTCGAGCCTGGAAACGAACCAATATTACAAATATAGACAGTACGCATTAGATAACTTTCAGTTGTATTCAAAGGACTACGAAAAAGGCAATTGTAGACGTTGACCCATTTGCTTGTTTTGTGTGTTGCAAATAGTTTGTGGCTTGTAACTGCTACATATGTACTGTTGATTATTTTGTTACGGATTGTTTTCCTGTTACCTTTTGAATAGAAACCTCTCGAAGACACAAAGGCAATCGCTCGCAATCGCCCAATCGGCAAAATGCACCAAAGACGTCGAGGTCCGAGTGACGACTCCGATGCGCGAGGTGCGTTGCTTGTGCTCGTGCTCTGTTGGTGTGTACATGCGTCGCATCGTGATGGGTTTGCGACTGCAGTGTCTACTTCTTGCTGCCTTTACGCGCACATAACATGCGTGCCACCAGCAGTACGAGACGATCTTTGGACGTTGCTGACACAAGCGTCTTTGCTCCTTCTCCTTCTCTTCGCGTTGGTGTCTGTGAGCAGACACATCGGTCGCGCGCCATCCGGAGCATGCGCGCACAAACACCCGCGGCGGCGGAGACCCAGGCGTTGCGCTCGTAAAGACGCTCGCAGCAAAGGCGTGGAAGTCGAACCGCGTCAAGTCGGGGATGTTCCTCTGGCTCATTGGGCTCTTCTTCATGGTGCTCGCGCCAGGCTTGCACACAGTCACGCCAGGTACGTGCTCCTGCACTTATGCGCGCTCTCTTACAATGCTCCTGCCACAAGCATCCACACACTCACACAGACGAACGGTACTACACTAGAGATGAAGGAAAAGTACGAGATGATGGTCGTGAACGCGGCAAACATGCCCGAGTACCACGACGCGTACGCCAACTACGCCGCTGCGCAGGAGCAAGTGGACGAGGTCAAAGTCTGGTTCTGGCGCTTCCGCGAGCCATTCCGGACGCAAGTGCACGAGCGACAGCGCGTCGCAGACACGTGGCACGCTGAGATGGAGCGCCTCGATGCAGTCCGCGAGCGCAAGATGAAGGACGCGAAGGCGTACGTCGGGCTCTGGTCGGACTTTGGTATGGCCGAAGTGCGCGCGCGCTTCTGGGGCGCGTTCGACAAAGGCAAGCTCTTTGCGCAGCAGCAGACGTTCTACCACATGCTCATTCGCGTGCTCTCGGCGCGCGACGAAGACGTCGTGAGCACGATCCTCAACTGGATCTTCGTTGCGCTCAGCAACTTCACGACCGGGCTCCTCGGCGCGCTCTTCTACTTCTTCTTCAGCCTCGTGAACATGGTCTTCTCGTACCAGCCAGACCCGCTCAGCGCCATTGCGTTCGTCGTACTCGGCTTTGTCGGCGCTGCGAGCGTGATCGCGTCGTACCTCTTTGCGATGTACGGCATGGTCGCCAGCGGCGTGTACGTCGTCGGGAAAGTCATTGTGCGCGATGCGCTCGAGCAAGAGCAGCGCCAGCGCTTGCGTCAAGACTACCAGCGCTGAGAGCAAGTGAGTGCATGTGAGAGAGAGAGAGAACGCAGAGAACGCAGAGAACGCAGAGAACCAAACATGGCGAGTTGCATTGCGTTGAGACTGTTGTTGTTGCTGCTGCTGGAGATGGCGAGCACAGCGCAAGAGCCTCTCGCGTACACGCACAGATCGTACACAATCCCACACACTCGTGTCGAGGAGGCTGCTGTCACGGACAGACAGCACGCCATCTGCACACTTAGAGCTTGCACGTGCCGTACGCCTTGTTGTTCGTGTGCGTCGGGACGTCAAGGAGCGGACCGAGCAAGTGCCAGCCGCCATCGACGTGGAGCGTCGTGCCAGTCGTGTACTGCGCCGCAGGCGTGAGGTAGAAGAGCACACCGGCCGAGACTTCTTCGACGCTTCCGACGCGCTTCGCAGCCGTCACCTTCTCGGCCGCGCTCACAAAGACTTCAGCGCCGCCGTCGTAGTTGTCGGCGCGCTCGACAAGATGATGCCCTGCATAGCAATCAGGACAATCAGATCCGTCAGTCAGTGAACGTGCTCTTCGTATCTCTCGATCGCGACGGAGCCACCAAGACGATCACGCAGGAAGTAACAAGACGCACCGGTGCGACGCAGTTGATCGTGATGCCTGACGACGCCCACTCGACCGCGAGCGACTTGGTCAAGTTCTGGATCCCAGCGCGCGCAGCGGCGCTGTGCGCCATGAACGGGTAGCCGTTCTCCATCACGAGAATGATGTTCACAATGTTGCCGCCGTTGTCCTTCATCCACGCGTGGTACGCTTTCTTCGTCACCAAGAACGTTCCAGTGCTGACAGACCAAGCGAACGAGTGTCAGTGCTGGATGCTCGTACGACTGATTGACCAACTGAGGGATCACAACGACAGCGACTCGCCACGTACAGGTTCGTGCGCATGACCGCCTCCCATCCCTTGAGCTTGATGTCGGCAGCGAGTGCGCGGAACTGACCGCCAGCTACACAAAGCACAACAATAGATGAGATGAGAACAAAGCACTGCGCAACGCATCGATCAGCAGTCGACGTCTGCGCACCGTTGTTCACCAAGAAGTCGATGCGCTTGAACTTGGCGAGAGTCTCGTCCACGAGGTTGTTCACCTGCGCAGCAAGCAGTTCCAGACACATGAACGAGTGAGTGAGTGAGGACACGCGTGTGTATCGAGTGCTCTCTTGGACTTTGCGCGCTCGCACCTGCTCTTCGCTGCGAATGTCGCACACAATCGTGTAGATCGAGTCTTCACGACGCGCGGCGCCGAGCTCAGCGCGAATCGCGTCCGCTGCTGCGTTCAGACGCTCTTTGTTCCTGTAAGCGTGTAAGCAGCAGCAAGCGGTGAGTGCGGTGCTTTCTTAGCCAGCTTGCAGCCTCGACGCACTACATCGACGTACCGCGCAGCAATGACGACTGTACAGCCAAGTGACGCGAGTTCGTGCGCAATCGACTTGCCGATGCCAGTGCCGCCGCCAGTGACAATCGCCTGCAGATATGTTCACACATGTGTGTGTTAATATGGCAGTAACGCTACGTACAACTGATGGAGAGAGTGATCGCAGGACGCACCACTTTGTCGTTGAAGAGACCAGGGCGGTAGACGCTGAGCGCCGAGGGCTCACGAATGGGCTTTGCTGCTGGTGCCATGACTGCTGCTGCTGCTGCAAGATGACGATCGAGTACGTGTGCGCGCGAATGAGCAAATCGATGTATGTGCTTGAACCGCTCTTCCAGCACGGCGACATCGACAACGACAGCAATCACCTCGTCGAGATTGCTCGTGCTTGACCTCGTTGCTTCGACCTTACCTTGATCAAGTTGAACACCTTGATCAAGTTGAATCAGCGCTGTTTGAGCTGTTGATGCATCAAAATCCTTATTTCGGTTATTTCACTATTATCATTGCCTGTTTAACACTTGACGCGACGAAACGCTTGCTGTTTGTATAGGATAGTCCTCCCATGAATTCATTCGACTACATACATCTGTAAAATGTACGACAATTTCTTTGACTACTGCTACAAACACGTCCTGCGCTGTGCAGATTCTACTATACGCGCGTCGCAATGGTAGGGTACATGCCAGGTTAGGTTGGGGTATATGCCAGGTTAGGTTAGGTGCACGCAACCTTGGTTTAGGATCATTTTCGTAATTACTTCGTTAATGGTTTCCAACGCGAAGGACAGAGAGCGACTCCCCGACACTGATCGCTCGACCGCGTGCGCTCTTCTGTCGCTGCGTGTGCCTGCGTGTGTGCGTATCTGTCGATCAAGCGCGCGGAATCCAGCGCCCCTCGAGCTCCTCTCTCTCTCTCGCTCTCTCTCGTGAGCGTCGTACCGCTCACTCGCATCTGTCGTCACGAACGCGCGCGTCACGACAAACAAACAAACGCTCGCTCGTGAGATCGACACTTCGACGACCCAGCCAGCGCATCTCAAACACAGCAGCAACTGCACTCGTAGCGACTTCACTAGCCGAACGCAATGGCGAAGCGCGAGACGAACACAAAAGAGAGCCGCAGCGACTGGGTCGCAGTCGAAGCGCAGTTCCAGAATGGCGCTGGTACGGCAAACCCGATCGTGAAAGCCAAGAGCGCGTTCGCATTCTTCCAGAAGAAGTACATGGGCGACGTCCGGAACGAGCTCGTGCTGCGCGCAGCAGAAGCGAACGAGCCGTTTGAGGTCGGCGCTGTGATGAAAGAGCTCAGCGCGCGCTGGCAGCAGCTCTCGGCCGTTGAGCGCGAGGAGTTTGTCGAGCTCGCAGCTGAGGACCGCAAGCGCTACGACGAAGAGTGCCGCGTGCGCGATCAAGAGGTCGAAGACGAGCGCAAGCGCAAGCGCGAGGAGCTGACTGCCGACGTCGAAGGCAAGCGCGAGCGCAAGAAGGTTCGTCTCTGTCTTTGTATGACTCGCGTCCATTGTCAGTCTCTCTCTCACACGAGCGCTCTGCTCGACAGCACCAGCTCCCAGAAGAGCCGAAAGTGAAGCGTGCGCCGCGTGAGCTCACGGAGAAGCAGCTCGAAGCGAAGAAGCTCCGCGACGAGATCCGGCAGCAAGAAGTCGACGTACGTGCGCTCGTGTCGGTTGTGTGCTGTTGCTGCGTCTCTGATGTATGGACATGCGGACTTACGACGACGTTGACGACCGCTACACAGGAGCGCAACGAGCTCAAAGCCGAGGAGCAGCGGCAGAAGGACGAGCTCGCGAAGAAGAAGTCGGAGATCGCGTCCGCGCGGCTCAAGTACCTACTCTCGCAGAGCGACATCTTTGCGCACTTTAGCGGCAACGTCGGCAAGCACAAGGCGTCTGGCGCAGCTGCCGCAGGCGGCGGCGGCAGTAAGAAGAAGAAGCGCATCAGCGAAGAAGAGGAGGACGCGAGTCTCTTGACGGACAAGCACAACGTCGTGCGGCTCACGCAGCAGCCGTCGGTGATCAAGTTTGGCACGATGCGGCAGTACCAGCTCGAGGGCTTGAGCTGGATGGTGAACCTCGCGCACCAGGGCATCAACGGCATCCTCGCAGACGAGATGGGGCTCGGCAAGACGCTCCAGACCATCTC